>JAZHRO010000038.1:15082500-15682500 GCA_037157565.1 Thalassia testudinum | reverse complement strand
TACAAAAGAAGGAAATCTATCCTATTCTTCATTTCCTTCCATCTTCAATCTTTCGCTCCACGCGAACCTCCTCTGTTTTCCGTCAAGCTCCTCCAATCCATCCTGGATGCGAGCTCGAACTCCGTCTAAACACGTCCACATTTGCAATTGACCTGAAATCTAGGACTCAAATTGCAAATATTAAATAACAGGTGTTTTGTTATCATCAAAACAAATGATCGTGGTGCTCTAGCACCAACAGTTTAGAGTTAAGACCAGATGTCTGAAAGCTCATTCATTGCGAAGGTACATTCTTTTCGCGGTTACGGCCATGTAGGCCTCACCGCAGAAGGAGTTGTTGGACCTGATTTGGTGGCTGCGATTGTCGTATGCAGGAGCAGCCTTGGGAAGGAGGGCGAAACGCTCTCCCACACACTTTCGGACGTCTGATCAGCTCACCAGACGACCGAAGGAGTGGTCCGACGTCTAGAATTGCCTTCAGACGATCGCAGAGAAGGCCTGAACGTCTGAAAACACAGTAGGAACTTGAAGTAAGGTTCTGTATCTTTTAAGACGTTTGGACATATTCCCAGATGTTTGATTTTGGACAGTAGACACGTTTTTTACCCGTTTGGGGTTCTATTGAGATCTGATTTACTCAAACGAAGTACCTGTAGTTTCCTTGCGAGTTTCTATGCATACTAGAAACCTTTATACATTGTCTTGAACCTTCATTTTGTGATGTATTCCCTGGTATAGGGTTTCAGCTTACTACATATTTGGGACTCGCAAAGACACCTGGGTTTGCGATTCGAGCCCCCAGTACTCTCAAATTATCTGGTAGAGTGGTTAATGCTTTTAATAATATTCAAATAAGTATGTGTTGTAGAATTAACTAACTGGAACCCTAGGATGTGGCATGAACCCTAAAGTTGAGAAATGAATGCATCGTTTTGTATTGATACGCAAAATTGAGATAAACTACTGTCAATTGCCTGTATAATAATTGTGGATTCCCTGTTAGAATACAAGTTGTATGTATTTTATAACCAATAAAATCACCAGTGGCATGTATTGAATTATGGAAACACGAGCTGCCTGCATATAAATGAGAACTGAATTGTGAATGGTGAAATTTGGATCAGAATAAATGTGGTGAATATGAGCGTGAACCCTACGGAGAATTAGGAGTAGAACTCCTGTAGTTAGTTGGAAACCTGGAATGTAGACGGGAAGTGCGTTGACCCTTGAGTACGTGGTACCAAGGAGAGCGACTGTCTCCTTTTCGTGTAAAGCGGAGCTAACGGCCCTTGGGTTGAGACCCAGGGTTAGGATTGGCCACTCTACATCGACTCCTGTTGGCCCTCATATACACGATACCGAGGCAAGCTACTAGTGCAGGGAGAGAGCTAGCCACCCCACGGGACCCGGGGTTCAGCTAGCTACCCTACACCGACTTGTTAGGTCCTCTGGGCAAACCAAGGTAGTGAGATGAGGGTGCGCAGACTATGGAGGTGCGAGACCCCTGTTCTAAGACGGCAAGGCCTTATACTATTCTGTGCTATACTTTAGGCATACCCGCTAGCGAAAATGACTGACCGCGTGTCAGAGCAGGGTAGCTACCCATGCGCTTATCATGCGTGCTATAGTCACTGCTACATCTTGACAGTGACCTCACAGTAATTGACTGGGTGTAGGACTACCACGGGGGATTCTCCCAGCAAGGAGAGCACCATGTGTACCTTGTACTCTTCGGAAAAGATTGCAATCAAGATCGTTCCCACGATAAATTTATAAGATCAAGAATATCTGGATATTGAGAAGAATGGGTGAAAAGGAAATACACATAAAACAAAATAAATAGAAAAGAGAATTAAACATGTTACTTTTACTGTTTTAGATAGTATAGATACCACTTTACTCAGTGTTCGCTGATTTTGTCTTTTTCATAACACTGTTCAGAACCAGGAGTTAAGCAGCCCAAGCTTCCGGCTGCGGAAGGTGCTGGGCCCAGTCAAGCCTAACTGTAATTTTCTGCACTTTGTTGTTATACCCGTACTGTTGTAGTAAATATCAGACTCTTTAGCTATTGTTATCTTTACTGTTACTTTCGTTTCCGTTGTTTCTGTTGTTATGGTGGTATGTAATGGAACAGTAGTTTTACTTTTATTTACTGCTTTGTATATTTTTACTGCTTAGTTATATTGCATGTATGAATGTGGTTTACTTTCCTACTTTTTGTTATTTCTTATTAGACGACTACGTCTTAGGATTAGTCGAGGCGAGTCGATCTTAGATCCTATAGGGATCCGAGAATCTTATCGTAACAGTCATTATAGAAAAATAAGGCAATCCAATGATCGCTAACTTATTAACTAGGCAAACATGCTGAGTTAGACATTAGAAGAAGACATTTGTAAGATTTGAAATTGATTCCAATAAATCACCCACTAAAGATATTTTTACATATATATGTTGAGTTATCAAAAATGATTGATTAGCCCACGGCTTGTCATTTTTAGAAGGGTGACACATAGTCATTTTGTAAGAATAAATTCACTTATAAGTAAAAGGAGGTTGGGAGATTTTTCAACCGACAACACAAGCAATACAAATGACCCTACAACGAAACCCTGCCCCTCTCTCTAGATCTCTAGGTCTAACATTGAAATTCTAACTCTAAAAAGAATAGCCTTGGTGAATCTAAAAGGAGGTTTTGAAAGTGACTCTACAGAAAATTCTAATGGAGGTTCCAGAAGTAATTTTAGATAAGATTCTAAACTTTTGAGATTTGGATAATTTGAATAGAAGTGATCGTAGAACAATTTCAACCAAAATCAATTGTAGGTGCATCTCCAGCAGGTTATAGAAGAATATTTGGGGGAGTGGATTCTAGGGCAAAGGCTGAAAAGACTTCAGTGGAATTAATTTTTAAATCTTAAGAGAAGGTCTCATCACCATCAAACAGAGAATTCACCTGTAAGTTCTCTAAGTACGTTAACCTCAACTTTTGAATTTAAGATTTTTGGCGTACTTGATTATTCTATTAGTTGTTGCTTAATTTTCTAGTATACATCAATTAACACTATGAGCTTGTATATTGTTATACCTGTGAAACAAAAGTTTGACCACCAGACACAAGTGCATTGATTAGCTACTCATTAGACATCACTAAGTATGGTCTCCCAAGAGGAAATTTTTGTGGCATTTTTTGCATTTGAGTCCTCTAATCCCATACTAAAACTAATTAGATCCTTCCTTTACAGGGTTCTGTTACGACTCGATTCCCAAATTCCTACAGGATCCGAGACTGATTTGATTTGACTAATCCCAAGATCCAGTCATCTAACAAGAAATAACTAAAAAGTAAGAAAGTAAACTACATTCACTGTGCTAAGCAACCAACAATAAAAGAGTACTTCAGTAAAGAAAGTAAAAACTGCTACAGTACGTATCACCACCACAATAGTAAAACAGTAACAAGGTACATGAACGTAAAGGTACAGAAATGTAAAGGTACAAGAGTCTGAACTCACTACACCAGAAAGTACTACAAAAGAAGACTACTGTTACTAGGCTCTACTAGACTCAGCACCTTCTGCAGCTGGAGACTCGGGCTGCTCAACACCTGGACCTAAAAAATGTTATGAATACACAAAGTCAGCGAACGCTGAGTAAAGTAGCAACCAGCTAACTAAAATAGTAAAAGTTAATAGGTAAAACTATATGTTCCAATTTCTTTATTTTACAAGTTATGCCTTTTTATCCATGGGTTTATTTTTTTCAGATCTCTTTCTTGATCTCGAATGTTCCTCGTGGGAACGATCTTGATTGCAGTCTTTTCCGAAGAATAGGAGTCGCATATGGTGCTCTCCTAGCCGAGAAAGTCTCACGTGGTGGTCCTACACCTAGTTAACCACCCCAAGGTCACGGACAGATGTAATGGTGACTACGGCACGCACGATAAGCGTACGGGTAGCTACCCCGCATTGGCAAGCAGTCAGTCGTTTCCGCTAATGGGTGCGCCCAAGTACAACACGGAACAGTATAAGGCATAGCCCTCTCAGTAATAGAGGTCTAGCCCCTAAGAACCAAACAGGGGTCTCGCCCCTCCACAGTCCGCGCACTCTCGCCTAACTACCCTGGTTTGTCCAGTGGACCTAACAAGTCGGTGTAGGGTGGTTAGCTGAACCCTGGGCCCTGTGGGGTGGCTAGCACTCTCCCTACACTAGTAGCTCTCTCCAGTACAGTGTACACAAGGGCCAAGAAGTCGGTGCAGAGTGACCAATCCTAACCCTGGGTCCCAACCCAAGGGCGACTAGCTCTGCTCTACACTAAACAGGGGATAGTCGCTCTTCTTGGTACTACGTACTCAAAGGTCAGCACACTTCCCCACTCACATTTCAAAATCCATTCCATTTATTCTCAGGAGCTCTACTCCTAACTCCCCGTATGGTTCATGCTCATATTTCTCATACCATTCCATACCAGATTCTATCATTCACATTTCCATTATCAGGTTATACACATGCAGCTCATACTTCTATCATTCACATTTCCATTCTCAGGTTATACATAAGCAGCTCGTATTCTAGCATTTAACGTATACAGACATTTCAAGTATTTCTCGTCCTAAGATTCATGCCACATCCTAGGTTCTAATCATTCATTCCACACATGCATTCAGGTTTATAATTAAATTGGGGGAAACCACTCTACCAGACAACTCAGGAGTATTGGGGACTCAAACGGCAGGCTCACGTGCCTCAGCAAGCCCCTAACCTGCAACGGAACGAAGTCCTATAACAATGTACAATCATAATGGAACATTCAGAACATTATAGAAAGTCTTCTAACAGGTAGAGGAACTCATAAAGAAAACCCCGATATCCTGTTTGCGTAAAATGGACCCTAAACGGGTCAAAAACAGAGTTACTGACTCAAATCAGACGTCTGGCACAATTTCAAGACGTCTTAAAAGTGTCCAGGAACGCACCTTAGGCTCTGCATCGTCCCCAGACGTCCAAGACCTCTTTTGGACCGTCTAGACCCAACTATAAACGTCCGACCACCTTTCCGAACGTCTGGGAGTGCTTCCAGCCGTCAGGTAAGCTTCCCAGACGTATGAAACACGTAGGAGAGTGTTACGAACGCGCGGCTTCAGACGTCTTTTAAGACATCTGGGAGGTGGCCTAGACGACGGACCAAACGTCTGGAACCCCTTCCAGACGTCTGGGATTCGATTTCGGCGGCACGCGCAATTGCGTCTGCGCGCCTGCGCGCGCAGACCTGCGGTCGCTTTTTCCCTCTCTCCTGCAGGCGCAAGCTACCCTCTATCCCGCTCTCTCTCCTCCCCGCGCAGCTTTAAAACGCCACGCCCTCTCCCTCACTCTCATCACCTCCGCCCCCTTCCTCTTCTCCTTCCAGCCGATGCGCGAGTGCGAGCGAGCGACGGCAGCGACAACCGCGGTGAGCATGGGAGGAGGTGCTGTGCGAGGGAGGAGGCGCTCGGCCGTGAGGGCGAGCCTGCCGGGGCTACTAGGGCCGGCCGGCGGGGGGAGCAGTAGACGCGAGGTGGAGCGGGAGGCCTACTGCAGCTTGAGTAGCAGGCGGACGACTCACGGTGCAGCCGTGCGTCGCGAGCGGAGGGCGAGTCGCGCCATGATTCTGGAAATTTTTCCAGAATCAAACGTCTGGGCTTCCAACCAGACGACGGGGAGGACGTCTGGAGGGCTGTCCAGTCGTCTGAAAGGTGAGTTATTTTCATTCTTCTTCCTTTTCTTCGGCCGTCCGTACTGAGAGAGAGAAATGGGTACGCGCAGGGTCTGGATTCGCCATCCAACGCAAATCAGACGTCTGGCTGCAGTGCCAGACAACGGGAACGACTTCCAGAAGTCCGGGGTGACCATCGGACGTCTGGGAACTAGGCCAGATGCCCCCACAGGCTTCTGGAGGTCTGAGAGACCACGCAGGGCAAGGTACCATCTGATCCCCATTTTTAAGACGTCTGGAAGAAGTCTCACACGTCTGATTTTGCGCTGTTTCGTCGTTTTCGACCCGTTTAGGGCCCGTTCGGAGTCCGTTTTCCGCTTTTCAAGTTACGTGCTTTTCGAAATTAAATCCTCTACCCGTCTACAGTAGTTGTATACTATTTTGAGAAACTCCTTGTGTTTGATCCTTCTGATAGGACCCCGTTCCGTTGCAGTCTCGGGGGTTGCGGAGGTACGTGGGATTCCCGACCACGCCCCCAATACGCCTGTTGTAACCGGTAGAGTGGCTTTTAAGTTTATTAGTATAATCCGTTAAATTATGGAACCATAAATAGAACCTAGGACATTGCATGAATCCTAGGAATGAGAAACTAGAATGAATGGTAGATCCTAGGGTGTTGCATGAATCCTAGGGTTGGAAAAACTAGATTGTATGATAGATCCTAGGATATGGCATGAATCCTAGGATGGGAAAACTAGTGGAAGATATGAATACTGCAGTCTTGGAAAATGTGGAAAGGAAATAATTGCTACCTGTAAATTGGTTTAACAGCTGCCTGTTATAAATAAATACACGTGATTGAGAACATGGATTGTATGAACGTGAAACTGGAAAGGTGAAACCTGAATGTGCTGAGTTAAAAGAGCTGGAACCCTACGGGGAATTAGGAGTAGAACTCCTGGAAGGTGAATGGAATAGAATTGGGGAAGTGAGCTGGCCCTTGAGTACGGAGTACCAAGGAGAGAGACTGTCCCCCTGTTTAGTGCAGAGCGGAGACAGCCGCCCCAGGGACCTGGGGTTAGGTCTGGCCACTTTGTACCGACTTGCTGGCCCTCGTGTACGTAGTACCGAGGAGAGCTACTAGTGTAGGGAGGTACTAGCTACCCCACGGGCCTCGGGGTTCTGCTAGCCTCCTACACCGACTTGTTAGGCCCACTGGGGCAAACCAAGGTAGTCAGGCGAGGGTGCGCAGACTGTGGAGGGGCAAGGCCCCTGTTTGGTTACTGTGGAGGGGTTGGACCCCCTGTTACTGAGAGGGCTCTACCCTGTACTGGTTCCGTGCTGTACTTTGGGCACACCTGTTAACGGAAACGACTGACCGCGTGCCAGTGCGGGTTAGCTACCTGTGCGTTTATCGCGCGTGCCGTAGTCACCGTTACCTCTATCCGTGACCTTGGGGTGGTTGACTGAGAGTAGGATCACCATGGGGGACTCTCCCGGCCAGGAGAGCACCACGTGCTACTTCTACTGTTCGAAAAAGACTGCAATCAAGATAGTTCCCACGAGGAACATTCGAGATCAAGAGAAGGATCTGAGAAATAAATGAAATCGTGAGACAATTGAAAGTCGTAAATAAAGAAAGTAACAGAACATAACAGCTACTGTACACTCTACTGTTGCTTTTGTTTTAGTTGCCACTCTACTCAGCATTTTGCTGACGTGTTACACTCGTTACATTTCAGGACCAGGTGTTGATCAGCCAGGGTCAGCGGCTGCAGAGGACGCTGGGCCGAATAGGGTCCAGTAGAGTTACCACTGTTCTCTTGTACCTCTTTTCGTTCTACTGTAGTGAGTAGTTCTTGTTACCGCTGTACTTTCCTTACCTGCAGTTTATATTATGTTATGAATGTTGTTCTAGTGTTATGGTGGTATATACTGTAGTGGTTTCTTTCCTTACTGCTGTATTTTCTTATTGTTAGTTATATTCATGCTGAATGTGGTTTATTTTACTGCTCTTTTGGTTACTTCCTCATTGGACGACTAGGTCTTGGGATTAGTCGAGTCGGTCCGGTTCTCGTGTCTTGTAGGGACTCGGGAATCGGGTCGTTACAGAGGGCGTGTCCCATGCCTTCCAAAAGAAATCCCTGCACGCCATAGCAAATCCTCCACAATAAGCCACGCAAAACGTAGCTATGGAGTGGCCTGCATGGCCGTATCCGCCAAAGGAAACGTACCTTTGTAAAGATCTGACTTCAGACATCCACTACATCGTCTAGACGTCACTCTAGACATCTAATTCTAGGAAAAACCCAGAACCAGAACCTCCTCCTACTCGCCCTTACCACGCGCAGCTGCGCCTTGCCTCCTCATCTGCAGCTCCGGCTGCAGCAATGTCAGGGACGACTCCCTCGATGCTCTCCTCCTCCCGCACGCGCCGCTCCAGCCGTGCGCCCTCCGACGAGCTCCCACACGAGCTCACAAGCTCAAGCTTCTCCTCTCCTCACGCCACCCTCACGCTCGCTCCTCTCACTGTAGTGGAGAGGAAGGGAAGAAGGTGCCGGTTGGGTGAAGTGAGGAAGGAAGAAGTGGGGAAGGGGGCCTTTTATAAGGCTCGCTAAGGTTGGGAAGAAGGAGGGAGGAGGGAAAAAGAGAGAAAGGGGGTACTATCTGCGTGCAGCACGTGCGCAGACGCGAAGCTCGTACCAAAAAATTTTGATTTCCAAACGTTTGGGAAGTAGTCTAGACATTTAACTAAACATCTAACCGACAGTCCAGACGTCTTAAAAGGTTCAGGATAGAACGGTTCTTTACAGGTTCCATTTGGGTTCTCAATAGGGAAGAAAGTTTCGATCCCAATTAACAATTAATCACAATCACACAAAGAGATAATAGGATTTAGTTATCCAGTTTCACCTGAAAGAGTATATGTTTAGGAAGAGTATGATCACTCTTAGAAATTTAAGTATCTTGCTTTATAGTACAAGAAAGTTATTCTCTCTTTTTCTCTCTCAGTGCGTGTAATCCTACCTCCCTAAGATCGTGGCCTACTTATGTGCTGGACATCGCATAACGTGTCTGGTATTGATTAGGTGAGATTTTTTAATCATGGTAATTAAAATTAGATGCTCGGTCGTCAATTAACAACTGACACGTGGGTTACGTTCTTCAGTAAACGTGGGGATGTGATCTTAGTTAGTTATAATCGTCATCCTTTTGGTGGATTGATGATTCTTATGTCGGGTCAAGCAGAACTAAGCTTTGTCTAGCCAATAGGCCCTTCAGTTAAAGACAAAAGGGGGCCCACTTGATCAATCAAGTGGATATGGAACCTTTCCGGTTGTGATTCTTTTTAAGCAATTATCCTTCTTTCTACCTGCCTTCATCAAGCTAATAGTTTGATGTTACTCACTTGATGGGTTTTTCATCTTTTACTTCTTGACTCTTTTTGGGCTTATTCTTATCTTATAAAAGGTCGTCAACCATCTAATTAATATTTTTTTTTTCCTCATCAATTACCCTTCAATCTCTTTAGTTAGTATACTAACTAAGAGAGTATCAAAAACCAATTCAGGTAATAAAAGTTAAATTGGGGTGAATCAGTCAAAACCAAGTCGAACCAACTGATTTGGTTAAATCGGCAATTTGATTTAATTATTCCCTTAAGAGCTCCAAATTTTTTTTTTAAAAAAAAAGGTTACAGCTAGAAACGAACATTAAAAAATCTATGTTAGACTTAATTTTAATTATACTCTTTATTTTTACTAAACATTTACTAAAATTATGTCAATTCTAGTATGATTAAAGTTACAAAATGACGCTCTTTTTAAATATAGAACTCATTAAATTGAGGAAAGCATGCCTCCCACATCATCTGTCTCCTAAATAATTGTAACGTTAGGTTCAAATGGGTGTTTTCTCCTACTAAAGTGAAGAGATATGGATCCAACACCATTCCTTGATAGATTATAAATTAATTTTTTTCTGTTACATATTTTTATTATTTTTTTTATTGAATATCGATTCAACCTGAGTAGATCCGGTACAAACTAAATCAAATATCTTAGGATTTAAAATTTTTTATTTATTTCATATAATAATATCATGTTAAATTCATCACCCATTCAACCGATACAGACCGCATATTGAATCGAAGGGAAATCAAATCAACGGACTCATGATCAGTGAAATTTTTAAAACATTAATTCTTTTCGATACGGACAGAACGGGGGAATTGTTTTTGTCGTATCATGCATTTAACCCTGCCGTACTCCCACCGCAACTTTTCCGTAACGGCCATCATCCGAACCCTTTGGTCGTTGCATGCGAACGCAACGCGGGGGCAGGGGCCCACCATTCAGGAAACGTTTCTCAAAACAGTTACGAGCATGGCGACCATAACAAAAAACAAATACGAGAATCAAGACTTTACTAAATCCATTCCCATTACAGAAACGAAAACGAAACAGCCACAACAAATTTGAATTTCCTTCCCATGCGCCACTGGGTTGGGCCAATACCCTCGTTTTGTCTTTACCTGCAGATCCAACGGATTGGATGCACTGCTTCAAAAAGGGTGTCGAAAACCTCCCATAGCCTTATCTCATCTTTATTTACAGATCCAACCAATCGGACGAGGTTACCCTTCCTACTAAGGTCCTCCGGTAGAAGGTGTCACATCAAGGAAGTTGGATGGGGCGGAAACTTATAAAACTGTGAAAAAAACAAATCACCTCCGCCACCACCGGCACCGGTCCTCTTTCCCCACTTTCACACGTGATACGTTTGTCCCCTTCCATTGGAAGAGGGTTTAGTAGGTGGATCTATTGCTTTGAAATTTATGTTCAAATATTTTAGAAGTTATTTTTTCATCGGGTCACAATCATTTTTATTTTTATTTTTAATATTCAATAAATATCCACTTATCTTTTCTAATTTTATTTTTAATATTAAATAAATATCTACTCAAATTTATTCACCAATCAATTTATCTCTACACTTATTTCACCATATACACACAAACATCATTCTCTATTTGCTCCACATTATTTTATCCTTATAATATTATATCTCACGTCCAAACACGCTCACTTCCTCTTCAAGATTGTTTCTCATGTGGAATGATATCAAGATAAGTTATTTGAGATTGAGGTCTCATCACAAAATTAAAATTTGAAATAGTATTTACCGTTAAAAAATAGCATCTTTTTGTTGTTTCATATCGTTCCCCCATACGGGAGAAAATATGAGAAAAAGGAAAAAATTTTATACAGAGAATGTATCTCAAAGAGGAAGGAAATAAAAAAAAACCACCTCACGGAAGGATAAGAAAATACATTTCGTAGAAATAAGTGAACCCCAAAACACAATAAAAGAGAAGAAATAAAGAAAAAAAAAAATCTAAGATCAGGAACCAAATATCACGCTCGTAAAAATGGTAAAACGTTAAGGAGGTAAAAATCTCGACGACCAACATAATGAGTAACTCCTGTACGACATCAGCGAACTCGATCGAGATAAGCATAGAATCCTACATTGTTACTAACAAAATTTAAAACTACACCCAAAAAAATAAAACAGAAAGCCAAATGATTACAACAACACAAAACCATCACAGCAACATCATATTCGCACCCACGATAGACCCTCGCCGCTGCCGGCGACAACCGTCGCACACACGGGGTCGGTAGACTGCCGCGGACCATCCCGCCACACCACCAACCACCGCAATCGTATGCCGGCGACCTCCGCTGCAGCCGCGTGAACGGGACCAACGACCCCGCCGTAGCCGCATGATCGGGACCGTCGACCACTGTCGTAGCCGCACGATTGGGACAGTCGACCACCGCCGCACGCTACCGCAATCTCACCCCGATCTCCGCAGCCGCGCACACCGGCGTTGAGCCACCACGATCAGACGCAACGAGCGGCATCGCCGCAACATCCGAGACGAGATCACCTTAGCCCGAAGCCGTAGTGCAAGGCCACCATGAGCACCAGAACTGATCCATGTCGTGATGAAGCTTCGATCGTCGAAGCAGAGAGGCTCAGGGAGAAGCGGAGGAGATCCGGAGGTGGTGGGGGTTTCCGATCAGCCAATGGTGACCGATCGGAGTCCCAACTTCTCAGGTTCCTTTTAGGTCAGACGAAAGGGAGGGTTGAGGGAGCCGAAAAGACGGGTGCGCTTCTGGTTCGAAGGAGAAAGCACTTTAAATATTAAAAAATTGTATTTATGAGAGAGTTTAAGTTTCCTTTAGAGGGTAGATCCTTCGAGCAGTTAAAGATAAAAGAGGTTTGCCTAGTGAATCAAAAGGACATGGAGTCTTTCGGATTGTGATTCTTTTTAGGTGGTCATCTTCTTTTCTCTTGCCTTCAATAGACGGATGGTCGTGCGGTACCCGCCTGATAGATTTTTCATCTTTTGTTTATTGGATCTTTTTAAGCTTATTCTTTAGTTCATAAAAAACTTTTAGCGATTGGATTTAATTAAATTTTTTTCCTTTCCTCACCAATTAAGAGAATATCAGAAAAATATCGGCAAAAGTAGGTATATTTTATTCAATATTTTAAAAATCAAACCAAAGTGGATGATCGGAACCAGTGCTTTACGGTTGAATTGATCAATTTGAGTAGGAAAAATGTAAATTAATATAAATTAATCAAAATTAAATTAAATTATCTAATTTAATTAAATCTATCTCGCGATCGAGTTAAAATGTTAATTTAGAAAAAAGGACGTTAGATATTGATAACAAATATCCTCAATTTTCATGTATCTTTTTTTTTTTTTGGTTTAACATTCGTTAAATTCAAGTAAATATTAATATAATTAGAATCGTAAAATATTTTATTTTTAACCGAGAAATCCTTATAGGTAAAAAGTGAAAAATATGTCTCTCCCACCTTATGTGTCGTGATTAATTGTAAGATTAGGTTCGAATAATTATTCCCTCCTACCAAAGGGAGTGGATGCGAGCTCACCACCATCCAACCATGACTTGATGGGTTGCAAGATAAATTTTTTGCCAAAAAATAGGAAAATGAACATACTAATGTAAAAAGTGATGCAGGTAAATTTATAGGTATTGTCTTCGTATTTTATATAACATTAAGAATGTGTGTCTACTTGATAATTTATATTTAATGTAAAGAAATAAAAAAATGTATGATTTGTTACATGATAGTTCCCACCACATTCAAAAAAATCACTACACCATTTTAACCTAAACACGTAAGTGATAAATAACTTTATATCGATGATAAATTATTCTAAAGTATCTTTGCACTGGCGAAATCTCATTTTACATCAGTGTAAAATTATTCCAAGAATAGTTTCACCTGTCCAAAGTGATTTTGACATATGAGTTTAGGATTTAAAGTTTTTTGTTTAAATTTATAGAAATTAATTTCACATGTAAGAAGTGATTTTTTACTTAAAAGGTAATTTTTTCACTTTAGGATTTAGGGTTTAGGATTTAGGGAACACTAAAGACTAAACCCTAAATCTTAAGGTGTAAAAATCATCTTTCAAATGTAAAATCACTTGTCATAGATGAAAAAATACTTGTAATTTAATTTTGCACCAATGTAAAATATTTTAACGTAAAATTACACCGGTCAAAGTAATTTAAAGTAAGATTGTGCCGATGCAATCTTACTTTGCATCCGTATAAAATTATTTTGAAAGTGTAAATTGATTTTACACAGGTGCAAAATAAAATTATACCCATACAAAATAATTTTGCACCAATATAAAGTTATTCCGAAAGTGATTTGAATGATTTTCAACCGTAATAAATTTGTTTATTGTGGATTTCAACAGTGTTAAACCCTACCTTATATCATTATTTTTTTTACATATGAAATAAAAACACAAGTTAGGATCACATTCATAATATCAATTTTTACGTCAACTTTTATATTTTTTAATTTACATCCTAATTTTTTTTATCATATATTTTCATTGATTTTTTTCGCCAATACTAATTCAATACGATTTAATTTGATTAAATAATATAAATTAAACTAAGATCTTACTGTTTGATTTTTTTTTACCGTCGCCGGTTCAACGAACGTAAACCACCAATCGAATCATTAAACAGTCAAATAGCACCTGACTCATTTAATAATCGATTAATTTTTAAAATATTGATTCTATTCGATGCGAACGGAACGAATCAAACATAAAATTGTGATGGTATATTTGTCATAATGGCTACGGAACACCTTCCTACCTGTATGTACACATCGTATCATGCATTTAATCTCGACGTCCCCTCACCACAATTCTTTTCATAACGGCCATTATCCAACAGGTATCAGCATGGCAAGAGGGCAACCTTAAATTTCACCATAAAAATAATTGGTAAACGATCAACACTGTGCTGACTTTAATCCATACCCACTAAGGTCGCCCGTAGAAAGTTTGACGTCAAGGACACTGGAAGAGAAAAAAACATATAAATGTATAAAAATATGAAAAACCCAAACCGCCTCCGCCACCAACACCATCGGACCTCGTCTACCTTGCATTATCCCCCTCGGTTTGCCTCTTTCGCTACCTGTTGGGCCCCGTTTGAAATGGAGCTAATGGGTGGATGTTCTCCTTCAAAGGTTTATTAATTTTTTTTTATTAAATTACAATCAGCTCAGCTTCTATTTTAATATTAAATAAATATATATTAATGTCGTGTCATTTTTACTACTTTTACCTTTAATATTAAATAAAAAATATAGATACAAAAAGATACATATAAAGGTATAAATATAACCTCCACGTGATGTATCTCTCTTTTACATAAAAAAAATAATGACATGTGATATGATACATCATTATTTAAATTAATAATAAAATTAACTTTTAAGGATCCAAATTATTGAAATTATCTTTAAAATTACTTTACATCGATGTAAAATTATTTTATATATACTCAAAAGTTATTTTACATCTGTGTAAAATCATCAGATAATTCTCAGAACTACTTTACACAGATATAAAATTATTTTTACATAAGTACAAAGCCATCCGATTATATCTAGAATCACTTTATATTTTTAAAATAATTTTATATCGATGTAAAATTATCATAAATAATTTATTATCAATATAAAATTACTTTTCTCCCTTGCAAACTCGCCTCGGATCATTTTACACTCATACATGGTAATTTAAAATAATATTTTCTTTTTCCATTCATAGAACTCAACACGTAATAGTCTTTCATCTTTTTACGTTAAATACAAATCGTCAAACAACGTCACAATCATAATTCCTTACCTTACATTTGTCATTACTTTACGTTTTAATTTTAATAAATATCTACTTTCCCCTCCACTTATTTTATTACCTAAACAAATACCACTATCGACCTATCCCATGCCAACCTATCCCCGTAATATTTTATTCAAGTCTAAACAGATTCATTTCCTCTTCAAGGTTGTTTGGTATGTGGAATGACAGCGTAAAAACTAAGAACAGTGCGACAATTTATCGGTGATTGTGGTATCATCACAAAAATTTAATTTAAAATAGTATTTACCGTTAAAAAAATAGTATTCATGAGACATATATGTATACCTTAAATTAAACAATAAATAAAATGAATTACGTTATATCAATTTACAGTAAAAGTTAGTAGAATACATCTATTCCATCTCGTTTGGAAAAAAAAAGATACAAAGAGAGGAGATTAATTATGTACACCGAAGGTAAAGCTAAAAATTTCTCTGTTCGGTGTTTGGTTGTGTTAAAGTTAGGAGAATAAGTCTTTCTTGATTTATTCCGAATTTGGTTCTAGAAGAAAAAATTAATGAGAGATTTCCGCTTTGAATATGTGAGAGACAATTTCCTTATAAGTGATATATCGGAAAATAGATTTGCTCCCAGAGGAGAGAAGAAACGAAAATAAATAGAATTTAGTTAAATCAATCCTGAGATATCTTATCCCAGTGGATATCACCTAATGCAGAGACTCTCCATCTTAGCGTTCAGACGTAAGAATTGGTCTCTCATTTGCTTTCCGCGTTTCTTTACCCTATTTCCAAAGTTCACATGCTGACAGCCAAACGAAGTTACTCCCCGCGGTTGGTTTTAATGTGCCGTGAAGACCACAAAAGCATATGGTCGGATATTGTGAAATTGGCCAATTCGAAAATTGAACCCTCATCTTCACAGCAATTCTCTACTCCTCAATCAATTTTCAAGTATACGCCCACAATCTTTGATTTTAGTTTTCATCGGTATATTCTGCTCGCACAACTATTAGATTCTTATAGTTAATCATGACTTCACTTATTTTCTCTCCTAGTTAAAATTCCTGACTGTGTTTGATTGGAGTTCTACGTTGAGTTAGATCCTTCGTTGCACACTTCCATTCCCTTTTGTCGTTAAATTAGAAATAGAGGACATAATCTAATTTAATTTCCATGTTGTTGCCTATTAAGCAAGATACCTAGGGTGACCTTGGGTTTGGGTGTCAACAAGGGTTTGCCCGAATTCGTGATGGAAGGGATGATGTAGCACCATTCAGGGTATAATTCTCATTTGCCCATTTATACGAGGAAAATTCCCACCTCCCCCATTTTAACCTCTCTACGTATGCTGATTAAGGCTTCACACATATTAGAATATGGGTCAAATTCTAAAATTTATAATCCAGTCAATTCTTTTCACATTATAATTTTTTCAATTCCATCCGATCAATTTCGTGACCTAATTCAATTCGTGAAACTTTTGAATTGAAATGGATATTATAACTATTATTATTACTATTATTTAATTACATATGATTTTGTAATTTATACGTGAATTTTAAATAGTATATGTAAACTTCCAACCAGTAAGATTATGAATTTGAAAGTTAAAATTTACTTTCACGATGAAGATGCAGGTAGATAAACGTATATTGTAATATATTTTACAATGTGTGTTCTAATCCAATCAAGTGATTAAATTGATGATATTCAACTAGTATGTTTCAATTGATTTTCATAAATTTTAATTGATTCATCACCTATGTAAGGTAATTTTTTACTTGAAAAGTGATTTTCATTCTCTAAATCCTACAATGAAAAATCACCTTGTATAAATGAAAAATCACTTTTCATAAATCTAAATCCTAAATCCTAAACCCTAATCCTAAATCCTAAATCCCAAATCCTGAATCAAACCAATAGGTGAAATAACTTTTCCCTTGTTAAGTGAAAACCTATTTTTCGCTAATTAAAAAGAAAAATCAACCAATTAAAAAGTCAATTGAAAAGAAAAATCAATCGTTTCAAAATTAAGTAGACCAAAACACATCAGTTGGAAATATATTTTCAACCGGTTAAAAAGGAAAATAAACCAGTTGAAAATCAAGCAGACAAAAAACACACCAGTTGGAAATTATTATCAACTAGTTGAAAATCAAGTAGACCAAAAGCACACCGATTGGAAATAATTTTAACCGGTTGAAAATCAAAACACACCGATTGAAAATGAAAATACACCGATGTGTTCACCTTTTCACCGATGGAAATGATTTTTCAACTCGAAATATGATTTTTCACCTATGGGAAGTGGTTTCACTTGTGTTAACACGCTTTTCTTGAGTTTAAAATATGTATCGTAGTATAGTCAACAAAAGTGAATTGACATTTAAATTTATAACATTCAAAAAACGAATATAAGTCTGAGGTCATTCATAGAGAGCAATATGGCAAATCAATCCACTAATCACAATTTTTAGAAATAATAATGCAAGTGAATCAATCAAGCAAAATGATATTCAATAATGAAGCAATAATGTATCTCAATGTCAAGGATAAAAGCGTAAAAGGAAAGAACTAAAATTGATGGTTGAAACCACCAACTTAATCCTACAATTAAGCACTACTGGCCACAATACTCAACCCTCAAATAATTCAATAGTAACCACTAATTCATGTTAGAACCAAGTAAATATCTCCATAGTTATCAGTTGAAATGACCCTTCCCAAGGGTCATTTGGCATTTCCAGAATTTTTAGGAGTTTTTGTGCAATTTTAACCCCCTAGGTTTTTATTGTGGATATGTGAGGGAAAAGAGAACTTACAGGGGTGCCCCTGCAATTTTCCCATCCCCACACCCTACCCCACTATATACACAGTCCCCCTCACCACTCACGCCACCCCCCTCTCCCATACACCTTCCCCATTCCCCCCTTACCCCTCCACGCCTCACACCATCCCTCCCCGATGCCTTCCATCTCCATATAAACCCCTCGCTCCTCCATCCATCCCACATTGCAGCCGAGAGGAGAGGAAGTGCGGGGAGCAGGAGAAGGAGAAAGTGGAGAGCAGAGGAGACTGGAGGCGTAAGAGTAGAGGGCTCATGAGGGAGATAGGGAGGTGCTGCAGTTGCTGCAGCTTATGCGGGAGAGAGAGCTCGCAAACAGTTCTGTGGAGTTATTTTTTCGTAGAATCAGACTTCTGTAGAGACCATCAAACATCTGTCCAGACGTCCAGAGGTTATACCTAACTCCTGATAGCGCGTAGTTTTCATTTATTTCTCTTCCTGATAAGTCTGACCATGCGTACGTATGTCAGGGGTTGGGGAGGCACGTCGGTGAGAGGATCAAGGTGGTTCCAAACGTCTGGGAGTTGCCAAACGTTTAAAGACCCCCTCAGAAATCTACACAGAGTTCCAGACGTCCGAAAAAAAGGTGCCCCGAGCAAGGTGAGTCTCTAAGTTCGCTTAAGACATTTGGGAAGATTCCCAGACGTCTGATTTTGGTCAGAGTTGGTGTTTTTAGGCCGTTCAGAACCCAAACGGAGTTGGATTTCCTCAAATGAAATGTCATTTGTTTTCGTTCAAGCTTCTCTACGTAATGATATAGTGTCTATGCAGTTTTGAACTCGTTTAACTTATCTATCCATGTTATAAGTCCCCAGTCCGTAGAGTATATGAGACCTATGGAGACGTCGAGAGCTACCGTACGAGCCCCCATTCCACCCGGTTAACCTAGTAGAGTGGTTCTCTATAGTCTCAGAATTAATAAAATTGCATGCTTTAGAATTATTTGATTGAACCTAGGTTGTGAGATGAACCCTACAACTGAAAGAGATAAATGCATGCTACTTTAGAAATATTCGATTGAATCGTAGGTTGTGAAATGAACACTATGGCTGAAAGAAATGAATGCGCATTTAATGAATGATCAAATTGTTGTGATGCTTCCTAAAAGTAGTAAACGATGAGCTTCCTGTACTACATTTAATGAACCATGACATTAATGGAAATACCTGCGGTGTACTGAATAATCGATTGTGAAATCTTGAGCTTGCTGTTATGCATTTAATGAATCAGATGTGGAAATGAAAAAGTCTACGTACGAACCCTACAGGGAATTTACAAAGAAACCAAGAATACTGTAATACGGAAAATCTGATGGATCTTGGAACATGTTACCTATGGGCGGCTGTTCGAACCTGGTTAGGGGAAGTGAGCTGACCCTTGTGTACGTGGTACCAAGGAGAGCAACTGTCCCTTTAATGTGGGAAGTGAGCTGGCCCTCGTGCACGAGGTATCGAGGAGAGCAACTGTCCCTTTAGAGTAGGGGGAGGTAGCCGCCCTTGAGTTGATACTCGGGGCTAGGACTAGTTACCCTACACCGACTCCTGTTTGGCCCTCGTGTACGTGGTACCGAGGTGAGCTACTTAGTGTAGGAAGGGAGCTAACCGTCCCATGGGATTAGGACTAGCCACCCTACACTGACTCTTGTTAGGCCCACTGCGTGAATCGAGATAGTCGGACGAGGGTACGCGGACTGTGGTGGGGCGAGACCTCTGTTCTAAGAGGACAAGGCCTTGTGTTGTTCTGTGCTGTACTTCTAGGCGTACCCGTAAGCGAAAATAACTGACCGCGTGCCAATGCGGGGTAGCTACCTGTTACGACCTAATTCCCGGATACCTACAGGACTTGAGTCCGGCTCGCCTCGACTAAGCCCAATACCTAGTCGTTCAACAAGAAATACAAAAAGCAGGAAAATAAACCACATTCACACATGCATTATAACTAAGCAGAAGAAAAAGAGGGAAGTAGTAAAAAATGGATAACAACTATCTCAAAACATAGTACATGCCACCACAACAACAACAGAAAACGTAAAGGAAACAAAAAGTAACATGAACAGTAAACTATCTATCCATTACTCACTACAACAGTAGGAAAGCGAAAAAGCTGAAAAACGACTACGGCTGGGCTCAGCACCCTCTGCAGCCGGAAACTCAGGATGCTCAACCCCTGGTCTTGAATAGGGGTACAAAAAGACAGAGTAATGGAACGCTGAGAGAGTGGTGTTTACATTATTTAAGTGCAAGTACAATAAAAACAACAACAGGTTTATTTCTCATTTTTATTTATCTCATTTGTGTATTTGGTTCATCTATTTCTCAAGGTATCCAGGTATTTCTTGATCTTGCATGTTCCTCGTTGGAACGATCTTGATTGTAGTCTTTTTCGTAGAGTAGAAGGTACACGTGGTGCTCTCTTGGCCAGGAGAGTCCCCCGTGGTAGTCCTACACCCAGTCAATCACCCCGAGATCACTGTTGAGTCGTAGCGGTGACTACGGCATGCGTGACAAGCGCACGAGTAGCTACCCCACACTGACACGCGGTCAATCGTTTTCGCTCTCGAGTACGCCCAAAGTACAGCACGGAACAGTATAGGGCCTTACCCTCTCAGAACAGGAGTCTCGTCCCTTCACAGTCTGCGTACTCTCGTATGACTACCCCAGTTTGCCCAAAGGGCCTAACAAAGTCGGTGTAGGGTGGCTAGCTGAACCCCGGGATCCGTGGGTGGCTAGCTCCCTCCCTACACTAGTAGCATGCCTCGGTACCACGTACACAAGGGCTAACAGGAGTCGGTGTAGAGTGGCTAATCCTAACCCCGGGTCTCAACCCAAGGGAGGCTAGTTCCGCTCTACACTAAAAAGGGACAGTTGCTCTCTTTGGTACTGTGTGCACAAGGGTCAGCACACTTCCCATCTACATTCCAGATTTCGTTTATCCACAGGAGTTCTACTCCTAATTCCCCGTAGGGTTCATGCTCATATTTATCACATTTATCCAGATCCAGATCTAATGTTTCATAATTCGTTCCTTATCCATATATAGGCAGCTCGTGTTTTCATAATTCAGTTCTCAATCATAAACATGAAACTTGTGGTTTCACAGTTTAATTTCTCATTTACATACAGGCAGCTCGTATTTTAACATGCATCTCGTAATTATATTAAAGGTATTTGCTAGCAATTTATCTTAACCATGCATTCAAGTAAACGGTACAGCTCAAACAGGCTCATTCATTTCTACCCTAGGGTTCATTCCACATCCTAGAGTTCAATACGATTATTCCAACTAAGTACGTTCTTATTTAAATATTAACAATTGAATTAAACCACTCTATCGGGTATCACGGGAGGAATGGGGGCCTGTGCCGCAGATCTCGTCGACTCCGTAGGCTCTGAACACGCCACTTGCTGGTAACCTGTACCAGTGACTAATATACATTAGATGAGCTCAAAACAGTAGATACTCAACACGAATATGTAGAGAAACTCGAGTGGAAAACAATGGTACTTCGTATGCGGAAATCTGATTCTTTTGGGCCTTAAACATGCCAAAAATGCGGTTACTGACCAAAATCAGACGTCTGGGACTAGTCCCAAACGTCATAAAAGATGTCAGAACTCACCTTACCCTTCTTGCGGCTGATTCATACATACAGACTCCCTCTGTGACTATTTGGGGGCAGTTCCAGATGTCGGATAAGGCCTCTGGTCTCTTGGAAGCACCTCCGGACGTCTAGAGACGTGATCAGACGTCCAAAAGTACTTGGGAAAGCGTACTGCGTGCCTTCCCAAAGCCTGCACCTACATACGAACACCCGTAGACACAACGGTTAGTCGACATCCCCTGCGATATGATATGCATGGCGCAGGAAGATACGTATTTCGCACGATACGTGCTTTCAAACGTCCGGCCTCAGCTTTGAACATCCTGATGCCTCGCCAGTCGTCTGGACTTCACTCCAGACGTCTGATACTAGAAAACTTCCAGTATCAGATCCTCCTCACATCTCGCCTTGCTCGCTCCTCCACCCGCAGCGGCAGCTCTAATAGTTGCAGGAGCTTGAGTAGCTCCTCACCGGCTCCTATCTCCCACGAGCTCCTCCTCGAGCTCCATCAAGCTCCCGTGGTCGTCTCCCTCCTCCCCCGCTCTCACTCTTCCCTATTCTCCCTCGCCGACTCCTCTCTTCCTCACCGCAACTGCAGCAGTAGGGATGGGAGGCTGGAGGGTGCGGCCGTCGCAGGAGGAGGTGGCGGTGGCTTGAGTGTTGTGAGGAGGAGATGAGAGGAAAAGGGAGGGGGTTTATATAGGAAAGGGGTTAAGGTTTGGGTGAGGGGTGAAGGAGAGAGAGAGAGGGTCTCTATGCACCATCCGTGCGTAGAGTGTAAAGCACAGTATGAAAAATTCACTTTCAAACGTCCGAGCACGTGTCCAAACGTCTGGACAGACGTCTGACTGAAATTGCAGACATCTTATCCAGCTAAAAATGTAATTGGTCATTACATTACTCGTGCGCTTATCACGCATGCCGTAGTCATCGCTACATCTCGACCGTGACCTCGAGATAGTAAATTGGGTGTAAGACTACCATGGGGGACTCTCGGCTAGGAGAGTGCTACGTGTACATCCTGCATTGCACGAAAACTACAAGTGAGATCTTAATTGAGATCGTTCCCTTAGGAACAAAAGAAAATTTAGCAATGTTATGGATCCTTATTAGAGTACTTGACTTAGAAACACATAAATGAGATAAACGAAAACGGATGATGATAACTGGAAAAGTATAATTAGTTAGTTGCTTGTTTAATATTGTTTAGTTGCATATAAATGGCTTAACCACCACTCTACTCAGGATTTGCTGACCACAGATTTGTATAACTATGTTCAGGTTAAGGATTTGAGCAGCCAGCGCCACTGGCTGTTGAGGGCGGTGGGCCTAGTCGAGCCCAGCCATAGTTTCCTCTCTTTTGTTTCGCTGCAGAGAGTTTTATTGTAGTGAGTACCTGTAGCTTCTGTTATATTCCGTTATATTCCTACCAGTTTATGTTGTGGTGGCTATGTTTTGTACTAGTACTTTCCGCTGTTGACTTGTAATATCTTGAGATATACCGTTCTATTTCCTTTTACCATGTACTTTCTGCTTAGTGACATTGCATGTGTGGTTGTGGAATAATATGCATTTGGTTGCTTCTTGTTGGACGACTGGGTCTTGAGGTTAGACGAGGCGAGTCGTTCTTAGGTTCGGTAGGAAGCCGAGAACGGGTCGTAACATTAACGAATATCAAGCATAAGGCTCAGATGCCTTATACCCTAGAAGCACAAGGCACAGTTCAAGGAACAAGCCTCAGCAGCAGATAAGTATTGAATGAGGGGGGGTGGTAGAACTCGAATAGTTGTGTTAATATGGTGAAATTATCGTTGAAGTGAGTATAGTGGTTACCCTAAATCGAGTCTAACCATCTTTCACAAAATTTTCTTTTTTTACCTGGCCTACTTAATTTTATCTTGGTTACTTTTAGGCTGAGGGTCGATCTCAGGGAGGCGGGAATTAAAGGTGAAGAAGTTTCTATGCCTTTCCTAAAACGTATCTCTTCCGTGTGTTTATTATGTTTTTGGTTTTTTTTATTTAAGATTTTTTTGTTGATAATATTGTCCTTGAGGCACACCCTCAAAATCAGGTCCTTGGCTTTGAGCCAAATTGTTCTTGGCTTTGAGCTAACTTAGGGTTTCCAAACGAACTGGTCCTGCTATTGGCAAGGCCGAGTACCTGGAAGATAAGAATTATCTTTTCTCTTTTACTCTTTTTTTTTATCTTTTTAATGGCAGGAAACACAAGAGAAATAAAAACAAGGTAGGTTGCTTGTAGAGAAATATATATATATATATATAGGGGTGGGGGTGGAAGTGGAAATGGCGTGTAGCACATTATCGAGTTGGTCCACCTCTAGTAAAACGCAACCAACAAGTCAAATTACTGCGTAGAGTGTAGGATGGATGTGTAGGAGTGTATGCGGAGGCGCTTGCTTTATGCGGGTATCGGGAAATATCAACAACTGGTGCAGATATTTCCGCGATATAATGCGCGGTGGAGTGACTAGTGCAAGGGCGTATGGATACAAGTAGGTGATGTATATCTATATATGTATATATATATAGATAGGGTTATATAGGTATATATGCAGTTATGTATATATATGTAGATATGTAAATATATATATATATATATATATATATATATATATATATATATATATATATATATATATATATTTATAAATAGATACATATATATATATATTTATAACTATATATATATAGTAATATATGTATATAGATATGTATATGTATATATGTATATAGATATATTTGTATAAGTATCTATGTGTATATATATATATATAGATATATATGTGTGTGTGTGTGTGTGTGTATATATATATATATGCATAAATGTGAGTGGATATATAAATATATATGTGTGTAGACGTGAGTTTATAAGGGTGTGTGTGTGTACAAGTGTGTGTGAGGGAGTACACGTGAGTGTATACAAGTGAGTGTGTGTGCGCGTACTGACGGGTGACTGTGAGAGAGAGGGAGGAGTTTAAGTTGTCTGGCGGAAGCGTCCGTCGTCTGATCTCGCAGGAGCGCGCGCAGGCGCACAAGCGCTTCACGCGAGTGCTGGAGGGAATGCACGCGTTGTCCTCTCGCGCAGGCGGGTGTGGGAGTGCAGCGCAACGCACTGCGTAGCGCAGCACACAGCACTGCGAGCGGGAGCGGGTGCAGACGCGGGCAACCAGCTGGAGCGGGTTGCGGGTGAAGAGAGAGAGCGCAGTGCCACCAGCTAAGTGAGAAACAAGCCGGTGGCTACAATGTCTCGCTTAGAGGCGTGAACAGTAGCTACAGTGCCACGCGAGAGCGGGCGACCGGTAGCATCGGTTCTGCGTGCGCGGGCACGCTGGGAAGCGCCTGCGGGCACGGGGAGAGATCGCGGAGGTGTGCTGGGGTGCGCGCGGTGGCCTGTGCTGCTTCAGGCGGCCGTTGCTGCTACTAGAGCTTCAGAGCTTCAGGCTCTGACATTGGCGGCGAGGGCATTCAGCGGTGAAAACAGAAAGTGAAACCACCACGCCCACCTACTCATGAAGGAGCTGGGCGGTGGTGGAACTCACAGTGGTGGTTGTGGGACCACTGTGAGCTCTCTCCTGCCTGTAGTGTGTCTCTTCAGTGAGAAGAGATACTGCGTATGGAGAGGGAGGGGAGGAGATCGGCCTGAAGGAAAGTGTCTGTGGGTGGTGTGTGTTCCGGCCCCCCGGTGCAAGGGAGAGGGCAAGGCCGTTTAAAGAAGAAGATGCATGCCACTGCCATGTTGCTGGCAGAGCAAGTCCCACCATGCTGCTGGCAGAGGAATGGTGCAAAGAGGTGCATGCCCCATGCCCTGAGCCGCGCGAGGGAGAAGAATTTCAAAGTCAAAATAAAAAATGAGAATGGTGAATTTGCAATGCATCCCTTGATGAAGATGTTAGTTAGATGGCCAATTATTCACTCTCCTCCCCTCTTTTAAAAGAAAAGTATGCATGTGTCTATGTACAAATGCCACTTTTGCTACATAAGATGCAATGGTAGTGCTGGGAAATAACAGAAGATGGCATATTTATTGGTATATTTTTGCTGTGCAATCATACCCCCATGCCTATCTTTTGCTAGTCCCTAGCAAAACATTTTTTTATTTTGTATTTAGAGATGATCTTAAGCTGAAGCTTGAAGCGACATGAGTGTGTTTATTTGTTGGATATTGTGAGAACCACTTTTAGAGAAGAATACAAGTACTTTAAGTCTTACGTGTCATAGACCATCTCTCGACTAACCTGGACTCTTGATATTTGAACCTTAAGTACGATTTCCAGGACTCTGAATGTTTTTGCCATACTCGAGAGCTCAAGAGATTATGATTTGTGCATAGTGAAGGATCAAGACTAACTAGATGAACATTAAGACTCAAGCCAAGGGTTTCACGAATTTTTAAGTGCAGGTTGGTCCTAATTTCAGCTCATGTCTTCTGATTGACCCTTAAAAAGATGACGGAAAACTCAACTCTCTTTTTCTTTTGTGGCTCAAAAAATATATGGTAGAAACAGAGTATTTGTAACTTGCCCTGAAACACTTTGAGGGAGAAGAATTTATAGATATTTGCGAGATATACTGACTTATTTGTGCAGTTTTTTTTTTTGAAACAAGTGTCAGTATATCTCTTACAACTTTATTTGGAGGAGCACACTTTTTTGGTGGGAGAGTTTCTTTTTGGTGGAAAGAGTTTCTCCTAAACACAAGACTAAAGCCTGGGATAAAAAGTCTACCTGCGCGCATAGGTAAGGACTCCACCTTCCCTAATGAACACTAGGGTTGGATCTTATGTTCACCTGGTCTTTCTTGATATGTGTAGTGTGAACCAAGATTACTTAGGCTCTCGAGTAGAAGCAAACCAACGGATCCTGTACTAATGTCTCAGGTACAAGAATACATCCTTAGTTAGGAGAAATTTCGATCTATCTTGTCAATGCTCAAGTGAATTAAGCCGAGCCTGAGCGAATCAAGCTTCTGTAGCCTGGAAAGTCTTCAAAATAGTAGTTGAATATCCATAAACACTTATTGTAATTTTGTTTCAGCCTTCAGATCATTACTAAAAACCTTTTTTTTTTTTGCTATGTACATATTTATAGATGGATGGAAGCTGCATGATATCATATAATACCCAGATCCTATGGATGCCTATCCACCCACCCATGCCAAACGATGCTATGTCCTCATATGCATGTAGGGTAGAGGAAGGTCCAAAGATTGGGGAACGAGAGCTGAGGTGCAAGGTATATAGCAGGGTGGTAGGGTGGGTGGATGGTGGGTGGTGAAGTGAAAAGGTGCGAAGTGAAGTTACGTGACAGTGGAGGAGTGTTGCTGGGGTGCCTCCCAACGAGCGATGAATTGAACGTCCCCAGCTGGACTCAGAATGAGGCATGAAATTAGTTACCCTCCAGCAGGGCAACAGTTTCTCCAACGGGGGCAGGTTCATGAGTAAGATAAGGTTTTAAACACTGCCCATTGACCGTAAATTTATGCCCAGATTTGGGATCTTCAATTTCAACGGCCATGTTGGGAAATGGTCTCGAGACCAAGAAGGGACCAGTCCATTTGGACTTCAATTTCTCCAGAATTAGGCAGCTCTTAATTTAGAAGTGTGGAAGAACTAACTTCAGCTCCAATCCAGGCTTTCAAAAATCAAACTTTGGGAGCCTTCACCATTGCTGTAATCAAGATCGTCAAACCTAAACTAAAACTAAAAAAGCTAAACTTAAACCTTAAATCGAAAACCCTAAATCTAAGATAAACACCCTATAACCTAAATCCAGAACTCAAAACCTAATACCAAAATCCAATAAAAAAATCCTAAATCTAACCTTAAACCTTAAACACTAAACCCTAAAACCCCCATTTTTGGTTTAATGTGGGAATGAATGGTCCGGATTAAGGGGTTGTGAAGATGGGTATGGCCCTAGGCATAGTAACCATGGCCCATATATAAATATCTTACTTCGCCTTGTAGGTGTACGCCATAAGAAGGCAAGGAGTGGAGATGTAGCCTTTTTCTCATCTCTGTCTGATGAAAGGTACGAGAAGTAGCAAAAGCGAAAGAAAGAGGTGTCTCCTACTCTTATGGCTAACTAAAGGAAAGCAAGGCAATCAAAGAAGAGGTGGATGAGGCATTGGACTTCAATCATCCTTCAATTCCCACGCCACTATGAATCGAAACCTAAACACAACATCCTAAACCCTAAACCTAGAAAGTAAACTAAAAGTTGAATAAATTTCGATAGAGTTTTCCCTATAATATGCACATTCTCCAATTTCTACATATAAAACACATTATGTAGGCACAACCTACATTCAGATCAAATAAAAAAATCAACTAACATGAGGGCACACCCCACATTTCATGTGCACACCATCACATAATAACAATAATGACAAATGGAAGAGACCATTGAGCATTTAAGCTAAATTAATGCATTTTAGCTAGTCATTGATGTATTGAAACATACAATTAAATTACATTTATAATTAAATCTATAACTAAATACTACAATAAAAATGAGAAATTAATGGCGGCAAAAGGAGGTGATGGTCGTGGCAGCAGGTGGTGATGGTGGTGGTAGTTGCGTGGTGGTGGTGAGGGCAGGAGGAGGTGGTCGTGGTGGCAACAGGAGGTGCTGGTGGTGGCAGGGGGTGGTGGTGCGTGTTGGTGGTGGGGCTGGCGGTAGGGTGGTGGTGGTGGTGCAAGGTGATGGTGTGGTAGTGGTGGCTGCAAGGTGGTGGTGGTGGCGGGTGGTGGTGGTGCTGGAGGTGGTAGTAGGGGCAAGAGGTGGTGGCGGTGAATGGTGGTGGTGTTGGTGGTGGCCGCAGGGGTAGGAGGTGGTGGCAAGGGGTGCTGTTGTTGTAGGTGGCGGCTGGTGGTGGGCGAGGGGGAGGGGTCAGGGAAGGTTGGCGACGAGGGGGAGGGGAAGGAGGAGGCAGGCAGAGGAGGAAGAACAGGAGGATGGTTACCCCTTGAGGTCGCGAAGAAGGAGCCGAGGCAGAGGACGAGCCGCAGCGATGCTCGCGGAGGAGGAGTCGAGGGGCGAAGGCCTCGCAGAGGGGAGGGGTAGGAGGAGGTCGCGAGGTGGAGGAGGAGCCGAGCATAGGAGGTCTTGCGGAGGGGAGGGGCAGGAGGAGGTCGCGAGGTGGAGGAGGTTGCTTCATATTTAGGACGAAGGGGGGTGGGAGTCCAGTCTGCTCTAGGGATTTAACCCAACATTCTCGACCATTCCTAATAAACGGTCGATGATACTCTTATTACCGACCTCTAATAACGGTTGGAAATAACTCATTTTCCCACCGTTAAGGTCGAACAATCGACGATAGATTTTGAAAATTTACCCACTCGCGCGTGCGGGTTATGAAAATATTATTATCGACCGTTAATATGGAAACAGTCGACTATATTACTATTATCGACCGTTATAAACGGTCGACAATGGTATCCACCATATATCTTAATTTTACTTCACTTTCTCGACGTTATATATTGCACAGTCGATGATTTCATTTATCCTCGATCATTTTTTTTTTTTTTTGAAACTTTATCCTCGACAGTTTATATAACAATGGTTGATTAAATTTTTATTCTCGATTGTTTCTAATGGTCGAGAATGATCTCAACCTACTCAACTATTTTTCAGTTGGCAAAATTAATGACCAGATTTTTGACAATCATTCCTATTTAAATATTTAAGAATAATATTATTGTCGACTGTTACTTAACAGTTGAAAACATCCGTCGTGGACAATTTCCTACTAATGCATTTAAAGATAATTTCATGAGTTAACAAAACTAAGTAAACATACCCCACCCCCCCCCCCGCCCAATTAGCACACCCTCATTAAACGTAAATGTAAAATTGTATTTTCGCAGGGATGGTGTCATCCACTTACGCTCGAATGAGAACAAAAGAGTAGAGCACACCACACATCATTGCTATATATGATTGGTTAATTATCAAATTAATAGCATTTGGGAATAAAAGGAGTGTCCAAACAAGCCCAATTAGTGCCATCATTATTTGTTGGACTGGAGGCCCAACCCACTGGAAGATTGTTATCATCGATTCAAAATCACAACTGTAGGGACGTTACCTTACTAGTTAATTGGTTCTGTCTCCTAAACAAATCGTAATCCTAGTTATATTAGGACCAAGTCTTTTTTAATCTTTTTTTTGGTAAAAAAGGAGGAAGGTGGTAGTAGTTGAAGATGCATGAGACAAATCTTCTCTTCGATTATCAGGTTTACATGAAAAAAAGGGAGGTTTGATCGAACAATAAATCATTAACGGTCCACATTAAGGTCATCATGGTTTGTAGAGAGGTTGGGCTTAGAGCTTTGACTGGAAATGTCGTACCTCGTGTGCCCATCCTGAATCCAAGAGAAAGCTTAGTGGAATTTTGAAGCTCGGGTGAAACTATTTGGAGATTTGAACCAATTGACATCAATATAATGGCCGGGGAATCTTGAATTTGAAATCCTCTTGTCTTCATCCTTTTTATCAAGGGATTTTTTTCATAGAGACACTCTTCTCAATTTTTAAAATTAACTAAATATCATCACATTTCATCGAAAAAGTTACATAATTTTCGTATTTGACACTCCATTGATTACTACCATTAAGTTTAACAATTATGGATCAAAGAGTATTTTTTTTTTTGTACCTTCAAAACTTATTTTCTTTCTATTCTCCACGCTCTCCCCATCCTTCCTCCTCCACCTCCTCCTTAACTACCCTAACAAAAACTCTTCTTAGTAGACCTCCATGGAGAAGAGAGATTAACACAATTGATTTCACAATACTTTCTTAACTACACATCCATCCATAATATCTCTTATTTCCTGTGTGGGAATGAGTCTAGATCGTACTGTTCACGGTACTGTAGAAGATTTTCAATGGCATTGAATGTGATTAACACAAAAGTTGGGCCTCTTTTGTCCTTCTTCCTCATCGCCATTCTCTAAGCCCTTGCGGCATTCTCCTCTTTCCACTATCGTTCTCCTCCTCCTGCTACGATTGCTACCCGTTGGGTCCAACGTTGTTGAGGGATGGCAATCACTAATACATACCTCTCCCTCTTGACCACCCTCCTCTGCCTTCTCCCCTCCTTGAGCCACCCGCTAGCTCCACGTCCCCGTCGTCGACTTCCTCCTCTACCTCTTCTCGACAACGACAACGACAACAATATCGCTTCCTCCTTGGGCCTCGGCAACGAGACATGCTTCCCACCTCCCCTTCACTACCTCCCCCTTCCACCTACTTTTGCAACCCCATCGCCGATCCCCACCTCCACCTCTTCCCGATCCTTGACGACCTCTTCCAAGGATTCCCCCTCTTTCCAAATCGATGCCATGCATTTCAAGGTGGTCCCATATTAAATTGCATTGCATGATGCACATTTCTAGGCAAGGTAGCTTAAGCAAGCTGATGCACATTTCCAAGTAAGGTGATCTTGCATGTTTTTCACTGGCACTCTAGGATTAGCAATGGCGTTGCTGGTAGCTAATGGGGGTTGACCAAAATTACGAAAACCCTTAGGCATTGGACAACTAGAAGAGTTTAACTTTTCACTTAGCAATGGAAGATTAAATGGTGATGCCTGGCAAGAGAAAATCTGCTGCTAAAAAGGAAATTCATTAATAAACCGAGTTGAAAGACCAGGAAAAAGCTGTTGTTACTAGAGTTGAGGTTGAGTTTGTTGTGGTTGTTGCTGATATTGAAAGGGTGCATTTACCCTAGATCCACCGGGAAGCCCAGTAAGGTTCCCTTCCTTCCCCTTCAAATCTTCTCCCCACCTCCCTCAATCATCTATGTATCGATTTGGTTTGTGTTTGTATGTGCTGTGAATGTGATGTTACAGTATGGGTTATATAAAGCATAAGCTTACTTATTTTCCCTTTTGTTTTATATTTTTTGGTTTTTGTTAGCTAAACGATGGCGTCGGTGTCTCTTTTGGTAAAGTATAGATTTTTTTCTCCCTTTCTTTTACAGTAAGTGGTTGTTTAGGAGAGGCCTTTTGGTTGTTGAGCATTGAAATGATTCCATCTTTAAGCTGTCTTTTTTCTTTTCTTTGTTCTATATGTTTTTGTTGGTTTTTAGATGTTACATAGATTATATTGGAATACTACATAGATCATAGCGGAATACTATGATTGTAGTATAAGCTCTTTTTCATTTTTATTTATTTTTTGGATACCCACTACTACCTCATCTATGTCCGTAGGTTGTTGAGCTTTGAAAGGATTCCATCTTTAAGCTTTATCTTTTTTCTTTTCTTTGATTCATATGTTTTTGTTGGTTTTTAGATGTTACATAAATCATATTGGAATACTGTTATAGTAGTATAAGTTTTTTTTTTTATTTTTATTTATTTTCTGGATGCCCACCCTCATATGTATTGAAATAAATTAGGATGTGGAATTAATTAAACTAATGCTCAAGAATGCAATTTTGCAAAGAAATGATGTTGACATAATGTTAAGTCGTTTGATTTTGGATCTACTCAAAACTTGATCTCAATGTATTTTTTTTATGGTACTTTGGTTGCCCATGATGGAATCTATCTTTCTGAACTGATATGTGATGTTACGATCCGATTCCCGAATCCCTACAAGACACGAGAATCGGACCGACTCGACTAATCCCAAGACCCGGTCGTCCAACGAGAAAGTAACCAAAATAGAAGTAAAATAAACCACATTCACCATGCATATAATTAGCAGTAACAAAATACAGCAGTAAAGAAAAGAATTACTATAGTATACACCACCACAACAGTAAAGAAATAGGCATGTACAAAATATGATGCTTACAACAAAAGAGTACAGGGGTAACAGAAACTACTCACTACAACAAAAGGAAAAGTACAGTGGGTACTACACAAGTAGGAACTACTGAGCTCTACTAGGCTCAGCACCCTCTGTAGCCGCCAGCTCTGCTGCTCAACACCTGGTCCTGAAAAGGTGACAAAGGTGACACGTCAGCGAAACGCTGAGTAGAGTGGCAACTAAAATCTAAGAAACAGTAAGGTGGACAGTACTGTTATATTTTTAATTTCTTTCTTTATATTTTGCGTTTACTAGTTATTGAATTATCCCTCAGATTCTTCTCTTGATCTTGAATGTTCCTCGTGGGAACGATCTTGATTGTAGTCTTTTCCGAAAAGTAGAAGTAACACGTGATGCTCTCTTGGCCGAGAGAGTCCCCCGTGGTGGTCCTACCCTCAGTCAACCACCCCATGGTCGCTGACAGACGTAACGGTGACTATGGCACGCACGATAAACGCACGGGTAGCTACCCCGCACTAGCACGCGGTCAGTCGTTTCCGTTAACAGGTGCGCCCAAAGCACAACATGGAACTAGTATAGGGTAGAGCCCTCTCAGTAACAGGGGTCCAGCTCCTCCACAGTAACCAAACAGGGGTCTTGCCCCTCTACAGTCCGCGTGCCCTCGCCTGACTACCCTGGTTTGCCCAGTGGGCCTAACAAGTCGGTGTAGGAGGGCTAGAAGAACCCCGGGGCCTGTAAGGTAGCTAGTGCTCTTCCTACACTAGTAGCTCTCCTCAGTACTGTGTACACGAGGGCCAAAAGTCGATATAAAGTGGCCAGACCTAACCCCGGGTCCCTAGGGCGGCTAGCTCCGCTCTGCACTAAATAGGGGGGACAGTCGCTCTCCTTGGTACTCCGTACTCAAGGGCCAGCTCACTTCCCTAATTCTATTCCATTCACTTTCCAGGAGTTCTACTCCTAATTCCCCGTAGGGTTCGTGCTCTTTCAACTCAGCCAATTTAGGTTTCATCATTTCAGCTTTATATTTATAAAGCCCATGTTCCCAACCGTAATTATTCATTCATAATCAGGCAACTGTTAACCAATTACAGGCAGTTATTGTTTCCTTTCTACTTTTCCAAGACTGTAATGTATATGCATTCAAGCTAGTTTTCTAGTCCTATGATTCATGCATTACCCTAGAATCTATCATTCAATCTAGTTTTCCAGTCCTAGTATTTATGCATTACCCTAGGATCTATCATTCAATCTAGTTTTTCAGACCTAGGATTCATGCATTACCCTAGGATCTATCATTCAATCTAGTTTTTCAGTCCTAGGGTTCATGCAATACCCCAGACTCTATTAATTATTTCACAAGTGCATAATTTTTGATAAATAATTGAAAGGGCCACTCTACTAGCAAAACCGGAAGTAATGGGGGCATAATCGGCAAGCCCGCGCGCCTCCGCAACCCCTAGAGTCGCAACGGAATGGGATCCTAACACAAGGATCAAATACAAGGAGCTACTCAGAACAGTATACAATTACTGTAAACAGGTAGTGGATCTAAATCTGAGAAGAACGAGACTTGAAACGCGGAAAACGAACTCCAAATGGGTCCTAAACGGGTCAAAAACGACAAGTCTGCCCAAAATCAGACGTCTGGAACTTCTTCCAGACGTCTTAAATGATAGCTCAGGTCATACCTTGATCTGCGCGGTTCTTGAGACGTCCAGAAGCCTGCTGAACCGTCTGGACTTAGTTTCCAGACGTCCAACTGTCACCCCAGACGTTTGGAGACCCTCTCCGTCGTCTGGTGCTTTGCCCAAACATCCGATCTATGTGGGATGGCGTGCCCTTGCGCCTTCCCGAATGGGTCCTGCACACACACGCGATCGTCTACAACACGAAAATGAGCAGGACTCTTTGGCGGAACGGCTGCATAGCCGTACACGCGAAAAAGGAAGAAAGGTAAAAATATCGTACCTTTCAAACGTCTGGACCTTCCTCCAGACGTCTCCTACATCGTCTGGATGTATGCCCAGACGTCTGATTCTGGGAAATTTTCCCAGAATCAGGACCACCTCGCTCTCCGCCCGCAGCGCACGGCCGTGCCGCACTGCGCCCGCCTACTGCCTGAGCTGCAGCAGCTCCTCCCCAGCACCACGCGCCTGCTGCACAACCGCCGGCCGGCCCTTGCTGCTCCAGTGAGCTCGCAACCTCGCGATCGAGCTCTCTTTCCCTCTCGCAGCAGCCCCTCCTCCCACGCACTCACAGCAGCCGCTGCGGCTGCCCTCGCCCGCTCACGCTCTCGTTGACAGGAAGAAGAAGAAGGCGGTGGAGTGAGGGTGAGGGAGAGGAGAGGGGTATTTGAAGGCTGCCGAGGGGAGAGAGAGAGAAAAAAATGTCTGCAGGGAGGGAGGAAAGAGAAGAAGGAGGGCGGTGGGTTCAGTCTGTGCGTGCATGCGCGTAAACGCGAAACCATACGTCGAAAAAATTTAATTCCAGACGTTTGGAAAGGCTTCCCGATGTCTGACCAGACGTCTGGACCACTTCCCAGACGTCTTAAACGACGTTTGATGCCCTGGTTATAACAATATAACAAACTCAAAGAAAGTTTCGTCCACGACGAAACTTGCGTTAACTAGGATGCGAAAAAGAACGATATATGCATATCAAACTCAAAGAGGACCAAAGCCGATCCGAAAAGACGTACCCAGGAAAAGCTCCGGGTACCGCTCCCGCATCGCCGCCTCAGGCTCCCAGGTAGCCTCCTCGTACCGCTGACTCCTTCACAAAACCTTCACCAGGGGTACTTGCTTCCATCTCAGACTGCGGACGGCTCTGTTAAGGATCTGCACTGGCCGCTCGAGGTAGGTCAAGTCGTTGCCCACCTCGACGCTCTCGTGACTCAGGACGTGACTGGGATCGACGACGTACTTCCTGAGGTTGGACACGTGGAACACGTCGTGCACACCAGAAAGCAGGGGAGGAAGGGCAAGCCTGTAAGCAACAGGACCAACCCGCTCCAGGACCTCAAAGGCCCCACGAACCTCGACGCGAGCTTCCCTCTCACCCCAAACCGCTGCAGGCCCTTCATGGGCGAAACGCGAAGAAAGACGTGGTCCCCAACCTCAAACTGCACCTCTCTGCGTTTCCGATCTGCATAGCTCTTCTGCCTGCTCCTAACAGTGCGGAGTCGCCTGTGAATCTACTCGACTACCTCCTGACTCTGTCGGATCAGCCTTGGGCCAACCTCCCACTTGGTCCCCACCTCAACCCAACTCAAGGGTGCCGTACATCTCCGTCCGTACAGAGCCTCATAGGGTGCCATGCCGATGCTCGACTGGTAACTGTTATTATATGCAAACTCCACCAGGGGCAAGTGCTCCTCCCAAGAGCCCCTCCAGTCCAGTGCACAAGCACGCAAAAGGTCCTCAAGTATCTGTATCGTGCGCTCAGACTGTCCGTCCGTCTGGGGATGGTACGCTGTACTAAACCTCAATCACGTCCACAGGGCGTACTGAAACTCAGCCCAAAATTGGGATGTAAAGCAGGTATCCCGGTCGGATACAATCTCCCACGGAACTCCGTGTAGACATACCACGTCGCGGATATACCTCTCTGTCAATTGTGCTGGTCCCAAGGTGACTCGGATCGGTAGGTACCCCTCTGCATGAGCACACCCCCTAACCCCTGCAAAGAGGCGTCCGTGTACACAACGAACCCGCCACTACTGTCTGGGATGGTGAGCACGGGAGCCGAAGTTAGCCTCTCCTTCAGCTCCTGAAAACATGCCTCACAGGTGTCTGTCCAAGTGAAGGGCACGTCCTTCCGGGTCAACTGTGTCATAGGACGTGCAATCTATGAAAAGCCCCTGATAAATCGCATGTAGTAGCCTACCAGTCATAAGAAACTGCGAATCTCAGTAACCGTGCACGGTCTCTCCCACCTGAGTACTGCCTCGACCTTGGCTAGGTCCACAGCCAAGCCATCCCTATAGATCACATGACCTAAGGTCACCTTCCTCAACCAGAACTCGCACTTGCTGTATTTGGCGTACAGCCTACGTCGTTTCAGTGTGTCCAGAACCATCCGCAAGTGTTGTCCGTGCTGCGTCTGATCTCGAGAATAGATGAGCACATCGTCAATGAAAACCACTACGAACTGGTCCAAGTACGGTCTAAACACCAGGTTCATCAAGTCCATGAAGGCAGCGGGGGCATTGGTCAGCCCAAACGGCATGACCAGAAACTCATAGTGTCCGTACCGGGTGCGGAAAGCTGTCTTGGAGACGTCTGCCTCCTTGATCCTCAACTGGTGGTATCCAGACCTCAAGTCGATCTTGGAGAATACCATGGCACCTCGCAGCTGGTCAAACAAGTCATTGATCCTCGGCAACGGTTATCTAGTCTTGATGGTGACCCTATTCAGCTGTCGGTAGTCCACACAAAGGCGTAGGGTACCATCCTTCTTTATAAGCAGTACCGGGGCTCCCTAGGGAGACGTGCTGGGCCTCACAAAGCCCTTCTCCAAAAGATCCTGCAACTGAGACTTGAGCTCTCGCAGCTCAAGTGGTGCCATCCTATACGGTGCTGTGGAGATGGGGCTGGTCCCTGGTACTAGTGAGATCTCAAACTCGATCTCACGCTCGGGTGGTAGTTCTGGCAACTCGTCTGGGAACACGTCGGGGTACTCTCTGACCACCGGGATACTCTGGAAGTCTTCCACAGGGCTGGGCTCTGCCACCACACAAGCTAGGAAGCCCTCACACCCCTGGCTCAAAAGTCTCGCCGCCCGAAGTGCAGAAATGCACCTGAAACCTCCGTCCACTGGCTGCCCGTGGAACTCGAAAGAAGGCAACTCTGGTATGGAGAAGACGATCCTTCTCTCAAAATAGTCCACAAGGCGTGGTAAGCGGACAGCTAGTCCATCCCAAGAATTACGCCAAAGTCCTCCATCTGTATCATAATCAGGTCAGCGGGAAGGCTGTGTCCCCCAACACTGACCTCGCAACCCGTGTATACTTCTTCAGCTACAAACAACTGACCACTCGGACCTCTGATCACGAACGGATCCTCCAACAGCACACAATCCTACCCCAGACTAACCGCGAAACTGGCGGCAACAAACGAGTGCGTAGTGTTGGAATCGAAAAGCGTGTAAACGAGTCTGTCGGAAATTGAAACCATACCTGCCACCACTGATTCCGAAGCCCTGCCATCCCTGTGTGTCAAGGCGTTGATACGCCCCTCAGCCCTAGGTGTGGACGAAGCAGCCACACTCTGCGTCAGACGGGTAGCTGTTGGCTAGTACCCTCCCTGTGACTGTTGTCCTCCTCCTCGCGCCTGGAAACCGCGGCCTCCTGCTCGCCCTCCAGTGCTCGACGCGGGAAGCATCTACTAACCTCTTACCCTAGACGGGCAGTTCCTCCTGATGTGGCCCGGCTGGCCACACTGGTAGAAGAGGGGAACCTGACTCTCGCCCTCAGTGGATCCCTGCTGTCGGCTGGGCGGGGGTCCGGTGCTAGCAACTGGCCCCTGTGGAGGGCCCCAAAGGCCACTGATGGCCCTGCCAAACGTGACGGCTCTCCTGCGGGCGCCACGTGTCTCTCTCTCACCGGCCCTGTGAGAAGTCTGGCTGATAGGGCCTCTTCCACCCGCTATCAGCATCTCGCGCGGACGGGTTGGTCTCTTCGTATGTCATAGCTGCCTCCACCACCCTCGAGAATGAAGGCAGCTTCAGAGGTTTGACATACTCCCGAATCGCAGGCCGGAGCCCCTCGATGAACCTTCCAAGGCGCTCCTCAGTGGCCATTGCTGTCGCTGCGAAGCAAGACAGCTCCAGAAAATACGTGCGATATGCGCTCACGGTCATCGTCCCCTAGCGGAGAGTGTGGAACTCCCGCCTCCTCTGGTCCTGCCACATTTGGGGAAAGTACTGCTCGCAGAAGAGGGTGACGAACCAGTCCCAGGTCGGCTCGTCCCTCTCCTGTCCCCTGACTACCCTCCACCACCTGTGTGTTGCGCTCTCCAGCTGGTACGTGGCAAAGGCCACGCGGCACTCCACCGGGGGGCAAAGGGTGTCAAAAACCTTCTTGATCTGCTCGAGCCAATCCTCCGCCTTGGTCGGGTCCTCATCCCCCTTGAAGGAGGGGGGCTTCAGCTTCCGGAACTGTTCGAAAAGCTCGAAGTGGCGCTACTGCGGAGATGCTGGTGCACCTCCAGGCTAAGAAGCCTCGTGCACCCCCTGCCCCGCGTCTAGCGCCACGTCCGTCGCGTGGTCCCACAGAGGACTCCCCCTCCGCAGCCCCAGGGAGAGGCACTCGAGGCGGCGGGTGGAGCTCCTCTCACACTATGTCCTGTATTAACTGGGCGAGGTCCTCGGCCTGAATGCCTGGGAGTAGTGGCTGGTCTACTGAAACGTCGACCTCAACACGTTCACCCCTCCGACCTCGTCCTCGGCCGCACCCGCGGCCCGTCTCGCTAGTCCTGCGTCGAGACATCTCCTGCAAGGAGACGCGAAAGCAGAATGGAAACACGTCAATATAAAACAATATCTAACGAAGAAGACTAAGAGCTTATGTCAAAAGAAACGTTGTGGTGGCTACTCTAGTTATAGACACGTGAATTGGTTATTTTCCAGTCAGTTGGTTTACTTCTCGGAACGACCTTGCTCTGATACCATCTTTACGACCCGATTCCCGAATCTCTACGAGTCACGAGAATTGGACCGACTCGACTAATCCCAAGACCCAGTCGTCCAACGAGAAAGTAACCAAAAGAATAGTAAAATAAATCACATTCACCATGCATATAACTAGCAGTAACAAAATATAGCAGTAAAGAAAAGAACTACTACAGTATACACCACCACAACAGTAAAGAAATAAACATGTACAAAATATGATGCTTACAACAAAAGTGTACAGGGGTAACAGAAACTACTCACTACAACAGAAGGAAAAGTACAGTGGGTACTACACAAGTAGGAACTACTGGGCTCTACTAGGCCCAGCACTCTCTGTAGCCACCAACTCTGGCTGCTTAACACCTGGTCCTAAAAAGGTGACAAAGGTGACACGTCAGCGAAACGCTGAGTAGAGTGGCAACTAAAAGCTAAGAAACAGTAAGGTGGACAGTAGCTGTTACATTTTTAATTTCCTTCTTTATATTTTGCGGTTACTAGTTATTGAATTATCCCTCAGATTCTTCTCTTGATCTTGAATGTTCCTCGTGGTAACAATCTTGATTGCAGTCTTTTCTGAAAAGTAGAAGTAACACGTGGTGCTCTCCTGGCCGGGAGAGTCCCCCGTGGTGGTCCTACCCTCAGTCAACCACCCCAAGGTCGCTGACAAACGTAACGGTGACTATGGCACGCGCGATAAACGCACGGGTAGCTATCTTGTACTAGCATGCGGTCAGTCGTTTCCGTTAACGGGTGCGCCCAAAGCACAGCACAGAACCAGTATAGGGTAGAGCCCTCTCAGTAACAGGGATCCAGCCCCTCCACAGTAACCAAACAGGGGTCTTGCCCCTCCATAGTTCGCGCACCCTCGCCTGACTACCCTAGTTTGCCCAGTGGGCCTAACAAGTCGGTGTAGGAGGGCTAGCAGAACCCCGGGACCCATGGGGTAGCTAGTGCTCTCCCTACACTAGTAGCCCATGTTCCCAACCGTAATTATTCATTCATAATCAAGCAACTGTTAACCAATTACAGACAGTTATCATTTCCTTTCTACTTTTCCATGACTGCAATGTATATGCATTCAAGCTAGTTTTCCAATCCTAGGATTCATGCATTACCCTAAGATCTATCATTCAATCTAATTTTCCAGTCCTAGGATTCATGCATTACCCTAGGATCTATCATTCAATCTAGTTTTTCAGTCCTAGGATTCATGCATTACCCTAGGATCTATCATTCAATCTAGTTTTTCAGTCCTAGGGTTCATGCAACACCCTAGACTCTATTAATTATTTCACAAGTGCATAATTTTTGATAAATAATTGAAAGGGTCACTCTACCTGCAAAATCGGGAGTACTGGGGGCGTAATCGGCAAGCCCGCGCAACTTCGCAACCCTTAGAGTCGCAACGGAACGGGGTCCTAACACAAGGATCAAATATAAGGAGCTATTCAGAACAGTATACAATTACTGTAAACAGGTAGAGGAACTAAATCTAAGAAGAATGATACTTGAAACGCGGAAAACGGACTCCGAACGGACCCTAAAATGGTCAAAAATGACAAGTCTGCCCAAAATCAGACGTCTGGAACTTCTTCCAAATGTCTTAAATGATAGCTCAGGTCATACCTTGATCTACGTGGTTCTCCAGACGTCCAGAAGCCCGTTGAACCATCTAGACTTAGTTTCCAGACGTTCGACTGTCACCCCGGATGTCTGGAGACCCTCTTCGTCATCTGGTGCTGTGCCTAGACGTCCGATCTGTCTTGCACCTTCCCGAACGGGTCCTGCACAAACATGCGATCGTCCACAACACGAAAATGAGCAGGACTCTTTGGCGGAACAGTTGCACGGCCGTACACGCGAAAAAGGAAGGAAGGTAAAAATATTGTACCTTTCAGATGTCTGAACCTTCCTCCAGACGTCTCCTACGTCGTCTGGACGTATACCCAGACGTCTGATTCTAGGAAATTTTCCCAGAATCAGGACCTCCTCACACTCCGCCCGCAGCGCACGGCCGTGCCGCGTCGTGCCCGCCTGCTGCCTGAGCTGCAGCAGCTCCTCCCCAGCACCACACGCCTGCTGCGCAATCGTCGGTTGGCCCTGGCTGCTCCAGCGAGCTCGCAACCTCGCGATCGCGCTAGCTTTCCCTCTTGCAGCAGCCCCTCCTCCCATGCACTCACAACAGTCGCTGCGGCTGCCCTCGCACACTCACGCTCACGCTCTCACTAACAGGAAGAAGAAGGCGATGGAGTGAGGGTGAGGGAGAGGAGAGGGGTATTTGAAGGCTGCCGAGGGGAGAGAGAGAGAAAAAGCTGCCTGCAGGGAGGGAGGAAAGAGAAGAAGGAGGGCGGCGGGTTCAGTCTGCGCGCGCATGCACGCAAACGTGAACCCGTACATCGAAAAAATTTAATTCTAGACGTCTGGGAAGGCTTCCAGACGTCTGACCTGACGTCTGGACCACTTCCCAGACGTCTTAGACGACGTTTGATGCCCTGGTTATAACATGTGAAATCTATGGACCTTGTGGTAGTGTATAGACTTTTGTTGGTAAAAGATGTTCAGGAGAGGCCCTTTTGCTGTTGAGTTATGTAAAGATCTTTGTCTCTTACCTTTAGATTCTATGTTTATTGAAATTGATAAGGGAAAAATATCATTTCTATTTTTTGCTTTCGCTTGAATGCCTCCAAGTATGAATGGCCTGCTCTTTCAATTATTTGTGATGTTGCATTGTTGCTGCCCATATGTTTACTTCTATTAATAATCATTGATTAAGCACACAAAAACATGAAAATGACGCACATACTCTTTAATGATTTCAAAATAATATGCTTTAAATAGTAAATTTTTTGTTAGATCTCAGTATATTAGATGTAATTATACTTGAATAGACTTTTATTCTAATTTTATTACACATGTATAAACGCATTGGTAGATGTATTTGACTAACGTTTAGTGTTGCCTTTTCATTTTTCCAGAAATTGCACACGGACATGGAAATTCTTGTGTCATGGATATCTCATGCTTTTGTATCTCAATTGCTGGATGTTATTCTCTATTTCCAACCAAGAGCAATTTGTTCAAGCTCTCCTCATATTATTATTATCTATATTCTATTTTGTTTGTGACATTACGAAAGGATTTGTATGTTATCCTCCTGCAAATTTTCCGTTGCCTCTTGGCAAGTGGCCTTCCTTTTTGGATAAAAAGAAAATTGACCATATAATATAGCCATGATTTGCATTCCCTTGGTAATGCCAAATTTATCGATTCTTGAAATTATATCGTACCTTTCAAGTTACAATATGATAATATTTTCATTGATCTTTTCACGTAGACAAGCGCATTAAAAAGTGGTGCTTTTCATGATGATATCCATTTTCTATATGATTAAGAGACTGCCCGAAGTGCTAATGAATTCTACATTTAATTGTTTCCAAGTAAAAGCAATGCAATAACATTGGCGTGAGAATCTTCAACCGTAGTGGTTGTCGTTCTAAAAGTTCATATACAATTATTATATGTTTCAACAATGTATATGTGTATTGTATGATTTTGTTTTATTTATGTCTATTGCATGGTTGATCTATGTGCAACAAACATTCATGTATTTATTTTCTCTTCTAATCAATAACTTTCAATAACTTCTATTTTCTTTTCTTTATATTATGTTTCATACAATATTTTCTTCTTCCTAAATTTGCAAAAATATCCACACAGTTATTTTCTTTTCCTGATGCAACGCATGGGCAGAGCACTAGTTAACATGAAGAAATGACACAACAATGGGCACCATACGCTTCAAGTCGTCCACTAATGTTGTTGTGTTAGAATCATAATGCGAACTTACATATATTATTATTACAGAGTTATACGTTAAATGTATACATATATTTAGACATCACATTTATGATAATTAAAGTAGTCTAATTATGTAAATTGACCATTCACGTCTCATTAGGATATGAGATTTAATGCATAGAAACCTTAAGGGCAAATGCAATTCCGTGATGGGTGGAATTGTTATTTTATTTTAAGCGGTTATGATCCCTGGAGGGGTGATGGCGAAGTGGGCATTCGATTTTTCTGTATCTCATTACAGAAAAGTTATAAATAGAATGCATGACAGAACCTAAAAGGTACGCCCCATTGGCGCTAGAGCACCACAATCATTTATTTTGATGATAACAAAACACGTGTTATTTAACATTTGCACTTGAAGTCTTAGATTTCAGGCCAATTGCAAATGGATACGTGATTAGACGGAATTCGAGCTCACATCCAGGACGGATTGGAGAAGCTTGATGGAGAACAGAGGAGATTCGCGAGGAGCGATAGATTGAAGATGGAATGACAAGAAGAATATGATAGAATTCTATTTATTCCTTTCATGTACTTTTGTCTTTATTTTCTTGCTCTTTATTTCCTTAGAACATTTTGTTAAAGAGCCTCAAAGTACTCTAACAGTAGTTCTAGGAACACCGGCACAACCCTAGGATACTTAGGTTTTCTGTAGAGAACTTAGAAAATCAATATAGGGTTCAAACAGCATTTCCAGACGTATAATAAAGTGTTTTAAGACATCTGACTGTTGATTTAGACGTCTGATAACATTTAGGCTGGACATAGTTAGTTCTGTCTGATGAAATCAGACGTCCAGACCTTAGACCAGACGTCTGAGGAGATGTCTTATGCCTTTGCCAGACGTCCAATTAGTGGATCGTTGGCTCGCTTTGCAAACACTCGAGGATATGACCGTAAGAGCCTTATCAGACGTCCTTAAGCCCTTCTAGACGTCTGATAATTGACTGTTTTGCCTCCACTGACCCGAAAATCTCTGAGAAGAGATTTTCTAGCTGTTGCAAATCCATTCCGACGAAAAAGTAGGTTTCCAGACGTCCTGTATGTCGTCTGATGGACTTACGCTAGAACCCTGTTTAGATCTGATTCAAGTCAGGAAGAGACCCGCCTGAAATCAGATGTCTGACATTATTTTCAGACGTTTTAAAGTAATCTTCCAGACGTCTGATGCCAGGATCAGACGTCTGATAATCCTGTCAGTGTAATGATTGTTCCTGATTTCGGGTTGATTCACTTGGGCTTTGCACCCAACGGCTATGGAGCCTTAATTAAGCTATCCAAAGCCTTCCTAAGGCCTCTATAAATAGAGGGGAACCTCTTAAACACAAGATACACCTAGCTACACACTTTCACACTCTTTTGTGTCCAAAAAGACTCTCTTGCTCTTCAAGCTCTAATTCTTCATCTTGAGAGCATCAAGCTTCGCGCACCCGCTCTCCCGCCGTAGTTCACGAGAGCGACGTTGCGCCATCGCGTGGCTCACGCATCCGCGTCGTCAACGCACTCCTTTCAAAGGGAAGCATCCTAATTCCTATGGAAACTTAGGTTCAAAATTACTTTGTTGGCTCTATAGGATTTTTATTTTATCTTTGTTATTTGGTTCGGTATTCGCTTTGCGAATTCCCGTCTCCTTTGCGAGACAAAATCCTTCTCGTGGAGAGAAGGGGTTGAGGAACGCTACCCTCGTACTTGTAGCGTAGTTGTAATTGAGGTTGAATCACCCTCGTTTAAAGTGATTCGTTTAGTGGATTTTGATCAACTTGGTTGATCGGAAAATCCTAACTCGAGAGGGTTAGGTGGTGGTTTTCACCCGGTTTGGGTTTCCACCTAAAAATAATTGTGAACTCGTGTGATTGTCTATTTTGTGAGATTGTTTATATTTATTTCTGCAATTATTACATCACCCCTCCTGGTAGGGAATATACAGAATTGTTATTTTATTTTAAGCGGTTATGATCCCTGGAGAGGTGATGGCGAAGTGGGGATTCGATTTTTCTGTATCTCATCACAGAAAAGTTATAAATAGAATGCATGACAGAACCTAAAAGGTACGCCCCATTCAATTCTCTTCTGCTCTCGCTCTTTGAATCATCTGGAATTACCATTGCTAGCGCCTCTCGTTGAAGAAGCAAGCCACTGCTTCAGAGGATCTCTGTGATCTTCTCATCGTTTCCGCTATGATGAATTCAGGTATCCCTCCATCGTTTTCTTTACATTTTCATTTTAGTTGATGATATAGGGAATAGATAGTTCTTGGGATTAAAAAATTATATGATTTTGATTTTATTCGACATTAAATTCCATCATATTAGTCTCGTTCTTAATACATTGAAATTGTACACATACAAGAATAAGGATTTCTACAACTTTAGCATGTATATGCATTCACTAATTAATACCCCGTCAATACATTGAACGTGATGTGGGAAGGAAAACCCTTCTATCAAGCTCAACTGATTAGGTACTCTCAAAGGTCCAATGGGATCGGCAAAAAGCCAAAAAAATCCTAACAAGACCTAATAAGTAATACAAACCAAATTTTATATGGATAACATGTTAAAACCCGAAAACCTGTCTAGGCAAAGGCGGATAGGTAAAGCTTTTCCGGCAATAACTTTGCATTTGCCTATGTGAGATGAGCGGATGGCCTCACTCAGACGGGCTTGCTGGCAGGTATAAGTCAAGCCTGCCTGACAAGCCAGACGAACTCTTAAGTCGCCTAGAAGATCAAATTGAGTACACCCTCCTACCGCCTTGCTAACATCACGTTGCTCGCCGACAAGGTAACAATTACCATTACACCCACGATTTCAATATCGCGGGAATCATGGTTTTATGATGGTTACCCCTAACCGGCCACTCACGTTACCACGATCTCCCTTTCCGAGATACCTATAGCACACCTCGTGCTATGTGAAGGGTGCAACACTTAAATAGGCGGTGTGGGTACGCGCATGCATAGAGAGCCAAGGGGAAGAGAGATATTCATGTACCTTGGACTCCAATATACTGTTGGTGATTTTTGACGGTAGCTCTACTCTTCTCAGACATATATACACCATTTCTTGAGGAACAACCATGAGGTGAAATTTGATGGGAAGGGGTTCAACTATAAGGTAATCATTTTCTCAAGTTTGTTTGCATTTCTTATGGTGATGGAATAAGTCAAAGATGCGTAGTTAAAAGAAATTCTGAAGTCATTGACCTATCCCTATTTCAAACTTGGACTGAAAACCTTCTTTCCTCACATAAGGCCTTAAGTCTTTATCCTTAAAGTTCACGAAGTTTTCCAAGATATGAACGTTTTCCCTACCCTTAGAGTCCACTATCTGGTTTACTTGTAAGCTAAGTACTGAATCTTAGAAGCCACTTGTGCCAGTGAAGTCTTGTCTGGTTATACCAGGGCATTTGCACTTGGTATATTGGTATGTTCGTCACCGCAAAGATGGAATGCAGAACCATTCATTCTCATGTTTCATACAAAATGAGAAATGATGCTCTCTCTCTCTCTCTCTCTCTCTCTCTCTTCTAATATGAGAAGGCCAATATAATGGGCATCGGATTCGATCCCATGATCTCTTAGACGCTCTATACTGTGAGAATCCTTTGGTGGCAAAATGATGCAAATTTAGTTTACAAAACAATGGGAACTTTTGATTTATGAGAATGAATGTGTGGGACTCAATTAAATTTATTGAGGACAAATCTCTCATACAGTGATAGCCACTAACATGAAGCCACTAACATGTATACTTTTCTAGCAGGCAAAGCAAGACTTGAAGGACAAATCTCATCTTCATTCATTGATAAGGAAATATCCAGAGGGCCTTCCTGTCCTTGATGTGAAGGATATATGCTCATCCATCTGTTATGGAAGACTTATTGGCGATTTACATTTTTTAACTCACCGCATCTGTACAAAACACAGTTGTTTTGTATCTTCCTTCCAAACTGCAAATTTGTTTCTGCACATGTTAATTGGTGGTTTGGTCGACGAAATGATCTCTTGTGTAAGGAAAGCGGGTTTTCCTTTGTGTGTCGCGTGATCGTGGGTGGGTGGTTCACAGCTGCTATAGTTTAGGAGGTGACAAAATTTTGTCGAATTGAAGCTTCTGCCAGCATGCTGAAAGAATGCAGCAAAATCTGTCGCTAACCTTTTGCCGTTAATAAGCCCATTGCCTTCTTGCATTAGTTTCCTCCAGTAGATAAAGAGCTGTCTCACTCTTATGCCGCTGGAGCTGCACCAGATTTGAATAAGCACCCTATTTTTCCCTTGAAGAGTATGATTTCCAACCGTCTAATTTATCCACGGAGTCCGTCTCCCGCATAAGATGGAAATAGTCCGATCTGATATTCGCATTATTCCAGAATTAATCCCCCTCAAGCAACCATTTGGACATGTAGCGTGCTCATGCTGTTAGCCACCCCTCACATGCTTCCCCCATTGTTGGAATGAAAAATCGTAGGATCAAAGTCCTTATCATCCATTATAGCATTCCGCGTGTGATCTACCAATGTCTACTCTCTTCGTTTGTTCTCCTATACTGACTAGTCTCTTTTGTCCTTCTTGCGGATCATCCTGTTGATTAAAAATGTACCTTTTTTTTGAGATAGATGGCCGTCGTCTTTCTTCCCCACTCTTTCCCCTCATCTATGTTGTTTGATGAGCAGACGCTGAATTGATTTTTGTTTGAGATTTTTCTAGATCTAACTGGTGTTCAATGCACCAATTTGTTTCGCCAAAACAAAAAGTTAGTGCGTCAATCTTCTTGTTTTTAATCTCATTTTTTACAGGTATTTAGCTGTCTGACGTACTTCAGATGTTTATAAATTTCATTCAAGTGCTATATATTTATTCTAATGCCACCATATTCACATACCGATAGCTATTGCTTCATCTATTTTCATTTTTCGAGGGCTTGTTTACGATTTTATGAGATTTCTTTATGATCTTATGAGATCTTCTTCTGACAGATAAGAAAGTAATAGTTTTGCATTGAATGATACTGCTCATCCAAATGCTAGGTAGTGATTCGATGGCACCATTTCTCATGCCCATTGCTATTCCCTTCACTTATTTACATATTCGGGTGGATTCACTAATGATTTTGAGTTGTGAGACTCACTTATGATTTTATGAGGTTCTCTTTTGGCAGATAAATAACTGGTTTTACATTTGAGAAAAATTCTGAATTCTTATCTAATAAAATAATTGGTACACCAAAAGCATAAGGATGTCATAATATAGTTCTCCCTTGTGAAAACTTTAGACACGACATGCAGATTCCCAATTTTAAAAGTGCCCAAATGCAACTTGAGTTCAGAATCGACAGTTCTTGGCAGAGGAATGCTTTCAGTGAATAATCCAGTAATTTAGATATTGTTCTTATGTTTTCGATCTTACATGATAATGATAGTACAATGTTCTTTTATATCACTTTCTTCCCAATTTTGCACCGCCATCTTCTTGCCAGGCTCTGAAAGCTAAAGGCCAAGTCTGACTTCTTTCAAACATGGACTAAGCTGTTCTTCCCTTATATCACCACCCGTTCACTAGTTAAGTCTATGCATTTCTTTTATTGGTTTAAGTTACTGTCATGTGCTGTATAATTGAAGCATAAAGCTTATGTTTTCCAACCCCTTGTGGGTTGTTGGAGATGCTTACTCATTGTACTAATAGGAAATGTGGAACATCTGGGAAGAATTGTAGGACCAAGGTTATTGCCTTTGCTTCCAGTTATACTGTAAAGAAGCTCACAGTATAGACCAGTGGAGAGCTGTTGCAGTTCAGCTAACAAAATTTATTTCTGCCAAATTAAATGAAAGGAGGGCCATCCCTCCCCAATCAAGTCAAATGAGATGTGTTGGCCAAAGACTGATTTCCCTTTTATACTTCAACTAAAATAACTTCCATGCTTCACCCCTCCATTCCCTCGACGTTTTGGAAGAAAAAATGTGGTTTGGCTCCAGTTTTTCTGAATGGTCAGCAACGCACCCCTTGAGTAAGTTGTTACACAATGGGCTCTCACTCACCCATGGGCCATATGGCTGTGCATAAACATATATAAATATGATTTTGCGTGATATACTTACAAGTAATAGAGGATGTTTACAAGGTTCTTCGTGGTATCAAATATTAGATAACGTATGCTGTCTCTCCAATTGGACAAAGTTATGTTAAAGTAAAAAATTTACAACTGAAGGGTTTACATTATGAACGGGGCAAGGTTAAGTTAGTGCGAACTTTCCAAAATGCAGAGGCATAAGCTTCCATGTGCAAAAAAAACAGCATCCGGACTACATTAAGCATTTTGTAACGTGTGTTCCCCCTAGGAGATTAGACTATTGTGTTTCAAGTGATTTTCACCAACATCAAGCGCATCAAAACACATCGATTGGAAAACTATTTTCCACCGGTTGAAAAGTAAAATCAACCTGTTGAAAATCAAGTAGATCAAAAACATCCCGATTGGAAATTATTTTTAACCGGTTGAAAGTTAAGCAGCTCAAAAACACACTGATTGGAAATTAAAATACATTGGTTAAAAATCAAAATACACCGGTTGAAAATAAAAATATGCCGGTGTGTTTACCATTTCAATGGTAAAAAATGATTTTTCAACTTAGAACGTGGTTTTCACCTATGGAAAGTTGTTTCACTTGAAAAGTGATTTTCAATGATCAAAAGTGATTTCCATAGATAGAAAATCACAATACACAAGTTGAAATCATAAATCTCATCCATACGTTGCAAAATACGTTACACTGTGATAATTATAAAATAAATTACATTGGTGATGTACAGTTATGAGTCAAATTGCATTAGTAATATTTTAATTTTAAATTAAAATATATTGATGATTTTTTTATTGAGATCAATTGCTCGTGATATTATTTTATCCTTATGTTTAATTATTACATTTATGATATTTAATTTTAAATCAAATATCATCTCGTTCAATATAATAAATACAAATTTTATGCATATGTCACTATAAATTTTTAAAATTAATTTTGGATGATGATAAGTATACATAACTTTGTACATAGAATTGTACATTTACTCGTAGAAAATATGACACTTGCTAGCCTAACATGACATCATCTAACTATATGTCCCTCTTTTTTAATAGGGGGCAGGTATCATGTGTATACACTTTTGTGTATATGAAATATTTTCCATTAATTTTATATTATTGAGTTGCAACTATTGTTAATAATGTCACTGAAAAGTATGACCCAATTACAAAAATACCTCTTGGGTTAACGTTCGTCTAATTTAAGCTAACAAGCATTTATTTTTACTGTTAACTTCTTTCCCATCGCAACCAAGTATCATAGGAGCTCATTCCTTAAGCTATAATGTTAGATCATCCTCATCTCAATGAAATTCATCTAAGAGCTCCATCAACAATGACAAAAAAAAAACAACAAAATTTGCAGCAACAATAAGAACAACACCAGCAACAACAATAACATGCACCACCACTGCCAACAACAACAATAGCAATAAGCAACAACAATGACCATAGTAACAACAAGAAAAATAGCAACAACAATTGTAGCAACAAGCAATAATAGAGCACGAAGTCTTGTGTGGACCTCAAGGTCCCAAACCACCTAGTCTTGTGTGTCTGTTCGGTGGGGGACGTCATGTGTCACCTTGAGAGGCCCCTGTTGTCTTGGAAGAAGTTGCCATACCGCGTGCGAAGCTTCACCTAGATCCCTTGCCGATGGGGCTCCCACTCCACGGACGAGTCGAGGCATCATGGGATGGTCTGGAGGACCTTTCGACCTGTGACCTCGAGGAGGAAGGGCATGTGCAAGGTGGTGAGGTAGTGGCCGTTGACACTCTTGAGGCAGAAGGTGTTGGAGATGCCCTCAATGAGCTCCATGGTCCACGACGCGACACAGATGTAGTCGTCGCAGTTCTGGCAGACCCCTTCCTCGTCATCCTTTGTTACAAGATACTTGTCCTGCTAGCTATGTAGCCGCATCACCTTCAACTTGTGGAAGATGTCCACCTCGACAAGTAGGGGGGTGAAAACGGCTAGGATCAGTTTCGGAATAGGAGGAAGAGGGCTTCTTCGAAGGGATCTGTATGGGGCGTGTTTGGGGGGCAAGAAGGCATAGAAGAACGAGATCATCAACGAGAAGGGGAATGAGGGTGGGGGAGGAGGATTGGGTCTAAAGAGAAGGTTGGAGGAAGAGGAAAGAAGAGTAGCTTGCGTTACTAGCGATGAAGTCGTCGAGAGGAAAAATAATGAGACTCATCCCTATTGAATTAGATCCATCCGATTCATCCTCAAAGATGAATAAAAACATTATAGTATATTTCCCTCAAAATTAACATTTTTAACTTAACTCAAGTCAACTTTTCCCTAATCATAATTCATGGACTAACAAAGAGATAACAAGATGACATCTATGTTAATAACATAAATTTTACTATCAATAATTACAATAAAAATTTACAATAACATCTACGTAAAATTCCCTAATAAAATCACCAATGATACTTTCCTTTGATAACACGTTAGATTGTGCATTTCTGAACCTGCATTACGGTTCAGGTAGGGTTGATCTGGTTGGACCATATTATCCCCGCGTTTATCTGATCCTTATCCTGATTACTGAATATTGTGGGCTACAATTCCCCGCCAGTCCAAAACCACCAGCCACGTTGCTCCCGCGAGTAACCGGAACGCTCCTTCAAAATGTCTCTGTCCCTCTCCTCTTCTCCCCCACACGGAAGACTAAACGGAACGACCCCCATCTCCTCTCAGAAAAGAAGAAACGGCCCCCCTTCTCTTCTCTCGCTTCCCCCCGCAAAATGCCGGTCAGCTGTTCCGGCACAGCACCGGCGACGGCCTTCGCCTCCTTCCCCCGCTCCCCGCGCGGATGGTGGAGGCGGAGGGCCGGCGACGCCGCCCTCCGGCCGTACTCGGCGATTAGGGCTTCCGTCGTGGGCAGCTCCTCCTCCACTTCGGACTTCGCCAAGCGGATCGAGCAGGCGTGGCTCATCTCTCAGGTAAACCCCACAAAGTTCAGATTTTGATGCTTCCTGTCTTTGTTGCAACGGGAGATATCGATTTGTCCGACGGTTTCTTGTTGAATTCTCTCGGAAAGATCCTTCCTTTCGATGAGATTACCGCCGTGTGTGGATTGCGGTGGCGTGATTCAATCACGCTGCATGGTTCCCCTCGTAATCGAATCGCAGTGTTCGGGTCTGTGGTCAAGTTTGATTTAAATTCATTGGATTGTGTTGTAAATAAAGTTGTTAGATTTTAAGAGGTTGTTCTGGTTGCACCCGATTGCATTATGGTGGCAATTTAGATCGGATTTTCTTATGCTTTCATAACAATTTTGTAAAGTATACGAATTTATAATACATAAAAGATTCCATCTTTCACTTATCTGTGTAGGTATACATATAGCTTTTTTCTGGAAGTAAAATTCCAGGTGTAAAATTATGGGTAATGAATCTATTGATTTGTATACATGTGCTTCAGGATCCTACTAATAATTTTACGGGTCCTAATACTGTCATCCATTTTTGAGACCGCATGAGTATGTTGGATCAAAATTAGAAGATAGAGATCAGTATACTTCGATTATATATAAAGAGCTAGTTGATTGCGGTGTATTTAGGAGATGTTGTTAATACTGACCAAGTTATCTGTTAGGATTGATATTTCGAATATCTGAAAAGATGGTTTATTTCCGCTGCATTCCACTTGGAAGGGAATGGCGGTAGCATCCGTCCGAGGCTTGGAAACAAGTGGTAAAGCCAGGACAAGGGCATATTTTAAGCATTTCCATAAATATCTCCTTTGTTAGCATTTATGGGCAAAGATTCTTTGATTGGGACACCAATATTATAACATTTTTCTGATAACAAATGTTACTTTTGATGGCAGATTTAGTCTCTTGGGGTCACTTCATTTGTTCATGGTCATGTGAAAATTTGGTTTTTTTCCTTTGGCAAGAAATGGCTTCCTCAAAAAAAAAGGAAAAGAAAAAAAAGTTAATGGAGGTGTTTCATCGAGTTCGGAATAGACAGGCATGCCATATCATTATCATTTAGGTCTTGTTTGGCAGCGGGATTGGGAAGGGGTTATCCCCCCTTTGGGGTATTGGGGTACTATTGGAGAAGGGATTTGGGGTGGGGAGGGCATATTCCTTTTCAATCAACATCTTAGTCAAATCATCTCGTTACATCATAATAATATCAATATATATTAAAATATATTCACTCTAACATGATATATCCATTAAAATATATTTATTATATAATCAACCTACTCACATCAATATGTTAATATTAAATAAATAGCCACATCATAACACCATTCATTTTATTCCACCACTTATTTTTATATTCTAATTAAACACCCCTCTCCACTTGTCTTGAAATACTTTATCCTAGTATAACTTTTTTCTTACGGTACTTAATAAATAGTTTTTCCCTAAAAAAAAAAAGTCTTTCCCCATGTGTTTCTTTTTTCTTTTCTTTTGTTTTTTTTTACAGAGTCTATCCCAACAGAGAGATCATAAAAATATTTGGGCACCATATCCGGAATGTGGATGGTGGATTTCATTTTGTGCATGCAAAACAAAAATGCATGGTACATGCGAACTTCCTTGATTGATGCTCAAGGGTTATACCATGATACCAACCCTAAAATGAGTGATTTATTTAGTAAAAGGAAAAGGGAAATATGAACAAATTTAGAGAGTTACCAAAAAAAACCTCTAAAATCAAATTACGCAAACAATGCAACTGTGGAAACTACATGTGCATATTCTTATGTCCTTTGTTCCTGATAGTAGGGAAGAGGAAATTAAGTGTTCATATGATGGACATTTTCTCGAAATCTACATACCCAACAGGTAATTTTGAAGTACAGATTGTAGTTCTCAGCTAGTCTGTGATCAGCTCATTTTGCTTTCTTAGTTACTGTTAAAATTGTCCCTCTTCTTTCTCCAGCAAAAAGTAACCACAATGCAATCAATCACTAATGATATGTGTGGACTAAAGCCTGTAGGGTAAGGCGAAAGTAGATCTTTTGACAAATCTGAAATCAGTAGCAAAAGAATAATTTTTCTACACTTTCTTAAATCAAGGAAGAAAATCTCATATAAACTTCTCCTTATTGACACATCAACTATTGATACATGTGCTGTTTGTATCAGGGCAAGGTTAAATAGATATTTGCCCCAGCCATGACTATATCTGTTCAAATTTGTTAATAAGGTGTCCATGGAGTTCACAAAAAATCTCCTTATATATAGGTAATATTATTTGCATGCATTACAACTAAACTATTTTCCATTCTACCTCTGCATACATATCAATGAATAATGATGGCTGTTTCTTGTGACAATATCTTCTTCCATTGGACCCCAATCCAATGTTGCAAAGTTTGGGGCTCTGATTGTGACTAAGCTATTTCCTGCACATCTGACCACAGCTTTCTGTTCAAACAATGCAGCAACCTCAGCCTATTGTCTGCCCAACGTGCCAATCAAATGGACATATAGAGTGCAAATGGTGTAGGGGAACTGGCTTCTTCATCCTGGGTGATAACATGCTATGCGAAGTGCCATCTAGAAATACTACCTGTGTGGTATGCGCTGGACAGGTAATGCCTGCAAGAAACACCATCTGGCTAATGCGTGTCAGAGACTTTGATGTGTTTGCTTCTTCTTTTGATTTCTTTTTGGCGACTCAAAATTTCTGATGATCAAGCTAAGAGGAATTTGCAAATTTCCAATCTATATAAGAAATCACCAGGTAAAGGAAAAATGAGTTTCAATTGGTGGTTAATAGGAGTCGAATAGGTGATTAATCCATAAATAGTATGGGAAGATCCATGGTTTTGCAGTTAGATGGAGAATGTACGATTTGGACCCTTGATCTCATAGATGCTATTAAGCTGCTCTACCACCGAGCCACCATAGGTACCAATTATTTGGGTGATGTGTGACGTCAGGGGAATTCAGAGGTGTTGTACATGGTGTCATTGCATTGTAAAGTTTTGAGGCATCTTTCTGATAACTTTATTAGTGATTTTTACATGAATGACCTTATAATCTGTTGCAATTATACATTGTCTCCTATAAAGTTGCGTGATAGTGGTTGAATTCCATGAAAGAGGCTCATTTATTTTAATGAAAAATTTAAAAAAAGGTACCTATTTTGGCCTCTATATATAGTTTTCAAATTTACAAAGGCAGGGTGAGGGCAGAGGATGCAGGGAGAGGATAGGAGGTGGAGGGTGGCAAGAGTCTGTGGGATGGAGAGGAGGTTGGAAGAAGGTGTGAGCAAGGGAGGAAGATAGGGAGGTCAAGGGGAGGAGGAGGGTAGAAAGAGTTGGGATGGAAGGAAACAAGAGAGAGGGAGGATCAGAGGTGGGGTGGAGGATGACGATGATTGGAGGAGGTTGAGGAGAGGACACTTTAATGACACAATTAGAAGAACAAGATGAGGAATTATAAGTGTGGGAATGAGAAATAGAGAAGTAATGTGCCAAGATACATGGCTTGAGAGGGCAACAGGGTTGGGAGATTGAAGGAACTGAGGTAATTTTTGGAGGAACTTGAGGGAGCACAGATAACCGATAAAGATTTCTAAATTTCAATTTATTCAACTTGAATCAACCCAAGATGACTATTCCCTTTATGAAGAAGAATACATCAGATTAGGAAATAAACAGAATCCTGCTTCTACTTGTAGTACAAGAAAAAAAAATGAAACTTCCTAGATGAATAAGCTCCTAATTGCTCTTAGATTTATTTAATTCCCTAAAATAATAAATCAAATAAATAAAAGGGAGTACATAATGAAGTGAAAAAACATACTGCCATTACTTGTAATACAAGAACTAAAAATTTTTTAGAGTCCTAAACTTTTAGTATTCCTCCTTCTCGACTTCATTTAATGGCCTAAAATAACTCTCAAATATGTAAAAAAAATAACTGCAGCAATTGCAACAAGTCCCTCTGGTGGACATTGTGGGGGAGGAGGGATCGAGGTGGTCAAAAGGAGGACAGCTGGAGTTGAAGAGGTTAAGGGAAACAAGAATAAGTGGGTTGATGTGAAGTAGTATCTCTAATTTTGATTAGCTCGTTTCTTTTTAGAAAAAAAAAATGATTAGCCCTAAGTTCTTGGATGGGTTTCAAGATGCAAAGTAATCTGAGTCAAGATTTTAAATATAGATATCGATATCGTATCGATAAGTTAAAAAAGATATATCGGGGATATATCATTAGTATCGATGAATTTTGAGGAAATTGTTTAGAAAGGTCTAAAACGTCCCAAAATATCACAAATTTTATGAAAATTAACATTTTAATAACTAATATATCATGAAGAAATGTCTAGAAGATGAAAATTATAAATTTTAAATGAAAATATAATAGAAATGTATTAGTCACATATTGACAAAATCATATATTGAAAAGATGTATAGAACATAATAATTGAAAAATATTCATAGTAATACTATTCACAAAAAAAATGAAATATCAATAGTGTTCAAGTATCAATTGATTACACTAAGTACGGAAGCACCAGCCAATGCCACCAAATCAATACCAGGTTGAGTTTCGACCTGGTTCAATACCTCTCCTCCGATTTTCCTCGATTTGTAGCACTCTATCATATTCACAGTATGATTCCAACGTCATGTAGCTATATCGAGTATTGTATTCATGATGTATCATTGATAGTTTTCATCATTGCAATAAAAAAGTATTCCAATACGTGGGGTATTGACTGTGACTGTCGGACGAGCTACCGTGCTTCTAGTTCTAGATCTACCTTGATTCTGAGTAGACACATCTTGATGTCCTCTTGAATCTGTGGATCCGGTAAACCCACCTTGTTTCAGTGTAGAACCTGATGATTTACAAGGTTCATGCTGTCTCATCGATGAACTTCGTGGTGGTTGAGGAAAAAGTGGTGTAGCAGAGTGGGAAGGTTGATAAGAAAATTGTTGAAGATCATGAGATGCAAAACACTCAAGGAAAACCCTATAGCCATAATTTGTAGATGCAGGATCACTTTGGGTACTATTATTTTGATGGCGACCATCATGCCCATAGTCATATGATGAATCATAATAGCTGGTGTAGTTGGGGAAGTAATTAGATGAACTTTGCGTCTCATCTTGGGATTTGGTACTGAGGGCTGGTGTAATGAGATCTGTAGTCACCATAGTAACTTGATGATGATGATCCTGGGTTACCTTCAAAAAATGATTCCAACACCAAATTAAGAGATCCCATTGATAAACTTAAATCATCGATGGACATCATAAAATGGCTTGAGGTATATCCATACCCTGTCAGGCTTGTCTCTACGTCATAGTCATAAGGTGGACTTGATACAGGATCTACATGTATATTTGTATGTTTTTGTGTGTATTTATGTTGGATATCTTCTCTACTAGAACCTTGATGATGATATCCCTCATCTCCTCCACTGCTTTCTTCCTGTGGCTCGTCAACCATCACCACATCATCATCTCCATCATCATCATTTTGTCTCTTGAAGGTGACGTATCTTCCTCTGGACTCTCATCAGTTTCAAGGCCATAGATTACTCTTTTGCTGGATCTACTACGTGTAAATTCAGATACATCTGCCTCCATTTTCTGTGTTATCTCTCGATCGGGGTCATTTTTGTCAAGCAATGATTTTTTATTGCTATTCAATCATTCTTATAAAACATCTCTATCTTTTGTCACCAAAAAGATAAGCCACATCTATTGAGTCTATATAGTCTTCCTTGCTTTCTCCTTCTTATATATGCTTAATCTTTAATCTGATGTAGTGCACGAATACTAAGTCCATCAACTTGTCATTGTCGAGGCGATTTCTTCTCTGTGAATGAATTAAGTTGAAGATATTCCAATTTTTCATACCCTCCTGTCGATGTCGTTTGAGATAAAATTTTGACAGCTACTCGAAGGTGTGGAGCATCCGTGCCATGCAAATGCCACCATTCAGGTATGATAGAAAAATAAAAATAAATTCATGTAACCTGTCGTGAAGTATGTGAAATATATTCAAATTTCACAAAATCACAGATGACCATACTAGGAAGAGTTATATTTCAGGCATGTGTGGCGGTGTTTGTCTCGAAAGATAGCAACTGATTTCTGAAATATTTTATCTATAATATAAAATGATTTTAAATTTCAATTAATAAATCAAATGTGTAACTATTAATAGGTTAACATTTTACTCTTAGGTAAAACGGTTAAAAAGTATAGTGTAATTTATCACATTCACATCATTCATACAAGCTATTTGTTCTTGTGCGTCCTTTACAAGATTACAGATAATCGTTTGTACCACTTTGAGGAGTTTGTTATCACTACGAAGTTCATATTTGTAGTGATATTTTGGGTTAAGATAATATACTGTAAAATTACGATTTAAGAGTAATCACTAGAAGTCTTGTACAATGTACATACTAATAAATTCATACTTTCATACTAGTTTTATGAAGCGGATGCGAGAGCAGGTCATGCCATTTCTCATCAGTTATCTTCATGTATTGGCGAGCTGACTTCCCAACATTTTTTTTGACCTTTTGCTTCATTATTTCCATGGATGCATATATATTTGCCAATGTTGGTTTTCTATCACCATCAACCATCCGTAGCACGATTACAACATGTTCCATTATCTTCACAACCCGCAAATAGCTGTCCCTTAATTTTGTGGTCACCAATCCTTCCACATTCTTTCCAATTTCTGTTTTGCTATCTTGTTTGCATACTAAGCATTCGAGAAAAACATCTTCTTCAATCCAACTTTGTTATTCAGAAAACCTTGTAATGTGATGTAATTTGTTGTATCGGGTGATGGCTGGTCTTACAAGTTCAGTCTTACAAAATTGCCTCATCATTGCCAACATATGTAAGTGATTGTAACTGAAATTGCTGATTGACCGTGTATCTTGAACAAGGTTATTTATTTCATTTCTCTTTGCAAAATTTTTAAGAATGAGATCAATGTAATGGACTGCACAAGGAGTCCAAAAAATTGTATACTTGTTAGAGTTCATCAATTTCTTGTCAGCTTTCTTAAAATTGTTACCATTATCGGTAACAATTTGGATCACATGTTCGGATCCAACCTCCTTAACAACGTTCACCATTAAACAGTATATCTACTTGTAATCTTTAACTTGATCGGACGCATCCACAAATTTTAAGAAGATCGTCTTCCTATCACAATAAAGAAGGAAATTTATTATTTATCTTCTGGTGAAACTGATCCACCCATCACACATTAAGGACACATCATAATCTGCCCATATCCTTTTCAACCCATTTATGTAGTTAATGTCATCCTTGTGCATATACAAGTACTTGCTTATGATCTCATGTGCAGTAGGAGCCTTTACCCCTGTTCCTCCTTGGACAATCTCATGCACAGTATGTTGCAAAAATTGGTCATTTGCTACATTTGCTGGGATGAAATGTGCAAAAAAGAGTTCAGAAATGACCTTTCCTATCATTTTTCTAACATTCCCAAACATTCCCTTGATGGTCTTTTGCTTCTTATCCTGACTAGGAATACATTTCATGCTAGTCGATCTCCCAAATTCTATCTCCCTTTTTTTTTTGTAGGATAGTCAGGGATGTTGCTATGGGCACTTCCACCTCCGCTCTCATAAAAAGGCTTCTCACGGGCAAATTCCTCACCTCTCATGTTCACTCTTTACGGATTCTCTAATAGCATTCCTGTATGCTCGTCTCTATTAAGGAGTTTTACAATCACTAGGATACTGAATATCTGAATCATCATTTGAGTTGTCTATTTCAGTGTACTCTTTTTCCCACATTCTCTCTTGAAACATCTCCTCTCTCCTTGCTTTCTCCTTGCATTTTGCTTTCCTTCCCTCTAAATTGTCTAGCACTAATAGCCTGTTTTATTTAGGTACATTTTTGCACTTAGTTACATTTTTGTATCCACCTACTAAGTGATGTTTCAACCTTATGATGCCCCCTCTCATCATCGTTTTACTACAAAAGTTATATTGTGGCTTCGATTTATCTACATTTATGGGAGTAGCATAATTCCACCCAATTTCTCTAACATCCTCACGAGAGTGACCCGACAGTCCCAACCGGAACATGATTGAACACCTATCATTGTAAGACAAAAAATCTATCACAATTTAACTAACATGAATAATCTCGAAATGAATAGTAATTAAAGTTAAAAGTTAAAACATGATCATTTGGAATTTGGTCATAATCCAAGCCGTACTAGCTTCAATTGGATTACCTGGACCCTTGAATTACCTGGCCAACCAAATGAGTGGGACCTCCTAGGACACCCTGCACGGTGGGACACCATTAGTGGTTAACGTGATTATCGCACCGACCCATCTTGTCACCGGTTGGTCTAAGTAGACAAAGTCCTGAAATGAGCCAATTAAGAAGTATAATCTGACTTAGACAAGTATCCAAGTTTCAAACTTCTAACCTAGTTTGTACGTTTACTTTTTTTTAGGCTTGGGTAGTAGTAGTCTAGTAGAATTGTGGTAAATTTTTAAGTAAGGTTTTAAGTGTCTATTTCAAATTTCAACCTTATTTTGGCAATTTTAAAAATGTGAATTTTAGAGGTATGTCGAAGAAAATTTGAAATTTTGATAGCAAATTTCAATGAGTACAAGGAGTTACTCACATTAGTTGTTTTGGTGCAAAATAACATGTCTTCGTCACCATCCATTTTGTGGTTCATGTGGATCACGAGAGCTTACGCTACTTGTTAGAGTTGCGATGATGCAATGGTAAAATTGCTTGGCCAAGCTTGTCATCTCAATTTTACCATTAGGTGCCCTTGGGATGATCACCTTGTGATTGTTGTTGTTATTGTTTAGTTATATTACCCTTATCACAGGACAAGTATACAAAGCATGGAGAGTGTTATGCAATTATATAAGTACGGGGAGTATTGTTATATACAAAGCATGAGTCGTTGTACAGCTCTAAAGTTGACATATTTGATGGACTACAAGGGAGCAAGAACATTAGCAATAAAATGATGAACATATTATTGTAAGCAAGTTGCATCCGCTTACATAAAGTTTTTATGAGATTATTAAAATGACGAATATTATGTTTCATAAAGCTTAATAATAATAATCTCATAAAGTAACTAAACATCACATATTCTTGTGCATCATCATCACATTGATGTTGCTAGTAGGGATTAATGGGTACTCACCTGAAAGTTGTAATCAAAACCTTGTGCTTATGGCTTTTGCAAAAAAATGGACTCACTAAACACTGACTCACAAGTCTTACAGTCTCACAGTCACCAACTCACACTAACCCACTGAGTCTTTGAGTTGTGAATTGTCAATCGTGAGTCGTGGCTTTCATCGGATTTTATAGACAGTCGGAGATGCTTCGGTTTGAATATTTTATGAGATTTTTATTATTAAATCTGTCGATGGGTGAGTCGGTGACGTTGTCGGTGCGAATTGTATGATTTGAAAGGTTTTTTATTATTTTTTATAAATATATCCATTGGTGAATGATTTCATTTAATAATTAATATTATATGTGATTTTTGTAATTTAGTCTGTTCATTCATTGTCGACTCGTGCGATATGCAAATCATTTTATTCACATAATTTTTTATTAAATTTTTATAAAGATATCCGTTGGTCGAAGAATTCATTCATCTATTAATATTTTATGTGATTTTTGTAATTTAGTCTATTCCGTCTATTGTTCACTCGTCGACGTCGTTTGTCATACAATTGTAGTATCGAAATGAAAATTATTTTATTTAAGTGATTTTTTATTAAATTTTTACAAATATATTCGTCGATCAAAGAATTTTTTTATCGATTAATATTTTATGTAATTTTTATAATTTGCATTACTCACAGAGTTGCACATATCACAAATAATTCGATGGAAAATCATGATATACCTTTATCATGAATAGTGTATGATATCAGATATTGTTGATATCATGATAAAAAGATACTATCAATACCATCTATATTTCGAATTCAAACCCTGATCTGAGTTGACTTATAATTAACCCAACACATAATTTCTAATGAAGGTGCATGAAATATAAGACAGCACTTTGTTGGAGCACGCTGTAATTGCAAAGTTTGCAGGTGCATTTGTCTAACCGCATAAGGGTTGTAGGGATATTTATGAGCATGTTTTGTTCAAAGTCATGAATATTTTCCTTTTCAGGGTTCTGCATGCTGTCCTGATTGTCAAGGTACAGGCTTCCGAGCAAAGTGGTTGGGGCAGCCGCCTGAGAGATCTCCTTGATACATGTATGGCTGGTTTTCCCCGACTTGCCAATAAAGCTGCGTTCCTTGTAATATAATGAGAGATCTGTGTTTCAATTGTATACAGCGGATGCATTGAGATGTTTTCCGTTGAGGCAGATGTGTCGAAAATGTATTTCATTGCAACACCTCTTTTGTGGGCCTGGTCTTCTCTGGCTTGTGGGTTTTACCGTCCATGTTAAGTTCTCTTGAAATATGTTTCTCAGGATGGTTACAAAAGTTGAGCATCTATTTTATTTTCGTCTTATATATATTGGGTTGTTTTCTAAAATAATGAATATCTTTGTATTTTTGGAGAAGCAGGTTTTTGGCCATGCCAGGTTGTCTGCACTGAAAACAATCTGTGTGATTTGAGAATCACTTTGATGTTTCCATTATTGCATCCCTTCAGCAACTTGAATTCTACTGCCTTCTATAAGGAATTTTCTTGCTTAATCCCTTATCCTCTTTAAAAGCTCATTGCTACATAATGAGTTTACTTTTACGACCGAACATGAAGACTTAACTCTTACACTAGAACATGTTTGTCTTCAGGGATTGAAAAAGCAAAAAGGAAACGAAAATTACCCAAAGTTACACTGAACAACAGAGCTTCGAATCTATAGATGCCAAACATATGCAAAAAGCCTGGTATCCTATCAATGGGTACCTGCAGAAATGTCAGTGAGAAATTATTGGGGACTAAATATTCTGATGTATCTATTAAGCAAGAACTGAAATTAAGGGGGACTAAATATACTTGATTTGTTTTTTTGAAAAGATTTAATATACTTGAATTTCATCACATACTTTGCCTTTCCAATCCTCCAAAGCTCTAAAATCATCTGCCTTCCATTTTCCTGTTCAACATATGTAATTTCAGTTTTCAAATATGCTTGAATCCCAAGTGCAAGGTTGTGGTTTGTAGCGAATTTGTTTAACTGGGGGGAAATAAAGAAAGCATGACTCGTATGTATTTTCAAATTTCTGCATCGTGGCTGCAAAATCTTTCCATGGTGTCCGGACAAACTGTGATACCACAAACTCTTACGAGTGGGCGAAAAAAAAATACGAGATTGGGTGCACTTCAAATTTTCCCAACAAGGTGGGGGGTTAGTAATTCATTCACAGCTATCAAACATGTAATTATTTGGTGTGCAGTGTGAAATACATGAGTAGGTTTCTAAACATTACACTAGATATCTAATTTTATAACATAATATCACATCTACTAAAAATAGTAAAAAGAAATTTTATATTCTTCATTATATCAAACAAATTTTCCTATTTTTCTTCTCCCACATAAACTCCCATGTAATTATTTCTGATCATTCCTATTAAATTACAATAACATGAACTTTCACTTTTTAATATTAAATAAATATTTACTAACATCTTATCAATATATTAATCATTTTATCCCATCCCTTATTCCACCATACAAATAAATACCTCTCCACTTATTCTTACAGCACTTTACCCCAATACAAGTTTTATCCCAACTTAAGAGTCTAATTGCATTGAAATGCTAAGTTGGTAAGTGGTAACTAATAATTATTAGATGGAAATGCTTGGAACATCAAATGACATGTGAGAACGTTAAGGATAGGTAAATATTTTGATTCTTGCTGGAGTATATCTAACAGTTTTAATGTTTGCAGGAAAATTTTTTTGGTTCTTGCAAGAGTATGGCTAACATTCATAAGTTTCAAGGAACATTTTTGAAGAAAAATTGTCTCTAAAACAAGTATGGGGGATGACACTCTTCAAATAAGAAAGTAAGTATTGCGTGTTTTTGGAAATTCATCAGCGATACCTGAATCCTATAAGCATTTCTTCCTTCCCTTTCTCTAAAATCTAATTCACGTCACCTCTAACCCTAGAGTAGCATCAACACCAACAATTGGCACGAACAGTCTTATCAAGAGTGGTAGGCTGATAGGCACATTTGAGCATAGTTGGTAGCACTTGTTCTTGTTTTCCTCCCAGTCTTTTGGGAGTCTATTTATGTGTTGGATCTGTGAGATTTATTTAGAATGTAATCATTTTGATAGTTTCTAGCCATATCATCGAATCCAGCGATATAAATCATCTCCACTTAATATACCTGACTTGTGCTCTTTAGTTGTGTTGGGAATAAGAGAGGCCACATGTCACTACCACGTGGCAACAGGACAGAGGCCCTTACGGGCGATGGCTAGGTGGACCAAGGGTCCTAGTTTTGGTTTTCTTAAGTCCCAAGTTTTGTTATTTTGTTAAATTGATTTTAGGAAAGTTATTTTTAGTGATTTATTTAGGAGTTGTTCTTTGTTATTTAGGAGATAAGATTAGTTTGCTGCTTGTTTTAAAGGATATGTTCTTTCTCTAAAAGAGAGACTTCATATTATATTTGATCATGAATCAAGTAATAATATTTCCTATTCTAAAACTCCTCTCCCTCTCTCTCTCTCTATATAGCAGCTGGCCACCCTCTCTCTCAACATCATCGTCAGCCACCATCATCACCAGCCTGCCCACAGTAGCCTATGCCTGCTGCACTCTCTCTCTCCTTGATCTCAATGTGGAACAACCCGTGTTGGGCTATTTTTGCACACATCAAGGGAGCCTCCATGCTCTACGTGTGCAAATTATGACATGTTATCAGAGCCTACAATCTAGGTTCTTTTGGTGTGCATGTTTTTTACCATACGTGTGTGGTTTACATCTCCAGCAAAAATGTTCGTCAACAAAATCCGACACCTTACGCGAAGAAAGAAGATCATAGAAGATGACGGATGCTACCGCTATGGTCACTGAAGCCACATTGTTAACGAAGATGATGGAGTTCAAAGTCTAGAAAAGAGAAGAGGAGATCTATCTAGTTACATGGTTTGTGATCTTCATATTAATGCTTTGTATCCGATTTTTTACTCTCCTTCGAAAGGAGAGATTTTCCCTGAGAAAAGATGTCAGAAGATTCTTTCTTAAAGATCCAGGATGTAGAAGTCTAACAGTGGAGCTACTAACACCTCACATGCAGTCTCTCTTACGCTTATCGACCTTAAGAAGATACAGAAGAAGAGAAGACCATGGCAATCATTGCCACGAGTATTGAAGTTGCCACAGAAGCAACAACTCGAGAGCTGGCAAGAGGTTACACCGTGGCTCCTTCCGAAGAAGGAAAAACAAAAGAAAATAATAGTGGCCGTCGCGATGACTATTGAGGTTGCCACAGACGCAACTACTTTGGAGGTTGCAAAAGACTATACCGTCGCTTATTCCAAAGACAAGATCGAGAGTACGAGTCTCGAAGAAGAAAGGTGGTGGAGTGTTTAGCCTCACAAGTTTGAAGACTAAGTCATCGTCCTCCCGACCTTGACTTGAGAGGGAGTGCTGGTGTTATGACCTGGTTCCCGAATCCCTACGAGATACGAGAATCGGACTGACTCGACTGATCCCAAGGCCCAGTCGTCCAACGAGAAAGTAACCAAAAGAGCAGTAAAATAAACCACATTCACGATGTATATAACTAGCAGTAACAAAATACAACAGTAAAGAAAAGAAATACTACAATATACACCACCACAACAGTAAATAAATAAACATGTACATAAACATGAAGCTTACAATGAAAAGAGTACAGGGGTAACAGAAACTACTCACTACAACAGAAAGAAAAGTACAGTGGGTACTACACAAGTAACACTACTGGGCTCTACTAGGCCCAGCGTCCTCTGTAGCCGCCGACTCTGGCTGCTCAACACCTAGTCCTGAAAAGGTAATAAAGGTGACACGTCAGCGAAACGCCGAATAGAGTGGCAACTAAAAGCTAAGAAACAGTAAGGTGGACAGTAGCTGTTATATTTTTAATTTCTTTCTTTATATTTTCCGTTTACTCGTTATCGAATTATCCCTCAAATTCTTCTCTTGATCTTTAATGTTCCTCGTGGGAACGATCTTGATTGCAGTCTTTTCCGAAAAGTAGAAGTAACACGTGGTGCTGACCTGGTCGGGAGAGTCCCCCGTGAAGGTCCTACCCTCAGTCAACCACCCCAAGGTCGCTGACAGACGTAACGGTGACTAGGGCACGCGCAATAAACGCACGGGTAGCTACCCCGCACTGGCACGCGGTCAGTCGTTTCCGTGAACGGGTGCGCCCAAAGCACAGCACGGAACCAGTATAGGGCAGAGCCCTCTCAGTAACAGGGGTCCAGCCCCTCCACAGTAACCAAACAGGGGTCTTGCCCCTCCACAGTCCGCGCACCCTCGCCTGACTACCCTGGTTTGCCCAGTGGGCCGAACAAGTTGATGTAGGAGGGCTAGCAGAACCCCGAGGCCCGTGGGGTAGCTAGTGCTCTCCCTACACTAGTAGCTCTCTTCGGTACTGTGTACACGAGGACCAAAAGTCGGTACAAAGTGGCCAGACCTACCCCGGGTCCCTAGGGCAGCTAGCTCAGCTTTGCACTAAATAGGGGGACAGTCGCTCTCCTTGGTACTCCGTACTCTAAGATCAGCTCACTTCCCCAATTCTATTCCATTCACTTTCCAGGAGTTCTACTCCTAATTCCCCGTAGGGTTCGTACTCTTTCAACTCAGCCAATTTAGGTTTCATCTTTTCAGCTTTATATTTATATAGCCCATGTTCCCAATCGTAATTATTCATTTATAATCAGGCAGCTGTTAACCAATTACAGGCAGTTATCGTTTCCTTTCTACTTTTCCAATACTGCAATGTATGTATATTCAATCTAGTTTTCCAGTCCTAAGATTCATGCCACACCCTATGATCTATCATTCAATCTAGTTTTCCAGTCCTAGGATTCATGCATCACCCTAGGATCTATCATTCAATCTAGTTTTTCATTCATAGGGTTCATGTAATACCATAGACTCTATTAATTATTTCACAAGTGCATAATTTTTGATAAATAATTGAAAGGGCCACTCTACCTGCCAAACCGGGAGTACTGGGGGCGAAATCGGTAAGTCTGCACACCTCCGCAACCCCCAGAGCAGCAACAGAACGGGGTCCTAACACAAGGATCAAAAACAAGGAGCTACTCAGAACATCAGACAATTACTATAAACAGGTAGAGGAACTAAATCTGAGAAGAACGAGACTTAAAATGCGGAAAACAGACTCCGAACGGACCCTAAACGGGTCAAAAATGACAAGTCTGCCCAAAATCAGACGTCTGGAACTTCTTCCAGACGTCTTAAATGATCGCTCAGGTCATACCCTGATCTACACGGTCCTTCAAACGTCCAGAAGCCCGCTGAACCGTCTGGACTTAGTTTCCAGACGTCCGACTGTCACTCCAGACGTCTGGAGACCCTCTCCGTCGTCTGGTGCTGTGCCCAGACATCCGATCTGTGTGGGATGGCGTGCCCGTGCGCCATCCCGAACAAGTCCTGCACACACACACACCCGTTCTCAACATGAAAGGATGCAGAAGACTTCGGCGGAACGGCTGCATGGTCGTACACGCGAAAGAAGAAGAAGGTAAAAATAACGTACCTTTCAGACGTCTGGACCTTCCTCCAGACGTCTCCTGCGTCGTCTGGACGTAAGTCCAAACGTTCGATTCTGGGAAATTTTCCCAAAATCAGGACCTCCAACCCTCCGCCCGTAGTGCACGGCCGTGCCGCGCCACGCCCGCCTGCTGCCTGAGCTGCAGCAGCTCCTCCGCGGCAGCACACGCTTTCTACGCACCCGCCGGTCAGCTCTGGCTGCCCCGACGAGCTCGCACCCTCGCGCTCGAGCTCCCTCTCCCTCTCGCAACAGCCCCTCCTCCCCAGACACTCGCAGCAGCTGCTGCAGCCGCTCTCACCCGCTCGCTCTCGCTGATAGGGGGAAGAAGAAGAAGGCAGTGGAGTGAGGGTGAGGGAGAGAGAGGTGTATTTGTAAGCTGCCGAGGGGAGAGAGAGAAAAAACTGTCCGCAGGGAGGGAGGAAAGAGAAGAAGGAGGGCGGCGGGTTCAGTCTACGCGTGCATGCACGCAGACGCGAACCCGTACGCCAAAAAAAATTTAGTTCGAGATGTTTGGGAAGGCTTCCAAACGTTTGACCAAACGTTTGAACCACTTCCCAAACATCTTAAACGATGCTTGATGCCCCGGGTTATAACAATATAACAAACTCAAAGGAAGTTTCGTCCCCGAAACTTGCGCTAACTAGGGTGCGGGAAAGAACGATATATGCATAACAAACTCAAAGAGGACCGAAGCCGGTCCGAAAAGACGTACCCGTGAAAAGCTTCTGGTACCTCTCCCGCATCGCCGCCTCAGGCTCCCAAGTAGCCTCCTCGTACCGCTGGCTCCTCCACAAAACCTTTACCAGGGGTACTTGCTTCCGTCTCAGACTGCAGACGACTGTCGAAAATCTGCACTGGCCGCTCAGGGTAGGTCAGGTCATCGCCCACCTCGACGCTCTCGTGACTCAGGACGTGACTGGGATCGGCGACGTACTTCCTGAGGTTGGACACGTGGAACACGTCGTGCACACCAGAAAGCTGGGAGGAAGGGCAAGCCTGTAAGCAACGGGTCCAACCAGCTCCACGACCTCAAAGGGCCCTACGAACCTCAGCGCGAGCTTCCCTCTCACCCCAAACCGCTGCAGGCCCTTCATGGGCGAAACGCGAAGGAAGACGTGGTCCCCAACCTCAAACTGCACCTCTCTGCATTTCCGGTCTGCATAGCTCTTCTGCTTGCTCCTGACCGTCTTCGTCAATCTATCAACGATTACCCAGACTGCGTCGTGTCCTCGCTGGGTAACAGGTAAGCCCACCACCAAGTCCATGGTGATGCTCTCCCACTTCCACTCCGGCACTGGAAGTGGCTGCGGCGGTCCTGCATGCCTCTGATGCTCGGCTTTCACCTGCTGGCACACTAAACACTGCTGCACGAATTCACCCACATCTCGCTTCATCCCTCTCCACCAAAAGTTGCGTCTCAAGTCATGGTACATCTTCGTGTTTCCCAGATGTATGGTGAATCTGGAACCGTGTGCCTCAGTCAGGAGCTCTCTCAACAGCTCCTCATCTCTGGTAATGCACAAACGTCCCCTCATGCGCAGCACCTGGTTTGTAAAAGAGAAGTCACCATGGTCTCCTGACAGTACTCTGTCACGCAAGGACTGCAAGTATGGGTCGGCCATCTGTCCTGTGATGATGCAATCTATCAGCTCTGGCCTCGTCTGTCGTGTCACAGTCACTGCCCCACAGTGCCCCCGTAACTCTAGGGGTCGCCAACTGCCCATCTCCTCTAAAAGGCTCCAACTCCGCACCTGTAAACTGACCAAGTGTGCGGGCGCCTTCCGGCTCAAGGTGTCAGCCACCACGTTAGCCTTTCCCGGGTGGTAGGAAATGCTGCAGTCATAGTCCTTCAGGAGCTCCAACCAACGTCTCTATCTCATGTTGAGCTCCTTCTGATCAAACAAGTATCTGAGGTTTTTGTGATCTGTGAAAATCTCGAAGGTCTCACTGTACAAGTAGTACCTCCAGGTCTTCAGTGCGAAGACGACAGCTGCCAACTCTAGGTCGTGGGTAGGGTAGCTATGCTCATGGGGCTTTAGTTGCCGCGAAGCGTAAGCGACGACGTGACCCCTCTGCATGAGCACACCCCCTAACCTCTGCAAAGAGGCGTTCGTGTACACAACGAACCCGCCACTACTGTCTGGGATGGTGAGCACGTGAGCCGAAGTCAGCTTCTCCTTCAGGTCCTGAAAACATGCCGCACAGGCGTCTGTCCAAGTGAAGGGCACGTCCTTCCGGGTCAACTGTGTCATAGGACGTGCAATCTGTGAAAAGCCCCTGATAAACCGCCTGTAGTAGCCTGCTAGTCCCAAGAAACTACGAATCTCAGTGACCGTACGCGGTCTCTTCCACCTGAGCACTGCCTCGACCTTGGCTGGGTCCACAGCCAAGCCATCCCCAGAGATCACATGACCTAAGAAGGTCACCTCCCTCAACCAGAACTCGCACTTTCTGTATTTGGCGTACAGCCTACGTCGTCTCAGTGTGTCCAGAACCATCCGTAAGTGCTGTCCGTGCTGCATTTGATCTCGAGAATAGATGAGCACATCATCAATGAATGCCACCACAAACTGGTCCAAGTACAGTCTAAACACCCGGTTTATCAAGTCCATGAAGGCAGCAGGGGCATTGGTCAGTCCAAACGGCATGACCAGAAAGTCGTAGTGTCCGTACCGAGTGTGAAAAGCTGTCTTGGAGACGTCTGCCTCCTTGATCCTCAACTGGTGGTATCCAGACCTCAAGTTGATCTTGGAGAATACCGTGACACCTTGCAGCTGGTTAAACAAGTCATCGATCCTCGGCAGCGAATATCTATTCTTGATGGTGACCCTATTCAGCTGTCGGTAGTCCACACAAAGGCGTAGGGTACCATCCTTCTTCTTTACAAACAGTACCGGGGCTCCCCAGGGAGACGCGTTGGGCCTCACAAAGCCCTTCTCCAAAAGATTCTGCAACTGAGATTTGAGCTCTCGCAGCTCAAGTGGTGCCATCCTGTATGGTGCTGTGGAGATGGGGCTGGTCCCTGGTACTAGTGAGATCTCAAACTCAATCTCACGCTCGGGCGGTAGTCCTGGAAACTCGTTTAGGAACACGTCGGGGTACTCTCTGACCACCGGAATACTCTGGAAGTCTGCCACAGGGCTGGGCTCTGCCACCCCACAAGCTAGGAAGCCCTCATACCCTTGGCTCAAAAGTCTCGCCGCCCGAAGTGCAGAAATGAACCTGAAGCCTCCGTCCACTGGCTGCCCATGGAACTCGAAAGAAGGCAACTCCGGTATGGAGAAGACGATCTTTCTCTCAAAACAGTCCACCAAGGCATGGTAAACAGACAGCCAGTCCATCCCCATAATTACGCCAAAGTCCTCCATCTGTATCATAATCAGGTCAGCGGGAAGGCTGTGTCCCCCAACACTGACCTCGCAACCCGTGTATACCTCCTCCGCTACAAACAGCTGACCAGTCGGACCTCTGATCACGAACGGATCCTCTAACAGTACACAATCCTGCCCCAGATTAACCGCGAAACTGGTGGCGACAAACGAGTGCGTAGCGTCGGAATCGAAAAGCGTGTAAACGAGTCTGCCGGAAACTGAAACCATACTTGCCACCACTGATCCCGAAGCTCTAGCATCCCTGTGTGTCAAGGCGTTGATACGCCCCTCAGCCCTAGGTGCAGACGAAGCAGCCACACTCTGCGTCGGACAGGTAGCCGCTGGCCAGTACCCTCCTCGCGCCTGGAAACCGTGGCCTCCTGCTCATCCTCTAGTGCTCAGCGCGGGAACCATCTGCTGACCTCCTGCCCTAGACGGGCAGTCCCTCTTGATGTGGCCCATCTGGCCACACTGGTAGCAGAGGGGAACCCGACTCCCGCCCTTAGTGGGTCCCTGCTGTCGGCCGGGCAGGGGTCCAGTGCTAGCTGCTGACCCCTGCCGAGGGCCCCTAAAGGCCACTAATGGACCTGCAAAACGTGACGAGTCTCCTGCGGGCGCCACGTGTCTCCTCTCTCGTCGACCCTGTGAAAAGTTTGGCTGATAGAGTCTCTTCCGCCCGCTGTCAGTATCTCGCGCGGATGGGTTGGTCTCCTCGTATGTCATAGCAACCTCCACCACCCTCGAGAATGTAGGCAGCTTTAGGGGTTTGACATACCCCCGAATCGCAAGCTGGAGCCCCTTGGTGAACCCCCAAAGGTGCTCCTACTCAGTGGCTACTGTTGTCGCTGCGAAGCGGGACAGCTCCAGAAAACGTGTGCGGTACGCGCTCACAGTCATTGTCCCCTGGCGGAGAGTGTGGAACTCCAGCCTCCTCTGGTCCTGCCACATCCGGGGAAAGTACCGCTCGCAGAAGAGGGTCACGAACCGGTCTCAGGTCGGCTCGTCCCTCTCCTATCCCTTGACCGCCCTCCACCACCTGTGTGCCGCGCTCTCCAGCTGGTACGTGGCAAAGGCCATGCGGCACTCCACCGGAGGACGAATGGTGTCAAAAACCTTCTCGATCTACTCGAGCCAGTCCTCTGCCTCGGTCGGGTCCTCATCCCCCTTGAAAAAGGGGGCTTCAGCTTCTGGAATTGTTCAAAAAGATCGAAGTGGCGCTGCAGTGGAGATGCTGGTGCACCTCCAGGTAAGGAAGCCTCATACACAGAAGTGTCGGAGGAAGGTGGGGGCGGTGGCGGCCCATCCCCTCCCTTGCGTCCAGCGCCACGTCTGTCGCGTGGTCCCACAGAGGACTCCCCCTCCACAGCCCCAGGGAGAGGCGCTCGTGGCGGCGGGTGGAGCTCCTCTCGCACTATGTCCCGTATCAGCTGAGCAAGGTCCTGGGCCTGAATGCCCGGGAGCAGTGGCTGGTCCACTGAAACGTCGACCTCAACACGCCCGCCCCTCCGACCTCGTCCTCGGCCGCACCCGCGGCCCGCCTCGCTAGTCCCGTGTCGAGGCATCTCCTGCAAGAAGACGCGAAAACAGAACGGAAACACGTAAATATGTAACGATATCTAACGAAAAAGTCTAAGAGCTGATGTCAAAAGAAATGTTGTGGTGGCTACTCTAGTTACAGACACGTGAATTGGTTATTTTCCAGTCAGTTGGTTTACTTCTCGAGACAACCTTCCTTTGATACCATCTTGTTACGACCCGGTTCCCGAATCCCTACAAGATACGAGAATCGGACCGACTCGACTGATCCCAAGACCCAATTGTCCAACGAGAAAGTAACCAAAAGAGCAGTAAAATAAATCACATTCACCATGTATATAACTAGCAGTAACAAAATACAGTAGTAAAGAAAAGAAATACTACAATATACACCACCACAACAGTAAAGAAATAAACATGTACATAAACATGAAGCTTACAATGAAAAGAGTACAGGGGTAACAGAAACTACTCACTACAACAGAAAGAAAAGTACAGTGGGTACTACACAAGTAACACTACTGGGCTCTACTAGGCCCAGCGCCCTTTGCTGCCGCCGACTCTGGCTGCTCAACACCTGGTCTTGAAAAGGTAAAAAAGGTGACACGTCAGCGAAACGCTGAGTAGAGTGGCAACTAAAAGTTAAGAAACCGTAAGGTGGACAGTAGTTGTTATATTTTTAATTTCTTTCTTAATATTTTCCGTTTACTCGTTATCGAATTATCCCTCAGATTCTTCTCTTGATCTTGAATGTTCCTCGTGGGAATGATCTTGATTGCAGTCTTTTCCGAAAAGTAGAAGTAGCATGTGGTGCTCTCCTGGCCGGGAGAGTCTCCCGTGGTGGTCCTACCCTCAGTCAACCACCCCAAGGTCACTGACAGACGTAACGGTGACTACGGCATGCGCGATAAACGCACGGGTAGTTACCCCGCACTGGCACGCGGTCAGTCGTTTCCGTTAACGGGTGCGCCCAAAGCACAGCACGGAACCAGTATAGGGCAGAGCCCTCTCAGTAACAGGGGTCCAGCCCCTCCACAATAACCAAACAGGGGTCTTGCCCCTCCACAATCTGCACACCCTCGCCTGACTACCCTAGTTTGCCCAGTGGGCCGAACAAGTCGGTGTAGGAGGGCTAGCAGAACCCCGGGGCCCGTGGGATAGCTAGTGCTCTCCCTACACTAGTAGCTCTCCTCGGTACTGTGTACACAAGGGCCAAAAGTCGGTACAAAGTGGTCAGACCTACCCCGGGTCCCTGGGGCGGCTAGCTCCGCTTTGCACTAAACAGGGGGACAGTTGCTCTCCTTGGTACTTCGTACTCAAGGGCCAGCTCACTTCCCCAATTCTATTCTATTCACTTTCCATGAGTTCTACTCCTAATTCCCCGTAGGGTTCGTGCTCTTTCAACTCAGCCAATTTAGGTTTCATCTTTTCAGCTTTATATTTATATAGCCCATGTTCCCAATCGTAATTATTCATTCATAATTAGGCAACTGTTAACCAATTATAGGCAGTTATCGTTTCCTTTCTACTTTTCCAAGACTGCAATGTATGTATATTCAATCTAGTTTTCCAGCCCTAGGATTCATGCATCACCCTAGGATCTATCATTCAATCTAGTTTTTCATTCCTAGGGTTCATGCAATACCCTAGATTCTATTAATTATTTCACAAGTGCATAATTTTTGATAAATAATTGAAAGGGCCACTCTACCCGCAAAATCGGGAGTACTGAGGGTGAAATCGGCAAACCCGCGCACCTCCGCAACCCTCAGAGCCGCAACGGAATGGGGTCCTAACACAAGGATAAAAAACAAGGAGTTACTCAGAACAGCATACAATTACTGTAAACAGGTAGAGAAACTAAATCTGAGAAGAACGAGACTTGAAACGCGGAAAACGGACTCCGAAAGGACCCTAAACGGGTCAAAAACGACAAGTCTGCCCAAAATCAGACGTCTGGAACTTCTTCCAGACGTCTTAAATGATCCTCAGGTCATACCTTGATCTGCGCGGTCCTTCAAACGTCCAGAAGCCCGCTGAACCGTCTGGACTTAGTTTCCAGACATCCGATTGTCACTTCGGATGTCTGGAGACCCTCTCCGTCGTCTGGTGCTGTGCCCAGACGTCCGATCTGTGTGGGATGACGTGCCCGTGTGCCTTCCCGAACAAGTCCTGCACACACACGCGCCCGTTCTCAACATGAAAGGATGCAGAAGACTTCGGCGAAATGGCTGCATGGCCGTACACGCGGAAGAAGAAGGTAAAAATAACGTACCTTTCAGACGTCTGGACCTTCCTCCAGACGTCTCCTGCGTCGTCTGGACGTAAGTCCAGACGTTTGATTCTGGGAAATTTTCCCAGAATCAGGACCTCCTCGCCCTCCGCCCGCAGCGCACGGCCGTGCCGCACCGCGCCCGCTTGCTACCTGAGCTGCAGTAGCTCCTTCGCGGCAGCACACGCTTGCTGCGCACCTGCCGGTCGGCTCTGGCTGCCCCGGCGAGCTTGCACCCTCGCGATCGAGCTCCCTCTCCCTCTCACAACAGCCCCTCCTCCCCAGACACTCGCAGCAACCGCTGCTGCCGCTCTCACCCGCTTGCTCTCTTGCTGACAGGGGGAGGAAGAAGAGGAAGGCGGTGGAGTAAGGGTGAGGGAGAGAGAGGTGTATTTGTAAGCTGCCGAGGGGAGAGAGAGAGAAAAAGCTGTCTGCAGGGAGGGAGGAAAGAGAAGGAGGGCGGCGGGTTCAGTCTGCACGCGCATGCGTGCAGACGTGAACCCCTACGTCGAAAAAATTTAATTCCAGACGTCTGGGAAGGCTTCCAGACGTCTGACCAGATGTCTGTACCACTTCCCAGACGTCTTAAACGACGCTTGATGCCCCGGGTTATAACAGCTGGGAATAAGAGAGGCCACGTGGCACTGGCAGTGGCAGTAGGACAGAGGCCCTCAGGGTCGGCGGCTAGGTGGACCAAGGGTCCTAGTTTTGGTTTACTTAAAATCCCAAGTTTTGTTATTTTGTTAAGTTGATTTTAGGAAAGTTATTTTTAGTGAATTGTTGAGGATTTGTTCTTCCTTATCTAGGAGATAAGATTAGTTTGTTTCTTATTTTAGAGTATATGTTCTCTCTATAAAAGAGAGACTTCCTATTGTATTTAATCTTGAGACAAGCAATAATATTTCCTATTCTAAAACTCCTCTCCCTCTCGCTCTCTCTCTCTACATAGCACCTGACTACCCTCTCTCTCTCAATATCACCATTGTCTATCATCATCACCTGCCTGCCCACAATAGCCGGTGGTTGCTGCCCTCTCTTTCCCTGATCTCAATGTGTAACAATCCTTGTTGGGTTGTTTTTCCACATGTCAAGGGAGCCTTTGTGCCCCACGTGCGCAAATCTTGACAAGTTGCATTGATTTATGCTTTGATGCCCATGCCCTTATTTCCTATTGTAGGCAAGAACCTATATATGGCTAGAAGAAGGCCATGTGGACAGCCACGTTGCAGTCAGCAGGCCACATGGTAGTCCACGTGGCAGTTGCCCAACAGGGCCAGCGGTCTAAAAGGTCCTATGGACCAATTTTGGGTTTTGTTAGATGTCAAATTGGCTATTTTTAGTAAACATGTTTTAGGAAAATAATTGGAAATTTGTTTTCTTTATTAGAGGTGAGATCTTTCCTTAAGAAACAAGATCTTTTCTTGTTAGGGATATAATTTGTTTCTAAGTGTGGGGATATATTCTCTTTATATAAAGAGACTTCGCTTGTATTTTCTCAAGTCATCAATTATATTTTCCAATTATCAAAGCTCCTCTCCTCCTCTCTCCCTGTTCAATGTGTGAATAGCTCCCCACATGGGATTGTTTTTCCCTGCAAAAGGAGCCTTCACGCTCTGGATTTCGTCAATCTTGACATGGTATCAGAGCCTTCAGTCTAGGCTCCTTTGTGTGTGTAGGTGGTTGACCACATGTTGGTGATATCTGCATCCAGAAAGTTTTCAAATTCGGCACCTTACACGAAGAAGGAAGATTAGAGAAGATGGTGGAGTCAACCACAACGGTTGGAAACGCCATATTATCAAGATAAGACAAGAAGCAAGAGAAGGAGATCTATTAAGTTATTTGCATATTGACATTTTTTATCCGATTTCTTACTCTCCTTCAAAAGAAGAGATTTTCCCGGAGAAAAGAAGTTAAGGAGAGGACACCACAGTTCATGCAACAACTTTCGAGATTGCTAAAAGGAGCAACGACTTCCTAGATTGCAAAAAAACTAGTGGTTGATTTAAGAAGTTCATTTCCTAAAGATCTAGGCAAGGCACAAAGACTACCATGTGAGGCCACTTGTACCTCACGCGTGGTTTCTCTCACGTTTGTCGATCTTGAGAAGACAACTCAATGGTGGCTATTATGACGACTTTTTAGGTTGCCACAGATGCAACGACTTCGGAAGTCGCAAAAGACTACACCATTGACTCGTTAAAGGAGAAGATCGAGAGCTTAGCTTTCGAAAAAAATGAATGGTGAGGCATCTAGCCTCACAAGTGGAAGACCAAGTCGTCGGCCTCCTAGTCTTCGACTTGAAGAGGAGTGTTAGGATGGCTAGAAAAAGGCCACGTGGACAGCCATGTGGCAGTCAGTAGGTCACATGGCAATCCACGTGGAAGCCAATAAAGGCCCAACAGAGCCAACAGTCTAGAAGGTCTTATGGATTAATTTTAGGTTTTCTTATATGCTTTTTAGTAAACATGATTTAGGAAAATAATTGAAGATTTGTTTCCTTTATTAGAGATAAGATCTTTCCTTAAGAGATGAGATATTTCCTTGTTAGAGATATATGTTCTCTCTATATAAAGAGAGTTTTTCCTTATATTTTCTCTTGAGTCAACAATAATATTTTCCAATTATCAAGGCTCCTCTCCTCCTCTCTCCCCGTTCAACGTGTGAACAACCTCCCATGTGGGATTATTTTTTTCATGCACAAGGAACCTCCACGCTCTAGATTACATCAATCTTAACATCACGAAAGATGTAGATGCATACGAACCATTCTCTTAGAATCGGTACGACAGTGGACCCAAGAAGGCGTCTCAAATGCTTCTCCAACGAATCGACCAGGCTTCCCTGCAGTCATCCAGAGGCATCATCAGATCAATAAGAGAATAAAATCATTACCATGGTTGTTTTCTACGTACAACTAAGTTTACCATGGTTATTTTCTATGTTATACCTTGCAGCACACCATCTAAGTTTTTTTTTTTAGCGATGATTTTTACGGGACAAATTCTAGTCCGATCTTCTCCGTTTGATTTGGGAATGTCGACCAAAATAGGGTGTGGGGTTTATCCTTTTTTGTGGGCAACGTACAACTCCCTGAGCCTCCCACTGATTTTTGATGAGAGGCCTATGACGAGCTTGGGAACCATCACATCGCTTCAACTCGTGTTGCTCCTTCTGGACAAGCCCCCTGATAGCTGAGCTAAGTTGTGGTAATAGATCATGCTGTGAGAATCCTTCAAGATGAGGTTGTTAGAAAAGCTTGGATTTAATAGGCTTGACTTGAAACTCACTTTGATAGGTATGAGTTAAGCTCGGCTTGGTAAGTTAACGTGCCTCTAGCCCGAGCTCAAATTTCAGCTTCGGTTTTTTAAGTCGAGTGCTCAAGTTGAGCTTAGTTCAGCTGGATAAAGGCCTGGGCTCCATTACAGTTATGAGATTGCTAATACCATCAAAAGATATAGAAAATAGAGGACGAAAGAAATGACGAAAGGGTCTCAATAGATCAATGACAGTCGTGCTCTATCTATAGCTGAGCAAAACTGCTGAACAGACCCCCCATCTATGGCCGTTGCATGATCAGTATCAATCTGATGGAAATTTACGACAATACGCCCACAGTGATGCATATCTTTATATTTTTCTTTATTTGACATGAGCACGCAGATTTCTTTACCACTTTCCTTGAGTTTTCCTAACAAACATAAGCTTCATAGAGCCACGAAAGGACTTGAAACTACGGCCATGACTTGAGCTATTGTATTCGCTTTTCTGCCCTTGGAATGCAGGCACATATTTTGAAAAGTGGTGTTAAGAAATGTAAAATTAACGTTAACTTACAATTGTGTTTACTTGCAGAGTGTTGTTAACATCAATTTATATTTACTTGAATTAGTATTACGTTATGGTGTTAATCCTTATAGTGTTTACTTAGTAGTGGTGTTAGGAACATAAAATATGAGAGGTGTCAGAGATATAAGTGACGTACGATTTTAACACTAATTTGGCTAACACCAGTTAGAGCTGGTGTTAGGCAAATCCATGTTAAAGTAGCCAAACTCGTGTTTACATAGATGTATCACGCATTCATTCCGACCGGATTTAGCTGGGAGTAAGATATGCGTTGGTGCGAGTCTACGTCAGGGCATAGACGAGCTTGTTTGCTCATTGCACTCTGGTTCCCTCCGTTTCACTTTGCACATCTAACATAGACTCATAACTCATTAATGCAAGTTTAGATCTAAGATATGCATATATCCATCAATCTCAACATGAAGCTTTTCATGCGTGATGGGTAGAGCTAGGAGTCATATATCCATATATTAGATCTCACCCGACTGGCCCAATCCCTGCCCTTCAAACCCACATCGTCTAAGCACTCGAACCCTGCTCAAGTCAAAAGGGTAGAATGCTTTCTTTACTTTTGAAGTGATTCTACCTTGTTACGAACGCGGCTTCAAGACGGTTTTTAAGACGTCTGGGAGGTGGCCCAGACGTCTGACCAGACGTCTGGAATCCTTTCCAGACATCTGGGATTAAATTTCTGCGGCGTACGGGGTTGCGTCTGCACGCATGCGCGCGCAGACCTGCAACCGCCACCCTCTTTCCTCTTTTTCCCTCTCTCCTCCTGCAGGGCGCAGTGCTCTCTCTCTCTCTCTTTCTCCCCGCGCGGCCTTAAAAGGTCCTCGCCCTCTCCCTCACCTTCATCCCCTTCGTGTCCCTCTTCTTCTTCTCCCAATTGGTGCGAGAGCGAGCGAGCGGCGGCAGCAGCGGCCGCGGCAAGTGTGCGGGAGGAGGTGTTGCGCGAGGGAGGAGACGCTCGACCGTGAGGGCTCGAGCTTGCCGGGGCAGCTAGAGCCGGCCGGTGGGGGAGCAGCAGACGTGGAGTGTCGCGGAGGGGCTGCTGCAGCTCGAGCAGCAAGCGGACGGGGAGCGGCGCGGCCGTGCGTCGCGGGCGGAGAGCGAGAGGAGCTCTGATTCTGGAAATTTTTCCAGAATCAGACGTCTGGGCTTACGACCAGACGACGGTGAAGACGTCTGGAGGATTGTCCAAACATCTGACAGGTAAGATATTTCGTCTTCTTCCTTTTTTCACGCGTACGGCCATGCAGCCGTCCGCCGCGCCTTCGTCTGCGACCCGTCGTACTGAGAACAGGTATGGGTGCGTGCAGGTTCTGCTCGGGAGGGCACGAGACTCGCCATCCAACGTGAATCGGATGTCTGGCCGTAGTGCCAGACGACGGAGAGGACTTTCAGACGTCCGGGTTGACCATCGGACGTCTGGGAACTAAGTCAGACGCCCCCGCAGGCTTCTGGACGTCTGAGGGATTACACAGAACGAAGGTACACTCTGACCCACGTTTTAAGACGTCTGGAAGAGGTTCCAGACGTCTGATTTTGGGCAGTTTTGTCGTTTTCGACCCATTTAGGGTCCGATCGAAGTCCGTTTTCCGCATTTCGAGTTGCGTTCTTTCCAGAATAAAATCCTCTACCAGTTTACAGTAATTGTATACCGTTTCGAGAAACTCCTTGTGTTTGATCCTTGTGTTAGGATCCCGTTCCATTGCGGTCTTGCGGGTTGCGGAGGCGCGCGGGATTTCTGACCACGCCCCCAGTACTCCCGTTGTAGCTAGTAGAGTGGCTTTTAAAATTATTAGCATAATTTGCTACAATTATGGAACAATTAATAGAACCTAGGGCATTGCATGAATCCTAAGAATGAGAAACTAGATTAAATGATAGATCCTAAGGTGTTGCATGAATCCTAGGAATGAGAAACTAGATTGAATGATAGATCCTAGGGTATTGCATGAATCCTAGGGCTGGAAAACTAGATTGAATGATAGATCCTAGGGTACGGCATGAATCCTAGGACTGGAAATATAGTGATATGTATATAGATATTGCAGTCTTGGAAAAGTCGAAAGGAAATAATAGCTGCCTGTAAATTGATTTAACAGCTGCCTGTTATGAATAAATAAACATGATTGAGAACATGGGTTGTATGAACGTGAAACTGGAACGGTGAAACCTAAATGTGCTGAGTTAAAAGAGTTGGAACCTTACGGGGAATTAGGAGTGGAACTCCTGGAAAGAGAATGGAATGGAACTAAGGAAGAAAGATGTGGAAGTGTGTTGTCTCTTGGGTACGTAGTGCCAGGGGAAGCACCTGTTACCTATTTAGTGCAGAGAGGAGCCAGCCGTCCCAGGGACCCGGGGTTAGGTTTGGCCACTTTGTACCGACTTTTGACCCTCGTGTACACAGTACCGAGGAGAGCTACTAGTGTAGAGCGAGTACTAGCTATTCCACGGGTCCTGGGGTTCTGCTAGCTCACCTACACCGACTTGTTAGGCCCACTGGGCAAACCAGGGTAGTCAGGCGAGGGTGCGTGGATTGTGGAGGGGCAAGACCCCTATTTGGTTACTGTGGAGGAGCTGGACCCCTATTACTGAGAGGGCTCTGCCCTATACTGGTTCCGTACTGTACTTGGACGTACCTGTTAACGGAAATGAATGACCGCGTGCCAGTGCGGGGTAGCTACCCGTGCGTTTATCGCGCGTGCCGTAGTCACCGTTACGTCTGTCAGCGACCTTGGGGTGGTTGATTGAGAGTAGGATCACCACGGGGGACTCTCCCGGCCAGGAGAGCACCACGTGTTACTTCTACTTTTCAGAAAAGACTGCAATCAAGGTCGTTCCCACGAGGAACATTCGAGATCAAGTGAAGGATCTGAGAAATAGATAAATTGTGAAACAATAGAAAGACGTAAATAAAGGAAGAAAGAAAATAAAACAGCTATTGTACACTTTACTGCTTCTTTAGTTTTAGCTGCTACTCTATTCAGCGTTTCACTAATGTGTTACATTCGTTACTTTTCAGGACCAGGTGTTGAGCAGCAAGGTCAGCAGCTGCAGAGGACACTGGGCCGAGTAAGGTCCAGTAGAGTTACCACAGTTCTTTTTGTACCCCTTTTGTTCCATTGTAGTGAGTAGTTCTTGTTACTCTCTGTACTTCTTTACTTGTAGCTTCATATTATGTTATAATTGTTGTTCTACTATTGTGGTGGTATATACTGTAGTAATTCCTTTTCTTACTGCTGTATTTTGTTACTGCTAGTTATATTCATGCTGAATGTGGTTTATTTTACTGCTCTTTTATTTACTTCCTCGTTGGACGACTAGGTCTTGGGATTAGTCGAGTTAGTCCGGTTCTCGTGTCTCGTAGGGACTCGGGAATCGGGTCGTTACATACCTTAATAAGAAAGATAGACCTCACCCTCCCCTAGCGATCTCCTGATACCAGGGTGCCATCCCCTAGAGAGGAGATGGCGGTCAAAGGATGCCTCAAATCGATCTTAAATCGAGTTGAGGTATCCTATACCATCTGAACCAACAATCGAGGCTTGGGGGATGAGGGCCGTCCTCAGCCCGAGAGGGGCTTGTCCTCAAGCCCCGTCGCCCTAGTATTTGTTAGATGTGAGTAAGTTATTCGAATCCCTTCCTTAAAGCAGTTGAGTTGGGATTCGAATAACGCAACGAACCTGTGATTCACGAATGGAATGAAGTGAAACGAGTTTTCCATTCGGGATGGAGTTACTAGATGGGGGGTTAAATAGTAAAGTAAACGGAGGTTAACCCCCCTTTTGAGGGGTTAACCCCTCAAGTAAACTAGGCCTTAGAGATAAATGTGGCCTCTTATATACAAGGGGTTTCTTCTAGGGAGCACGTCTCCCACCAGCATTTTCACCCTTTTCTTAAGTTGAGGTGTTGAGGAAGATCCATCAATATTGGTTTCAACTACTGTGATGAGATAATTACTTCACCTCTGAAGTAAAATCTTGTATTTTTGGAAGATAATTCAACAGCTTCTTTCTTCGCTATCTGTTATTCTTCCAATTTTATTACAGCAAAGATAACCATACAAGCTATCCAAATTTCATAACTACGAAGCAAAAGCTTTATATTGAGTAAAGAATCATATTTTAGTAGTCATCTCCTTTGCAGTGAAAATTTATAACCAAACTATGTAAGGTAACTCCCCCGTACACACGTATGTGGATCTATATGTTGGATGCATGAGAAGATGTATGTGGGCGCATCACCAAACTACAATTTAACGACACATGCCATTCCTAGAATCCCATGGCATTACTCTTCCTAGAAGAACTTCAACTTCCCCATGTGTAGCTTTGCGGACTTGGCCTCGCAGAGTGCCCTCTTAGCCCCAGATGATCCAGAACATGATCCATTTGCAGCCCCTAATGTCACTGCGAAGTAGAGATAGATGGTACAGAGGAATGCCAATAGGAGCAGCATTGTTAGCAGAAATCGGTGCCTCTCGAGAAGCACCGACCAGCTGCCCAAGTCATCGCGGCTGGAAAACTTCTTGAAGGAGGGTTGCAAGGAAAGAGACTGCGATCTCCGATGTGGAGATGCTAGTGAGTCAAGAACCATGATGGTGTTTGCTTATTTCCTTTAGCCCAACAAATGGCAGTTAGAGTTTACAGCACCTGCACATTTTCCTGAGTTATCATGCCAATCAAAGTTGATCCAAGCAAAAATAAAGACAACCTGCAAGTAAATGTTATGGCCATTGAAGGCCAAAGACAGTTCATGAACTGCAGGAATATCCAAAGGACTTCGCATTGGGGGTTTCATTTATATGCTTTCCTCCTAATCTCTACCTTATCTAAAAGTTGGAACTGAAAGCTTTTTGACATAAAGCTACAAGCCTTTGAAGAAGCAGTCCGCTGTGAGCATTTTAAATTAAATTTCTACCTTTTTTTCATGGACTTGTAGCAGTGTATATGATGTAGGAAAAAATATGGTAGAAGAAGACTGACAAAGGCAAAGCATACAAATAACTGCACAAACCATTTGATCAATTTCTTGAGAGCAATAAGCAACGTTTTGAATTTACAATCTAGTTTCGGCGTTAGAAAAATCAGGTTTTTCCACAACTTGTCCATGTAACTAGGAAAAATGGCATACAAGTCAACTAGTATTTGGTTAGGTTGATAATCACTGGATATAGAAATGAATTCTGTCTGATGATTGGTTGTAATTATGTGCTTGTGGACCGTGATGTTTACAACTAATCTATCGAGTAGGATAATAATTTCGCTCCCAAAGTTTGCAAGTCTGACAACCACCAACATACTTTGAAAGTGAGCATAAAGAGGTCAAATGGAGGGCATCACAAAAGGTTCCTATTGGTATCACAGGATTCAAGCAAAATTAACAGGTGCATATAATATATGGTAGCTAATTTTTCTAAAGAAAATGGATTGCCCATAAAAATAACTTATTTGAAGGATTTGACAAATACATGCTTATTATTTGCTTAAGTACACTTGCATTCGCTCTTCTAATTTAATTCAAAGAACAGCAAATCTTAACCCAGCGAATATCAAGTTAGACTCGACTAACTATCCAAGTTGACTATTAGTCAAACTTGGCTGCCCATAACTTTGACATAGTCAATTAAAGCAAGCCATGCATTAAACTAAAATTAGAACAAAAGTGAGGTATGATATATTCCCTAATCTCTTCCTCAAAACGCATGCAATTGGAAGAAAAGATCTAAGTTATCCCTTTCGGTACTTGCCACAAGTACCTTAATTTCCTTATAATTATTCTCTCTTTCACCTACTTCCAACCTAATTATTCCTCATGCCCATGCCATGACAACATTGACAAGAGAGTGACATGCAACTTGCGTTGGCAATAACCTTTTTGTGGAATAGCTTCCGAGGAAAAGGGAATAAACTTGCTCCTTCGTGATTTTCTTTTCTACAATATTTCACAAGCATGAAGAATATTGCGGCCTTCGAGAATTACATAGTAAATTTAAACAAGAAAAAAAAAAAAAAACGTTTTGCTCCAAGATTGGAATAGTTCGGTAAACAGTAGGTGCTTAATCATCTAAGTTCTGACATGGCCATACATTAAAAACGCCATATTTGTGCGTAAGTGAGATTTGCAGAAACTCTGAATTCAACATTAGTGGTTGTCTTCCAAAATACCACCAATTATCGCGCAAGATCGAATTTTGATCAGGATGGCGTCCCCAAGACGATGACAAAGCCAGAAAAAATCGAAATAAAAAAGGAAGGACTTGCAACAAGAATGTAATCCTAAGGGTGCAAAGAACACATTGAGAACAGAACATGACAGAGCAAAGGGTAGCAACCGCGAGATCCAATCCCACGATCTACACGGCTCGAATGGGAAATCGAAGATTTGGGTTCTGATTTTCCATACCTGAAACAGTCGAAGAGGGAAGAAAGGCCGGATCTTGGGGAGGATTCCTGCGATTCCCAAAGATTTGGAGCCCCGCAGCTCCTCGTGGATCAGAGGCCTTCGTGGAGAGGAAGGAGGACACGTTCTCTCTGGTACTTCTCAATCCTAAACTCGGGGGAGTTCGGACCCTAAAATCAAATTGTTGCGATAAAATATTTTGTTCAGCGCCCTGGTCTTTTCTTGATATTTCATACACGTCCTTAGATCGAATCCAAGTTTTGATATGGTACCAAATATGGTCGTTGGTTCGAGATCCTTGGTGGATTCTTGATTTGGTGGTATCCGCTTCTGCCATTTCAACCTAACCTAATGTGTGGTTTGGAGTATCTGATTATTTTATTCGTTGCGCAAATCTTAAGCAGAGTGTACCTTAACACCATTTGCTTTGGAGCATCCTGTTCCTTTCTTGATATTTCATACACGTCCTTAGCTCAAATCTGATTATTGATAAATCTTTAACTTTAAGGCAAATATAGCTAACTAAGTTTACTAAGCCATCATATTTACATTTCAGGAGGACTCATATACTTATCAAAGGTAAATAGAACATACCCATTACTAAATAGTGGCATTTTGTTGGTAACCATTCTTTCCATCCAACCGATGTGGATGGGTGCGGGTACCCCCATTTTAGTGATTTTTTAATATTTAAGAGTATGGAGAGTGGTAATATATATACATTCATTGAATCCAAGTAAAGGTGCGTCACCAATTTCTTCCCCATTATATTCATATCAATTGTAGTCTTGTAGCTTAGTAATTTCAACCAACTTCTCTCACAAATTTCTAATTCCACCCCTGTCAAATGCAGCAGTATATTCTAACACCATTGGATCCAAGTGTCATGCATGAAAAAGCATTCATGGAGAAGTATGGCATGCATGTATAAGTGTATAACTACTTGAATTTCTATTGACATTTCAAGAATACAAAGTTACCGCCATCCAGTAGTGGATATTTGTAACTTTAACTTTTGATTTGTGTCTTATCACTTTTTCAAAATACTTTAAAAATTATTGTCTAATAATAATATATACATTTCTTATTTTTTGGACCAGCGAGGCTTGAGAAATATTCGAAAAAATTTCTATATTTATATGAGAGAGAAAGATGAGGGGTCATGTTCCCACTCACCTGGCTTTCACTCTATTATTAGTGTAATAACCTGCTATGTTTTAGCCATTTAAGACATCTAGAGTTTCAGTTAGACATCTGTCCAGACGTCTGGACCTGTTCCTGAACATCTGAAAGTAAAATTTTCATACTGCGCTTTCCCTCTATGCGCAAGCGGCACTCAGAGGCCGTTCCCTCTCTCTCACCCACACCCTGCAAACCCTACTCTCCTCCTATTTATACCCCTCCTTTCTCCTCTCCTCTCCTCCTCACACCACAGTCACCACCACCTCCAGCACCTCTTGTGCGGTAGCGGCGAGCCTTCAGAGAGAGGCGAGAGGGGGGCAAGCGAAGGAGAGCGAGAGAGAGGAAGGAGGAGAGAGATGAAGGAGGAGAGCGCAGAAGGTCAGAGGACCTTCGGGAGCTCGGCGGAGCTCGCACGGCCAGCGGCAGGTACGTGCACGCATGGAGGACGCTGGTGGAGAGCTGCTCAAGCTCCTGCAGCTGCTGGAGCTGCCGCTACGGTGGAGGACGAGCGTGGCAAGCGACGTGAAGAGGTTCTGGTGCTGGAAGTTTTCCAGTATCAGACATCTAGCGTGACATACAGACGACTGGCGAGGGACCCGGACGTCCAGACCTGAGGCCGGACATCTGAAAGCGGGATATCGCGAGGTATGTATCTTCCTACGCCATGCAAATCATAGCGCAGGGGATGTCTGCTGACCGTGCCTGCGTTTTCGTACGCACGTGCAGCTTTGGGAAGGCTCACGGTACGCTTTCCCACTCACTTTTGGACGTCTGATCACATCACAGACGTCCAGAGGTGCTTCCAAATGACCGAAGACCTTGTCCGACGTCTGGAATTGTCCCCACACGATTGCAGAGGGAGTCTGAATGTTTGATCAGCTGCAAGAAACACAAGATGAGTTTTTGACGTCTTTTAAGACGTCTAGGATTAGTCCTAGACGTCTAATTTTGATCAGAACCCGCATTTTTGACCTGTTTAAGGCTCAAACGGAATCGAATTTCCGCAAACAAAGTACTGTTATTTTTTACTCGAGTTCCTCTACGTATTTGTGTCGAGTACCTACTGCTTTGAGGTTGTCTAATGTACATTAGTCGCTGGTACAGGTTATCAGCCAGTGGCGTGTTCGAGGCCTGCGAAGAAGTCGAGATCTGCAGCACAGGTCCTCATTCCTCTCGTGATACCCGATAGAGTGGTTTAACTCAGTTATTAATATTTAAATAAGAATGTGCTTGGTTGAAATAGCTGAATGGAACTCTAGGATGTGGAATGAACTCTACGGTAGAAAATGGATGAGCTTGTTTGAGCTATACTATTTAGTTGAATGCATGGTTAAGATAAATTGCTAGCAAATGCCTTTAATATAATTACGAGATGCATGTTAAAATACGAGCTGCCTATATATATATGAGAAATTGCCTGTGAAACCACCAGTTGCATGTTTTTGAGAATTGAATTATGGAAATACGAGCTGCCTGTTTATGGATGAGAAACGAAATATGAAATATGAGATCTGGATCTAGATAGATGCGGTGAACATGAGTATGAACCATACAGGGAATTAGGAGTAGAACTCCTGTAGATAAACAAAATCTGAAATGTAGACGGAAAGTGAGCTGGCCCTTGTGTACGCGGTACCAAGGAGAGCCACTGTCCCTTTTTAGTGTAGAGAGAAGCTAGCCTCCCTTGGGTTGAGACCCGTGGTTAGGATTAAACACTCTACACCGACTCCTATTGGCACTCGCGTACGTGGTACTGAGATGTGCTACTAGTGTAGGGAGGGAGCTAGCTATCCCACGGGACCCGAGGTTCAGCTAGCCACCCTACACCGACTTTATTAGGCCCTTTAGGCAAATCGGGGTAGTCAAACGATGGTGCTCGAACTGTAGAGGGGCGAGACCCTTGTTTGGTTCTTAGGGGCGAAACCCATGTTCTGAGAGGGCAAGGCCCTATACTGTTCCATGCTGTACTTTGGGCGTACCCGCTAGCAGAAACGACTTACCACGTGTCAGTGCGGGGTAGCTACCTGTGCGCTTATCACGCATGCTGTAGTCACCGCTACGTTTCGACAGTGACCTCGGGGTGGTTGACTGGGTGTAGGGCTATCATGGGGGACTCTCTCGGTCAAGAGAGCACCACATGTACCTTCTACTCTATGGAAAATATTGCAATCAAGATCATTCCCACGAGGAACATGCAAGATCAAGAAATATCTGGATATTTTGGGAAATGGATGAAACAGAAACACATAAATGAGATAAATATAAATGAGAATTAAATATGTTATTTTTACTGTACTTGTACTTAAATAATATAAACACCACTCTACTCACCATTCGTTGACTTAGTCTTTTCATAACATTGTTCAGGACCAAGAGTTGAGTAGCCCGAGTTTCTGGCTACAGAAGGTGCTGGGCCCAGCCGTAGTCGTTCTTTCAGCATGTTCTTTTCCTCTACTGTTGTAGTAAGTAATGGATACCTAGTTTACTATTTCTGCTACTTATGTTTCCTTTCCGCATTCTGTTGTTGTTGTGGTGGTATGTACTGAGACAGTTGTTCTACTTTCCTTATTGCTTTGCACTTTTCTTCTACTTAGTTATATTACATGTGTGAATATGGTTTATTTTCCTACTTTTGGTTATTTCTTGTCGGAAGACTAGATCTTGGGATTAGTCGAAGCGAGTCGGTCTCGGATCCTATAGGGATCCAGGAATTATGTCGTAACAATTAGCTTATAGAATACAACATCTATCTCCACTTATTGTTACACCTTTTCTAATCCACTACTACTATCATTTAAAATGGTACTTCCTTGGATTGTACATCGTCCCTACTTGACATGCCTGCTCCATTTTCTGGTGGCATAAAAAAGTTTTTAATTATCATTTATTTCAAAGATGCTTCCATATCTTTTTATAAACTTTTTTTAATTTCTCTAATTAGAACCTATTAGATGGACATTCACTTATAGATTGGATTTTTTAGGTAAGTTATGAAACCTAAAAATAAGATTCAAATCAAATTATCCCAATTCCACCTTTTCACTCCCTCCCCCTAGAATAGGTTTATTATAACTAATAATTATTTGATGTGACATAATATACAAACTATTTCTTGTAGTTAACTAACTATATTTCCTTTTCTTTTTTGTTTTGACACTATCATTAGTTAATAAAATATCTCTTTCCAACCTAGACATAAAAAATGAAATAATCCATTACTTAGTCCTTCTTTCATATGTGTTTCTTTTTCTTGATTCAAACTTCCAAATAAGCTTTTACTTAATAAGGTTTTTGGTTATAGTAAGAAGTATTATTTGTACGAACAAAAATCACAACATAGTCAATTGATGAGATTAATGTTAATAATTTTGTTACATTTCTAGACAATAATAATATGTTGTCAGACAATCATAAGCAATCATGTGTTATAAATTTTATAGTTAGATGGTTACTCACACTTTTAAATGTCATGTATATAAATATGAACTTCCAAAAAGTTATGGTCCTTTCAAAGAAAAGGACTTCCATAATCCCATAAGCTACTTCTCTGTAATTAGTTGAGGAATTCATCTTTCCCAAAAGATTATGTTAGGAATATTTTGAGATGAAGTTAGGTTTTAATTTCCAATAAAATAATCTCTACCATAATTTTCTTTAGTTTTACCATGCAAAAAAATATATCATAATCACTTTTACCAAGATTGAAAATAGCTATCACGTCTAACCCATGGTTTGTTTAATCACATTGGTATTTGATAAGGGGAATATGTAGAGGAACAATAAACGTGTGGTGGTGGAATAAATGAGTTTTGACATTTAGGTATTTAGGTAAATTAAATTTATTACACAAAAGGGGTAAAATAAGTTTAGGTCGGTTAACGTCTCTTACCCAAATGAGAGATTGGGTTATATGGTGAATAAACATATGGTTGACGAACTCGCCTACAAAACACCGTCTTATCTCACCGTTCTAACTTATCCCATTTAAACTTGTCACTCTCGAGCCGAACCTGCGGTTGTTCGTTCTTTTGTAGTCTTTCTTCCAATGGTTTTGGACAGTTCTCGCCTTTTAGTTAAATTCTAGGACAGCGTGGATCTCACCAGAATGGACTGCTGATGCTCTATAGATTGCTGTGAACGAGGATACACATGTGGGGGGGCACTTCCGAGTTTTGCCTTCCATTTGGACTTGTTTGGAATGCACGCCAGGTGTTCGACGAAATGCATGTGAAGGTTTCTCGTCAGCTTAAGCTGAATTGTTGTCGACATATGCACAACTGCCGGATTTCCGGGTTTCACGGGGCATTTGGATTCGCTTGGTGTGTGCGGAGAGATGGAACGGATCGTGTTTGTGTTGGCTAATGTGCTTTTTAGCACTTGATAGTTTCAATTTCTCTGCAAGCTCAGGACTTTCCCCTTATTTAGTATTGACCACTGCTTTTATTGATGCATAACAACTTCTCTATTTCCAGCAAGTCGAGCTAAGGACGGAGAAGCGGCTAACTTGGGCAGAGGATAGTTTTACTTCAAAGGAAATTGGTAGGAGTACGTTATTCAATGCACATCTGTCTGCTCCATTGTTTGACTGCAATTTGTTTATCGTTTCTAAGGGCTGTCTTAACTCTTACTTTGGAATATGGATTGGTTGAGTGCAGGATCCACTTGAAGTCAACATGGGGGGAAAAAAAAGAGGCAAACTTTGGGCCCATGTGATCGTGATTATTTTTTGGCTGTCATTGCACTGACTCACATGCAGTTTCTTCAATACTCTATGGAGAGGAAAATCATGTCTGATTGGCATGGATGCGTTTGTAGTCCAACGGATAGGATAATTGCCTTCCAAGCAATAGACCCGGGTTCGACTCCCGGCAAATGCATGGTCCTTTTTACCCCATTGAAGCTGCTTGGAAGCTTATTTGGTCATCTATACTTACATACACAAGGCTAGGAATTCAGGGCCAGTGTGGTTCCACAACTGGTCCATAACAAGTTTCTTTTGGTTCATGTTTCCTTCCTTTTTTTGAAAAGATATTTTACCCCATTGAAGCTGCTTGGAAGCTTTTTGGTCATCTATACTCACATACACAAGGCTAGGAATTCAAGGCCAGTGTGGTTCCACAACTAGTCCATAACAAGTTTCTTTCGGTTCATGTTTTCTTCCTTTTTTCTGAAAAGATATTTCACACGCTTTGTGTCATAGTGTTTATATTCATCTTGTTTATGTGCAACTCCATATATTTTCATATTTGGTTGAGCATTGGAGTGTCTTCTAGGTGCCATGTGATGATGGGGCAATATATTGTCAAGGCAAAATTGGAATTCAATACACTTCCATTCACGTGCAGTGCAGCCTGCTCTTTGGTTTATCAGATAGTATCATTTTACCAATTCCAACTCAGCTGTACAAATTAAACGGATAGATATACATCATGTTCTGTAGATCCTGTATATTACTCCTTGAGGGGACCCAATTTGCACCATCATAAGTCAATATTTACTTATTCTTGCTTCTTTTGCTGGAAGAAGATAGACAAGCTGTTACTATTTCTGACACCTCTCTAAAAGGTACTTATTGTCAACATATGCTCTATACTGAAATATTGCTTGATTACATGCAGCTATGCAACTCACATGACAATCAATAGTTAATATTTGGAGTCACATGCTTATTTTTCTTGATATTGCCAGCATTCAATGGCAATAGCAACATGATATAACATGGTATCCAATAACCTCACATGAGAGCATGCGCTTTTACTCCAATGGTTAGGATTATTGCCTTCCAAGCAATCAATCTGGGTTCCACTCCTGGCAAATGCATGGTAGCTGTTTATTACAGCCTGAACTTTTCTCGAGCTACTTTTTTAGGTTATACAATATTTTCTTTGCAATGATACTCTATCTTCTAACATTGGTTAATTTTATGCTAATATTGTAAATGAACTTTTATGACAGATAGGTCCTTCGTTCTCTCCTTGCATACTGGATCACTGTGATGCTGAAGTGGATGAAACTGCGTTTCACAACCTCTTCAGACATTTGTTTTATTAGGTTTTTGGTCAGTGATTTAGCTGTACTGTCCTTAATTATATGATGCTATATTCCCTTCGCCCTCCGGGCGCTTCTTTTTAATAGATGGGGGGTTATCGCAAGGATAACCACCCCTTCCCGTTTCAAAAAAAAAAAAAAAGTGCTATACATTATTTTCTATTTATAAACAGGATTATCCAATTACTCTGGCAAAATTGCGTACATATCAAACAACACCACTAATCTGATTTTGGCATAGAAGCATTCTTAATATATAGCATTAGTTGTGACATGAATAGATGGAATGACGGCACTTGCTCCACCAGAAATTTTGTTGTCTGCCACGTATCTTATAAGCAAATATAGAGAGGTATGGATATCCACTGGCAGGGGAAAGAAGGCACTGGGATGCATTGCAAAATGTGACTTTGCTTTTGTAGCATTTTTTTAATTATAAAAGCACATATTCATGTATTCCCCTAAAATGTTTTTTGAACTTTCTTGATGGAGATAATGTGAAAGTAAACATTCTATGTTGACTGGCATACGGTGGTGGATAATGATTAATGAAGATGCTCTTTTTTGGTTGAATATTTCTTTTGATGATAAAATTTCTTTGTTTTAATTACCATTTACTCAAAATTCTTTGTCTTGTCCAAAAAAGCAGGACTTACTTATTGGATATAAATTCCAAACTCCAACATCGACAAACATTTGGTTTCCAACTTTATTTAGTTTGAACTGAAATTTTCTATTTGCAATATTTTTATTTCATTATTCATGTCATCATAAATCAATTAGTAGATGTGTAATCATTCGCTAAAATTTTCTTTAGTCAAGTCAAGAGTAGAGGTACCTAGATTTCTTTTTCTAGATTGTGTTAAATTCTCTGTCATAGCAGTAACCACTATGATCAAATTATCAATTCTGGGAGGATAAAAGGCACTTTAAATATCTTCTCAAAAAAAAAAAAGGCACTTTAAATACTTATCCGTTCAAGGCACAGGGCATTTCTAGTGTTAGTACAAAAGCTGTGATGTTTGCCTTGTATGCAATAGATTGTTGGAAGTAATCAATGCATGGCTTGAAGAGCTTTTTAAAGCTCACTGTCATTTTTTATGCAGGGATATCGATCTTTGTAATTTGTTTAAGGCGATGCTGGTATCATATGCAAAGTTTTCATAGGATAGTCCCTTGACTTCATCCTCTTCTGGATTTTGCTTTCTGTAAATTCTATTTGGGTTGAGCAATTGGATCAATCAGATTTGCGATTACTAGTGATTCCAACTTCATGTTCTGGGATTGCAGAGAACATTCTGAACCACAGCAACCTTTCTGGATTACCTTCATCTTACAACCTTGCTTCTCACATGTGTAGCCTAGCCCATAAAGGTCTTTGCAGACTTGACACTATCCCCACATTTCTCCATTATCTCACTGGCAGTTCCTCTTGGTGTAGCACGCAGATTTTTCCTATGGACCAGAATGTAGTACTTTCAAAAAAGCAAAACACTACATATCACACTTCCTGGTGGCTTGCCTGAGTACCAGGCACATTAAACAAACTGTCATCCCCTCAACATCATTGGAACTTGATCAAGCAACGTAACAATCTGGATTTGGTGCTTATTGACCAAGTTAAGCAGCTAGAATGAAGCTTTATTGTTTGTCCTGTAGCATTGATCAACCATTCTTGATTCAGCTGTTCACGCAAGATGGAAAAGGAGGGGAGAAAACCATTCTTGATGGTTCCCACGATTTTTATTGCATGGATACTGTTGAGAATAAAGTCCGCCACGTGGCAGCCAATAGGCCACGTGGCAGAATCTCAGGGCCCTGTGGGCCGGTGGTTCTTGGTCCAACAGGACCAATTTTGGTGCCTCATTTGGGTTTGCTATTTTTAGGAAATTTGTTTGGGACTTGTTTTAATTAAGAGATAAGACCATGTGGCACCGCCACGTGGCCCATCTTTATTTCCCAACAGATACCAACTGTTGTCCGAGGAATAATTTACAGTTGCCACAACATGGACAGGTAATTCCTTATTTAGTTTGACATCTACTCTTTCATTTACTGCAAGTTATTTAGAATTCCAAATGCTGTCAAAGTTGTGGGATGTCAACTGAGTACATGGCTACATGCTATGGATTCTTTGGGCCCATGTGCTTGTCTTTTTTTAATGTTGTATTACACTGACTAAACGATTCTTGAATACTCTATACACTGGAAATGCAATCTACTTAGCATGGAGGCTTTTTTATTGCAAGAGGTAAATAATTGCTGACCAAGGCCAGAGGTTAATGACTTGGGGCAAGGGCATGGGAATATTCGGTGCTATCGATGCTGCTACCAGACTTCCTCTCAATGTTTTTAGAATTTATGTAGGTAGATATCTCCTCTTCTTCGTCAGTATCTACATGTCATGTAGCTTTCTTTATGATTAAGCAAGAAATATGAATTTTATTATTCTAAATAGCCTTTCTCATTTTTATAAGTACCTTTTTTTTTTATCCGAGCATCCCAATTTGTATGCTCAGACCATGTTCATTCAGTATTCTCACTTCTGTCACTGGAGCAAAATGGAAGGAGGTTTTATTTTGGTTAGTAGCATCTATTGCATTTCCTGTTTAAAGATATGCAATAAGTTGAATAATCCATTAACTAACTGCAGCTACACATGTGAGAATCTATAGTCAATATTTGGAGCGACATGTTTACTCTGTTATCTTACATTGTGGTCACTGACAAGATTTGTCTAGAATAATCTATTGGTAGGTATCCATCAACAAAGCTTGACATGGGAGTGTTTGTAGTCCAATGGTTAGGATAATTGCCTTCTAGCAATAGATCTGGGTTCGACTCCCAGCAAACGCATGGAAGTTTTTTATTTCTGTCTTAACTTACCTCAAACTGTTTCTCTGGTTACCCAACATTTTTTATCATACAAACCCCTTTCATAGACTCATATGACGATAATTCAATGAGCCCTTATTTTTTCTCTAACAAGACTCAATAAGTCTTAAAGCCTCACTTCTGTTACTGAAGGAAAGTGGAGAGGCATTGCTCTTTCCATTGACATCTCTTGAAACCATTCATTGACTGCTATTCTTTGTTTCCACACATGCCATAAGTTGAAATATCATTGATTCCCTGCAGCTATGCATGTGGACATCCTTATTTCCTTAATACTATCATTACGTGTGATGAGTCTAGAATAATCATTAAACAGGTCAGATTCTACCAAGGTCCATGGAACATTTGTAGTCCAACAGTTAGGATAATTGCCTTCCAAGCAATAGACCCTGGTTTGACTCCTGGCAAATACATGGAAAATTTTATTGCCATTCAAGCTGCACTCTGTTCCTGAGAAATCATCACCTTTCTACGGTTGATAACGGCATTTACTTTCCAGCCCATTTTGGTTTTTCATACACTGCAGAATTTGAAATTTTATTGGCAGTGGCCTTTTATTTGGTTCACGTTGCTTATAAGATCTCGCAATTTAGTCTGAATATTTAGTCCTCAAGGCTTGTCCTTGTCTGCTACAATCTTTGTAGCCATAACCAAGAGGCCAAGGTCAAGTGCTGACTAAACAATTACTTGATGATCTGGATTATGAGCTTTAGGCAGTAAGTGGGGTTAAGGAGTTTGGTTGTAGGTGAGATAAGTGGTGGGATGAATGTGATGATTACTATAGTGGAAGCAATTATATATATGGAGTATATGGAAGTGAATATATAGGGTATTATTTTTCTTACTACTATCATTACACATGATAAGTCTAGAACAATCCTTAAATAGGTCTGATTTTGCAGAGGTCTTGACAGGGAGTGTTTGTAGTCCAACGGTTAGGATAATTGCCTTTCAAGCAATAGACCCAGGTTCAATGCCTGGCAAACACATGAAAGGTTTGTATTGTTATTCCCTTTTTTTTATGGTTGATAACAGAATTTACTTTCCAGCCCATTGTGGTTTGTCTTAAACTGGAGCAATGTGAGGATTTTGACAGTGGCCTTTTATTTGGTTCATGTTTCTCATTAGACCTTTCCATCTAGTCTGAAATATTTAGTCCTCAAGGCTTGTCCTTGTCTGCTACAATCTTTGTAGCCATAACCAAGATGCCAGTGTCAAACCCAGACTGAACAATTACTTGATCTGGTTTATGAGCTTTAGGTAGTAACTGGGGTTAAGGCATTTGGTTGTAGGTGAGATAAGTGGTGGGATGAATAATAGCATATGGATTATGTAATAGTGCTTATAATATATGAAATGATTATTAACATACATAAGGCATTTTTTTTCTTAATCCTATCATTACACATGATGAGTCTAGAATAATCATTAAATACGTCTAATTTCCTACAAATGTCTTGACAGGGAGTGTCTGTAGTTCAATGGTTAGGGTATTTGCTTTCCAGCCCATTGTGGTTTGTCTAATACTGGAGCAATTTGAGGATTTTGGCAGTGGCCTTTTATTTGGTTCATGTTTCTCATCAGACCTTTCCAACTAGTCTGAAATATTTAGTCCTCAAGGCTTGTCCTTGTCTGCTACAATCTTTGTAGCCATAACCAAGATGCCAGTGTCAAACCCTGACTGAACAATTACTTGATCTGGATTATGAGCTTTAGGCAGTAACTGGGGTTAAGGTATTTAGTTGTAGGTGAGATAAGTGGTGGGATGAATAATAGCATATGGATTATGTAATATTGCTTATAATATATGAAATGATTATTAACATACATAAGGCATTTTTTTCTTAATCCTATCGTTACACATGATGAGTCTGGAATAATCATTAAATACGTCTAATTTCCTGCAAATGTCTTGACAGGGAGTGTTTGTAGTTCAATGGTTAGGGTATTTGCCTTCCAAGCAATAACACCAGGCTTGATTCCCGGCAAATGCATGGGAACTTTTTATTGTCCCTCAAGCTGCAGTATGACTGTTCCTGAGATATCATCCCCCTTTTATGGTTGATGACAGCATTTGCTTTCCAGCCGTTTCGGTAGTCTTATAATGGAAATTTGAAAATTTTATTGACAGTGTTGTCTTATACTGGCAACTTGAAGATTTTATTGGCAGTGGCCTTTTATTTGGTTCATGTTGCTCATCAGAACTCACCATTTAGTCTGAAATATTTACCCTGCAAGGCTTGCCCTTGTCTACTATGGTCCTTGTAGCCATAACCAACAGGCCAGTATCAAACCCTGACCAAGCAATTACTTTATGAGCCGGATTGTGAGCTTTTCAGGCAGTAAGTGGAGTTAAGGTATTTGGTTGTAGGTGAAACAAGTGGTGGGATAAAGATGATGATGAATATACGGAGGAACGTGGAAAAAATTGTTGTGGAAAATAGTGGAAACATCAAACCTAATTTTATCCTTCTACGTAACCCAATGGCTGTAGAGGATAACCTTCTTCGATGGGTTATCCTGCAACTGAATGGAACCTTAAAGTGTGCATCATCAGATTGTTTAAAAATCATATTGATTAGTCATGTTTTTATCCTAGTGTTTATCGCTCAGGGGTTGGGACAGTTGCTTCCATCCATGCAATAATCCCAAGCTCCCAGCAAACATGTGCTTGTTCCTGTAAATATTTTAGATTTATGGAACAAGAGTTGCCACTTATCCCAGAGGTTTCCATAACGTGAAATGAATTCCTTTTTGTCTTGGTTGACTGTTTGATCTTTGACTTGGACATCAGGAACCTTACCTGGATGCATAACTAAGGTGGAGGACTACAGAAGGCATAAACACTGTTGAAATTACAACTTGCATCAGAATCCTTCTTTCTAGGACAACTCATTTTAGAGCAATTTTTCTAGATTTTTTTTGTTGTCCCATCATATGATTAAGTTTTAAGACGGGAGTCTCGAAATCTGTTGTAAATTTTACTCTTTGAATCCATCTACTCTAGAAAATTTCAACTTCCAGGTAACTTCCGAACACATTCTAATTGGTATAGAGAAGCATTATTAGTGGTCCTGAAATGAGATTCGGGAACTTACGTTGCTTTTCAGAAAAAATGTTTTACACCATGGATTCTATCGGAGATCCCATCATAATTACAATTTTCAATTTTAAGCTACATCATGGATTAAAATGGAGTTAATTGGAATTAGAGGATTGATAGGCAGATACAGGATAACCATTCTAATCATGATGCACATATTATAAACGTACATGTGTTTTGCGTCGTAATTCACGAAACATGATTAATTTGTTACACTCACATCATCCAACTAAACATAACAAGATGCATGTGATGAATAGCTTCCTCCTGTATATCACTACAAGAAGAGATTTTGGCGACGGCTCAAAATCGTCGCCAAAAGCCATCAAACTGTCACTATTTGGTGACAGTTATAAGATAAAATCATTGCCAATAGTTCACCACCCACTAATGATGAGGTCGAAAGACCGCAAAAAATTGGAAAAAAAGTCTATTTACACTTCGCTAATGGTGGCAACTGTCATAGATATACATTTGGCCATGAGTATTTTATATAATAATATTATTTGGTGACGCTTATAAAACAATCGTCGAATATGCTTTGACGTAAGATAAATTTATATTTTTTTAGATTTTTGATTTTATGATTGTATTGATATTATTCACAGACCTATATTAATATTGTATACATATCCCACCAATTCTACAATAAATATAAATAATATATACAAATTTTATACCAATCATTCATTTAAAATAATCATGCAATGTATACAAATAAAATTCACTTATATTACACTGAGAATGTATACGTAAAATAAATGTATAAAAAATATAAAAGTACACTACCTAAGGACACCTATGCCACTAATTCCAAATCCACAAGAATCATCATCTCGATGATTCGGTGTAAAGTGAATCAAATCCTATTCGTAACAATAACTACAAAGACAATTTTATGTAAAGAAATCTCTCTCTTTTTGTGAGTAATTAATTAGGAAGGAAAATTACATGTAACTTCTCTGTGCCAATCAGCATATTCTTCATAACCTAGCATATATCTTAGCCATATCCGAAAAGAGATGTCATTTAATAACATGATTGTGGATAAAGCTCATTAATGCTAATGGTATCGAAGATGGAAGCACGAATTGATTATAAACAACTAAAATTACTCCAAATTAGGTCTCATAGTGGGTTCCCATCGTGCTCCCAGTTAATTATCACGGGCAATGTGTAAAGGTGGTGCACGGTAGAGGATCCAAATATGGGTAAATAATAATTTGGAATCCAACTTTTTCATTATTTTTTAACAGATAAAATTTGTCAAAAACTCGACCTCTTCAATGAAGAGGCATAAATATCAACTTGAACTAGATTTTATAGCCTTCTAAACCCTCCAAGGAAGGCAAATCCATGAACATTCAAAACAAGATAAAATTTTCCAACTCCCAATCCATGTGCCAATTTAGCATTAGCTACACCCATTGTTATAACCTAATCTTTTCCTATCTAAATACTCCTAGAATGAGAACGTCTTGGATGTCATACACATGTGTTTTAACAACGTCAACAACCACGACAAGTACAATGATGAAAACATTGGAGATATCAATGTTTGCCTTTACATTGCCAAAGATTCACCAATTCATAGTAGGAGGAAGGGTTTCTTCAAATGAGCATCGTTGGAACCCTACCTGCCTAATCTCACATAGTCGGTGCCTAGATCACTCCAATGCCTATATAGGAAGCTTCTTAGACCCCTACATGCATAATCAGCTCCTCTCCTACCTTCTCGAGTTGATCATTCATCCACTCCGTTCCCTGTTCCATTACTACGGCAGTGGAATTCCACTTCCTTCGGCCTCTCCTCGTCGCTAGGGATCGCGTAATACTTGAGGATGACCTGAGCTTCACTAACAAGCATTCCCTCCGTTGGAGATTGATCAACTGGTTTTGGCAGAGAAAAATTAGGGTTTCAAGAACCTGTCGTCGTAGCTTGCAAAACGTGTTATCAAATACAATTTATAATCGAAACTCCAAGAGAGTCCCAGGTCGAACATAGGGAAGCAACGTTTACTTTTGTTGAAATCTGTGCTTCGTTTTGTTTCTTTTTGGTGTTTTAGGGTTTTGTGAATTTTTTTTTGTGTTTTTGAAATAAAAAGACAAGCGAGATAACTTCACAAAGTGGAGAACAAATACGATATTTCACAATGGCATTTAAATGTCTATTACAATATGCTAAAATATAAAAGAGATAGAGGTGAGAAGAAATCTTCCAAATCGGCTGTTTGGCGAGACAACGACTCTTGGCGGCAGCTTGGATGAAGAGGGTGAGGTGCTAGACAATGGAGGTGAGATGCACGAAGATGCCAGGTAGAGGAATGCTTCACCAAGGCTTCAGAATGGGGATGAGGAGCTGGAGATGATATTCTACTGGAATGGAGGTGGGAGGATGGCTCTAAGGCTTCTTATGAAGGTGGTGGGATGGAGGATGAATATTTGGTGGGGATATAGGAGCATTACACTAATAAGAGGCTTTTGAAGCTTGGGAATAAGCTCTAATGAAGCTTTGGTAGGCTACTAGAGCTTAGGAGTAGGTGGGAGTAGAGTAGGTAGAGATGGTGAAGAATGGAGGTGTAGGGGTCCTTTTATAGTTGAGGGAAGAGGAAGAAATTCATGTAGAGGGCTGTACTGATAGTTGCAAGCGTCACTAAAGACCCCTGCAACTGTTGCTGAAGATCACAACCCCACTGCTCATGCCTGCAGCTGTCCTTGCGCATACAGGCAATTAGTGACAACTACAAATGTCACTGAAGACCCCCCCAAGCTATCGTTGAAGGTCGGTGCCAACCATGCACATGCCACGCTTTGCTGTCGCTAAGGTTGGAAGCGTCGTGGCTGTTGGATCAGAAGTGGATGGCTAAGATGATGTGGAGATCGCGCCTCTTGATCAAGTGTGAGATGGTGCGTCTAGAGGTGCGTCGATGGCCGCATGCTGCATCTGTGCTCATCCATGTGCCCACATAGCCTCATCTCGACCGCTCGTGTGCGATCGGGCGGTAGAAATTGAGGCACTCCTCTTCTGCGGCCAATTAGAGGAGCTTGGGAGAGTCGAACCCGCGCCACGGCTGTGCGAGCTCCTCTCGAGACTACTACGCCACACGTCAAAGATGTTGTGGTTTTGAATTAACCGCAGCCGGTGGTCAAGTGATCCTAGCGTTGGATTTTCATCCAACGGTTAAGATTGCGCGATGGAAGCTCTCTTGAAGAAGGGAGAGCGACATGGCTTCACAAGAGCCATTGGACGGGCATCCAACGGCCCAGATCTCGTGAGGGGAGACACCTTTGAGGAGGAGCGGCTACTTCTGGCAGATGTTGGGTGGTCTAGATGGCACCACGTGGCGCCATCTGAGCCGTTCATCTTCTTTCTATTGTAAAGGGTGCCACGGTGCTTGAATTGAGATGATTTTCACGTTGCCGAACTGCGATCGTTGCTCCGAATCCATCCGTATGGTCGGATTTTTCATCTGAAGACCTTAAGGATGTCGCATTGCCCCCTGGCCGTTCCTCCTTGGATCGCATAAGGTGATACGGGATTTCGATTAAGACGATCTCGAAGGTGTTGGACTCCGATTATCATCCTGATCAGATCCGTACATTCGAATCATCAACCCGAGACCCCAAAATAAATCTCCTTCCCTCCTGGACATAAAAAGGACGTAATTAACCTAAAATATACACAACTAATCTAAATGCAGGATGATGCTTGCTATGCAATATTTATAACATGAAATGCAAATCTAAGCCTAGGAACATGCATGAATAGGCATTTTATCCTCAATAGTTGTGTCTACATTAGAGATCCTCCCCCTTCCTTGCTGCACCACCAGTTGCAGTTCTTCTTCAAGGTCCCATTCTTCTGATTAATTAGGATTTTAAATACTTTCTAGGGCGGATCTAATGTTTTCTAGTGTAGAGCAGATTAATTAGAGTAGAATTAGCTAGTTAATCCATGAATTTGGCAATTAGGTAGGATTAGATTAGGGTAATGTCCTCATGCATCCTCTGATCAATTTAGATCAGAGGAGATGATTACTCCCCTTCATTTTGTGCATACAACCTTAACATGCCATTTTCACATTCACCTCTTTCTCTCGACGTTTTAATCATAAATCATCCACTCACTGAAGCATCAATCAGATCTAATGGTATATAGCATCCAGATCTGATTGAGCGTTAAATTCCATGAAAGGACCTCCCATTTGTATCATTGATTCACAAAGATCCTTTCCAAGATCTGAATTGAACTGATTTGAACATTTATATTAGATTTGTTCGATTATGCTGAGCTGAGAATTTTTTACTGAATTCGAGGTGGATCTGATTTGAATGATCAAATTGAGTTTTATTGTGTCCAATTGGTTTGAATGCAATGAGCCTTAGCTAGTTTATTTTGATTTCCATCAATTGAAGTGCTTTTGCCCAATTTTAACCATAGATTCTGATTTCTAGAAATCTAGTGGCTCAAGCTAATGACAATCAGATGCACTAATTTGAGGCTCGAGCAATGATCCAATGATTTTTACACGAGCGCTTAGAGCTCTTATACTCCAATCTATGGTGTGCAAGAACTCTAGATGTACAACACATCTTGGTGAGCAAGATCAAAAGGCCTCTTGGGCAATATGGTTTCTCGATTCAAACTGAGTTTAATTTGATAATCAAGGTTTAAATGAGGTTTAGATGACCCTAAGGAAGATTCTGAATCGAATTGTAAGTGGAACTAATGTCTAGTTAATTCAATCCTTTTGCATTGTCCATGGTGAAGAAGAAAGGATTAAACTAGGGTTTTAGGGATTTGTCGACTCTTAATTGGGTTTTCAGTGATTTTTAGATCTTCAAAGGAGTATTTACAACAAGAGAAATGTGGATTGTATTGATCTTTTTTAGATCTGAGTAGTAGCAGAAGCAGCTGCTCTAGTCGGTTGATCTGTATGGTTTTTCTGTGAGAGATAATTCTTGATTTGAATGATTTATGGATGAATTGATTGTCTGGGATAAATAGAATTCAAACTTTGCTTTTCCATATCTGATTTGGTTTTTATTTGTCTCGCATCAAACTTAAGAAGGGTAGATTTAAGTCTTTTGATCCAATATGCAACAGTAGCAATTGGATTGATGATTTTAGATGGATTCAAGTTGGGTTTTGGGTTTAAATGAGTTGTGGATGTATTGCATGAATAGAACTTAGTGAACAAGCATTCATATACTATTATTGGAATTAAATCCGACTTAAATGACTTGCAAACTCATGTTTTAGTTCATTGTCGGCAGATTCATCATGTAATCTATCCAAATTGATTTTTAATGAAATCTGATGTTGGAAACAATGTTCTAATGTTCAAATATATTGCATATTGATTGTTGAATGTTCCTGAATATTTACACCTGAATTTCAAACCTTAAATCTGATTTGAATGGCTTAGAATTCCATGATTGAATCACTTTCAGCAACATGCATCATGCATAAACTGTCCAAATTATAAATTGTGTTGAATTAAATGTTAAAATCATGTTAAATGATTCAAATATATATTATGTAATGTGTTGAATATGTTTAGATGCTTATAGATCAGTTCTAGCCCTTAGAAATCATTTTAGGCCTTAGGTTTAATGAACTTCATCGTTTTAAGGTCTCTATTGGGCAAAATTGAGAAAACATTAAAAAATCATTAAAAAATTATAAAAAAATAAAGCAAAGTTGTCTTGAATAAGATTAGATATTTTTTTAAGCATGTGCAAAGTTTCAAAGTAATCCGAACCCCCAACCTAACAGAACATACCAGCCAATGGTTCGATATACTTTATAACTTAATAAAAGAACCAAAATTTAAAACACCAAAAAAATTTCTTCTCTCTCTCATCTTACTCTTTCTCTCTCATCTCCTATCTCTAGTATATATATATATAAACCATAAAATAAGAAAACAACCAAAAATACCTAAAAATACCTTGTACATTGTATTTATACTTATAAATATAATTTAATATTAAGCTATATATATATATATTGTAAAATATGTAAATAATGTATATAAGTAAATTACAATTGTATTCTATATATTAAATTAAATAATTATGATGAATTACTATATATATAACTTTATTGTATAATTATACATTAATTTATATTAACTTAAATGTATATTATCCGAAGTAATTATAAAAACCTATGTATATGTCTATAACCATAGTTAATACTGTACATACATATTTAACTAAGTATTATATAATGTACCATACCTATAGATTTATTTATTTATATATATATTGTAGGTAATTAAGTTATTAAGTTAATTAAGTTATTAACTTAAAATAAAATAAGTTAGCACATTAAGTTATTACTGCATTAATCTATATTGTACACTTATATCTATTAATTTTAAATGTTTTCAACATATTTATACTGTATTTGTATTATATACAATATTTATAACTTAAATATGTATATAACTATATAAACATGTATTTAAATGTACATAAATTAAAATAAGCATTTAAAATAAATTAAAAATGTTTAATAAATAACTTATTATGTTAATTAACTATTTGTAAAGTCAATTAACTCATTAATTTATTAATTTGAACTTTAATTAACAAAGTAAATCCTAATTTAATATGTGCACAACAGCAACTTTAGGTAATTTTTAAATATAACTAATTAAGTTATTATATTAAATTAACTACATAATTATGTAGCCCCATATAAGATCTTTACGATGATATATTTTAATTAGAAAATAGACTTAGAGCTCTCAAATTGAGGCCCAAATTCATGTAACCAGAATGCAACTGTGCATAGTGCGATGCTCAATTGAATTGAAACATGGCTCTTCATCATGTGGCGTCATCCGTTCATTAGAATAAATAAAATAATATATGATGCATATATTATTATAGTGTTCATGAGCGAACCTAGGAAATGGCTAGGTGTTGAGAGAGTTTGGAAGAGAAGAGTGACTTATAGTGTGCTTGTGTGTGTGTACTTGTATATATGTATATGTATAGTATGTATACATATATAGTATATATGTATATAATATAATATATATACATGCATAATAAATATGCATAATGTATACGTATATATAGATAATATATATATATATATATATATAATTAAAATAGTAGGTACGGTTTGAGTCATATATATGTATATAAATAAATTGTAAGGCTTTAGTGACGTATGTATCTGTCATTGTAAATATATAATTATGTTAGCAAACATAGTCTTTTGCCTTATGTTGCACATATTTTATTAAAGCTATAGTAACACATATTTATGTTACTGTATATATAGTATATGTTACTAAAGATATTAGTATGTGTTAATATAACTTAATATAGTACATATTAGTAGCTATTTTTGTACCTATACTTAAGTATTATTTAGAGTAGTTGTATATAACTAACATAGAGTAATTACACTTAGTTTTGATGCCTGTTAGTTGTAAATATGTTTAAGGCGTTGTAGTTAGAATTAATTAATTCTTTTGTATATAATTAACCAATTCAATTCACTAATTGATTCATTTTGTAAATAAAATTAACATTTTTGGAATAAAAGAACATTTTGTAACATAGAGAGTAATGCATATCAATAACTGCCTTCGAGTGAACAACTTGGAATAAACCAGTAAAAATTAAGTAAATAAATAAAATGATGTGACATCTGTTTGCAGTGTGACAATTATACTACAATGACATTTAAAATAAGGTTTTTATTGCAACACGTTTGTCAAGCTCATCAGGAAGTTCCTCCCAGTCTGCCAAAAGCCCCACACTCTCTTTTGTTGGGGGAGCAGTTAGGGTTCACCCTTTGTCCAATAATGGCAGAGGCTCTATACCATAGATTGTTCGCCAGGTCACCCAGGCAATGAGGGGCATACACCCACGTGCGTACAGCACCACCTACCCTTTCACTAAGGAGGTGATAACAACCCTCCTGCCGAAAAAATTCAAGTAGCCCATCATGACCCAATATGATAGGACGACAGATCCCAACAGTTTCATTGGAAGTTACCAGCAGATGATGTTGGTGCACAATTGCCCTGACGGGGTGCACTACCCGGTATTCTCGTCATATCTGTCCGGCATGGCCTATGAATGAATCAATGAACTGTTAGCCAGATAGATTACTTGCCTCCAAGAGTTGGCAGATAAGTACTACCAGTATTTTGTCGGGCAGCAAAGAGTTAGAGACAACCCAGAAAGGCTATCAAAAGTCAAGAAGTGGAAAACTGAGCATTTCCAATCCTACCTGGACCGGTTCAAGGCCCAATACTTCAAGTGCAAGAAGCCTCACGATGCCATAGCCATCCAGTACTTCAAGTTGGGTCTCTTGACCTAGAGGTTCTGGTATGACATTGATGATTTCCTACCTAGAGACATGGTAGAGCTATGAGACAGAGCTACAAGGTTCATGGAGCAGGATGATTCCTTCTGCTCCCATAGCGGGTTAGCGGAAGGATACAACGACGACGTCGGTCCCTAATACGGAAAATACATGGTTTGTTAAATGATGTAATTAGTGTTGTTGCAACACGTAAATCCACAATCAAACTTTTACAATTTATATTCCTAGATAGTGGAGTATCTAGGGTCGTCCAAGGAGGCAAGTTTGCAAATTTAACACTCTCGCTTGAAATCAAGACATCAACTTTCTTTTTGTAATTTTAATTTTTGTAATGTTTTTTTATTCTCAAAACAATCAGGCAACAGAATATGAGGTGATAATTAAACTACACCTATCAATTAACCCTAAGTGACAAGAAGAAAGCCTTTTCTTCTAAGCTCACCCTAGGCAAGTGCACCTAGGGTAGTTAGAAGAAGAAGGTGTGGTGTGCACTATAACTACAAGAACATGAAGAACACACTAACGAGAACATAAAAAGTGGAAAGCAAAATAAATCTTGTATTACTAGCAACTAGAAGAAATGTAGTGGAATGTTTGTTACATGAAAATAAATAAAAACACTAGCTAATATAAGAAATCGGAAACATAAAGAAGAAGAAGGGATCCTCTAGTTGAAGTTTTGGATAGCCTTATTCCAAGTGCGGATGCTTCCACACTTAGAAAGGTTTCTCCTTGACTTCTTCAAGTAGTCCTCCTCCAAGTTGTCCTTTAAGGTAGGTGTCAACCACCTTGCTTCTCGTCTTGCCTGGCCGTCCTTTCAAGTGTGAAGACCTCCTCCTTGGCGTGGCACAAGAGAGAGGAAGATAGAGAAAGAAGGCACCAAAGGGGTGGGTGGTTGCCCCCTTAATCTTCTTCTCTTCTTCTTCTCCTTGGCCATAGGTTCTAGGTGGCTATGGTGGAATGAAACTAAGGGAGAAGATTTATGGTGGTGGTTAAGGGGGGTATATATAGGAAGGGATGGGGGGTAGTTGGCATGGGATAAGATGGAGGGCTAGGATGAGTTTTGGATGGTGGTTAGGTGATCTAAGGGTTAAGAAAGGTGGCACCAAATGAAGGGGTTTAAAGGGGGTGTAGGTAGCTTTAGGATGGATGGTTAGGATGGGTTTTTAGGGTAGTTAATTGATCCTAGGGCTACTATAGGTTGGCGCCAAATGAAATGGTGGTGGTTACCATCCTTGGTGCCTGATGAAAATCTCATCATGAACCCTAACTAGCACATTTTGACCTAAATAAGTATACAAAAGCCCCTACAAAACCTAAGGGAAAGCCTAAATCAGAGAACTATAAATTTGAGTATAAAGCACTTCACAAGGGGTAAAACTGTAATTTTACCAATGCAGTACACAAACAGGATTTCTAAGAGTCTAAACATAGGTCAAATGGGTTTAATAAGAAAGAAAGTGGGATGAGTTGATCGGAAAAGGGTTATAACGGCATCTAGGAATTAAATGACATTCTATAACCCTAAAACAAATTCGCTTTAATTCACGAAGTTCCAGGCAATATAAAAATCAATTAAACCCTCTAAAATTTATGAAAAAATATCCCCTAGGGTTTAGAACCTTCAATTTGGCCATTGGAACCTATCTTGACCTAGATTGAGAACCATACCCAATTTTTGACCTAATTTAGATTTTTATGCAAATTGACCAGTCAGACGTGATCAAACCTAAAATCCAACTTCACCATTAGATTTCTTAGGTTCAAATTAGGGTTATATCAAAATTTGGACCTGAGAAAAGTTTTCCTTGACCTACTTTACAAATTGGTCCTCATAAATTACTTTTTGACCCTTAACTTTTTGAACCCGTGCACTTAACCCCTCAACTTTTCCTTCGTTCTTTGCAAGTCGGTCCCTTTGCCACCCGCAGCAGCTGCCCATGCCTCCGGCGACTTTGCGCGGAGGATGGCGCCGCGCAGGGTATGGGGATCGACCCCAGAAATGAGAGGGGGGTCCCCTACGTTGTCTTCTTCCGCATGGACCTCCTCCCATGCCCTGCCGACGCCCATACCTCTCGTGCGAATGTACGAGAGACATGGGTCGCTTTTCCAGCTGATGAGAACCTCATCATGAACCCTAACTAGCACAATCTAATCCAGATATGTGAGAAAAAGCTCCTACAAGACCCAAAGAGAGGCCTAACTCAGAGAATTCTAAGTTCATGAATAAAACAAATCATAAGGGGTAAAACTGCAATTTCACCAATGCAGTATGCAAACAGGGTAATTAAGGATCCAAACACAAGTTAAACAAGCTTAACAAGAAGAGAAGGGGGATGATCTGATCTAAAAAGGGTTATAGCAACTTCTAGAAAATTAAATGACATTCTGTAACCCTAAAATAAATCTACTTTAATTCACGAGGTTCGAGGTAGGATAAAAATAAACTAACCCTCTAAAATTCATAAAAAAAAATATTCCCTAGGGTTTAGAACCTTCAATTTGACCTTTGAAACCTATTTTAACCTAAAATAAGAACCATGCCCAATTAATGACTTAATTTAGGTTTTTGCGCAAATTGACTGGTCAAACATGGTCCAACCTAGAATCAAAATTCACCATTAAAATCCTTAGGTTCAAATTAGTCTAGTATAAAAACTTGAGCCTAAGAAAAGACCATCTTGACCGACTTTACAATTTGGTCCTCTTTATTTACTTTTTGACCCTTATCTTTTGAAATCCTTACATTTAGGCCCCCAACTTCTCGTCATTCTTTGCAGAACGGTCCTCCCTGTCACTTCTGCACAGTGCCATGCCTCCGGCGATCTTGTGCGGAGGATGGTGCCGCGTAGGGTAGGGCGGCCGCCCTCTAGAACGGACAGGGGGTTCCTGCGACATCCTCTGTCGTAGGGACCCGCCCATGACCTCTGCCATCAACCATGTCTTTCGTGCGAACGCATGAAAGGCATGGGTATCCTTTCCAACCACTCTCCGGTGAGGTAGGCACGTCGCCTCCTCAGTTCCCTCTCCGCGCCAAGACCTTTATAAGGAGCGACAAGGTCTGCCGACACCTTCAAGCTTCCTCTAGCGGAGAAATACCCCGCACTTCATCTCTTCCCCCTCCGGTCAGAGCGCCCGAGCATCCGGCGATCTTCTCCTCCTCGTCGCTCTGCTGCCCTACCTGCAGCAGAGTTTACTTTGCCCTGTCGTCCGCGTCAGGCCGTACCAGCTGGCGCCCTCCGACCGCCTCCTCGTCGCCGATACCCTCCTCCTGGGCATCTTCGTCCTCAGCTCCGGCAGGCACGAGCCAGACGCTTCTCCCTCCCACTTCGTCGAGTACATAGGTAAAACGTTTCCTCTCTCTCTCCCTTGTATTTTCCCCCTTCTAATTTGCCATTTCAACCACCCGATCGCCACTGTCCAACTCCATCTTCTCCATCTCTGGTCACCTTCTCCGGTGAGGCCATCCCACTTCCACAGACCTCCTCACCCCTCGCCGACCAGCCCAGAGGCTCCCCCTCACTCCACTCAACTGGTCCCCCCTCTCCATTCACTGCCAATTACCGCCCAACCACCCCCCGAACAAACCCATATTCACGCACACAGTCTAACCTAGGTCTACCTCCACAGACGCCCTCGCACCTCACCGACCACCGCACTGCCTTCACTGCACTCCAGCGAAGCTTCCCACATTATCTGACTTGGGTGAGAGGCCATCACTGTGTTTGCAAGTTAGCAGCCCCTCGCCGCCATTGTTGAGTTGCTGCAGCACCTTCACTCGCAGCTCTAGGCCTTCTCCAGCCCAGGCGCGAGCCCCAGGCAGCGCGGACTGACTCCACGAAGACGCCTAGGCCTGCAATTGGGTTGCGAGCTTCGTAGCTACCCCAATTGGCAGCAGTTCCCTCAGCTGCAGGTGTGAGATCTGGAGGTGGGATTTTAGTCCCACCTCGTAAGTGTGCGGCCGCGCGCCCACACTTATATTGAAAAAGTGTATCGGGCTGGTTACCTTCGATACACAGGGGTCAAGTCCCTCTCACCCACACGTAGCGCGCCACGCGCTCGCTCGCCCTCGCCCGTGCTTACGCCCCATGGGTCTGGGCCAGATCCGACTACCGGACCAAGCACTCCTCGCCCACCACTGCACGCCGGTGGGCCTGGTTCCGGGTGCGCTACCCGAACCCGATTACTAGGCTCTGGGAGAGCATTCCTAAGAGACATTCTGAGAAAGAGAGAGACGCGGGGAAGGGGTAGGGGTAGGTTTTGCACTGACCACTGTGTGTGCACGCAGGAAAGAAAGAAAGAAAGAAAGAAGAAGAAGGAAGGAAAGCATTGTAGCAAATGCACAGATAAGTCGTCTGAGCATTGCATCAGACGTCACAAGGGCAACAGCCAAAAGAAGAAGAAAAGAAGGAAAGTCAGCGGCCAAAGCAGAAAGAAGAGGAAAAGAAAAGAAGCAGAAGCAAAGAAGAAGAAGAAAAGAGAGAGAAGAAAGAAGACAGCCGCAAGCAAAGAAAGAAAGAAAAAGAAGAAGAAGAAGAAAGAAGGCAAGCTGAGAAAGAAAAGAGAAAGAAGAAGAAAATCACCACAGCCGCAGGCTAAAGAAGAAAGAAGAAGGCAGGAAGAAAAGAAAGAAGAAGAAGAAGAGAAACGGCCAAGGCAGAAAGAAGAAGAAAAGAGAGAAAAAGAAGAAAGAAGAAGAAGAAGCCAATAAAACTCTCTCTCGCTCTCTTATTATTTTTGTAACAAAATTATGAATATTTATGCTTCTAGAATTCTAGTTGCTCCCTGAGTTCAACCTCGGGAAAATTTGATATTCCGAGTAAAAATTTGTAGTAATCTGGTAGCTGTTTTGTCACATACTACAACGCTTGTAAATCATAATAAACATAAAGATGGAACACGCCCCAACCAGTCACTACCAGCCATTCTCTGGCAGCCTGCCCAAGCTTCCTCCTCGAGTTCTCCCCCTCGCCAGCACCTATTTAAGGAGCGGCAGGGGCTGCCGTTTGGGACAAGCTCGATTTGGCCAGAGAACTCCCCCAAATTCGTCCCCTCCTCACTCTGGCCAACAGCCCAACGCTTCCAGCGACTCTTCCTCCCTCTTCTCATCGCTCTGCCACCATACCAGTGGCAGAGCCATCTCCGCCATTCTCCTCCGCGCCCGACCGTACCAGCTGGCACTCTCTGACCCCTTCTCTTTGTCGTCGCCCCTCCTCTGGTATCTCCGACGACGTCAAAGACGCGTCGATTGCCATCTCCTCCCTTTCGTCCACTTAGCTAGGTAAAAACTCTTCCCCTTACTCTCTCCTTTATTTCCTCCCTGTTAATTTGTTGTATCTACCCGTCGACATCCACTGTCCATCGCCACCTTCACCTCCTGCAAGAACTCCGGCGAGGTGCTTTGATGAGAACCTCATCATGAACCCTAACTAGCACAATCCAATCCAAATATGTGTGAAAAAGCTCCTACAAAACCCAAAGAGAGGCTTAACTCAGAGAATTCCAAGTTAAAGAATAAAACAAATCATAAAGGGTAAAAATACCATTTCACCAATGTAGTATGCGAACAGGGTAATTCAGGGTCCAAACACAGGTCAAACAAGCTTAACAATGAGGGAAGTGGGATGATCTGATCTGACAAGGGTTATAGCAACTTCTAGGAATTAAATGACATTCTGTAACCCTAAAACAAACCTACTTTAATTCAAGAGGTTAGAGACAGGATAAAAATCAAATAAATCCTCTAAAATTCATATAAAAATATCTCCTAAGATTTAGAACCTTCAATTTAGCATTTGCAACCTATTTTGACCTAAAATGAGAACCATGCCCAATTAATGACTTAATTTAGGTTTTTGTGCAAATTAACTGGTCAAATATGGTCCAACCTAAAATCAAAATTCACCATTAAAATGCTTAGGTTCAAATTACTCTGGTATAAAAACTTAAGCCTAAGAAAAGACCATCTTGACCGACTTTACAATTTGGTCCTCTTTATTTACTTTTTGACCCTTATCTTTTGAAACCCTTGCATTTAGGCTCCTAACTTCTCGTCGTTCTTCGCAGAACGGTCCTCCCTGCCACTTCTGCACAGCGCCATGCCTCCGGCGACCTTCCGCGGAGGATGACGTCGCGCAGGGCAGGGCAGCCGTCCTCTAGAACAGACGGGGGTTCCCTGCGACATCCTCTGTCGCAGGGACCCGCCATGCCCTCTATCATCAACCATGCCTCTCGTGCGAACGAATGAAAGGCATGGGTACCCTCTCCGGCCATTCTCCGATGAGGTTGGCACGTCGCCACCTCGTTTCCCTCTCCACGCCAAGGTCTTTATAAGGAGCGGCAGGGTCTGTCGACTCCTTCAAGCTTCCTCTGGCGGAGAAATACCCCACCGTTCGTCTCTTCCTCCTCCGGCCAGAGTGCCCGAAGCCTCCGGCGACCTCCTCCTCCTCGTTGCTCTGCTGCCTTACCTACAACAGAGTTTACTCTGCCCTGTCGTCCGCGCTAGGCCGTACCAGCTGGCGCCCTCCGTCTGCCTCCTCGTCGCCGATATCCTCCTCTAGGGCACCTTCGTCCCCAGCTCCGACAGGCACGAGCCGGGAGCTGCTCTCTCCCCCTTCGTCGAGTAAACAGGTACAGAGTTTCCTCTCTCTCTACCTTACATTTTCCCTCACTTAATTTACCTTTTTACTCCACCGCACGCGACTTCGACCTCCACCTGCTCTGTCTCCGATCACCTTCTCCGGCGAATCCATCCCGCTTCCATAGACCTCCTCACCCCTCGCCGACTACCCCAGAATCTTCCCCTCACTCCACTCAACCGATCCCCCCTCTCCATTCACTGCCAATCACCGCCCAATCACCCCCCGAACAAACCCATCTTCCCACACACAGTCTGACCTAGGGCTACGTCCACACGCGCCCTCGCGCCTCACTGACCCCCGCACTGGCTTTGCCACACTCCGGCGAAGCTTCCCACGTTATCTGACTTGGCCGAGAGGCCATCTCTGTGTATTCAAGTCAGCAGCCCCTCACCGCCATTGCTGAGCTGCTACAGCTCCTTCGCTCGTGGCTCCAGGTGTTCTCCAGCCCAGGCGCACATCCCAGGTAGCGTGGAAAGCTGCTGCGAACACACCCAGGCCTGCAATTGGGTCGCAAGCCTTGCAGCTGCCCCAATTGGCTGCAGTTCCCTCGCCTATGGGTACGAGATTTGGAGGTAGGACTTTAGTCCCACCTCGTAAGTGTGCGGCCAAGCGCCCACACTTAAATTGAAAAAGTGTATCGGGCTTACTGCCTTCGATACACAGTGGTCAGGTCCCTCTCGACTGCACGTAGCGCGCCACGCGCTCGCTCGCCTTCTCCCGCGCTCACGCCCCGCGGTCTGGGCTGGATCCGACTACCCGACCACGCACTCCTCTCCCACCACCGCACGTCGGTGGGCCTGGTCTCTAGCGTGCTACCCGAACCCGATCACCCAGCTCTGGGAGAGCAGTCCTAAGAGAGATTCTGAGAAAGAGAGAAATGCAGGGAAGGGTAGGGGTAGGTTTTACACTAACCACTGTGCGTGCATGAAGGGAAGAAAGAAAGGAAGGAGAGGAGCTGAAGAGAAGAAGCCGCACTGTAGCAAACCCACAGTTAAGTCGTCTGAGCATCAAGTCAGACGACGGAAGGGCGGCGGCCAGAAAAGAAAGAAGGAAGCAGAAAAGAAGAAAGAAGAAAAGAAAAAGGCACAGCCGCAACTAAAGAAGAAAGAAGAAGGCAGGAAGTAGAGAAGCAGAAAAAGAAAAGAAGAGAAGCAGAAAGAAGAAGGCCGAAGAAGAAGAAGATCACCACTGCCGCAGAAGAAGAAGAAAAGAAACAAGAAGAAAGGAAGACTCTGCAGGAAAAAGAAGAGAAGGAGATCAGCTGGAAGAAAAGGAAGGACAGAACGAAGAGGAAGAGAGAAGAAGAAGAAGCCAAGAGAACTCTAGCTCCCTCTTTCTTTCTCTCTTATTTTTGTAACCTAATTAAGAACTTTTATACTTTTAGAATTCTAGTTGCTCCCTGAGTTCGACCTCGGGAAAACTTTGTACTCTAAGTAAAAATTTGTAGTAATCTGGTAGCTGTTTTGTCATATACTACAACGCTTGTAAACCATAATAACCATAACGACGGAACAAAACATGCTCAAACCTGCTCGGTTACTATTTTTGGCGCCGTTGCCGGGGAGCAACGGCTATTTTAGAAGCCATAAATTCTCTATTGAGTTTCTATTAATCTCTTCTCTTTTTGTGTGCAGGCATAGGAAATCAAGAAGACAAGCAGCTGATAAATGCCAGTTTATCATCATTCTTATGCATTAAAACAAACCTAGCTCTTAGGATTTTACTCGGCAAACGGGTTTTTGGGCTGCATTTAGGCATAAAATAGGTTAGGCATGCATTGCATTTTTTATTATCTTTTTAATATATTTTTGTGAGTGTTAGGAATGTACAGATATATAGATCCCTAAAACCCTAGCAGTCAAGAAGGCAAATGGTAAAGGAGAAGCCCAGACTAGTTGGAACTCAGCCTGATCCAGCTCACCTCAGCTTGATCCAGCTCACCACAGCTTGATCCAGCTCACCGCAGCTGGAACCTAGCTCACTTGAACTAGGGTTAGCTCATCCCAGCTCCATTCAGCTAATCTCAGCTGAATGGCAGCGCAAGAGAGTTCATCTTAGCTCACCCTAGCTCAAGTCAGCTCAGATCCAGCTCAACTTAGCTGAGTCTAGCTCATCTCAGCTCCCACTAGTCCACAAGGAGCATTAGCTAGCTCAGCTCAGTTGACAGGAGTTCACCCCAACTCAGATCCAGCTACATCCAGCTCTACTCAACTCCAGCCAGCTGAAGAAGAACTCATCCCAGCTCAGGAAGCTCAAGTCCAGCTCCCGGGGACTTAGCTTAGCTCAACTCAGTTGAGCTAAGCTACCTTAGCTGCCTCAACCAGCTTGACCCTCCGCAGGAGCACCAGACCCAGCTCACCTTAGCTCATTGTGGTAGAAGCCAGCTCACTTTAGCTTGGCTTAGCATCTAGCAGAGAACTAGCAAGCTAAGCCAGCTAGAGTAGCTCCATGCCATCCTCTTCAGTAGCAGCCAGCTCCAGTTTCAGCTCCTGACTTCTCCTCCTCAGCTCCTCCCTCCAAACCCTAGCTAGCTCCACCAACTTAAGCCTACCTAAGCTAGCTACCCTACTCAAGTTGGCGCCACCTCCTAGCCATCCCTTCACCCCATTATCACCATCAAAAGACACCTTAAGTTGGCGCCAAAAACTGCCCCTAACCACCTCTATATTGGCGCCAACTTTCAGCCCTTAATCCACCCTACACCTACCCATATAAGCCATCCTAGCCATCCACCTAACCCCCCCTTCTAGAATCCTTCTTGGCGCCAACTTAGACCCTCTTCTAGAAGCCATTTTGGCGCCAATATCAAGGGGTGCCAACACACATAACCACCCCTTAGGTGTCCCTTAAGGTGGCGCCAAACACCCTTGGCCATTGGATCTTCAACCACCTCCATCTCTTCATCTTGGCCCTTCATTTCAAGGGACACTTTAGCCCCCTTCCTATTCTATAAAATCCCACCACCTACCACCATTTTAGGGCATCCTCCATTAGTATATTTTGCTACCTAAACCACCTATACCTACGGCCAAGAAGGAGTAGAGAAGGAGATTAAAAGGGCACATCATCAGCCCTTTTGGTGCCTTCTTCTCCCCACTCTCTTCAACTTGGGCCACGCCAAGGAGGAGGACTCTTCCACTTCAAGGAGGACGGCCAGGCAAAGGAGAAGGACCTAGGGTGGACGTCCACCCTTGGAGAGAAGCTTAGGGCACGCCCCCTAAGGCTTGCCTTGGAGGACATTACCTTGGCGGAGTACAGCAAGGAAGGAGTTGAATGATTCTTTTCAAGCTTGGGAGCCACCAAGCTTGGAGCAAGAAGCCCTCTTCTTCACCATCTATCTAGAGGATTTGTGTTTGCTTTTCTTTATTTTAATTTTTCTAGTAGTAGAAGCATTCCTCTACTAGGCTTTTTTTTGAAAAACACTTTTCATCAATCTAAGTTGCCTTCTTTGCAATTTTCTATTTTGCATTTCTACTTGCTTGTTTTTAGCATTCTTCACTCCCTCTCCCTAATTATTCTAGGCCCCCACTTGCCTAGAGTGAGCTTAGGGAGAGGTTCTACTTGCCACTTAGAGGTAGTATTTTAAATTGAAGTGTAAATCACCTTTCTGCCACCATTTCGCATGTTGTCTCAATTGAAAAACGAAAAAAATGATATATTGAAAAATACCAAAAAGAAAGTTCAGATTTATTCCAAGCAAGAGAATCACTATTGCAAAATTTGGCCTCCTTGGACGACCCTAAATACTCCCCTATCTAGGAATATAAATTTAAGAGCGAAAGCGAATTTACGCGTTACAACGACCTAATTAACAAACAGCGTGAAATCACTATCACTTTTTGGCGCCGTTGTCGGGGAGGCACGGCTTTGCATTAATTAATTTTCTCTTGCTTGAAGTGGATCTCATCCCCTTCTCTTTCTTTCTTTTGTGTGTGCAGGAACTACAACGGGAAGGCGGGAATCTGGAAGCGAGAGCTTAAAGTTCCTTTTCTTCCCGCGAAATTCAGGTTGGTTCCTCTTTCTGGTCACATAATTAATTAAAACTACCAAAAACATATTAAACATGGCTTTCAGGATCCCAAACAAATTAATTAAGTGGAGTGGTGTTCATATAAAATCCATTGTTTGCTTGAATGCTTCTTTAACACCACTCCATTGCAAGTATTGGTGTTCTATTTTTCTGGTCCAGATTTATGTCCGAACTTGAAAAATTGATTCCTAACACCACAGGCCTCCTAAAATCATAAAATTTCAAATAGTGATTCCCAACTACGTTAGGAACATCTGTTCCAAATTTCAGAACAATTGGATTTGTACTTAATTTTCTAAAATTCGTGGACTGCAGAGGGGTCACACCCTCTGATCTTCCTGTTTTTCTACTGTCCGTGAATTTTTATAGTTTTTATACTCATCCAATTTTTGTGAAATTTAGCTTGCTGGAATCCTTGTGGAATTTTACACATCATATAAAATCATAAAAATTTTCTGAGGTCGGTGTTAATACTGAAAAGTCCAAAATACCCACAGGTATCATTTCTGAACTTTGATACCAGTACAATTAAAAATTCAAAAAAATTGTCAAACAAATTCCTAAAATCCTACAAAAATCTTTTTTGGAATCCTTGTCTGATTTTTTTCAAAGAAGTGGTGTTGTTTGACTTGTTTGGACCACTACTTAATTCAGAAAGCCAAAAATCAATCCGTTGGTAGTAATTTTCTGTCTTAGGGATAATTGGTTTAAGGTTTCTCTCTTTCTTTTTAGAGACTCACATTAAAGGAAATTAACCATCACCAATATAACTTGTCTTTCCTTTGATTGTGAGATTTCAAACTTGTTTGAAAATTTAAAGAGAAAAACCCTAAAACACATTTGATTAAATTAAATCCTAAAAGACATAAATACAAGAAAATTGTGTGACAACTTGATTTTCATTGGAGCCACTCTCCAATTCCTGCACACACACAAAAAAATCAAAATAACAGGGCAACATCCCAATAAATGCCCTCCACATGCCGTGTGCACTATAGCATCCTAGACCTAATTAAAACTTGTAGCAACTTGACCCCTAAGGCTTTATCAACTTAGGCTTGCTATTTAGGTCTTAAGTTTTCCTTTGTTAGTACCAATTCTGTCATCTATATCTGGTGTTCAGGCTGAGGGGCCGTGTCAAACGACAAGGCACGGGTTTGTACAAGCACCTGGGGTTTTCCTTGGGAAACGTTTGGGCCCAAACCTCCCCTTAAGCAACTTGGCTAGATTTGTTGATAGAAAGGGTATTCACTATTGACTACTTATTTCCTATATAGACCAAGTCTTAGGTTATTATTAGGGAGTCACATTTAAGTTAGGTTTAGTTTTATTTATTTTCGTTTGAATTGCACACTTTCTCTCATCTCTTTCTCTTCTCCTCCCCTCCCGTTCTTCCATTTTATGCACGGGCGACGGTCTCAAAATCCGCACTTGGAAGGACCATTTGATTTCGCCCCCATGCAAAAATACCACTTTTTCTGTCTTCTTCTCCTGAAAGAATGGAAACACAACAAAATAGGTCCACTGACCCTTCCACGTCCACCTCTAACCCCACCACTAACCCTAATTCTAACCCTTCCACCCAAAACCCAACCACCATTAACTTCCCACACTTGGAGCTCCCTAATCTTGAGTTGCCCCACACACAACAACAAGACCCCCTACCTGATCTTTTAAAATTGATGGCCGATCAGATTAATAAATTAAATTCCAATCAACAAACATTGACTAGGAACATCCAAAACCTAGCCAATCCAAGGCCAAACCCACCATCCCGTCAGCAGCCTGTTGTTCCTCTAAAAGATTTCTATGATCCGTCTTATTATGAGGAACGACCAGGGGTGATCATACCGGAGGAGGACTTTGAGATCAAGCCTGCGGTCCTGAACCTAATTAAACACTTTCATGGCCTTCCTAGGGAAGACCCTTTCAGCCACCTTGAAGAGCTAACTCTTCTTGCACAGACAACCCGTTCCCGAAATGTGCAAGAAGACATATGGCTGATGCGGATTTTTCCATTATCTCTTAAAGATAAGGCCGCTTATTGGTTCAGGACCATTGGCCGACCCATCACAACATGGCCTCAACTCAAGAGTGCCTTCCTCAAGAAATTCTTTCTCATAGGTCGTACCAATTCCTCACGAAGATCTATTACGACCTTTCACCAAAAATCTGGTGAAACTTTCCATGATTATTGGGAAAGATTTCAAGACCTTTTAAGAAGTTGACCGCACCACGAGATTCCTTTATGGCAGCTCGTGCAAATCTTCTATCATGGATTAGAAGATCAAATCCGACATTTTGTCGACGCCTCGTGTGGCGGTAACTTTTTAAATAAAGATGCAGAAAGTGCCTATGACCTGTTCGAAGAAATGAGTGAAAACTCATTGAATCAAGCTTCCATGAACACATTTTGCAGAACCCAAAACCCGCAGTTCGGTGTTCATGAAATAGGCACTCAATCTATCCCTGTCACCCAAGACGATCTTCAATTGATTGCTCAAAAACTCGACCAGATGCATATTAATCAAAAGAAAATTGAGGAAAGATTGGCCACATCAACTCAAACTCCACACACACATCTAACCCAACCTAACTTTCCACAAAGAGAAAATTTGCACAATCTCAACACTACCCCTGCTGATTATTCTGAGGTTGCCCATGATTCACTGGGGAATTACAACCATCCAGATTTTAACCCCACTCAAAATATTTCTGCCATCCAGGAGCCCTTTAAAAATTCTTCCAATTGGAAAAATTACCTGAACTACTCCTGGAATAATCAAGTTTCCTCCCAACCATATCATTTTAATGGGTATGGGTCGAATCCAAACTTCCATCCTGGGCCATCCCAACAAGACATAAATGCCCAGATGATGCAAACCCTGCAGGATATGCAAACAAAAATGACGGAAGTAACCTGCACCATCACAAATCTGAACAATCAGATTGGGGTTACTCCCACGCAAAGACCTGCAGGACATCTTCCGTCCCAACCCATGCTCAACCCTAACCACCAAGGAAACCATTATACAGGCAGAACTCCACACTATCCGAATCAGCCTCCTCCTAATCCACCACCTCAGCAGCCACCCAGGTTTCTGCAATCACAGGCCCCCCCACCTCCTCCAAATAATAATCCGATTGCACATGCAGTTACTTTGAGGAGTGGGAAAACCACCACTGACCCAGGGCCTTCACACAAACCTGGTGAAATACCTGTGCAAATTGACTCCCCACCTCCCCATCAGGAAGAAAAAGAAAAACAAAAATATCAAGACAAGATTCCTGTCCCTTTCCCACACGCTCTCTACCCCACCACCAACAAAAAAAAGAAATTTGAGCCCACTACAGAAGAACTCATAGAGCTATTTGGGCAAGTTCATATCAATATTCCTCTCCTAGATGCCATTAAATATATACATGCCTATGCTAAATTTTTAAAGGAGATTTGTACTTGATGAAAACCTTGTCATAAATCCTAAACTAGCACCACCTAACCCAGATTTGCAAGAAAAAGCTCCTACATAACTCTAGAAAGGCTTCGCTCAGAGAAATTCTGAGTTTGTGAAGAAAACAGAAACTAAGGGGTAAAAATGCAATTTCACCAATTCAATCTGAAAATAGGGTAACTCAGGGTCCAAACATAGGTCAAACTAACCTAATAAGAAGAAAAGTGGGATGAGTTGATCCAATAAGGGTTACAGTAACTCTAAGGAATTAAATGACATCCTGTAACCCTAAAAATAAATCCACTTCAATTCACGAGGTTCGAGGCAAATAAAAAATCAACTAAATCATCTAAAATTCATAGAAAAATAATCTCTAGGGTTTAGAACCTTCAATTTGCCCTTAGGAACCCATTTTGACCTACATTGAGAACCATGCCCAATTAATGACTTAATTTGGGTTTTTACGTAAATTGACCGGTCAAACAAGGTATGATCTAGAAATAAAATTCACCATCATAATCCTTAGGTCCTAATTAGTCATGTATAAAAACTTGAGCCTAAGAAGAGACCTTCTTGACCAACTTTACATTTTGGTCCTCATCTATTACTTTTTGGCCCTCAATTTTTGAAACCATTTCATTTTGGCCCCTAACTCTTCTTCATTCTTTGCATTTGGGTCCTCCCTGCAAAACCCTGAGCAGCGCCATGCTCCGACGAATTTGCGCGGAGCATGGCGCCGCGCAGGGTAAGGGAGACCCTCTACCAAGACAACCGGGGGTTCCCTGCGACGTTTGCTGTCGCAGGGACACCTCCATGGTCTCTGCGGCTACCCATACCTCCCGTGCGAACGCACGGAAGGTATGGGTCTCCATCTCCTGCGAGGGAGGCACGTCACCTCCCTCCGCCCTCCTCTCTGATTCCACCTCTATAAAAGCCGCCCCCATCTACCGAACTCAGCAGCTCGGTTCTGACGGAGAAACCCCCCCCTTCTTCCCTCTCTTCCCACTCCGGCAGAAGCCCCCCTACTCCGGCGGTTCTTCCTCCTCCTCGTCGCTCTGCCACATTACCAGCAGCAGAGCCGCCTTCGCCCGCGTCGCGCCGTACCCAGCGCGCGCTCTCCTGCTCTCTCCTCGCCGCCGCCCTCTCTCTCTGGGCACCTTCTTCTCCGACGACAGTCGATACGACTGTCGCCCTGCTCCGGTCCCCCTCGTCCCTCCAAGTAGGTACAGTTCTTTCCCTTCCTCCCCTCTTTCTTTTCCCTACTTCAGTTTGTTCAACCACCCTTAGACCGCGCCTGATCGCCCTCACCTTCTCCATCTCCGGCCAACCTCCGTGACTCGCTCCCATCATTCCACCACCCCACACGATTCGCCGACCGACCCAAAACCTCCGCCTCTTCACGCTGAACCACTTCCACCCCTTCACTCCCTGTCGTTCGCTGCCTAAAGACCCCCCGAACAAACCCATTCCCCCAACCACAGTCCGACCTAGGGCAGCCCTTGCACGCTGCCCCACGCCTCGCTACCACCTGCACGAGCTTCGCCGCACTCTGGCGAAGCTCCCTGCACCTTCTGACTAGGCCGAGATGCCGTATTGCTGTGAACAGGTCACCCGCCCTCCGCCGCCATTGCTGAGCAGGTGGAGCTTCTTCCGCCTACAGCTGCAGCCTCGCTTCGCCCAGGTCTGACTCGCCAGGACGCACGATTCACCCTTACGCAGCTGCCCAGGCCTGCAGCTGGGGTGAAGGCTTCGCACACAGCCGCGATTGCCTGCAGCTTTCTCAGCTGCAGGTGCCAAATTGGGGTGAGACAATTAGTCCTACCTCGGTGGATTCTGAAGCCGCGCGCCCGCATAAATGCAAAAAATGCTATAGGCTTATCGCCTCAGCACACGGGGTGAGGTCCCTCTCACCTGCTCACCCGGCCTCGTCCGCGACCACCCCCCGCGGACCTGGCCCGACCCGTTTACCCGACCTGCACTCCTCGCCTACCACCGCACGCCGGTGGGCCTGGACCCGGGCGTGACCCGTATCCGAATACCCGACGGCTCTGGGAGAGCTATCCTACGAGTGAATTCTGAGAGAGAGAGACGCAGGGGAGGGTAGAGTAGGTTTTTGCCCTGACCAAACTGTGAGCGTGCAGGCACAGAAGAAGAAGAAGGATTGCGAGAAGAAGAAGAAAGACATAGAAGAAAGAAGGAAGGAGGACGCACTGTAGCAGAAGCCACTTAAGTCGTCTGATTGAAAAATCAGACGACGCCCTGAAGAAGAAGAAAAGAAGAACAGGCACCGCAAGGAAAAAAGAAAGAAGAAGAGCAGAAGGAAGAAGACAAAGAAGAGAGAAGAACACGAGGAGAAAGAGAAGAAGCCCTGAAGAAAAAGAAGAAGAAGAAGGAAGAAGACTGAAGAACCAAAGAGAAGAGAAAAGAAGAAGACAAAGACAAGAGAAAGAAAGAGAAGAAGCCCTGAAGAAAAAGAAGAAGAAGGAAGAAGACTGAAGAACCAAAGAGAAGAGAAACGAAGAAGACAAAGACAAGAGAAAGAAGAGAAGAAGAAAAAGCCAACAAGACAAATCTCTCTCTCTCTCTCTTTCATTTTTGTAATAGAAACTTTGTACTTCTAGAATACAATTTTCTCCCTGAGTTCGACCTCGGGAAAACTTTCATTTCCGAGTAACAAATTGTATTAAACTGGTAATCGCTTCTCTATACTATACTACGACGAAATATTAGAACTACAGAGGATTTGCGTCTCACCAGTACTCCTAAAAGGCAGGTCAAAAATCTAGGACAGGTGCATCTTTCGGAGACAGTAAGCTCTGTCATACAGAGTAAGCTGCCTCCTAAGAAGAAAGATCCGGGGGCGCCTTTAATTTCTGTAATTATTGATGACAATACATTTAATCGCACCCTCCTTGATCTTGGTGCCTCAGTTAATATTATTCCCACAAGTTTATTCAAAGAATTTCAGATCGGTGAATTAAAACTCGTCGAGGTTACCCTGCTATTAGCCGACCGATCTACAATCAAACCTCGTGGGATTATCGAGGATGTTTTAGTCAAGGTCCAGAATTGTGTCTTCCCTGCAGACTTTCTGGTTCTTGACATTGAGGCATCTGAATCATTACTGGACTCCCCAATAATCCTTGGACGCCCCTTTTTGGCCACTGCAAAGGCAAATATCAATTGCCACACGGGCAAAATGGATATTAACTGTGCAGGCCAAACTATCACTTTAGATATTTTTAAATCCTCCAGGAGATTCCATGATCATAACTACTTTGAGGACTCAGATACTGAAATTTCCAATATGGTGGAGGAGACAATGTTAATAGATACCCTTACCGACCACAATTTTTTTGAGGACTCTTATTCAGAATCAGTGGTCGGCGAAATCTGTGATCTGGAAACTTGTCTTGACCCCAAATTTATTCCTGATACCCCCCCTAACCCACCCACTATTCACTCACCTAATTCTTCCACACTTACTTCCCCCAATCCCCACCATTCCTTCCCCGACTCCTTTCTTACGAACCTGCCACCAACCCCGTCCGAGTTTGGCATCCAACCTGATTTAAAAACATGGCCAGACTCGGGCTACACTTATCAATTTCCATCCAACTTTGATCCAAATATTATTTCTAACCAATTTTCTAGGGATCTAGAAGAAGACACCTTTTTTCCGGGCATCCAAGTGTCCAATTATCTACATGATTTTACGTCTTCCGTGCATACCTTCACGCCCGGCTGAATGGCGTAAAACATAGCACTGGATGGGAGGTAACCCATCATTTTTTCTTGCTTTCCCTTTCTTCTTTTTCCAGGTTTTGTTCCTCCTAAACCCGACTGTTCTTCACTAAGGTGATCCCTTTTCCCTCCTAATGCATGAGGACATGGCATATCTTAAGCATGGGGGGAGTGTTTTTAAATTTGACGATCGATTTAGGATTTTCAAAACCTAACAAAAAAAAAATGTAATTTTCTTTAATTTATTTCCTGCTTGCATACCCAAAAAAATAAAAATGTTAAAAACTTATTGAGGAAAAATTTTGAAATCGGGACTAAGGTCAAGAAATTCACTTTTGGTATAATGGGATTTAATCTTTAAAAAACTAAGGATGTGGATATGGATCTAATCATTAGAATTCCATGGTCTATTTTAAACTAGATCAGATATCCTTCTATAAAATTCCACCTGAACTCATGGTAGTTCAGGTGACTTGATACTATTTTGTAATACGAAAAGTATTTGACTTAGTTTCTGATTCAAAAACTTGCGTGTCTTGAGAAACTTCTTGTGTCAATTTTCACACACAAGCCAACACCTAAAAACAATTAAAAATTTGAAAAACTCCCTTGTTTGGACTTAGTGAAAGTCTGAAGCAGATCATTGGTTTGAGTTCCCACCGCCGAGAAGGAGGAAAATACCTCCTTTGAGGACGCGATGTCAACATGTTACCGCCGCGGCGCTGCTCCTTATCTATATTTCATATCTTTAGACGGAGCATTAAAGTGCATTTTAGCAGCTCAAGTGTCTTGGACGGTGCTCTACCTATAATGTCGGAGCAAGAGCTTGAGTTTGCTTGGAGCGCCCCTTTTCACCGCATCGTGTTTTGGGGTTGTGAGCTCCTGGGTGGTGTCATGGACAGTGCTATCTCGAAGTACTGGGCCAGAGCCCCCTCGAGGAATGGTAACGGGAATGATGATCCCGACACATCTGTTGTAAGACTAAGCTAAAAATAAGCATGGGGGAGGAAAAAAAAATATATATATATATATAATAATAACACGTCCTTATAAATGTTGGCTTTTCACAATCACAGACACAAGGTTTTAAATGATTTTGCAAGTTGCAAATTAGATTCATGAGGCAGAAAAATCCTAAAAACAAACATTTCAAGTCATATGAATTAACAAAGGGTTAATTTGTAAATTTTCTAGAGGATATATTGATCCCGTTCTATCTAATGATTGAATCCAAAAACAAATCCCGATGTTTATCTTTAACAAATCCCGTACCTCCTATGTTTTAATCTACCAAGGTCCCTTAATCTCTGTTTCTCCTCAAAAGTCAAAAAAATTAGATTTTCCAAAAATTTCATTTTCCAAAAAAATTAAAGTTTTCCTAAGAGACTAGCAAAAGATAAGCATGGGGGTGTGATAAACGCCAGTTTATCATCCTTCTTATGCATTAAAACAAACCTATCTCTTAGGATTTTACTCCGCAAACGGGTTTTTGGGCTGCATTTAGGCATAAAATAGGTTAGGCATGCATTGCATTTTTTACTGTCTTTTTAATATGTTTTTGTGAGTGTTAGGGATGTACAGATATATAGATCCCTAAAACCTTAGCACTCAAGAAGGCAAATGGTGAAGGAGAAGCCCAGACTAGCTGGAACTCAGCCTGATCCAGCTCACCTCAGCTTGATCCAGCTCACCTCAGCTTGATCCAGCTCACCGCAGCTGGAACCTAGCTCACTTGAACTAGGGTTAGCTCATCCTAGCCCCATTCAGCTAATCTCAGCTGAATGGCAGCTCAAGAGAGTTCATCTTAGCTCACCCTAGCTCAAGTCAGCTCAGATCCAGCTCAACTTAGCTGAGTCTAGCTCATCTCAGCTCCCACTAGTCCACAGGGAGCTCTAGCTAGCTCAGCTGAGTTGACAGGAGTTCACCCCAACTCAGATCCAGCTACATCCAGCTCCACTCAACTCCAGCCAGCTGAAGAAGAACTCATCCCAGCTTAGGAAGCTCAAGTCCAGCTCCCAGGGACTTAGCTTAGCTCAACTCAGTTGAGCTAAGCTACCTTAGCTGCCTCAACCAGCTTGACCCTCCCTGAGAGCACCAGACCCAGCTCACCTTAGCTCATTGTGGTAGAAGCCAGCTCACTTTAGCTTGGCTTAGCAGCTAGCAGAGAACTAGCAAGCTAAGCCAGCTAGAGTAGCTCCATGCCAGCCTCTTCAGTAGCAGCCAGCTCCAGTTTCAGCTCCTGACTTCTCCTCCTCAGCTCCTCCCTCCAAACCCTAGCTAGCTCCACCAACTTAAGCCTACCTAAGCTAGCTACCCTACTCAAGTTGGCGCCACCTCCTAGCCATCCCTTCACCCGATTATCACCATCAAAAGACACCTTAAGTTGGCGCCAAAAACTACCCCTAACCACCTCTATATTGGCGCCAACTTTCAGCCCTTAATCTACCCTACACCTACCCATATAAGCCATCCTAGCCATCCACCTAACCCTCCTTCTAGAATCCTTCTTGGCGCCAACTTAGACCCTCTTTTAGAAGCCATTTTGGCGCCAATATCAAGGGGCGCCAACACACATAACCACCCCTTAGGTGTCCCTTAAGGTGGCGCCAAACACCCTTGGCCATTGGATCTTCAACCACCTCCATCTCTTCATCTTGGCCCTTCATTTCAAGGGACACTTTAGCCCCCTTCCTATTCTATAAAAACCCACCACCTACCACCATTTTAGGGCATCCTCCATTAGTATATTTTGCTACCTAAACCACCTATACCTACGGCCAAGAAGAAGGAGTAGAGAAGGAGATTAAAATGGCACATCACCAGCCCTTTTGGTGCCTTCTTCTCCCCACTCTCTTCAACTTGGGCCACGCCAAGGAGGAGGACTCTTCCACTTCAAGGAGGACGTCCAGGCAAAGGAGAAGGACCTAGGGTGGACGTCCACCCTTGGAGAGAAGCTTAGGGCACGCCCCCTAAGGCTTGCCTTGGAGGACATTACCTTGGCGGAGTACAGCAAGGAAGGAGTTGAATGATTCTTTTCAAGCTTGGGAGCCACCAAGCTTGGAGCAAGAAGCCCTCTTCTTCACCATCTATCTAGAGGATTTGTGTTTGCTTTTCTTTATTTTAATTTTTCTAGTAGTAGAAGCATTCCTCTACTAGGTTTTTTTTTGTAAAACACTTTTCATCAATCTAAGTTGCCTTCTTTGCAATTTTCTATTTTGCATTTCTACTTGCTTGTTTTTAGCATTCTTCACTCCCTCTCCCTAATTATTCTAGGCCCCCACTTGCCTAGAGTGAGCTTAGGGAGAGGTTCTACTTGCCACTTAGAGGTAGTATTTTAAATTGAAGTATAAATCACCTTCCCGCCACCATTTCGCATGTTGTCTTAATTGAAAAACGAAAAAAATGATATATTGAAAAATACCAAAAAGAAAGTTCAGATTTATTCCAAGCAAAAGAATCATTATTGCAAACATTTGGCTTCCTTGGACGACCCTAGATACTCCCCTATCTAGGAATATAAATTTAAGAGCGAAAGCGGATTTACGCGTTACAACGACCAAATTAACAAACCGCGTGAAATCGCTATCAGCAACTGCACAACAACCACTCCGAGGACAGATAATTTTCTATCCTCTCGCTATTAACCCTTAAATTCTAAAGAGGAAGAAAAAGAAAAGAATAAGCAATATAAGTGTAACCTGTCTTCTATACCTAGTAAATCATCAAAAGCTGCATGTTTTCAATTTCAACCCACTATTTCTGCACACACTATTAAGGGTATTTAAGTGCTAACACCTTCTTGCCTGAGCCCTAATTACCCAACAACGAGCTAACTGGACCAAGTAGAGCCAACATAAGATTCAACATTAGGATTTTAGAGACACACTCCTTAAGCAAAAATTGAGAAATCCCAAAAGAAGTGTACCTAAGCCATTGATTGAAAATACCTATTCGAAGAAACCCTAAGCAATTTGGCTCTTTAAAGACACTTCAACCCTAAAAGACAAGACCTAATAAGCTCTCAAAGGAACTAGCAGGTGAAGTTGACCCATTAGGTCAACCAACCTTCAACTTAGGTCACTCTTTGCACTCAAAAAGCTAAAAGTTCAAGTGAAAATCTAAGCACCTTGATCTTAAACTAAAAGTGGTAGACTTAAGAGGTCAAGATCCCCATTTTGGTCTACCTGGAATCTTAGTGACAAGAGAGGTCGGGTGGGGGAAACCCTGTAACCCGTGGGGACGCTCTACCATGTAGGGGTCTTCGCGGGACTCACCCTCTCTGGCTGCCCAGTTAATTCTCAGGTGGTCAATCTTTTGATCAAGGGGTCCATCTGCCCTGCACCTTTGTAGTCACCCAACATTTTGGGTGTCTTGATTGGGTCCAACACCTGTTAAACTCATCTTCTCCATCAGTGTATGTTTAGTAGGAGGTCCTTGAAACCTCCTTCAAAACTTCACTCTCCTCGAGGCCGAGCCTTAGTGCCTTTGTTTGAGAAAACTACACTTCACATCGACCTCTCCTCCGACTCCGAACCCAACTCACCTTCTTCTTCCCCAATGGCTCAGCCAGTTGAGGAAGAGAACAATCTGGAGCACCAGCTCCAGCGACTCAATGACCTCTTCCAGAACTTTGTGCACCCACCGCTGCATCCTATGATGCGGGACCATTATAATCCTGCTGCAGTGGCTATTGAGCCTCGAGTCAGAATTCCGACTGGAGGACCTGATTCTGAATTAAAGCCCAATATGATTCATGCCATACCTAAATTTCATGAGCTTAATTCTGAAGACCCCTCCCAGCACATCAAACAGCTGAAGCATTTGGCCCAAACCTTTGGGTTAGATGTACAAAATCGGGATATTCTCCTCATGAAGATGTTCTCCTTCTCCCTTATGGACAAGGCCGCTCATTGGTACCAAACACAGACCCGGCCGATCAACACCTGGGAAGAACTTCAGTCCGAGTTCTTGAAGAAGTTCCTTCCCGTTGGTCGGACCAATGCCTTGCGCCATCAGATTACCCACTTCACTCAGCAAACGGGACAACCTCTCCATGAGGCATGGGATCACTTCCAGGATCTCATGAGAAAGTGCCCCCATCACGGAGTTCCTAAATGGGAACAAGTCTAGTCTTTTTACCAGGGACTCCGTAAGGATATTAGGCTTTTCGTCAATGCAACTTGCGGAGGGAATATCATAGGTCAACATGAGGACAGCGTGTGGGAGATTCTCAAAAACATGTGTGAGAACTCCATCAATAATGACTCCATGAGATTATTCGACAGGACGAATACCCGCGCATCGACGAACCTTAGGGGAGCACATGAGACGCAGGGCCTGTCCGCATCAGTCGACCTGGAACTGATGGCCAGTCGATAGGACAAGGTCTCTATCATTGAGAAGAAGGCGGATGAGCTGACTCAGCACTTGCAGCGAGCCACCTCTGCACATAATTCCTTTACACAGCTTCCTTCCACACGGAAAACTATGCAAAACATTCTCCACCGACCTTCTCCTGGGATGGATCCGTATCCACCCACATCTGATTCTTGGATCGGAGGATCCTCCGATCCTTTCTATACTAGCCGGGGGAATTCCATTCCCCCATTCTCTGACTCTTTGGAGGTTCCTCAGACCTACGAGGACCTCAACGCCATCCAGAATGATCCATTCTCCAGCACCTACAACCCTGGATGGCGAAACCATCCCAACTTCCAGTGGGTGGGAAATTCCCAAACTCAAAGACCACCCTTTCAGCCCCGTCCACAACTACCTCGTCCTTACCAGCCGCCTCAGCCACGGCCCAACCCTACTTATTCATCAGGGCCAAACCAAGACCAAATGTCCCTCATCCTTCAGACTCTGGCAGACATCTAAAGAACGAATGAGGCTATTTAGAAACAACACAAGGACGAACTTACAGAGGTTCGAAACCAACTGGCCCAGTTGGCAAATTCTCGCCAACCAGGCACACTTCCTTCCCAACCTCTTCCTAATCCTAATAATGTGCCGACCCAGCGGCGCGATATGAACCCAAACCCGGGCCAAGCACATATGATTTATCAGGCCCCCTCTGTTCCTTCACCTGACGGGATGGAGGCTTCCACTTGTTATGCGGGTTACCATCAGCAACCCATCCTATCCAACCCTAACGAAAACCAGGTAGGACTGAATTCTGTAACGACCCGTAGTGATAAGGAGACCCAAGATCCACCCTATCCAGACCACTCCAAGCCTGGTAGCAATCCAAACCCTAGGACAGTAATCCAGGACGTTCCTATTCCCGTCCCAGACCAAAGACCTGGACCTATCCTAGAAGAACCAACCAAGGTTCCATTTCCCAAGGCCTTGACCAAGGGAAAGAAGACAGCCAAGCCCGTGGCACCAGAGGATGACCTGGTCAAGCTCTTTGAGCAGGTCCAAATAAACATCTCCTTGATGGATGCAATTCATCACGTACCGGCTTACGCACGATTCTTAAAGATTGTGTGCACACCTCAGCGTAAGCTGTGAACCAAGAGTAGGAGTCCAATTGTACTATCAGAGCAAGCCTGCTCTGTAATCCTAAGCAGACTCCCACCCAAGGCAAAAGATCCAGGTACTCCCCTGATTTCCTACAAAATAGGTGAAACCCAGTTCGACAGAGCATTGCTAGACTTGGGTGCTTCCATAAATCTGATACCCACATCCTTACTAAAACACCTAGAAGAATCTGACCTAAAACCAACTGAGGTGACACTATAATTAGCCGATTGATCCATAAAGTCACCTAAAGGGATTCTTGAGGATGTTAATATAAGAGTACGGGATTTCTATTTCCTTGTAGATTTTATATTCTTGGACATAGACGCACCTGAAAATCCTAGGGACACACCAATTATTCTAGGGAGACCTTTCCTAGCTACTGCTAGAGCCAACATTAGTTGTGAGGAGGGCCAAATAGAGCTAAAATTTGAAAATCAAACCCTCAAAATTAATATCTTTAAGGTCGAACAAGGAATCAATTGTGGTGTCATCGAACAGATCTGTAATATCAGGGCTTTGGTTGATGAAACACATTTTGAGAATGACCTGATTATACCTCATTAACCACAGAAAGATCTTGAACCACAATTAGAGGAGTTAAATCCAGATTTAGACAGACCCATAACTCCTACCCTTGAACCTCACACTTACCCTGACCCACCCGCTGCTGCTGATAACCCCGTCCTTGAACTGAAACCCCTTCCCGATCATTTGAAATACATCTTTTTGGGTTCTAATCAAACTCTTCCTGTGATTATAAATTCCAAGCTCACTCCTGATCAGGAATCCCGTCTGATTGCTGTTCTCCAGCAACATCGCAGAGCCATTGGTTGGACTCTCAATGACTTGATTGGAATAAGTCCCCCTTATTGCACACACCATATTTATTCAGAAGAGGGCGCACGACCTTCCCGTGAGATGCAGAGACGTTTAAACCCCAACCTGCAGGAGGTCGTGAAAAAGGAGATCATAAAGTGGCGAGATGTAGGGATCATCTACCCTATCTCCGACAGTCGTTGGGTGAGCCCGATTCAGGTTGTGCCTAAAAAGGCAGGGCTCACCACCATCATGACTGAAATCGGAGAAGTCATACCTACCCGATTAGCCAACTCGCGGGGAGTCTGCATAGATTACCGACGACTCAATTCCTCCACAAAGAAGGATCATTTCCCACTACCTTTCATTGATCAGATTCTCGAGAAATTAGCAGGAAATCGATTCTTCTGCTTTCTTGATGGGTAGTCCAGTTATAACCAAGTTGCTATTCATCCTAAGGACCAAGAGAAGACCACGTTCACCTGCCCCTTCGGAACGTATGCATTCCGAAGGATGCCTTTCGGTCTCTGCAATGCACCCGCGACTTTTCAGCGGTGCATGCTTGCCATATTCTCTGATATGGTAGGTGATTATCTGGAAGTCTTCATGGATGACTTCTCAGTTTTTGGGGCATCATTTGAGGATTACCTCCAGCACTTGGTTCATATACTCAGGTGTTGCATCGATGTTAATTTGGTTCTTTCCTGGGAAAAGAGCCATTTTACGGTGCCTAAGGGGATCGTCCTAGGACATCTAATTTCTGAGAAAGGCATCCAAGTGGATCGAGCCAAGGTTGATTTAATTTCTCATCTTCCTATGCCTAGCTCAATCAGGGACATCCGTTCTTTTCTGGGGCACGTCGATTTTTACCGTCGTTTCATTCCTGATTTTTCAAAAATCGCACGCCCCTTGACTACTCTTCTCTCTAAGGATGTACCCTTTAAGATCTCCAAGAAATGCACTCAAGCCTTTGAGAACCTCCGTGACAGAGTCACCCAGGCCCTGATCCTACAATCCCCTGATCGGTCTCAACCCTTTGAGATCATGTGCGATGCATCTGATTTTGCTGTAGGAGCGATTCTGGGGTACAAAGTTGACGGGAAACCCGTGGTCATCTACTACGCTAGCAAGACACTTGACGAGGCTCAACGTAACTATACAGTTACGGAGAAAGAGCTGTTAGCCGTAGTATTTGCCCTTGAAAAATTTCGATCTTATCTCCTGGGTTCCCACGTCATCATCTACTTGGATCACACGGCTGTGAGGCATCTCCTTGCCAAGAAGGACACGAAGCCTCGACTAATCCGATGGATCTTGCTGTTGCAAGAATTCGACCTCGAGATTCACGACAAGGCAGGAAGACAAAATGTGATAGCTGACCATTTGTCTCGCCTTCCTTCTGAGATCATCAACCCTTCTGGACCCATCACGGAGCATTTCCCTGATGAGCACCTGCTGACTATTGGTACTAGACTTCCATGGTTTGCTAATATAGTAAACTACTTGACATTTCACCAGATCCCGTCTGATTGGCCGAAGGCCAAGAAAGACAAATTACGCTCTGATGCCAAGTACTACATTTGGGAAGATTCGTACCTCTTCCGCATAGGTGCCGACCAAATCATCCGGAGATGCGTCCCGGAAGGTGAAATCAATGATATTCTCTCCTTCTACCATGACCAGGCATGCGGTGGCCATTTCTCTGGGCACAAAACCGCATCGAAAATCCTCCAGTGTGGCTTTTATTGGCCCACTCTGTTCAAGGACGCATACAATCACTGCAAAGCATGCAGTCATTGCCAAACTTTGGGCAACATGAGCCATCGCGACATGATGCCTTTGCAGCCGATTCTCGTATGCGAAATCTTTGATGTTTGGGGGATTGATTTTATGGGCCCCTTTCCTATTTCGGATGGTTTCGAATACATTCTGCTGGCTGTGGACTACGTGTCCAAATGGATTGAAGTCATACCGACCCAAACCTGTGATCATAAAATCATTCTCAAATTCATTCATCACAATATCTTCTCACGGTTAGGCATTCCTCGTGCTATCATCTCTGACGGGGGGACCCATGCCACGAATGCTCAGTTCACGTCACTGATGACCAAATGCGGGGTGTCTCACCGAATCTCCACTCCTTATCACACCCAAACTAATGGTCTAGCTGAGCTATCAAATCGGGAGATCAAGAAAATCCTGCAGGTCACTGTTCGGCCTGACAGGAAGGACTGGTCGTCCCGACTTCCGGAAGCCTTGTGGGCCTATAAGACCGCCCACAAAACCCAATTAGGCATGTCTCCCTTTAGACTGGTGTACGGGAAGGCGTGTCACCTTCTCGTCGAATTGGAACACAAAGCCTATTGGGTAGTACGGAGCTGTAATCTAGATCTTTCTAAGGTTGGAACCCACAGAAAGCTTCAAATAAGCGAGATCGATGAATTACGCCTTGATGCGTACGAGAACTCGCGAATCTACAAGGAGGGGGTTAAAGCCTTCCATGACAAGCACATCTCTAGAAAGATCTTTCATCCTGGTCAGAAGGTCCTACTCTTTGATGCCCGACTAAAACTTTTCCCTCGGAAGCTGCGATCCAAGTGGGTCGGACCATACCTTGTTCGACAGGTTTTTGGAAATGGAGCCGTCGAAATCAGTCCGCTCAGCCATGATTTCGAACCTTTCATCGTGAACGGTCAAAGACTCAAACCGTTCATTGATGTAACCTCTACTGATTTGGCTGAGTCATCATTTATCCTCCATTTTCCCTGAGCATATTGCGCCCAGCCGATGGCGCAAAACTCAGCGCTCAACGGGAGGCAGCCCGTCATTCTTTTTGAAAACCTAAAACCTTTTCTAACACCTTTTTTGCACTAAAGGTTCACCCTTTAGGACAGCCGACTCCACCTTAGGTGCTTGCACCTGAGATTAGAAATCGTCCACAACAGTCACCTCGACCCATTCACTCATCAAAACTTCTGTCCTAATGCATGAACTAAGTTGAATAAAAAAATCCCCTAAGTAATAATGAGGACATTGCAAATCTTAGGCATGGGGGTATGAAAGTGCAAATCTTGTAAGAAAAGGTTTTAAACAAAAAATTCACATATGCTAAAAACACCATAAAAATTAAAAAAATTTTGAAAAAGAATAATAAAATGAGAGAAGGAAAGAAAATTTTGTAGACTCTACAAAGGAGGAGGAGAAGAAAAAGGAACAAAATGAAAAGAAGGAGAACAAAATGAAAGAAAAGAGATAGTTATTAGTAAGAAATTAAGGAGTTAACCTAAGTTCTAGACCTCATTCAGGAAAAGAAATGGAAAGTGCACAATGAGATTAGTAAGAACGCGAACCTTAGGCATTCTTGGATATACTCCTAGTACCCATTAAGATCTAGACATTCCTCAAGAGGTTGAGGGAAATGAAAAGCTTAAGTATTAGGTCCAAGGCTTAAGGAGTATTTGGCCTCGTTAACTAACTTTTGGTTTATAGGACTCAGTAACCTAAGCACCCTAACTTCACACACAGCCTGGTTCAGTAAGCATAAAAATCAAAATCACGCAGAAGCGTTACAAAAATTCTGAAAATAACACCTATAGTAGGAACGGTCGATCAACACAAGTTGATTTGGACGAGTTCCCAGCCCGGAGAGGTGAGAAATTCCCCTCGAAGATTCGTAACAAAATATCATCTCCTCGGTGCTTGTCTCTTAGGATATTTACGTATCCTACTGGGGGTATGAAAGCACTCTGCTGGTTCAGATTCCATGGATGGCATTATCACGAAATGTCAATTACAAGGGTCTAAATTCGGCCACGGAACACCATGGATGGGATTATCTCGAAATCTCAATAGCCAGGGTTCTGGGAGTTACCATGGGAGGTGCTATCTCAAAGCATCGATTGCCAGGAACCCTTGAGGATTGATGATGGGGACAAGGAATCTGATACAGACCGTGTTGAAAAGCTAATCCTAAGCTAGAATTAAAAAGAAAAAGAGAGACAAAACTCTCCAAACATATAAATCTTCTACCTCTCTTTCTTACAAAACGCACTGCGAACTGAGCCAGGGCTAAAATTATCTTAAGCACGGGTGCTTTAACCACAAAGTCCAATAAGCCTTAGGTTAGTTCTTGTAAGCCTTAAAAACCTTTGTTAAGGACTGAGGCTGAGGCTAGACAGATTTGGATCTTGGTTGGTACTAGAGTACCTTTTAGGCCTACGGTTGGCATTCTGACCTAATCTAGGTTTCAAAAGAGAAAGCACCTATCTGAAATCATTAAGAACTTCATGGTCTAGAACAGTGGTTGAAACCTTAAAATTTTGCTAAGGGACTAGCAAAAGCTAGGCATGGGGGTATGATGAGAACCTCATCATGAACCCTAACTAGCACAATCCAATCCAAATATGTGTGAAAAAGCTCCTACAAAACCAAAAGAGAGGCTTAACTCAGAGAATTCTGAGTTAAAGAATAAAACAAATCATAAGCGGTAAAACTGTAATTTCACCAATGCAGTATGCGAATAGAGTAATTAAGGGTCCAAACACAGGTCAAACAAGCTTAACAATGAGGGAAGTGGGATAATCTGATCTAAAAAGGGTTATAGCAACTTCTAGGAATTAAATGACATTCTGTAACCTTAAAACAAACCCACTTTAATTCAAGAGGTTTGAGGAAGGATAAAAATCAAATAAACTCTCTAAAATTCATATAAAAATATCCCCTAGGGTTTAGAACCTTCAATTTGACCTTTGCAACCTATTTTGACCTAAAATGAGAACCATGCCTAATTAATGACTTAATTTGGGTTTTTGTGCAAATTGACTGGTAAAACATGGTCCAACCTAAAATAAAAATTCACCATTAAAATTCTTAGGTTCAAATTAGTCTAGTATAAAAACTTAAGCCTAACAAAAGACCATCTTAACTGACTTTACAATTTGGTCCTCTTTATTTACTTTTTGACCCTTATCTTTTGAAACCCTTGCATTTAGGCCCCCAACTTCTCGTCGTTCTTCGCAGAACGATCCTCCCTGCCACTTCTGCATAGCGCCATGCCTTTGGCGACCTTCCACGGAGGATGGCATCGCGCAAGGCAGGGCGGCCGTCCTCTAGAATAGACGGGGGGTTCCCTACGACGTCCTCTGTCGCAGGGACCCGCCCATGCCCTCTGCCATCAACTCCGGCCATTCTCTGGCGAGGTTAGCACGTCGCCACCTCGTTTCCCTCTCCACGCCAAGGTCTTTATAAGGACTGGGAAGGTCTGCCGACTCCTTCAAGATTCCTCTGGCGGAGAAATACCCCACCGTTCGTCTCTTCCTCCTTCGATCAGAGTGCCTAAAGCCTCCGGCGACCTCCTCCTCCTCCTCGTCGCTCTGCTGCCTTACCTGCTGCAGAGTTTACTCTACCCTGTCGTCCACGCTAGGCTGTACCAGCTGGCGCCCACCTTCGTCCCCAGCTCCGACGGGCACGAGCCTGGCGCTGCTCTCTCCCCCTTCGTCGAGTAAACAGGTACAGAGTTTCCTCTCTCTCTCCCTTACATGTTCCCTCTCTTAATTTACCTTTTTACTCCACCGCACGCGACTTCCACCTCCACCTGCTCCGTCTCCAATCACCTTCTCCGGTGAGTCCATCCCACTTCCACAGACCTCCTCACCCCTCGCCGACTACCCCAGAAGCTTCCCCTCACTCCACTCAACCAATCCCCCATCTCCATTCACTGCCAATCACCGCCCAATCACCCCCAAACAAACCCATCTTCCCGCACAGAGTCTGACCTAGGGCTACCTACACACACGCCCTCGCGCCTCGTTGACCCCCGCACTGGCTTCGCCACACTCCGGCAAAGCTTCCCACGTTATCTGACTTGGCCGAGAGGCCGTCTCTATGTATTTAGGTCAGCAGCCCCTCGCCGCCATTGCTGAGCTGCTACAGCTCCTTCGCTCGCGGCTCCAGGTGTTCTCCAGCCCAGGCGCACATCCCAGGCAGCGCGGAAAGCTGCTGCGAACACACCCAGGCCTGCAATTGGGTCGCAAGCCTCGCAGCTGCCCCAATTGGCTGCAATTCCCTCACCTACGGGCACGAGATTTGGAGGTGGGACTTTAGTCCCACCTCGTAAGTGTGCGGCCAAGTGCCCACACTTAAATTTAAAAAGTGTATCGAGCTTACTGCCTTCGATACACAGGGGTCAGGTCCCTCTCACCCACACGCAGCGCGCCACGCGCTCGCTCGCCCTCGCCCGCGCTCACTCCCCGCGGGTCTGGGCCGGATTCGACTACCTACCACGCACTCCTCGCCCGCCACGGCACGTCGGTGGGCCTAGTCCCGGGCGCGCTACCCGAACCCGATCACCCAGCTCTGGGAGAGCAGTCCTAAGAGAGATTCTGAGAAAGAGAGAAACGCGGGGAAGGGTAGTGGTAGGTTTTGCACTGACCACTGTGCATGCATGCAGGGAAGAAAGAAAGGAAGGAGAGGAGCTGAAGAGAAGAAGCCGCATTGTAGCAAACCCACAGTTAAGTCGTCTGAGCATCAAGTCAGACGACGGAAGGGCGGCGACTAGAAAAGAAAGAAGGAAGCAGAAAAGAAGAAAGAAGAAAAGAAGGCACAGCCGCAACTAAAGAAGAAAGAAGAAGGCAGGAAGTAGAGAAGCAGAAAAAGAAAAGAAGAGAAGCAGAAAGAAGAAGAAGGCCGAAGAAGAAGAAGAAGATCACCACAGCCGCAGAAGAAGAAAAGAAAAGAAAGAAGAAGAAAGGAAGACTCTGCAGGAAAAAGAAGAGAAGGAGATCAACTGCAAGAAAAGGAAGGACAAAACGAAGAGGAAGAGAGAAGAAGAAGAAGGCAAGAGAACTCTAGCTCCCTTTCTCTCTCTCTCTCTCTCTTATTTTTGTAACCTAATTAAGAACTTTTATACTCCTAGAATTCTAGTTGCTCCCTGAGTTCAACCTCGGGAAAACTTTGTATTCCGAGTAAAAATTTGTAGTAATCTGGTAGTTGTTTTGTCATATACTACAACGCTTGTAAACCATAATAACCATAACGACAGAACAAAACACGCTCAAACCTGCCCGATTACTATGCTTCTGTCATTCCACTCACACATCCACCTCGCCAAACACCTCAGAAGCTTCACCACTTTCCACTGACCACCTCTCACCCTTCCACCGACCACGCCACCCACTGAAACTACCCCCCGAACAAACCCATCCTCTCGGCCACAGAGCGACCTAGGCACGCATGCCTAGGTCACCCTGCAGCCAGCCATCCTCCGCTTCACCTTCGCCGTGATACGGCAAAGGTTTTTCTCTGATCTGACAGGGCTGCAAGGCCGTGTTTCTGCATTTCAGGTTTCGACCCTCTTCCGCCATTGATGCGGGTACGAAGAAGCTTACTCGCGAGATCCAGGTCGTGCGCTCCAGGCGTCAGAGTCCCAGGAGGTGTGGATTGGCATCGCGAACTTGCACAGCCAAGCAATTGGCTCAGCAAGCGACCGAGGCTGTGGCAATTGGAAGGAAGATCTCCTGCGGGCGTGCGAGAAATAGCGAGCAGGACATTAGTCCCTCCTCGTAAACGGCTGGGCGCAGCACTTCAAATAAATCGAAAACGTGTATTAGGCATATCGCCTTCGATACACAGGAGTCAGGTCCCTCGCCTACGCACGCAGCGTGCCATGCGCTCGCACTCGCCCTCGCCCGCGTTCACGCCCCGTGGGCCTGGGTCCGAACCTGATTACCCGACCAAGCACTCCTCGCCCACCACCTCATGCCGGTGGGCCTGGTCCCAGGTGCGTTACTCGACCCGTATACCCACGAATGCTCTAGGAGCGAACCTTTGAGAGAGAAATAGAGAGAGAGAGAGAGAGAGACGTGGGGCTGGTAGGGGTTAGGTTTTGCCTAACCGTGTAACGTGCAGGGAAGCAGGAGAAGAAGAAAGGAGGAGGAACGGCTGAAGACTTAGCCGCACAGGGCAGCAGCTGAAGAAAGAAGAAGACAGGAAGGAGGAAGTTGCAGAGAAAAGAAAGAGAAGAAGTAGCCAAGAGCTGCAATAGAAGAAGAAAGAAGAAGACAGGAAGGCAGAGAAGCCAACTAAAGAAGGAGAAGGCACAGTGCAAGAAGAAGAAGAAGAAGAAGGAAGCCGAATAGAGAAGAGAAGAAAAAGAAGCCAAGAGGAGAAGCTGCGAGGCACTGTAGCAAAGGGGCAGATAAGGCATCTGATTCAATGAATCAGACGTTCAAAAAAGGAAAGGCAAAGAAAGAAGAGAAAGACGAGAGCAAAGGAGAAGAAAGAAAGAAAAGAAGAAAAGGATTTTTTTGTTCACTCTCTCTCTCTCTTTAATTTTTGGAAAATAGTATATAGTTAATTATGAATTTGTATGCTTCTAGAATCAAAGTTTGCTCCCTGAGTTCGACCTCGGGATATTCTAAATTTCGAGTTATAAATTTTTATTTGTTTTTGAGAAGTGTTCATCTATATTACAATGAGATATCTATTAAAACACAATCTCTAGCCACGTAAGTAGTGCCTTTTGGTGGTGGCGCCAAAATGGCTTCTGGAAGGAGTCCTAGGTGGCACCAAGTTTGAATGGTGGAGATGATTTGTGTGGTAGGATGTCAGGTGGAGATGAAAGGAAAGTTGGCGCCATTTTAAGGGTGGTTAAGAGGAGGTTTTGGCGCCATATTTTTGGTGTCTTTTGGAGGTGGTGGTTGAGTGAAGGGATGTGAGTTAGCTGGCGCCAAAAATGGTTTAGGACTAGGAGCTTAGGTGGACTAGGTTTAAGGCTATTTGGTGGAGCTTGGCTATGTAAGTTTTAGGGTTAGGTAGAGATGCCAAGGATGTGGAATAGCTAAGCTAAGCTAAGCTAGCTTAGTGTTTGAGTCGCTGAATCGGGTTTTAAAGTATTGCGTTTGTAGTACAGCCGAAATAGCATTCAAAACAGATATAATTTTATTACTTGAAAAGATTTGCGAGGTCGAACATAAGGAGCAAATTGGTATTTAAAAATCAACATCACAATTCAGAATTAAAAGAGTAGCAATCATATTAGTATCAGAGTGCAAAAATATGGGAGTAAAATGGTGATGTAAATCACCAAATACTCCTATAATATCACCAAATAATTCAATGTATAAATATGCAATGGAAACTAGAATCTGTCATCTGATTCCTTAATCAGACGACTTAAAGTGTCTGATTTCTTCTCTTTCTCTACCTCTCTTTTCTGCTTTGGCTTTTGTTCTAACTTCCTTTGTCTTTGCCTTCATGATTCTCTTCTTTCTCTTCTCTGTCTTTCTCTTTGTGCTTTGGCTTCTGCTCTTCTTCTTCTTCCTTTGCCTTCTGCCTTTAGCTTTAGCCTTCTCTTCTCTGACTTAAGCCTTTCGTCCTCTTCCTTTCTTCTTCTTCTGGCCTCCTCTTTTTCAGCTTCTTCCTTTGGCCACCTCTTCTTCTTCAGACTATGACTAAGTGTCGGCCGAAGAACCCTGTAGCAAAACCCTACCCCTACCCATGTGCATCTCTCCTCACTTTCTCTCTTAGGATTTGCTCTCCCAGAGCCACACAGGAATTTGGGTAATCGGGTCAGGTGCGTACCCAGGACCAGGCCCACCAGCGTGCGGTAGTGGGAGAGGAGTGCAGGTCGGGTCAGGCCAGGTCTGCGGTGCGTGTTCGCAGACGAGACCGGGTCAGGTGAGTGGGACCTCACCCTGTGGATCTGAGGCAAACAACTACAAGTAAAAAATAAATTTATGCGAGCGCAGGTGCCCCTTCGTTTCCATGGTGGGACTATCCGTGCCCCCTCTTCGTATGCGCCTACAGCAAAGGTTGAGCTTCCAATTGTAGCTGCTTGCGAAGGCCTTTGACTCCAATTGAGGGCCTGAGTGCATGCGCGAGGGTATTCCACACAACCTGGGCCAGCAGCCTAGGCTTGGCAGAACCTGGAGCTGCAATAAGCGAGCTTCAAGCTCGCTCGCCAATAGCAGATGGCTGACGAACCTGAAAACACAAGAACGGCCTTGTGGCCACGTCAAATTGCTCAGGGAGGTTCGCCGGAGTACGGCGAAGGTGCTAGGGGTGTTGGCGTGGCAGTGCCTGTGAGTGCGTGCCTAGGGTGCACTGTGTGCGTATGAGTGGGTGTGTTCGGTGAGGTGCTTGGGTGAGTGGCGCGGTGAGTGGAATGAGGAGAAATGATCAGTGCGGTGAGGCGGAGCTCGTGGGCTTGTCGGCGAGGGTTGTGGTGGCCTGTGGAGGTGAGATGGCCTCGCTAAAGTTGATGGTCAAAGATGAAGGAGATGAAGGTGCGAGGGGCGGCAGTGGTTGGTTTGAAGTGGAATTAATAAGGGAAGAAAGTAGAAGTGAGAGGGAACTTATCTGGGAGGTTAAGGGACGAAGGGGATGAGCGAGGGCATCGGGTCTGGTGTGGCCGACGTCGGAGACGAAAGTGGCTCCGGTGAGGTGGGATCGGCGAGGACGAAGGGAGAGAAGTGCCTGTTGGTATGGCGAGATGCGAACGAAGTCAGGGAAGATGGATTGATTGCACAGCAATCATGGGTCCTAATCAACCCAAATAATGTCTGAACCTAGCTTAAATTGTGGATATTGCACTCATATCTTGCATATCATGCATTGCATCAGTCTATTTAGAATAAGATGAGATATTCTGTTAGTTAATGGTTTTTATTGCTAATTGCAGATAATAAAGTGATCAAGGATGGAGATAGTGGAATAAAGCAATAAAGGAAGAAGACTGATTCAGATAAGAGGAGTGAGGAGGATAGCCTTATCCCTACCCTTAGAAACCCTAGGACAGCCTTCCCAAACCCAAAACAACCTCCATTAGGGCACCTTAGCCTCAAAACCCAAACATGGATAGCACTATCCATGTTCTTATCCACCTTATCCCTCTCCTAAACACTTAGGAACCAAAACCAACCTTAGAAAACCTAAAACCCACTCTCCAGCACATTTTAGGACGTCCAGACATCTGGCAGGACGTCTGATTTCTGCAGAATAACAATACAGGAAGCCAAAACTCATACTGACACATAATTGGACGTCTAATTTAATGTCCAGATGTCCAATTTTGTAGTATAAGACGTCTAACCACTATCCTGGATGTCTGATACTGCTGTCTGGTTCCTGATTTTGGTGTTGGAAGCCCTAGCTTGCCTATTTTGACCTAAGAACCCCACCGGACACCCTAAGAAACCTAAGTAGAGACCTCCTAAGCATAATCCACTATCCATAGCCCTACTTGTCCTATCCCTAACCCAATTGAACCATCCCATACCTAATTGGGTGCACCCGAGCCCAATTAGATCCACCCAGGATCTAATTAACTCATACCTATTAGGGTTACCCCAACCTAATCACATGCACACATCCAATTAGACTTGACCTAGACCTAATTAGGTTCACTCCTACCCAATTAGACTTTCCTAAGCCTAATTAGGTCCACACCCCCTTAATCTAGATTGACCTAACCTATTTAGCACCTAATCCTACCAAAACCCACAACCTAGCCCTACGAAAAATACACACCCACACACACATGCACACCTTCCCATTTTAATCCCACCAAACCCATGCACACTCTCTTGGAAACCCTAAAGACTTGTATCAAACCTAGATCCAAAAAATGTCACATTGGCTATTTTAGGAGCCACCAAAAGTGGCAACCAAATGGAGCCTTCCATAAGGTCAAAGAGAGAGCCACGAAATTAGACCATCTCCATACACTCTCCCATCCATACTCTCCACTCTAAACTTGCTTCCACCCTCCAAAACCTTAAGGCCGTCCTCCTCATCCTCCTCCAAGGCTCCATGGACGGCTAGCTAGAGAAGCTTCTCGCCAAAGCTTCAAGAACAGCCATTGGTAGAGAAAGGGTGCAACACCCTCCACTCTCCACTTGGGTGCACTCGCCCCCATCTTCTTCTCTTCTTGGACGACCATGAAGGCTCACCCATAGCCTCTTGTGGCCGGCCATCTCTTTTGGTAGGCGTGTAGACAGGTTTGCATATCCAAGGTCTAGCCTACACCCTCATATTACGACCCGATTCCCAAATCTCTACAGGACACGAGAATCGAACCGACTCGACTGATCCCAAGACCCAGTCGTCCAATGAGAAAGTAACCAAAAAACAGTAAAATAAACCACATTCACCATGCAAGCAACTAACAGCAACAAAAGTACAGCAGTAAAGAAAGGAACTACTACAGTACTGATGTGAACCTCATCATGAGCCATAACTAGCTCATTTTGACCTAATACAAAGGATAAAAGCTCCTACATAACTCAAGGAAAGGCTTAACTCAGAGAATTCTGAGTTTAAGGAGAAAACGAGTCATAAGGGGTAAAAATGCAATTTTACCAGTATAATCTGCATACAGGGTAATTCAGGATCCAAACATAGGTCAAAGCAACCTAATAAGAATAAAAGTGGGATGAGATGATCTGACAAGGGCTACAGCAATTCCAAGGAACTAAATGATAATCTGTAACATTAAAACAAACCCACTTCAATTCACGAGGTTCGAGGTAAAGTAAAAATAGAATAAACCCTCTAAAATTCATAGAAAAATAATCTCTAGGGTTTAGAACCTTCAATTTGTCCTTCAGAATTCATTTTGACCTACATTGAGAACCATGCCCAATTAATAACTTAATTCAGGTTTTTGCGTAAATTGACCGGTCAAACAAGGTTTAATCTAGAAATAAAATTAACCATCATATTCCTTAGGTCCTAATTAGTCATGTATAAAAACTTGAGCCTAAGAAGAAACCTTCTTGACCAACTTTACACTTTGGTCCTCATATATTTACTTTTTGGCCCTCAACTTTTGAACCCTCACATTTATACCCCTAACTCTCCTTCGTTCTTTGCATTCAGGTCCCTCCTGCCAAAACCTGACCAGCACCATGCTCCGGCGACCTTGCGCGGAGCATGGCGCCACGCAGGGTAAGGGGGAGGGTCTGGCAAGTAAACCGGGGGTGCCCTGCGTCGTCAGCCGTCGCAGGAACACCCCCCTGGTCGCTGCAACCCACCATACCGGCCGTGCGAACGCACGGACGGTATGGGTTTCCATCTCCGGCGTCCTCCGGCGAGGGAGACACGTCGTCTCCCTCCGCCCTCCTCTCTGATTCCGCCTCTATAAATACCCCCGTCGCTCCGCCGTTCTGAGCAGCTCGATCCTGACGGAGAAAGACCCCCACTTCCTCTCTTCCCACTCCGACAGGAAGCCCTCCAGCTCCGGCGGCCTCTCCCCTTCCTCTTCGCTTTGCCGCAATACCAGCAGCAGAGACTTCTTCCTGATTCTCCTCCGCGTCGCGCAATACCGGCGCGCGCTGCTTCAGCCCCGTCGTCGCCGCCGTTCTCTCCCTCTGGGCATTTCTTCTCCAGCTCCGGTAGGTACGAGCCGGCAGCCACTTCGTCCCCTTCGTCACTTTAGTTGGGTTAGAATTAGTCGTCTCTACCCCCTCTTTCTTTTCCTCGCTATTTTACATTCAATTAAACCCTCGACCGACCCGACCACCGTCATCTTCCACACCTCCAGCCATCCTCCGGCGAGTCGCTCCCGTCATTCCGCCACTCCACACGACTCGCTGACCCTCACAGAACCTCCGCCTCCTCACCCTGATCAACCTCCGCCCTTCCACTTCCCCCAAATCACCCTCTGCAACTCCACCGAACAAACCCATCTCCCAACCTGCAGTTTGACCTAGGGCGGCCCTTAGGCTCCGCCCCGCCGCCTGCACACCCCCCGACCACGTTCGCCATGCCACGGCGAAGGTGCTCCGCGTTTCTGATTGGGCCGAGAGGCCGTTTCTCTGTGGGTAGGTACCTGCGCTCGCCGCCGCCATTGTTGAAGCGAAGCAGCTTCTTCACCTGCTGCCCCAGGTGCGCCACGCCCAGGTCACGCTCCCAGGCAGTGCGAGGCGTCTTCGCGAAGTACCAGGCTGCAGTCGAGTCGAAGCTCTCGCGCGAAGCCCCCGCGCTTCGCCTCGACTGCCGTTGCTTCCTCCGCGCAGGCATCCAAATTGGGGTGGGACATTTAGTCCCACCTCGTAACTTTTCAGAGGAGCGCGCCCGCATAAAGGCAAAAAGTGCCTTATGTTCGTTGCCTCCTGAGCACGGGGTGAGGTCCCTCTCACTCACCCGCTCGACCCGGCCTCGTCCGCGACCACGCCCCGCGGACCTGGCCCGACCCGACTTAGACTGACCTGCACTCCTCGCCCACCACGCACGCCGGTGGGCCTGGACCCGGGCACGACCCGTACCCGAATACCCGGCAGCTCTGGGAGAGCTTTCCTAAGAGCGGCTTCTGTGAGAGAGAAACGCGGGGGAGAGGGTAGAATTAGGTTTTGCCCCTCTGATCAAGTTGTGCAAGTGTGCAGGCAGAGAAGAAGAAAGACGCCCGCTGAACAGAGAAGAAGGCCGACGAAAGCTGAAGGAAGGAGGAGCACCGAGCGGCACTGTAGTAGCGGCAGTTTAAGTCGTCTGATTGGAAAATCAGACGACGTCCTAAAGGCAAAGAAGGAGAAGGAAGGCGAGGCAGAGGAGAACACAGAGAGGCCAAGGGAAGACTCTGAAGAAGAAGAAGAGCACAAGAAGAAGAAGATCTGAAGAAAGGAAAAGAAGAAAGAAAGAAGAAGAAGAAGAACAGGACCGCAAGGGAGAAGAAAAAGAAAGAGACGAGCAGAAACAAGAACTGAAAGAAGAAGAAGAGCATCACTACTGCTGCAGATAAAGCAGAAGAGCCAAGCAGAAGAAGATAAGCAAAGAGAAAAGAGGAGAAGAAGAAAGAAGCCAACAAATTCTCTCTCTCTCTTTCTTTATTTTTTTGTAAAAGAAACTTGTATCTCTAGAATACAACTTGCTCCCTGAGTTCAACCTCGGGAACTCTTTATTTCCGAGTAACAAATTGTATTAAAATGGTAATCACCTCTCTATACTATACTACGACGAAATAATAGAACTATAGAGGAAGGTCGCCACCAAGTACACACCACCACAACATTAGAGAATTTTAACAGATACAGAAATATGAAGTTTACAATAAAAGAGTATAAAAGTGTAACAAAATACTCACTACTACAGAAAACGGGTATAACAAAAGTACAACTACTGGACTCTACTGGACCCAGCGCCCTCTGCAGCCGTAGGCTCTGGATCCTCAACACCTGGACCTGAAAAAGGTGGTAAGTACGACACGTCAGCGAAACGCTGAGTAGAGTGGCAACCAACTAATTAAGAGAAACAGTAAAGGTGGACAGGTAGCTGTTGTTTTCAATTTCTTTCTTTATTTAACTAACTATTCTTTCTTTCATCACTTGGTTTATTTATCAGGTCTTTTTCTTGATCTTGAATGTTCCTCGTGGGAACGATCTTGATTGCAGTCTTTTCCGAAGAGTAGAAGTAGCACGTGGTGCTCTCCTGGCCGGGAGAGTCCCCCGTGGTGGTCCTACACTCAGTCAACCACCCCAAGGTCACTGACAGACGTAACAGTGACTACGGCACGCGCGATAAACGCACGGGTAGCTACCCCGCACTGGCACGCGGTCAGTCATTTCCGTTAAAGGATGAGCCCAAAGCACAGCACGGAACCAGTATAGGGCAGAGCCCTCTCAGTAATAAGGGTCTAGCCCCTCCACAGTAACCAAACAGGGGTCTCGCCCCTCCACAGTCAGCGCACCCTCGCCTGACTACCCTGGTTTGCCCAGTGGGCCTAACAAGTCGATGTAGGACGGCTAGCTGAACCCCGGGCCCCGTGGGGTGGCTAGCTCTCTCCCTACACTAGTAGCACTCCTCGATACTGTGTATGCGAAGGCCAAAAGTCGGTACAAAGTGGCCAAACCTAACCCCGGGTCTCAACCCTAGGGCGACTAGCTTCGCTCTGCACTAAGAGGTAACCTGTGCTTCCCTTGGTATCACGTACCCAAGAGACAACACACTTTCCCATTCACTTTTCCAGTTCCACTCTATTTATTTCCAGGAGCTCTACTCCTAACTCCCCATAGGGTTCATGCTCATGTTTTTCAGGCCAAGCCATACTAGGTTTCATCATTTTAGGTTTATTCGCATATAGCACGTGTTTCCAACATTCAAACTTTCTTTTCCAATTTATCTATATGCAGCTCGTATTTAATTTCAAACAACAGGAATTTCATGTAGCAATTACTAACAACAGTACTCTACATTTCACAGGCAACTGTTATCCATTTACAAGCAATTATTATTATTCTATCTACTCATCCAAGATTGTAATTCAAGCATTCAATACAATCGTTCCAGTGTTTCTAGTCATAGGATTCATGCCATACCCTAGGATCTATCATTTATTCCAGACATGCAGTTAAGTTTGTAATTAACTAAGGGAAGCCACTCTACCCGCAAAACTGGGAGTAATGGGGGCTCGATCGGCAGGTCTGCATGCCCCCGCAACCCCTAAGTCCGCAACAGAACGAAGTCCTAACACAAGGATCAACCACAAGAAACCACTCAGAATAGGATAAAAGTATTTCAAACAAGTAGAGGAACTTATTCGGAGAAGAACAGAATCTTAAACACGGAAATTGAACCTAAACGGGTCAAAAACGACAACTCTGACTCAAATCAGACGTCTGGAACATCTTCCAAACGTCTTAAAAAGGGGTCCAGATCATACCTCACTCTGCGCTGCTCCTCAGACGTCCAGAGATCTTACTGAACCCTCTAGACCTAGTTCCAGACGTCCGACTATCCCTTCGTACGTCTGGAGACGCTCTCCACCGTCTGGTGCCTCGCCCAGACGTCTGAACCGCGTGGGAGGGCGTGTCCCGCACCTTCCTGAAGCGAATCCTGCACGCGCACGCAAAATCTCTCAACACGGCATGCTACAAAGTTTCACAAGAACGGCCTGCATGGTCGTATCCGCAAAAAGGAAGGTATAGGTGCAGTACGTACCTCTCAGTCGTCTGGAGCTCCCTCCAGATGTCATCCACGTCGTCCGGTTGTAGGTCTAGACGTCTAATTCTGGGAAAAAAAAAATCCCAGAATTAGGACCTCCTTCGTCTTCTTCCTACTGCGTGCGACCACGCTGCGCAGCCGCTCGTCCACTGCTCTACTGCAGTAGCCTCGGGGAAACCTCCCCGACACACACTCCGCCTCGAGCACGCCGGCCGGCCTCGAGCTGCTCTGGCGAGCTCTCTCTCTCTCACGGCTCGTACGCTCTCTTCTCCCACTCGCTGCTCTTCTCTTCGCCACTGCACTCGACTGCAGCTGCTGCTCGCTCTCACTCTCACTCTCGTGTTGGAGGAAGGAGGAGACGGATGGGGTGGGGTGGCGTGAGGGAGAGGAGGGGAGTATTTGTAGGCGTGAGGGGAAAAGGTCCTGCAGGTCGGCGAGGGGAGAGAAAGAGAAGAAGGCGGCTGGGGTTCAGCCTGCGCACGGCGCGCACGCAGACTCGCGATCGTACGCACACAAAAATTAATTTCTAGACGTCTGGGAAGGTGTCCAAACATTTGGCCCAAGTCCCAGACGTCTTAAAGGACTTTGATGGCATAAGTCTTAACACCTCACACAAGGCTGATGGCCCTAGTGGCAACTTTCCGACGTGAGGGATATCTTCTATTTATTTGCTTTCTAGTGTAGATGATATGTGATAATCTTTTATGCATAAATAATTTCATGATGTTTCTATGATTGATATTTTCCTCATGTTTGCTTGCCCATATGATACCTAGGTTTGATCACACCATGCATGGCTACCATGGCCTCATTTAGATGCACATAGTCACTTAGGTTTTTGCTGGTTTATCTAGATCTAGGTTTCATTTTGCTTTTCAAAATAAAGATCAAATACACAAAAAAAGGCGCTAAAGACAAAAAGATAAAAAAATATTAGGTTAGATTTAGGTTATAAAAGCCGATTCAAATCTCGATTCGTTTTCATGCCTCCCAGAGACGAACGACCGGGACTCAAGTTTTAAAAAGAATAAAATCTACATGAGTTTCGTTATCACAATACCTTTGACGAGTGGTTTTTGTGACTATACTATGATTTCCAACGATTTCAAAATATGCGATTTCCACGCTCGTCATGGATCCGCCGCAGGTATGGCGGTCAGACGATGAGGAGCAGGGAAGGTCACCGAACGTCGAGGAGCCTACGGCCGTGAGGGGGAAGAGAGGAATTTGGGGTAATTTGTGGCCGAAATCGAGCGTGAAAAGATCGGGGAGGTCTAGGATCCTTTAAATAGAGCTCTATAAGTCGGTTAGAGCTTGGGAAGCAAGCTTCCCAAGCTTGGAAGGTCGCCGGCGATGGAAGTTTATTTGGATACCCAAATCTCCCATGCGTTCGCATAAGAGATTGGGAAGGAATTGAAGCTCATCAATGGGTTCAGACGAGAAAGAATATCTCAGAGGATCTCCCTTCCAATTTTGGAAGAGATTCTCTGAGAAATCAAAGAGATCTCCTTTGTCAAAGGTCGCCGGAGTAGGTTTCCTCCGTGATAATGGTGGAGGAACCTATTTGTGAAGATGATGAGAAAGTTAGGGGGTTTATTGTAAGGATTTTTGAAAGTTAGGGGTAGAAATGTAATCAGACAGGACCTTTTTGCAAACTAGGTCAAGATGAGTTCCCCTTAGATCCAAATTTTGGTACAAAACTAATTTGGACCTAAGGAATCAAATGGTGAAGTTGGATTTTGGGTTTGATCATGTTTGATTGGAAAATTTATGCAAAAACCTAAATTAGGGTAAATATCTGTTTGAGACCCTATTCTAGGTTAAGATGGATTTTAATGGCCAAATTATATGTACTAAACCATAAAGGATATTTTTATATGATTTTTAGAGGGTTTAAGTGAATTTTAGCCTGACCAGAACCTTGGTTAATCGAGTGGGTCTGTTTTTAGGGTTTCAAGAAGTCATTTAATTCACAGAACTCACACAAACCCTTTTATGTCAAATCCAACCCACTTATTATCTTATTTAGACCATTTGACCTTTATTTAGCCCTTGAGAAAACCCGTGGTTGTACTTCATTGGTAAAATTACAGTTTTACCCCTAGTATCTTGTGTTTCTCTCAGAAAGGTTATGCAGTGAATTATGACCTTCAGTTGGTTATGTAAGAGCATTTATTCTCTTCATTAGGCCAAAATGAGCTAGTTAGGGCTCATGATGGTGTTCCCATCACTTAGCTAGCTTAGCTAGTAAATGAGTAGGGTAGGAGGTAGAGGGAGCTTGTTAAGGTTTTGGAGGTGATGAGCTGGAGGAAGGTGTCTTGAGTTGCACTGGAGTTGGTGGTTGCTGAAGAGAACTGCAGGGAGCTACCTTAGCTGGTTTAGATTGCTAGTTCTTTGCTAGCTACTAAACCAAGCTAAGATGAGCTAGCTTTTACTGATATGAGTTGAGGTGAGCTGGGTATGGTCATCCCAAATAATGGGAACACCACCATAGACCCTAACTAGCCACTTCTAGTTAGGTATGATTAATAAAAGCTCCTACATAATCATTTGAAGGTCATAACTCTGCATTGTTCTGATTTAAGAAGAGAACAATAAATCAGGGTTAATTATGTAATTTTAACAGCACATCATGAATACAGATTAACCATGGGGTCACTCAAGGGTTAAATGAAAGTCAAATGAGCTCTAAAGTCTAAGAACTAGGTCAACACTAATAGAAATAGGATTTCATGCTTTTCGAGAACTGCAACAACATACAAAATCCTAATTATCAATCCGCTTAAATTAAAGAGGTTCTGGTCAGAATAAAATTCATCTAAACCTCCTAAAATTCATGAAAAAATATTCTAAGAGGTTTAGTACCCTTAGTTTGACCATCAGAACCTATTTTGACCTATAATAGAGTAACAAATGAAATTTTGCCGTGTAATTTTCCAAGTGAAACATAGTCAAAACTCAAATCCAAATTCACCATTAGATTTCTTGGGTCCAAATTAGGTTAAGGAAAAAATTTGGACCCAATCAAAGTCCATCTTGACTTAGTTTACACTTTAGTCCCTAAAATCTCTATTTCTTATAATTAGACCCTTAACTTTCAAAAGTATTGCATTTAGCCCCTATCTTTCTCATCTTCCTTGCATTTTGGTCCCTACTACCATTGGCGGTGAGAATGCATCTGTAGCAGGATTCAAGGGAAAATTCCTCCCTCCAATCAAAGCTAATTCCCTTCAAATTTGGAGGGATGAATCTTGAGGAGTTCCTAAATTTTTTGGACTGCCTTAGGGACTCCAACTCAACCCCTTTAGCTTAGGCAAAGCTCTAGAAATCCGTGAGAGATCCCAATCCAAATCGCAATGATTCTTCCTGATTGAGGCCCGATCGAGCTTTATATATACTCCCCATGCTCCCAGTGTCAAGATCAGTCCGGCCTAGGCCACAAATCATCTTCCTTCTCTCCCTCCGACCACCTCTCTCGCAACTCCAGCATGCTCCCCAATTCTCCTTTGTCGCTCTCTACCATGTATGATAGGCAGAGGGAACTTCTTCCCCAACGTCTTCCACTCCTCACCGGTCAAAACAGGAGCTACCTCAACCTTTCCTCCTCACTGTCCTCATCACCGGAGACTTCATCTCCTCCAGTGCCGACCAATCAAAGTTGATGCGGATCTCCCTTCCCCTTCGTCCATAATTAGATCTCCTCACTCTCTCTCCCCCCTTATCTTAGTTTTAGGCCCTTCAAACCTCAATTTGACCGCCATTCACGTGCCTTCCACCTCATCTTCTTCGCCTCCAGCGTAAGCTCCAATGAGTTCGCTACGCCACCACAGACCACTAAACCACTTGCTATCACCTCCAAAAGCTCCGCCATATGCTTTCGACCAAAAGCCCTCGTCTAATTTGAGGCTTCGTGCACTTCTTCACCTCGATGAACAACCCACCTTCCACCGACCATCTCGGCTTCGTCCGACCATCCTCGTTCACCATTCACCTTGCCGCTACTACCACCACCTTCCACAAACCTTGGAGAAACCGCTGAATGTTCTAATCTGGCCCAAGCGGACGTATACTTATTTTCAGGAACTTCGTTGGAGCTTCGTCGCTGCCCTCATCAACTCGCCATCATCTACCACAATCCGTTCACCTTTGCCCTTGTTAGCACTTCGAGCAGCTATAGAATCCATCCACAAAGATAGCTGGGCCTTCAATTGGCCAAGACAACAGCAACAATAGTGTCGATTGATAGAGAAGCTCCACACGAAGCTGCTGAAGAAAAGGGAGCAAGTTTTGTCCCACGTTGTGGGCACCAAACGTCGTGCAATGCATAAATTACTTTTGTCCACAGGATTGTTTGCCTCAATCACACGAGGGGTGAGGTCCCCCATGCACGTTCTCATCCATACGATTACTCACTCCTCACCCACGACCCATACTCGCAAGTCTGGTCCCTCTGCCTGAATCCGATTACTCGTGTATTGACCCAATTAGAGGAAGAAAATCTAAGATGGGTAAGGGTAGGTTTTGCCTCAAGATGCATGCCTATACGCTCAACACTTAGGCATCTCCGAGACTTGGTGCTCTGGCTCTATGTTGCGGCTCTGTTAAGCCCTTGTGCCTGTTCTAAGGTTTGGTGATACTTAAGGCGCCTGAAGCACCTTACCGACATCTGACTTGGCCTTGATTGAAATACTATAGACTTATTTGGCTCCTATGCTGACGTGGAATTTGAGAACAAGTGGTTGAGACCACTGTAGTGATATTTGAGTTGGTTGATTTCATTGGGATGTGCTTAAATGAGGGATTAATTGGTGATTTAAATCACCATTTTTATAATTCTTTCTTATTCTTTTTATCCCACTAATTCTTGAGATACATTTGCTATTCTTGAACATTTTTTTGAGTAAATTCCTATCATTCCTTGACTGTCTTATTGTGTTAATTGTTTCTAGTTACGATTAGTGTGTGAATTCCATATTTGCTCCCTGCTAACGACCTTGGACTCACTTGTGTTTTTGAGTTTATAAATTTTAAATGTTATTGCAATTTTTGTCACTATACTACGATATTATACTTTAAACGACAACTCTTGCGACACAACACATACCCTGACAACGGACATGTCCAGGCAGAAGATCCTACAACAACATCATCTCCCAGTACTATAAATAGCAAATAGAGGCTCTCAAGGCTCCTCTTCAGGCAATCTAAGAGAGAAAAGAGATTATATTACCACTTTTTACTAGTGAATATTCGGGAGAATTTTCCTCCTCCCAGACGTACACCTCTCGTGGTAGAACAAAGTCACAAATCTCCTTATTTCCCTTGCGATTGCTAGTTCTTGATTCGTTTAGTCGAGCCCTCCCATTACTTAAGAGATTCAATCATAAACCGTTGTAACAAAATCATCATAAAGTTTGCATTTTTTAGTAGTTATAATTGGAAGGATGTCTCGTAACATTTTACATCGATAAACTTTTATCTCTACCTAGTTAGAAAAATTATTCAAAATATCACCACTTAATCTCTAAAATCATTAGCATTGCAAAGAAAAAGAGACAATATAAAGAAATGCACTGTGCGACTCATTTTGCAACGCATGTTGTAAAAGGAACATATGGTTGCATGCTCTTCCTAAATCACGGATATGGTGGATCCTCTGTCGCTATTCACCCTTATATAATCAAATATCATTAGTAATTTTTGAAATATTACCGATAATATTTTTATTTTTAAATCAAATATCATCGATAATTTTTACATTTTAATCAATATCGTTGGTGATTTTTACATTTTAATCGAATATCACTAATAATTTTCAATTATTTAGATAAAAATAACTAATGATATTTAAATATACTAATATATACTACTTAAGAGTGTCACCTATATTTTAAATACATCAATGCATTCTACCTATGAATCTCACCAAAGGTACAATCCCACTTACGTGAGAGAGGTAGAGAAGACGTGATCCACACTTTTTGACGAGGACATGAAAAAAGAAAACAAAAAGAGTCCAGATTCTTTAGCTATCACGCCACCGCACCTTTCCCGGAAGATAAATTAACATATAATTTCTTCAGGTACTAAGGTCACTCTGGGCGTGTTGTTGCGAGGTTGTTCCCACGACCCTAAATAATATACAACGATTGTTTTTAAACACAAATGCTCAAAAAAGAGGTTATTTAATGAAATAATAATAATAATCCTGCAGCTATGGGAGCTTACTATAAAAAATCACTCATCGCAACTGATGTGACTAATTCTCCATGTGGAAATATTTTCTTCCCTTGTAAGAACGATATCTTGACATCATGCAGATTGCATAGATTTTACTGGACACAATTTTCTAATTTGTGATCGGCTTTATCTTATGTCACGCTTATATGAAATTGACATCTAGAGATGCCTATCAAATATGTTTGCACAAAAAGTGAAACCATTTCTATAACATTCAATATAGATTACGTCGTTATTGAATATTGATTGATTGCACGTCCTCTGCATTTGATGCGACTCTCCAAAAATATTTATAAGCATAGATGCAAAATGTGCTATGCATTCATCTTGAAGTGCAACGATCAAAAAAATATTTATATGTGATGCTTCCAAATAACAAAAGAGGACCTCTGCTCCCGATTCCATCTAAGGTGAAGTCATCACATGTGTTGGAATACCACATAAGGATCTTGAAGCAAGGGAACCAGCCAAGGCCCTTTCATTTCATGAACCAAACATGATTTGACGTCAACTTACTTGAATATCACAAAAGAGAACCCATGTCGAGAATCCATTATAAGGCAAAATAATTATTAACATCATAGTTCCATGATTTCCAAAGCATGCCTACTTTGAGGGACCTACAATGCATTTGTGCAACTAAATCGTGCAACTAAGCATCAGATGCTTTGGACCATGCATGGGTGCAACGAACAAGAACCTAAATCCAAATTCTTCTGCTTTCTTCTCGTCTACCTAGCAAAGCGAAATTGAGAGCCCCACATGTCGCTGGCATCATCAGCTACATTCCATAGGTATTGCATAATAAGAAAAAGTTAATTTCTGCGAGTGTAACTAATGTTAACCTATCTTTTTATTTACTTTACAAAATGAGTTAATACTTGCTTCTAGCAAGTGTTACCAAGAGCTATTAAGAATGAGAAGGGTTAAAAAAAAGGAAGATTATCATCAATTTCAACTTAATATCGATAGAAACCTAAGTTTTACAAAATTTATATTTTTTCTCTAAAATATAAATTTTAAAAGATGATATTAACCTACAAAATAAACCAAGATTAAGCTTCATTTAAAAAAATATTTTATCCTCCTCCAAAATTTACAAATAAATAATATTTAAATATTCTTTAAACAAAAAAAAAATTAAAATTAATCAATTCCACCAAACGTAACACCCGCGTTGCCGGCCTAAGACTTCTTCCCCCACCACCCCAAATAGACAGAAATACACATATCCCGCGTCAATCCACCGTCTCCTCTGCTCTGCTCTCCTCTCCTCTCCTCTCCTCTCCCCAACCACCTCTCAGAGGTACAACTACAGCGGTCAACGCGCCCTCTCCATTAGTGGGTGGGGGCACCAAGCGGCCCATCGGGATCCGGTCACCGTCTTCCCGGCCGGCCGCCCGATCCCACTGGAGTTGGCGTTTCTTCGGCCGCCATGGCAGCGGTGGTGGGGTCCCCGTCGCCGCAGGCCGAGTACGAGTTCGCGGACCTCCACGACAGAATCAACTCGTCCCGCGAGAGGCGCCTCACCGAGCTGGAGGCGGAGGCCACGGGCACCACGACCTGCGGCATGACGGGGATGTTCATCATCAACCACGAAAGCCGGTAAGCACACCCCCGCTCCCCCTTCCTGGCAGCGGTTTTCGCTGTTTTTGGTCATGCGGTTGTCGTTACCCCCCAACTCCCGCAGGAAAGGTAACGGTTTTCTGGCGATTGGTTTGTGTGTGTGTGGGGGGGTGGGTTGGGGGAAGGCGGGCGGGGCGCGGCGTGGGTTTGAATTTATGGATGCGTACGGAGGTCGTTGGGTGGGGGTTGGAGATTAATTAAATTTGGGCTAATAATCATGATTTTATTATGATGCGGTAATAGAAATAGTTGATGCGAATATGGATAGATAATGTCCCTCACAAGTATCTCAGCTGACAACTAACTCATACCACCTTGTTGAAAATGGTGGCGTCGGTCAAGACTCGTTAACATGGAGCTTACCTGGGGGCCATGGGTTGGGACACCTACGGGCTCTTGAAATTTATCTCGTAAAAAGAGTTACTCGTTGTTAATATATATATATATATATATATATATATATATATGTGGGGAAAAATTAAGTTTTGGTCGGGGTTTAGGAAGCTAATTTGATGTACGTATATATATATATATATATATATATATATATATATATATATATATATGCATATGCCTTAAACTTTACCCTCATAGGAAGGTAGAAATTTACAGGGAAATGCAAAATAGAGATTTGTGGCTTAAGTCTACAGGTCTATTTGTTATACGATATACAATAATTTATACTAACATTTGACGAGTTTTATCTTGAAAGAAAATTTTAAAATTCAGGATAAATTTACATCCATGTACTTCGAAACATAAATTTTATTCCTTGTAGATAAGATAGCTGGTGAGATAGAGAAAATTTATCCCTCACACATACATTCCTATGTAGTTTGATTTGATCATTTATGTTAGAAAAGTTCATTAAACCAATCTCCATGCAACTATCACTTACGTTATCCTTGCATACATCATAATCTACTAAAAGTATGATCCCATCATTATTCATCACACTATTCATCTTATCCATGATATATCAACTATCTCACTTACCTACTCGACATCTCTCGAACTTTTTTGATGAGTATAAATAAACCTTTCTTTTTAACTATAATGTTTTAATTGTCAGATAGAATATTTGTAATTAATAGTGGCACATGCTGTAAAATTAAGTATCGATGTAAATACTGGAAATTAGTAGTAGTTGTGCAATTGATCGCAAGTGAAAATGGACGAGCACGTAAAAATCTCAAACCCGTTTGGATTTTCTGTTGGGACGAAGTTACTGGAAAATTAACAACTTAGGCAAACCACAGGGTTATATATGGAATCGATTTGGATCGAGTCGGTGTGATGCAGTCTAAAGTGGTGATATTTAACTTGGATTTCTTACGATCTAACTTTGTTACATGTATGGTCGGATCGTGATAATATACATCAGACAGTTTAATATATATTTTGAGGTGCATGGAAGTGGGTGATATCACCAGAAAGGATTAACGAGACGTGGAGAATAGGGTCTTGTTCAGTTGATCATGTGACCTCTACCGGGTGGACCATCGTAAAGCGGAGTTTCCACAAATTAATGAAATCATATTAAACTAAATTTTTCCTTAGATTTCCCACTTCAACCATGTTCACATCAATATGGATCAATTATACCTGCAGTAGACATGTGGGGATATCAACAAAAAATCGTAAATCAATTCCACACAACTGCAACTCAAAAGAATCCACAAAATGATCAATCTTTGATCCAAATGCCAAATACCCAGCTGGTCAAAGGCCTCGAAAAGACCCATCAAGGTAGCACACCTTCACCATCCACACTCGCCTCGGCAACCCGCGCCAAATCTCCATAGAACAGGCGGAAAAGGAACCCACGAGAAGACCCCAATCACCCATATCGAAGAAGGGAGACGGAGGTTGATGAGAAGGGCAAAGTGGTCCACACAGGGCGAAGACGTGGAGGGAGTTGTCGTCGAGGAAGGAGGAGCCGTCGGGGGACCACTGGAGGCACTCGGTCGTCGGGGTAGAGGTGGTAGAAGGAGGAGAGCATGAGGAGCTTACCGTGGCGAGGCGGGGTTGTGTGTTAATTAAAGATATAAGAAAAACGTGAAATAACACTATCCTCATGTGAAACATGTGAACAGTTACCATACGACTCTCCTTCAATTTATCTATGGATAGATGGATTTGGCATGATAGCTAGCTTCAAATCATGACAAACTTCAGAAATTACAATCGACGTAATAGTTTATTATTATTATTTTTTAAATATTTTCATTAAAGTGAAAGAACATGATACAAGTTGACACGAAGGAAGATAGAATATCTTCAATTACGAAGGGAAAAATATATCCTGTAGCAATGGGGGAATGTAAAATATAAAAAATAAGATAAGAAATAAAGGAAAAAGAAAAAAAATGTACCACAAGAATGGGAACCGAACGACCCTCTAAATGAGGGTGACCCACACTCATAGGTATGGTAAAACATTAATGAGACAAATCTCGAAGATTACCCCAACGAGTTAATCGTACAAATCGACCAAAAGCTAGAAAACAACTGTAAACTTTACCATATACTCTTGGGGTCACACGTAGTCCCTAACAAAATTTAAGCTACACTATAAAAATAAGAAAAAGGAATGATCAAGCCACCAACAACGAACAAAGCACGCAACCGCAGTAACACGCGATTGACAAACAAAATCGAGCAAAAACGTCGACACAACACAGCTCCCTCCTCGATTAACACTGCACACACCGTTAGACGAATGGGAAGCTCCCTCCAACTGCCACACGAGCCTGCCGAGGAAGAACACCGGTCGCAACGCCTTCGTGCCCTCATTTGCATCCAATCGCTATTGATCGCTAAGGGCCATGCATGTCAAGATTGATGATGGTGGTGAGATCCAAAGGGAGGAGTGGATCATCCAACAAGAGGGGCTCTCAATCTACCTCAAGTGGCCGATCAGAACCCATACGAAAGCATGCACCGACTAAAGTAGAAAGGGAATGGAGGAAGCATTCTGTTTGGTGAGAAATTGTTTACAATAGACGTAATTGTTGATCGATAAAACTTCGAAATTATGCTTGCCACTTGTTTCCCTAGCCGAATTCTTATATGAAATAGATCCATCCGACTCTTATCAGCACATAACCCCGTTAGTTTGATGTATTCAAAATCCCATCCTATCTTGCAGATGCAAGTTCAATTGTCCACGTGTATTGATTCTCTCTCCCCCACCTTTCATCCTCTCCCCCAAAGCGTCAAAAGCCCTAAGGTTGTTAGGGCCCCGATCGACCATCCTCTTGCCAATCAGGACCCCCCTCTCCTCCACTACCCCTCCCTCTTCTTTTGGTCACCACTTCCTTCTTGATCCACGCTTGATGATCTCGCCCCTCATCAATTAGGTCTTTGCCACTTGCGCTCGACCATGATCACTGTGACGTCACGTGTTACATCGTCCTCATTGGCATGGCATCTACGATGTGGCGCTGCTGACGTGTTGTCACGATGTCACGCTCACCAACATTGCTCGTTTGTGGTTGGGGTGTTTGCCTATCATGGTGATGCACATGGTAGTGGTGGAAGTGCCTACTAGGGTAGTGGTGGTGTGAGCTTCTCCAGCCGGTGTTCCTTGAGCTTGGATCTTTGAGGGACTTAGTGGCCTCCTTTTATTTGAGACCACGTGTGACTTTGTGCTTACTATAGCTGAGACTTCCCAACTCTGTCGAGTTCTGATGGTTATCGATTTCTTGTTAGCGAGAATCGCAAAGATCGTTGAGATTTCTTCTCAATGACGTTATCATTTCTATGAGCGTGGAGTTGCTAATTTTTTAAGCTTTAGAAAAGTACTTTACTTTTCTTATATTTTTATTTCTTTCTTGGTATGTTATTTTGCCTCCATATTGATGGAGTCCCCTTTGGGTAGTAACTAAGTTTTTCTCCTAGAAGGGCCTTCAGTTTTCTCTTTTGTCTTGCGGTTAAGAATTTTACAATGGAGGGATGGGGATTGGGAATTGGAAGGGAAAAGGGAAGGATTGCAAAATAAAATGTGGTGGTTTAGAAATTGGAAATGTAGGAAATTTTTTGAGATTTTAGCATCATATGCATGTGAATGCAGGGAAATGTAAGTAAGGACTTATTTCTACTTCTTACTAAATGTATGTACGTACGTTCGTATGTGCAAATGTTATTTTTATTTTTTAGATTATGAATGGGATTGGATCAAATTATGTTTACTATAAATTTAACATATTATTAATTGTAAAATATTGGTAAACATTCTGATCCAAATCCAATCCACTCAGCGTAAGTTGAAAATTTTCTGATTTAATCTAATCCATGATGATAAAATATCCGATTCAACCCAGTCCAATCGGATAAGAACGGATTGGATTAGGAATTCAATGTAACACCCCAGTTGCTATTAGTAGGATTAAAATCCTATAACTCCTACTTGAGAGGGAGTACTCACTAAGGCTCCGATTGCCCGAGGAATAACTGCGTAGGATACGCCTTTGATCGATCGAAGTATCCGATGAAATTAATAACCGCTCTGACAAGTGGAATAATATTTACTTCACTTTACCGCATCAACCCTAATATCTGTAAAAATATATTCACTCTTGATCCATCCTGTTACACATATTCACATCGATATAAATTAAAATATACTTACTTTAACATAAAAAGTATTACTATATACTCACCATGTGATATCAATTTACCGGACTCACATATCAATATTATAAAATATTATTTATTAATATCATTTCAAGTTAAAATGTCACAAAATTCTCACATGTGTATTTTATTTGATGATGTATATTGTGATATGTAGTTCAAAGTAGGTTGGAACCTAATACTTTCTATCTTCACAAATTTTATTGTGTCACTTCCATTGGTAGAAGATATACTCCCCTCTATAGATGACGCAGGTATTCAGTAATTTATTTATCTCATCAATGAAATCTTTCTTTAAAAAAAAAAAAAGTCCAAACGTCATTCGTTTATGATATATAGATGTATATATGTTGTAATAAAGATATGAGTATAAAAATATACATTGCAATATATTTTACAATATATAATAAAAATCAATCGATTGAAAATTATAATCAATTGATTAAAAATGAAAATCAATCAGTTCAAAATAAAAATCAAATAGATCAAAATATATTGATTGAAAATATCAAAATACATCAAATAAAAATAAAAATAAAAATATTTTACATTTTTATCAATAAAAATAATTTTTTACCTATAAAACATATTTTTTCATTAATAAAATTAAATTTTATTGATAAAAAATTAAAATACAATAACTAAAATCACTGCTCTCGTCCATATGTTACCGAATATATTTTAAAATATATTTATTTACCTTACAATAATTATAGCTAGGGATACAAAAATTGGGAAGGAGCCCAGTGGTGCGAACCCGAATCAGGATAGAAGCAAATCACATTCAATCCCCGCGATGAGCCATTCTTTCTAACAAGAGGTTGTCCTTGTGGATGTATACCTACCGAGTCCTCACTGTCCCGTGGATGGAGGAGTTCGAGTTTGTCTTTTTAATCGCTTGGGACGTTGACATGGAAGATCCATATATTTTAAATATGGTTAGATTTTATTTAACCGAAGAATTATTTAAGGGTTATGTTTTTAGATGAAAACATATTATCAAAAAATATATATTAAAAAAATAATTTAAAATTAAATGACATAATTTATTTTATTTCATCATCAATGTTAACATCAAATTAGTTTATTATGTCACTGCAATATCAATATATATTAAAATATATTTATTTAAAATAATTTATTAATTAAAATATATTTATTATATTACATCAATTTACTCACATTTATGTCACATTATTAAATATCATCTACTAATATTATAGCACAATATTAATTATTTTACTTTATCAATTATTCTTGTGTAACTAGCGAGATAAGATATAGGACTTCTAACTACGGGAGACTAAGGTTAACAATTAATTAAAGAAAGCAACCTAAGGTGAAGTGTGTCCCTCGGATCTGCCAACACATGAGAAATCACGTTAAAAATCAAAAGGAAAAATTTGCTAAATAAATTAAATGAAGTATTTTTAAAGGTACACAGGAGTTCTCGGTTGTACTTTATTTTGTCCATTTATCATTGTAGTCGGGTCTCATCCCTTCCTTGTGGATGGGTTAAACTCTCCGATTGAAATTGGAGAGGGATTTGTAAGTTAAAAATCACCACCCTCGAATAAGTGACGTACTTAATGGATGGTTAATTACCTTTACAATCTAAAAATTTCAAGTCAGAAGACTTTTGTGGTGATTTTTCTTCATTATAAATTTTCACTTAAAAATCATCATCCCCGGTGATTTGTATCTTCTGTAGATTTTGATTAATAAAAAAATTTATATTTATTTTTTTATTACATTGTTCACCCGTGTACTACATTTCCAGACTCTTACTTACGGGAGTTAATCCGTAAAGTAAACTAGGCATGAGAAATTAATACACCAGCAATATGCTACCCACCACTTAACAAAGAAGTATTTTACCCCCTCCTCTCAAAATCCACAAATAAATAATATTTAAATATTATTTGAACGAAAGAAATTAGGATTAATCAGTTCCATCGCATCGGATGTGACACCTGCGTTGCCTGCCTCAACTTTTTCCCTCCACCCCAACTACCACCACCACATGTGCATATACTGTATAAATAACCCCTTCCTTCCCCTGTCAATCCGCCGTCCCCTCTCCTCTCCTCTCCCCTCCCCTCCCCAACCACTTCCACAAGAGGGTATAAGTACCGTGGTCAACGCACCCTCCCCATTAGGGGGGGCACCAACCGGCCCATCGGGATCCAGTCACCACCTTCCCCTCCGTTCGCCCGATCACGCCGGACTTGGCAAATTCTCCGGCGGCCATGGCAGCGGTGGTGACGTGCCCGTCGCCACAGACCGAGTACGAGGTCGCGAACATGCACGACGGGATCGACTCGTCCCACGGTAGGCACTTCACCCAGCTCGAGATGGACGCCGCGGCCGGCACGACCTGCGGCTGGAGAGGGATGGTCATTATCAACCCCGAAAGCCGGTAAGCGCACCCCCTCTTCCCTTCGCCCTTTCCTGGTTGCGGTTTTCGCCGTATTGGTTTGCAGTGGTCGTTACCCGCTGCGGTCGTGGGGATCCAGTCACCTCACGCGAGAAAATTAAACGGCTTACTGGCTATTCGCCTGTGTGGGATTTGAATTTATGGAGGTGGGGGGGGACTAATTAGATTTGGGCTAACTATGTTGTTATTATGACGTGGTAATGGAAATAAGTTCGTAGGAATATGAATAGATAACTATTGGAGTTGAGGAGAGAGATTAATTTTTGGTCGGTGTTTAGGAAGCCAATTTGATGATACGTATGTATGCCTTAAACCATACCCTTTTTGGTTCAAGATAGGAAAGTAGAAATTTACAGGGAAACGCAGAACTTGGATTTGCGGTTTACCTCCACAAGGAAGAAGACCGAGTGGCATGTTGTGGAATCGACAGGAGACACGTGGCCCTCACTATGTTGGGAAGTGACTCAAAATTTAAATTCGGTTGGGGGCTGGGGTTGGGAGAAGTTGGGAACAGGTGGAAAGAAGGATCATTGGGGGTTTTTTTTCATGCATGCACTTGAAAACATTTATAATCCCTTCAGACTCTACGTTCCATGGCTTTAGACTCCATCGATCGGGAAAAGGCCATTCGTTTTAGCTGTAGTGTTTTAATTCAGTGCGTTAGAAGTCAAATCCATCATTGAATTGTTTAGCAATGAGTTTGAATTTTTAATGATTCGCATGATGATTTATATCAATTAAATCGATGATGAAGTTATCAGTATGAATTCAATAGCATGTGAAAAAATAAAAAAAAAATCAAATTGTAAAATCTTAAATTAGTTTATATTAGTTTAACCACATTTAATCTGTTTGAAATAGTGTTTAATAAAAATTATTAAAGATATATAGTATGAAAAATTATTTTACAATTTTAATTATAATAAAATTGATATATTTTCATTAATATTAAAGATAAATTGAAAGTATAATCAAAATTAAGAATTTAATTTTTATTTTAAATTTTAACATTACATATATTTTTTTAATTTAATTTTTTAATTCTTAAATAAAATGATCAAATTAGGTGACTAGTTGAACCAAATCGATCCATCCAATCTAATATAAATCGATTTACAGATTTTAACTTTTATCAATGATAAGACATCAATTTTTATTAAATAAGTTAAATCAAACGAATCTATTCAAATTTTAAAACAATTGTTAGATAGAGTATTTGTAATTGACAGTGGCACATGCTCTAATGTGGAACAATATTCGGGAGTATCTACGTGAATACTAGAAAAGTAGGAATAGTTGTCCGAATGATTGCAAGTGATCCCATGGACAAGCATGCAAAATTTTCAAACCCGTTTTGGATTTCTGTCGGGACGAAGTTAGTGGAAATTTAAGAGCTTAGGCAAACCACAAGATTATTTATGGAATGGCTTTGGATCGAGTCGGTGTGATGCACTCTAAAATGGTGATATTTAGCTTGGACTTTTAACAATCTAATTTTGTTACATATATGGTCGGATCGTGATAATATACATCAGACAGTTTAATATATATTTTGAGGTGCATGGAAGTGGCTGGTGTCACCGGAAAGGATTAATGGAATGAGGAGCATAGTGTCTTGTCCACTTGATCATGAGACCTCTCCCGTGAGGGCCGGCCATCGTAAAGCCAACTATGTTGATGAATGTTGCTTGCCAATTAACCTAATGACCTCCAATTCCCCAATCTATATGCACTATCTTTATCATGACAATTCCTATAAGATATGTGTTTGATTGGAATTTGTTTCTCGGTGATCGGGTTCTTCAGATGAAGAGAGGATCCGAATCAACAAATTACATACAAATAAGTAATTATGCGAGAGATAAGTGAGTTGATGATTTAATTTCACCGCAAGAGGGTATATGTCTGATAGAAGAATAAGGTTACCATAAATATACACTATAAGCAGCGAGATTACAATCTCTCGAAATTTTTCTCTCTTATATCGCATGAAGAGGCTCTCGTAAGGGCTTTCTTCTCTATTTATATTTATAAAGAGTATTGTTACAATCGGAAAATCTTATGATATCTTCTTGCGGTCTTATCATGCTCCTGCAGGAAAACTGGGTACTATTGTCTGTAACAATGTACTGAGATATCTTGTAACGAGCTATAATGCTTTAGCAGACAAAATAGACAACTCTGTTAGCTGTTGGGCTAGCCATAGCCTCAACTTCGACCCATTTGGAGAAGTAATTGATTGCCACCAATATGAACCGCTTCTGAGCTGGGGTTGGCGGGAAGGGGCTAATGAAGTCCATGCCCCATTTTGTAAAGGGGATGGGCGACATTACAGGCAATAACTTTCCAGGCAATGAGTGGTGCAGCGTGGCAAACCGCTGACACTTGTCGCACTTGCGCACGAAGTCTTTACAGTGCTGCTTCATCTGGGGCCAGAAGTAGCTCCCCTGAAATAATCGGGCCAGAAGTGCCCTATGCCCTTCGTGATTCCCTCATATGCCTTTGTGGGCTTCTCGAAGGGCTTGGGCTACTTGCTCTTCTTCAGGCAGCGTAGCAAGGGGTTGGAATACCCTCGCTTGTACAATTGTCCCTTTATTAAGGTGTACCTTGAGGCATTTAGGCGAAATGTCTTAGGCCGTGGTTCCCTTCGGGGCAGCTCGCTAGAGTTCAAGTAAGTGACGATAGGCGTCATCCAAGAAATAAACCGCTCTATCGCAAACATTTTGGGAGCGAATACAGTTGGCTCTTTTACAGTTTAGAGATAGATGTCTTCCTCTTGCTCTAGAGTGATAGCAACAGCTAGTCTGGCCAAGGAGTCTGCTAGGGGGCTGCGACTCTGGGCACCCGCCTGATCGAGATGGTCTTGAAATCTACCAGCTCTTCCTTGACCTTGTCGGCATACAAGATCATGTTCGGAACCCAAACTTGGTATTCATCATTTATTTGATTGACGACTAGCTGGGAGTTCGTATGGATTTCCAACGAGGAGACGCTTTTAGACTTGGCCACTCGAATGCTTGCTAATATGGCCTCGTACTCTGCCTAGTTGTTGGACGCTAGAAAAGTTAGCTTAATGGCATACTTATGAGTAGCATCATCTGGAGCAGTTAAAGCTATATCGTCCCTGGATCCGGCTGTCATGGACAAGCTGTCAATGTAGAGCTACTAGGGTAGTGTGAGGGAGGCATCCGGGTCTGCGAATTCTGCCATGAAATCCGTTAGGACTTGTGCCTTGATGGCTCTCTGTTATGACCCGATCCCAGCTTCCTACGGAACTCGAGAATGGCTTGCCTCGACTAAATCCCATGACCTAGTCATCCAACGAGAAATAACCAAATGCATAAATCATTCCACAACCACGCATGCACTGTAAGTAAGCAGAAATAGATAATCGACAACAATGGAAAATAGAATAGGACATCTCAAAGATATTATATGTCACAAGCGGAAAAGTACTGTTACAGACATAACCATCACAACTAAAGATATAACAAAAATAATTACTACAAGTTAAAGATACTCACTACCAACAAAAGGGCTTTGAAAAGAAAGCAGAGAAAATACAACTATGGCTGGACTTGATTGGGCCCAGCACCTTCTGCAGGTGATGGTGCTGGCTGCTCAACTCTCTGACTTGAACATTGTTATATAAATTTGTGGTTAACTAACGCTGAGTAGAGGATGGATAAGTCATTTACATGCAATTAAATATAAAGGAATAAGCAACTAACTAATCATACAATTTCCAGTTATTTATTATTATCTGTTTTTCGTTTAAATCATCTATGCGTTTCTGATTCGATTTCTGGTGAGGGTCCACAACATTCTTTAATCCACTTGTTTCCTAAGAGAACAATCTTGATTGCAGTTTTCTCGTGATGCAGGATGTACACGTGGCACTCTTCTGGCCGAGGGAGTATTCCGTGGTAGTCCTACACATGGTCTACCATCCCAGGGTCACGGTCGCAACGTAGTGGTGACTACGACATGAGCGATAAATGCACAGGTAGCTACTCCGCACTGACACGCGGTCAGTCCTTTCTGCTAGCGGGTACGCCCAAACGTACAGCATATAACAGAACAGAGACCTCACCCCTCAATAATCTGCGTACCATCACCCGACTACCCCGGTTTGCCAAGTGGGCCTAACAGGAGTCGGTGTAGGGTGGTCAATCCTACCCCCTTGGTCCAACCCAAGGGGTGGCTAGTTCCCCCCTACACTAAAGAGATAGTTGCTCTCCTCGGTACCATGTACACGAGGGCCAGCTCACTTCCCATACTAAAGGAACAGTTGCTCTCCTCAGTACCACGTATACGAGGGCTAGCTCACTTCCTATGCCCAAGTCCGAACAACCAACTAACATACCCGTAGACAACGAGTCCCATCGTACATCGAATATCCATATTACTATATTATGATTCCTTTCCTAGTTCCCCATAGGGTTCATGCATAGTACTTAGCATGTATCTATCTCGCAGTCTGGTTTTTTATTCATATAACAGGCAACTCGTGAATTTACAGGATGAGCAATTATCATTTACAGAATAAGCGATCACTTCATCATTTAAATATTCCAGTTATCACAATATGAAGTTTAACAACATGCATTCTCAGATTTCATACACTGAAAATAAATCATTCACATTCTTGGTCCTAGGATTCATCTCATAACCTAGGTTTCAAATAGATATTTCTAATTTAATATGCACTTTACTAATTCAAACCACAGAAGTAGAGAAGGCCACTTTACCAGAGTATACAGGTGGTATGGGGGCTCGAACGGTGGATCCCGAAGTCTCAGCGGATCCCATGTGCACGACGGACTAGAGACCTATATTGTTGACCAATATGTCAAACGAGTTCAAAATAGGATAGACACTATACTAATACATAGAGAATTCAAAAGAAAACCAATGATACTTTGTTTGCGAAAAATCGACTCCGTTTGGGCACTGAATCGGCCCAAAAACATTCATCCTGACCAAAATCAGACCTCTGGGAAGAGTCCCAGACGTCTTAAACAAGCGCAGGATCTCACCTTGCTTTTTGCGTCCTTTTCAAACGTCTGAAACCCTCCACTGCCATCTAAGGGTATCTCTAGACATCTGGCACTGTTCCCAGTCGTTTGGGAGAGCAGTTGAACTTCTGACGATGCTCGCAAACGTCCTAAAGTGCCTCCAACACCGCGCCAACGCACCTTCCTGACGTCTCTGTCACCTTGGCACTCTATATGCTTTCCAGACGTCCGACGACCCCTCCAGACATCTGACAAATGTCACAGATGTTTGATAATGCGGAAAAATGACTCTGCAGGATCTCCTCGTGAACTTTCTTCTCGCTTCAAGAGCCGCAACAGCTCCTGCACGGTCTCGCCCTCTCCTCCAATCTCTTGCTTCCCACTCTCCCTCTCCTTCTCCCTCAATTGGCTGCATTGGTGGAGAGCAAATGGAGGGGGAGGGGGGTTTTTATGGATGGTGAGGGATTGGGAGAGGTTTGGTGCATGGAGGGCATGGGGTGAGGTGTAAGGTATAGGGTTTTTTTTTTTGCATTAAACCCCTCAAAACAAAAAATATTTTGCACAGAAATCTTTTGGTGCGCAGAAACTGCAACAAGGCCCCCAAAGTTCGAAAAAAAAAATCAAAACGACCCTTGGAAAGGGTCGTTTCACTCTCCTCGGTTGGTATTGGACATCGAACTCGACCAGTTCCATAGCCCATTTGATCTGTCGAACTGATCTTGTGGTCATGTGTAACATTCGCCTCAAGGGGTAGTCTGACAAGACCACTATGGTGTGGGCTTGGAAGTAAGGGTGTAGCTTCTTGGCTACAATGACCAGAGCTAGCCTGAGCTTCTCGATGACTATGTACTTAGCCTCTATATCCTGATATGTTTTACTAATGAAGTACACGGATCATTGTGCTCCTTCCCACTCGCCGACTAAGACGACGTTGACAGTGAAGGTGGACGTGACTAGGTACAGGGACAAAACCTCCATAGGCTTAGGGGCCATCAGGATGAGGGGACTTCGGAGTGCTTGCTTGACTTCCTCTAAAGTTTTCTGGTAGTGAGGAATCCATTGGGCAATGGTATAGCTTTTATTCTTTTTTATGCACTCGAAGAAGGGGAGAAGGGGAGGCATTTGTCGAAAGATTGAGATAAGAATCGATTTAAAGAGGTAATTTTGTTGACCAGTGACTGTATCCTTTTCAGTGTACTCAAGAGCAGTTGGCCAAACTCCTTCCATAAATAAATGCCTCCTGATATGATTCAATAAGTCATGGCAATATATCCACCAATCTAAAAGAAAAATCTTTAATATAACTTTATATAAAACATTATAACAAGCAATCATACGATGGTCTTCCAAAGGCCTCACGCATTTTACTTTGAAAACCAAAGTAAAGGAGTGGCTAAGCTCCCGGCACATTCCACCTTCAGCAAAAAAAAAAAAATTCCACCGCAGCCAGGACCTCCCGAACAGATTATTCTCCAGTGAGACCCAAAGAAGAAAGCATCAAAATCATTGATTTTAATTTTATATCCCTCATTCATTGGGCCCTCTTTCCGCATCTTGGCACAGCCAAATGCTCCTTTTCGAGAACTGTTCGCATTCCAACAACGCTCGTCAAGATAACTCAAATCCCATTTATTCTACCATTTTAGCCTCTGATAAAGTTTGTGGAATTAATAACTCTCCCTCGTTTCTTCTCTCTCTCCTCTCTCCCAGAAGAAGAAAAAGAAAAGAAAAAAAAAATTACTGTACTTGGCCGCGCAACATTTTGAATGGGGACACGTCAAAATATGGGCTTTGTGTTGATTCTATAACAGCTTTGCATCCATTGAGTGGTCAGGTGGTTTAACGATGAAGGGCTTCCATCTAAAAGATAAGGTGAAAATTTTATTGAGATAAAATATTATAGGGATAAGTGAAGAGGATGATGAATTGAATATAAGAATAAATGATGAAATAAAATAATAAGTGTTATAATGTGATGTTAGTAGATATTTTTTTAATATTAAAATATAAATATAAGTAAATTGATGTAATATAGTAAATATATTTTAATAAATATATTATATTAAAATAGATATATTTAAATATATATTAATATTGATAAAATAGAATACAATGATTTGATCAAAGGATAGACTAAAGAAAAATATCCCATCCGGTCCTCCTCCTCCTCGCTCAAACAGGATCTCAATCTTCTCAAAGGAGGGGGATAACCCTCCGCAATTCCACTGCCAAACAGGCCTAAGGTTTAAATTTTATCTTACTCAAAAATGTATAATAGCTTAAAGAAAATGATATATAAAAGTTAATTTTGTTGAAAATAAGGATATCACACGTGGCAATTCCTCGAAGCATTGTCGCAAGTCTTGCCAAAAATATACAGGTTCGCACACTGGATCTCGATATCTTAGGAGCTTAAAAATTTTTGCAGAAACTAATTCATTGTCATGAGAAGAAAAATAGTTAGATATATAGATGTATATATTCTATTGTAGTATTAACTTAGTTCAAATAATTAAACATCAAACATATACAAAAAGAAACTTCAACCTTCTATCTAATTAAATTAGATCGACTCATCTCTCATGCTAAATCTGACATTGTCTGCAACTTACTATTTTTAAAGTTTATTCATTCACAAAAACGTAACCCTTCCGTGACGTAGCCCAAGGTCGCACGTTTCAATTACTCACATTTTTTCCGACGTCAAATTAGAATTGCAATTTCCTATATCTTTATACTTGGTAGTAAGTCAAAAAGTAGGGAGAGATAGTAATTGATGTAAAAGGTGACGTGGAAAATTTTATAGTTATTATTTTTGTATTTTATAAAGTTTTGAGAATGTGGATTAATTTGAAAATTAATATTTAATGTAAAAAAATATGAAAGAATATAAGATTTGTTACATGGTAGATTCTATTATATTCAAGAAAATCATCATACCATTTTAATTTAAAATATACATGTAATAAATAACTTTACACCGATGGTAAATTATTTTAAAATATCTTTACATTGGTGAAATCTCATTTTATATCGGTACAAAATTATTTCAAAGGTGGTTTCACCTGTGCAATATAAATTTGTACTTATGTAAAATGATTTTGAACTATAAGTTTAGGATTTAAGATTTAGGTTTTTATGAAAATTGATTTTACGTATGAGAAGTGATTTTTCATTTGAAATATGATTTTTGCTAAACCTTAAACACTAAAGACTAAATCATAAATCCTAAGGTGAAAAAATCACATTTCAAGTATAAAATCACTTTTTATACATGAAGAAATACTTGGAATTTAATTTTACATCGGTGTAATCTTACTTTACATAGGTGTAAAATTATTTTAAAAAGTTGTTTTGCATCAATGCAAAATAAGATTGCATCAGTGCAAAGTAGTTTTGTATTAGTGTAAGGTAGTTCCGAGGGTGATTTGAATGATTTACACCCGTACAAAAATGATTTGCTGTTGATTTCAATAGTGGTGGATCCTACCATGTATTAGTACCTTTTTTTATAGAAAAAAGGTATATCAAATGAAGAATACGTTCACACTACTGAACATCAATTTTTACATTTTCCAACCTACATCATTATAATAAATATAGGTGTGTGCATTCCAACTATAAACTAAGGCTGTCCGCTCATATCTCTAAGTGCCCTTATAAAAATATGGCTAATCATATATAATCATAATCCTTCATAAATATAAGTTATTTGTCTAGTGATCGTATTTGCATCCAATAGATAGAGAATTCGCCATACTTTTTTCTGTATACTACAAAATATAGCTAATAATTAACAATTTATTCAAAACAGACCATATATATATATATATATATATATATATATATATATATATATATATATATATATATATATATGAGATGTCTTCTCCAAAGAAGCAGCTTGGAGTTCTTCCTGTGAATGGAAATCTAAGAAACTTCTTTGACATGGCATCCATACCCTTGCCATCTATATACAGCATCACATGGCAGTTTTATTTCTCTTGACCCACTAGATTACCAAAGAAGCCACAAGTTCAAGAAGCTAGAACTAGAAGAGCAAACAAGTAATTGAAAGAAGAATGAGAATGGCATATCCATCAAGACATATATATATATATTGATGGTGTCATTTTGCATACATATGCCTCAGGTGGTATAGGTTGTGGAGACAGATAATAGTGATATGGGCAGTGTACTCCTCCTTCTTCACCCCTATGGAGTTCGGCTTCTACCGGGGGCTCCCTCATGGCCTCCACCAGTTCGACATCATCAGTCAGATCGCCTTCCTTATCGATATCGTCGTCAACTTTCACCTCTCCTACAAGGACCCTCAGACCTACCGCACGGTCACCTCTCCCTCCCGCATTGCCCTACGGTATTCGCCTAGTTCTTAACCATAATCACTGGTCTATGAATTCACTCACTTATCATTATATCCATGATCTCTTTCTATTAACCCAAATTTCACTTCTAATGTATAGACAATAATTTCCATGCATAGGTATTTAAAGGGAAGTTTCTTGATCGACCTCCTCAACTGCATGCCATGGGATGCAATCTATAAGGTATGATTAAGCTACAACAGTACATCTCACACAAGATACATTCTTGGAAGTTTTTATTATTTGTTGTTGTTGGGATGGAAAGGGGCATGCAAGTACAACACGTAGATGACTTAGATGTGATGGTGGTCTGTCACTACTCGTAACCACTGATGGATAACTCTGTTAACTGAAACGAGATAGATATACACATGGTCTCTCGCTCTCAACTTCTTTTTTGAAGGCTCTACCTGTAGACGCAATACACACTCAAAATCCTACTAAAAATCCTACTTCTAGTATGACTCAATCTCCTACTTCCACTTGAAATACAAGTCACTAAGAAATAAAAGGAGTCTCCCTCTTGACTTGAGTTTCTTGTGCTCATCATCATCTCAAGTCTGCATTAGTTTATCATCTGTCACTCCTTGAAAGGCATCTTCGACGAAAGTGCATCCTCCCTAAGGTGTCGTTTGGGTGTGTGAATAGCTCTTCGTCTCTGTGCTCGTCAATGTGACACACATATCTCGTAACTAAAGGTTGTGTCGTTGTCCTTGACCAAAATCAACTACACCAGTTGCTTCTTCTTCCTCTCGCCGCATACTTCTACAATGGAGATGACGATAATTTGCTACTTCCATCGTGTAATGCTCATCAAGGAACATCTAAAGCTCCATCACCTATGACAACCTTCCTCTCAAGCATGTACACTTTATTTTACGTCTATCTTCCATGAATCACAAGCCATGCTCCTTTATTCACACGTAAAATAGGAGCAATCGTTCCTATCAAAATCATTCTGATGCTCTTAGGATTCAATCGTTCCTAGCGAAATCATGTTCATCTGAACCACCAACATGTGTTTGACACCTTTAAGAGTTTGCACCTCATCATCAAATATGCAAAATCACACCAAGTGAACACCTTTGACCTTGTGGACCTTTCCACCTACCATCTTGATTACGCTATCATCACATGTTTGATATATGTTAAGTACTTGTATAAACACACGTGCCACATCAAATTTAACTCCTCATCTATTATTATTATTAAATTTAACTTCTTGCATGCCACCATTTCTCCCTTCAAGACAATTGATGTGGGATCCTCAAAGTTTGGATCACATTCAAATTTCTCTACATTGATCTTCTCCATCTCCTTTTTTTCCCCATCTTCTTATGTCTCCAACAATCAACTTTTCTATGACCATCTTTGTTCTAGTAGAAGCATGTGAAGCAATCGTCGGATGCGGAATGACATTTTCTCCTCAACAACCTCCTTTGATCTACATCGCACGCTCTTTGATTAGCACTCAAATCATTAGAAGTGACCTTACTTGTGCTCCTATGTTGTGACTCATCTATAAGTAGTGAAGCAATAGTTGTTATCCAATGTAATACTCTCCTTGTAAAAAAAAAAGCAAATCGTCAAATTATGACCACAGGAGGAAGCAAACTTAACAAGATCAATGACTTATCCTCTTCCTCATGAGTTATGAGTTTATTTTCCATTGCTTTGTCATCAAGTGCAACCATGCATGTTGGGATCTTGTTACACTCATCTAGATGTGCTTCTAGCATCGATCCCTTCGACATCTTCAAGTAATAGATTGTTTTCTCCATCAAAAGCTAATTCTTTGAAGATTGGATTTGTATTAACCCTTGCGCTTCTTCCAAACTTCTAATGGATCATCTAGGCCAATAACTTCACAAAGAGTATCATCCGCCAAGTTGTGTTGTTTGCAAGTGTTTGCATTTCCACCACTCTTCTTCTTTCATTTTCCCTGGCTACTCTATCTGCAGAGCTTCCACAACTCATTTAATTTTCGCTCTTTCCTGTCATAGGATGAAGATGATGAAGGGTTACATGGAGAATGATGCACCCTTTGAGGTGAGCCTCGTCATGGATAATGTGCTAGGGGTTGAATGCCTCGTAATGGTTGCTCCATGGGATTTCATATAGACAATCCTACGAATTATAAATGATAACTGAGTGAGAAGACAAACACTTTTCGGTGATAGATGGCTACTAAAGGTATAATATAGCTTCTCATTTGCAAGATTTGTCTCCCCATATCTTTTGGACATCAAGTTCTTCCTCAAATTAAAAGTGCCTTCATGGTTTTAGGCTGATTTGATGTCATGCAGTCAAGAGTACCTTTGTCTGGTCACACAAAATAGAAATTTCATCGGTTGTTTAAGATCTTCTCCTAGCTTGCACGAGCGTTATCACAGATCCATTGCCACCACATGGAGCACCCGCTAACTTACTCGAGTCCTACAAGGAAGTAAGACATGTTTTTATCTAAGTTGCTTTTATTTGGAAGGGTAGTTTCTGTCTAGCTTGCTTCCATGTGTTCCCTCCTGTGTACAAATTAAAATCAGTTTCCGGAGAACCAAGTCAGACAAATCTTTACAGGCTTGCCAACTTTATTCGTGTTATCCATCTCAGATTTCATCTCAAGCCAACTATGTCCTAACCATGCCTCATAATTGGTCTTGCTCTAGTTTTTCCTTAATCTAATCCTTTTATGATTTCGAAAAATCTGCCATTATCAGTAAGCTAATTTGGCATATTGTCTAAGTTTTGGGAATATATAAGTGAATCCACCTCAAGAATTCGTTGAGATAATTGATTTGGTTGAGTTGGACTTGGACCAACAAGCTGTCAATAAATGGTAAGACTAAACTATTTGGTGGTTGTAATCAAATTTCTAAATGAGATAGATTGGGGTGAATTATTTGCTTTGGCTCGGTTGGAATTCTACCAACTAGTCCTCGAGGACAGTAATCTTTGCTTGCTTAGATTAGATTTTCCGATCGTTGTGACAACTATACTTGTGCAAGTTAGTAAGAAGATTTGAGTGAGATTGGTGACCATGCATAACAAACTTTATCTTCCTTTTGGGGCTCATTTGGAATACACATGTGTCCTGCCTATTGGAATTTGCCCAAACAAGTAGAGTGATGATAGTGAAATATGATCCAAGTTCATAGATAATGCATTGTAATGAATTGTGAAGATTTTAGCATTTTCAATGTGGACATATTAATTCAAGAGAACCTAGAGCGACTATCTTATGCTTTGTGATGATTTTTTCTAAACATTAGTTTCCAACTCGAAAAGAGAGGCTGTGAAATCCCTTATTCCATTCTATTTGAACATTTAAGTCAGCACAAAGCAATAATGATCATGCATTTACTTTTTGTTTTTTAGGATAGAGATTATTCCTATAGAAATTCTAACATTGTACTTTAGAATTCTAACAAGGATTTCTGATTTTGCATATAGCAATACAACTTTAATCAGCACTGAAGTAAATCTGGATGTGATTTTCTATCTCAGGCCTGTGGGAGGAAAGAATGGATAAGATACCTTTTATGGATTCGTCTATACAGGGCTAAAAGGGTTGAAGGCTTCTTCCAGAGGCTGGAGAAGGACATCCGCATAAACTACTTGTTTACACGGATAGTAAAGCTCATAGTTGTTGAACTATATTGCACGCACAGTGCTGCGTGCATATTTTACTACCTAGCAACAACAATGCCATCATCAATGGAGGGCTACACGTGGATTGGAAGTTTACAACTTGGTGACTACAATTATCAGAATTTCAGGGAACTCGATTTATGGAAGCGCTATGTGACATCTTTGTATTTCGCTATTATCACAATGGCAACTGTTGGTATGTTCTTTGTTTTTTTGCTTACAATGTAGCTCTTCATTTATAAAGCATTTTTTTAGCTGTTATGTCGACAGAGTCTACATGAATATGTTGCTGAAAGTTGGATTTTTCTAGGTCCTCAAAGATTGTCCTAGATATCTAACTAACAATGCAATTTCTACCAATAATGACTAATATCGTCATCCACTGAGAAACTGCGAGACCTATTACCATGAAATTTGGCCCTCACACAGCATCTTTACTAGTTGATTCCTAAATCTTCTTCAAGTTTCAGAACACATCGAAATCTTTTATATGATTCGTCAAACTCTTCTCCATCAGATATTTATTTACAATGCCATGACTATTTTGACTTGTAATTGTCATGCCTCTGTTTCTTTGAGATTGAAAAGAAACAGTATGTGTATTTCTGTTAAATAGCTTAATCTTGCTCTTTTTCCCGATGTCAACAGGTTATGGAGATATACATGCAGTTAATGCCAGAGAAATGGTTTTCCTAATGATATATGTCTCTTTTGACATGATTCTTGGGGCATACCTCATTGGTAACATGACTGCATTGATAGTGAAAGGATCAAAGACAGAAAAATTCAGAGACAAAATGACCGATCTAATTAAGTACATGAATAGGAACAAACTTGGGAATGACATTCGGAACCAAATAAAAGGGCATGTTCGCCTACAGTTTGAGAGCAGTTACACTGATTCTTCTGTCCTTGAAGATATTCCAGTGGCCATTCGTGCTAAGGTAGAATCTCCAAGCTAACTATACAGTTCCATAGCATGCTGATATAATTTGCTTGTGTGCATATGTGATCGTGCATTTATATTTGCAAAGGAGTGCCTTGTATTTTAAGTACCCAAAAGGAACTTAAATAAAATGGCAGACAAGTCCTTTCATTATCGGATTTAAGTTGGATTTATGTATATGCATTATGCTTTCATATGGACTACGACAGAAAGGTTCAAGAGGAAATGTATATAATGGTCGTTTTTTTCTTTGAAAGGATATAATGGTCATTGCATTAAATTATTATTCTCTTCATTTTGTACTAAATTTGGCTTTTTTAGATGTAGGCCACGCCCACTTTATATCTGTGGAGATTTGGAGAATAAAAAATTTTATTAGTGAATCTGAAAGAAAAGAACATGAAATTGGTCCCTTTCTATAGAGAGGACCAATCCTATTTGTAATCATAATACAATCAAATCTAATCTAATCAACTCTCTAACTACCTAAAACATATGTTTATGATTTGAAAAGTAACAAAATAGAAAGAACCAAAATAAGAAAGAGATAATTCTAATTCCTAAAACACTATTTCCTGATTTTCTCTAATACTGCCCCCCCAAGTTGGAGCGTACAATGCCCAACTTATTATAAGAAACAAAAGTTAACTCTCCCCCAATATAGACATCCGAAGGAATAGGCAGCAAACCAGAGGAGAAGGATGGCCATAGCAAAAGTAGCAAGCACAGGGGACAAAAGGTGATAGCAGGTAGGCAATAGGAGACGAGCCCAAGTAATATCAAGTAGTAGGTAGAGACAGGAGATAATCCCAAGCAGTAGTAGTAGTAGTAGTTGAGAAACAATCTCAAGCAGTAATAGAAGTAGCAGTAGTAAACAGGAAACATTCCCAAGTAGCAATGACCAATAGGCAAATAGTTACTTAGGAGTGGGAGACAAGGATCTCCACTCAGATCCCCCACTAGTCATTACCATCCTCATAATGGGCTGCAATAGAATCAGATGCTCTAAACATAATGATCTAATTAGAAGTAGTAGTAGTGGTATCAACCACAAGAGTTGTGGCAACAGCAAAAGTAAAGGAGGGCTCGCTTCTCAGTAAACGTCTTAGAAGATCTAAATTGTCTACAGTGAACTGTAGCAGAGACTACTCTACCACAGTCTCAATAACGGGGGACTCAACAACAAAAGTCTCATTCGTCCAAGTAGGCTTGCCAAACTTTTCCTAATAACGATCAAAAGAGTGATTAATTCTCTTGCAATGAATGCAAGGAGAGGAGATACAACGACCTCATCCACGGTTGCTAAAACGATCACCTCTCCCACCTAAGGCAATGCGGGTAAAGGCGTCAATCACAATAATAGGAGCAATAGGTGGTGTATCCACATCTATCTTCTGGAGATGGCTATATATTGTCTCTAGGTCAGGCACCAAGTCAAAAGATATAATCTAGTCTCTAGCAAACTAGTACCATGGTGCTAAGCCATCCAGAATTTTTTTAAAAAAAAAAAAAAGAGGAAAGGGTAGTTATCCAGAATGATAACTATCTAAATATATTAATTAGAGAGACAACAGCCTCCGCCAATACAAAGAGCAAACCCCAAGGTCCCCCACTCACAAGGATCCACACCAAAGATTAAATAAAGAAATTACATACTCCACAAAATTCTCCGCATAAGGCCTCTGGCCTCTGAAGACCACAGCATTCCTGCCCAACCAGATGCCCCATAACACTGCCAACGGCCTGACCCTCTCCTTCGTACGGAAGACAACCTGACCAGCATCACCCCCTCCACTTTTGAAACTGTGCCAAAACTCTTCAAAAGACCTGCATTTCCACCACCCCGCTCCCACCCGACTCCATATCTGCACCACAAACGGGCAGGTGAAAAAAAGGTGATCAATCTCTTCCTCCCCACCTCCACATAAAAGGCACACCTTACTCTCTCCAGGAGCCCACCTCACCCTTCAAACATTTGTCACAAGTCTCCTCCTAATCAGCCAGACAAAGATCTTGACCTTTAAAGGACATGCGGCCTTCCAGAGCTATCTGCAATCCCTCACCAGATCCAAATCACCTATGGAGTCTTCGCTGGACAATCTCCTGTAAGCAGCCCCCACCGAGAAATCACCTTCATCCCAGCCAAACATATCAGTACTGGAAGCCGGTTGTAGCCCTTTTAACTCTTCAAGCAGTCTCTGGAAATCATGAGTTCTCGCATCAGAAATGTTTCCTACAAAGCACGGGCACCACCCACCTTCCCACACCTCGGCCACTGACGCCACTTTGCTCTGGGACAAAGCAAATAGTTTCGGAAATCGACTGGCAAGTGCACCATTCCCCGTCCAATCATCCAGCCAGAACCCGAAGCTCTCCCCTGTTCCCACCACCGAAACAAAATAGTTCTGCACCCTATGAGCCACCGCCGAAAGTCCTTTCAAGAAGTGCGAAGCATCCCTCGAAGGAGATACTAGAAGATCCACCGCACCGGGTTACCATGAGCCGTCCCGAACACCTTGCCCACCAAATCCTCCCTGCACTCTAAGAGGGTCCCACCCACTTCACCAACAGGCTATCATTAAACCTCCCCAGGTCCCTCACCCCAAGTCCCCCCTCCTCCACCAGCCTGCAGACCTCCTCCCATGCCACCAACCTGGCACCAGGTCCACTCATTCCCTTGTTGGACTAGAAGAAATTCCTCAAAGGCCTCTCTATTCTCAAGACAACCTGCCTGGGCATCTTCAGGACAAACGTGAAATACGACGGCATCGCTGCCAAAACCGCCTTAAGCAAGACCAATCTACCACCCCTTGACAGAAGCCTGGATGCCCATCCTACCAATTTCCCCTCCAGCCTCTCCACCAGGGGAGCCCAGCTACTCATCAGAATCCTGCCATCCGTCAATGGCAAACCCAAATATCTGATTAGAAGCTTCACATGTTCTGTGCCAAGACCCAAACTACACCCCCTTGCCTCCGCCTCAGTCAAATTGAAGGGGACAAAATCGGATTTAAACAGGTTGATTTGCAGCCCCAAGGCCTCACCAAACAAGAAGAGTAAAAACCGCATTCTCCTGGCTTCCACTTCCCCGCCTTCAATGAAGAAAATCGTATTGTCCGCATACTGCAGCAACGGAATACTCGTCCCGTCTCTCAGAGAGAAATCCCTCACTAAGTTCTTCTCACACGACCTCTTGGCCACCCTCGTAAGTGCATCTACTGCAATAACAAAGAGTATCGGGGCCAAAGGGCATCCCTGCCTCACCCCCCTCTTCGGCTGAATCCAATCCCCTGCCGGATTTCCATTGATAAGCACCGAAAAAGACGTCGTGGTAACACATCTCTTCATCCAGTCAATCCACACCGGCGGGAAGCCCCTCTTCACTAAGGACACCCAAAGAAACGACCACTGAACCGAGTCATAAGCCTTGCTGAAATCAACTTTCCACAAGAATGCCTTCTTCTTACTCCTCTTCCAGGATGACAGGATCTCTGAGGCCAACACATAACCTTCCAAAATGTTCCTGCCGGGGACGAAAGTCGTCTGCACCGGGTCTACAATCCCAGCCAGGGTCCTCTTCAATCTATTCGCCAGGAGCTTCACCACAATCAGGTAAATAGCATTCAAGAGGGCTATCGGTTTGTACTCCTGGATCTCCTCAGCACCCTCCTTTGGCAATAGGAACATGTAGAACTTGTTCAACCTGTTAAAGCCCGAATTTCCAGCTCTAAATTCTTGCACAACCTGCATCACATCCTCCTTCACCACCGGCCAGAATTCCTTATAGAAGGCGACCGGAAAATCGTCCGGACCCGGACAACCATCAGCATTCAGCCCCCAAATTGCTTTGTGGACCTCATCCTCTTCAAATGGACCGGTCAAGAAACCAGTTTCTGTATCCCCGATCCGCAGTATCTTAGACCCCAACCATCTCCACCTTCCCCCATGTCTCCTGGTAAAATCTCTGAAATACTTCGCAGCTGCCCCCCCCCCCCCCTCCCACTGCCTCTCTTCCCATAAATTCCTCCCCATCCACCACCAACTGTCAATCCAGTTCCGCTCCTCCTTCCTGATGCAGTCATATGAAAAAATCGAGTGTTAGAATCGCCTTCTTTTAGCCATCTCTGCTAAGATCTCACCTTCCACTCCATCTCCACCTTCCGGTCTTCCTCTTATATCACCTATAGCTGCCTCGCTCTGCTGACCCTGTCAACGTCAGAAAGGAAACCAACATCCTCCACCCCATCTAGTCATGCAATCTCACCGAGAGCTTCATCTCTCCTCCCATGTTCCTCCCTAATCTGCTTCTTATGGATCTTCAGGAAGGATCTCAAATCCCGCAGCTTAGCTTCCAATCTGACCGCCATCGAACCATCCACATGAATCGACCTCCACCGCTCCTCTACCAGCCCCCTGAACCCCTCTTCGAGGAGCCATGCCCGGTTGAACTTAAAATATGTACCATGCCTCCAATCCTCATTCGTCAACCACAACAAGGGAGTGTGGTCCGAGAATGGCCACTCAAGGGTCTAACCTCCGCCATAGGGAACAACTCAGCCAACATTGTCAAGGCGAAAAATCTATCGATCCGGGATCACTGTCCTCCAGAGCTCCTCCAAGTGAAACGACAAGACGAAGGTGGCATGTCAACCAGCCCCTTCTCCGCAACAAAGCCCGCAAACGCCTCAAACCCTTGGTCCACTCCCCCACAGCCATCCGATCTATCCTTTGCCAGCAAAGTGACATTAAAGTCACCACCTATCAACCAAGGAATCCCCTGAAATGCTGCCGCAACCTGGCTCAGATCCTCCCACAAAGCATGCCTCCTCCAACCACCCTCCATCGGGCCATAAATCGAAGAAAGGAGCAAACACGTACTGTCCCGGCGCCTCTGTAATCTGACAGTGACAACATGGGACCCCACCAACGAGTCCAGCAAGGAGAAAGCATCATCCTTCCATCCCACAACAACACCCGCGCTTCCAACTGCATCCAGGGCCAAGAACCCCACAAAACCACCTCCCCCCACCTCCCTCCACAGCCTCTCACCATAGCTCCCCCATTTCGTCTCCTGGAGGAAGACCACATCAGGGCCCCACCTCTGCAAATACCCCCGCAGAGCCACCTGCCTCGAGGAGTCATTCAAACGCCTCACATTCCACGACAGGACCTTAGTCATAAAGGGCCCTAGAAAACTCCTTGTGTCGACCGCCTGAACCCTATCTCCGCAGCCACCTCATCCACCTCTCCCTCCTCTAGCAACACACACCGATCGGGCAAACCCCCCACACCATCGCCCCCCAGTCCAACCTACCCCGCAGTCACCCCCCTGTCCGCAACCAACGCCTGCGCCCCCCTGCGACAAGACCTCTACCGGCCACACAACCTCCGCATCAGCCCCTCGCGCCGCCACAGCGCCCTCCACCACCCCAGCTTCACCACCCACTGCCCCTCCTTGTCACCAGAAACCCTCAAGACGGCCGTCGCCCTGCCCCCTGCCTCCTACCAGGCCCACCTTCGACACCTCGCCATGCCCTCCAGAAGGCAAAGCGATGCCCATCTCCACCCGTCTCTGATGTTGACTCTCCCCAACTCCGCTCCCAGTTGACGCCGCCACAACGCGCCCCCTCCAGTAGGACCACCTCGGCCTGTATGTAAGCCGCTGCGGCGCAGGCATCCTTGGCTTCCACCTCCGCGCGCTCCCCACCTCGCCAACCACACCGCATCTCGCTGCCCAGTCCGGTCTATCGAGAGCGCGTCACGGGCCTCCAGCCGCAGCCCCCACACCGCTAGCTCCACTGGATCGAAGCGTCGGATCCGCCCGCGAGGCAAAGTTCGAACCGACAACCCCATCGGGTCCACCGCCCCCCTCAATCAGGTCCAACCCACCCAACCTGGGTCCGCCACAACCGCCTTCCACAAGATCCGGGGCCTCCTTCACGAAGACCTCCTCCCTCAGTGTCGCAGATGCCTCCACAATCTCCTCCGCAAGACCCACACCGACCTCTAAGATCCCCGCCCTTTCACCTTCCCCAGATCATGCCCTGGGGATCGCAACCGCCGCGCCATCCTCGCCGCGACCATCGGACTTCCCAAAAGCATCCTACCCCTCGTCTGCTCACCCGCCTCCTCCGCCTCCAGGCACCGTCGCCTCATTGCCAACCACCGCCTCAGCAAAGGATCTTAGTCTACCAGATCCCCGCGAGACGTGAACCAGCCAGGAGGAGCTCCCCCATCTGAGAGCCATCCTCTCCACGAGCTGCCGCCCCGGTTTCATCTCCACCCACGCCTCGAACCGCGACAGGTCTACCGACCTCAGGCCCAGGCCTTCGCAGCCCTGGAGCCTCGCAAAAGGGGCAACCACCGCCGCCTCCACCTCCACCGTGCGGAGGAAGAGGGGAACCCCCTCAATCATCACCTTCTGCCTCGCGTCAGTCGGTGGTCGCTCCTCTAGCGCGCCATCCGATCTCACTGGCCAACGACACCTTACCACGCCCCGACCACACCTCAGCACCTTGAAGGTCAGACATCGCTGCTCCTCCCGATCGAGCCCCAGCAACACTAAACACCCAGTCCTGAGGGAGGCCACCCTAAAAGATCCCAACCATTCCCCAAGAAGGCCACGATCGCCCTTCTCAGAGCTCCCACCTCTACCTCCCCCTCTAGCACCACCACCACCATAGCCGACGTCAACCTTCCTTCCAACGACCCTATCTCCTCCGACCACGGCGCCTCAACCTCCACGAGAGGTGCCCCCTCCGGGGGGGGTGGAGGCGTCCCCAACCTCCTCGAAGATACCCCGCCGCCCAGACCACAAAGCCCACAGGCCGACCTTCGGTGACCCAGACCCCACAGCGCAGGCATCTCACCGGGTCCCTGCAGCCTGCCGCTACATGCCCCCTCTCGAGGCACTTGAAACATCTCACTGGCGCCGCTCCCCTCCACGACCTCCTCCTCACCTCCGTCCAGCCAGCGCCGTCCTTCCCCCCTCACCTGTCACACGCCCCGCACACCTTCTCTCGCTCCCCCTCTCGCTCTCTTTCTCGCTCATTCTTCTCCTCCCAGGTTTTCAGTTTTTCCCTGGTAAAATTGTAGGTATTCTGCCAATAACCTGCTTCTCGCAATAGGTAGGCTGAAATACAGTTAGCCCTCGAATGAACCCTCCAAAGTAGTGAAATACACAACCAAGGGCAAGTCACCTTGATTGGTATTCCATATACGCCTATAGATGTCTGCACGGCAAGAGTTACTCGCTTGAAGGGAATATCTCTTCTCCAGAGTCTCCCAGATTTCCTTTGTTCTTTTTTACAGCATACTGGAGATAATAGTCTGGTCGATGCTATTTATCAACTAGTTCATAATCAGATAGTTGTCCTTCTCCCACTTCTTGTATTTGGCAACATCTTCGGGTTCAAGAGCCCTATCTATCAATACGTGCAACTTTTCCTGTCCTTTAAGAAATATGTGAAACGCACGTAACCAGGGAACATAGTTTGGGGATCCAATTAACTTGATAATCATTCCCTAAACTAGCATGAAGGTTGAGATCTTGGCCTCAATGGTAACAGTAGTAGAATCTGGGTCTACCGTAAGAACAGAAGAATGTGTGGTCAGGTATGCAAGTTTTTGCGTACAAAAGCGTGCACCACACATGTAAAGTATAGATAAATCGAGTCTAGATCATGTGCATAGGAAAAACCCAAGCAAGAGATGACCACCAAAGGTCACCACATTTGATATGGTGACCTAAGAATCTGGGTCACGTGAACCAAATCAGCAAGAAGCGGCTACAAAACCTCTAATGGCAAGAAAAGGGGCTAAATCTAATCTAAAACAACCAAATAGGCCCTGTTCTGGCACAACCACTGTCACCAAAGCATCGTCGGATCAGTCAGTAGCAAGAAAGAGCGCTACAGTCGAAGAGGCCCTCGAGATAGCGATTCAAGGGAGATGGTGGCACTATGTGGCCATCGAAGTACCTTATAGGGCTAGGCGACACGTCAGATGAGGTTCGTTAGAACCCTAGGCGCTGATGGCAACACCGATGAAGCTCCATAGTTAGCGCCTAGAGTGCTGCAGGGAGGAAGAAAGGTCTTTTGAGACCTCTATTGAGAGATGAGAGAGGAGACCCCCAGAGGGATCACCTAGGGGAGGAGAGGACCAGTGGACCCTCGTCAGAGGGCCATAGGCCCCGACGACATCTCCAGTGAACCTAGTTAGGGTTCTCGGTGGCTACTACCTCCTTTTTTTGTGATGGTGGAAGAAAGAAAGGAGGAGGAGAGTCGAGTAGGTACAAAACATTGGCCTAGGAGCATTGCTTTAATATCATGTGGAGATTTAGAGAATAGAAAATTTTATAATTGAATCTCAATGAAACGAACATGGAATTGATTCCTTTATATAGAGAGGGCAAATCCTACTTGTAATCCTAATACAATCAAATCAAATCTCTAACTACCTAAAACATATCTTTATGATTTGGAAAGCAACAAAATAAAAGAACCAAAATAAGAAAGCAATAATTCTAATTCCTAAAATACTATTTCCTAATTTTGTCTAACAATATCCTTCTCCAACTTGAATCCATATCATATTATCTTCAAGATATATGCATAAATAAACTGGTCTCACCTTTGTGATGCTCACACTTTCTGCAGATTTCAGGCACCTTGTACAGGCCTTATATTGAAAGAGTTATGCTTTTCAAAGGATGCTCTCAAGAGTTCATTCATCAAATAGTAAGTGTATTCTGTTCTTAAGTAGCCCATTATTGTTCCTTCTCATTAAAAATGTGATTGCTGTCTTAATGAGGTCATTCCTGTTAATAATTAATTTATAGATTTCAGTAACTGCAGAGGTAGGCTGAGGCGGCCACTTCCTAATTGATTTAGTTCCTCTGTTAAAAGAAATTTCATTCTTGATCGAGACTGAGTGGGCAATCAATCCAAAAGGTTCATAAAATTACCACAATTCTAGTGTTATCTTGTGCTTATGCTTATAGGATTCTGCTAATTAGCAATATTCTGAATGTGTGATGTCTTATACAAATTGGTTTTACTTTTTCCCAACAATCCGTCTAATATCTTGTCCGTTTTATGATATGGATTACTAGAGCATTACCTCAAAACTTCAAAAGAATGTCATGCACCCACTTGAATATGTCAATTAATCCTCAGAATACAAGTTAATCTGATTGATCTCAAATGAGAAACTTCTATCGTCTGCCTTGTTTTCCATTTTTGAAATTTTCGCCACTTTGTCAGTAAGTTGATTTCCAGCAGACAATATAGTGGAATATGTTATGGCTGATGTATGGAGTCTTAAATTTTGTCATCATTTGGCAGGTTATTAAACTCCAAGAGGAGTTCTATCTCCCAGGAGAGGTGATAATGGAACAGGGCAATGCGGTTGACCAGCTATATTTTGTGTGTCACGGGGTACTGGTAAAGTTCTTCCAAATTGCTTTCCACACTTCTACATATTTTATTTGCATTACATTATGGTGTTTGTTCTATGTTCACATTGCAATATTTCATGTAAATCATCTGATCATTTTCTTCCCATTAGCATTTGTAATTGAATTACATGACAGTCAATACTGTTTCTGAAAGTACGAATTTTATTTAGTTGCCTTGTACAGATTTCCCAACTTGAAACAATATGCATCCCCTCAATAGTTGGTTTTTTTTTCTTTTCCAATTTGGAGTGACGAACTCCTGAATTTTGTATATGTAAGAGATAATTTCTTTTGCAGGAAGGATTGGGAATCACGAGAGATGGATCTGAAGAAAGTGTATTAAAGCTGGAGTATGGTAGTTCATTTGGTGACATGGCCATCATTTGCAACATTCCTCAACCCTATACTGTCCGGGTTTCACAACTATGTAGACTCCTACGCATAGAAAAGGAATCCTTTGTGGACATCTTGCAAACCTATTCTTCTGATTGGAAGATCATTTTGGAAAACCTTTTGGAGGTATATTTCATTTGTATAAAAATGGGTGTTTTTCCTAAGAATTGTTATCAGATAGATATTCTTCTCTTTGATTGTCTTGTGCAGAAAAATAGGTCGTTTTTCCTGAAAGATCTTGAATTAGATATTTTGTTCCATATTCAAAGGCAAGAAGCTGAGTTGACTCTGAAAATTAACAGTGCTGCATATCATGGGGATCTTCCTCGTTTGAAGGGCTTAATTCAAAGAGGAGCAGATCCTAATAGGAAAGATTATAATGGGCGTTCTGCTTTGGTATGTGATGGATGCACTTTTTTTCAAAGAAAATACATGATGATTCCTTTAGTCTATTTCGCAACTTATTAGGAAGTCATGTTAATGTGCCTATGAGGTGAAAGATCTACAGTACACTGTTTGGAAATAAGTGAATCTCACACAGATCGACATGATGATGTTGCTTAACACCTTACAATATTTCTTCCACATTAATGATGTCGAAATTGTTCTTCTAGAATAAACCTCTCTTGCTAAAGCTAGAATTCTGTAAGAAGTTGGTGTATTCCAAAATCTACTAGTCATACGTTTAATGTAAGTATACTATATACCTCAAGTGAAAATTTCAATAACAAATACATGTTAACATTACATCCCTAAAGAGTACCAGGCACTCAAAAGTACCTGAAATAACTACAAAACCAAAAAAAGTGATCCGGTGACGTTTATGAATAAAGAATATAAACGGATAGTATACTTGCAATAGCACTACAAGACACTAGATGCCTGACAAAATAGGTAAAGCTATGAAGAATGGGCATGATTTAAGAAAATCACACATTAACAAGGATGTTTCTTTCTTTCTTTCTTTTTAATATGCATGTTTTTGCCCCAACTTTTTGACAAACATCAATAATATGATGGTAAGCATTTGAGAAATGATAAAGAAAACTAACAAAGAATGGAGAAACAAGAGCATGTAAAGGTTCACTAAATTGTTCTCCCTTTTGGAATTTTTCATTAGCTGAAACTTTGTTCAGTCTAAAAGGGCAATATTCACTTTCTCCAGACAAATGTGATATCACAAGGTCATAGATTATATGTATATATAGGATTTAAAATTTTAAAATGCTTAGAGTGTACACCATTGGCTCGTTGTTTGGCTTCGTACACTTGCCATTGTCATGGGTTTTGCATGGAATCAGAAATGTTCCCGTTAGATTTGGTGTCAAGAGGAGCGTGGAGGCTTCTTGTGCGTGAGAAAAACAGCCCCACATGGGGGGACTGTTCATGCGTGGAACAGGGAGGAGTAGAGCAGCCGCCGGCTGCCCCTGTTGGCTGGCGAGGGTGGTCGGCCTTGGTGGTGATGGTGTCCAGCTATGTGGTGAGGAAGAGATAGAGGAGAGGAGCCTTGAATAATTGGAAAATATTATTATGGACTTAAGAGAAAATACAAGGGAAGACTCTTTTTATATAAAGAGAACATATCCCGATAAAAAGAAACAAATCTTATCTTCTAAATTAAAGAAAGAACTTATCTCTAAAATAGACCAAATCCCAAACTATTTCTTAAAACAATTATTTTAAAAATAGCAAACTTGACTCTAAAGAAATGATCCAAAACTTGGTCCCTTGGACATCTAGCCGCCGGCCCCTGCTGGGCCTTCTAGATGCTGCCACGTGGCTGTCCACGTGGCCCCTTATTCCTAACAGTTCCAATGGATACATGCAACTAGCCATGTCTTGCACATGATATTCGTGTACACACCTTGGATGTACCTTGTTCCATAGCTTGCAGAGACAATATTTCCTCATAGGTACCCAAGTTTGAATGAATTAGCTACAGAATAATGGATGGCGTTCTTGGGATTCATTTGCCTGATATATCTAATTTTTTTCCAGCATCTTGCGGCATCTGGTGGGCATGAAGACATGGTATTTTACCTCATACACAAAGGAGTAGATATCAATAGACCTGGTAAATTATTTCTTATCATGCTTTAGCGATTCTTCCATCCCTATGCTTCTGTATCTGATTCACACTTGTATGCAAGTAATGAAGCTATAGTACTAATTTAGCACCCTCAATTTGTAAGGATTGTTGTTTCCGTTCAGATAAATTTGGAAACACACCCCTCTTAGAAGCACTCGTGAATGGCCACGAACATGTTGCGTCAGTTTTGGCAAAGGAAGGAGCATCAATCCATATGGAAAATGCCGGTTGCCAACTTTGTATGGCTGTTGCGCAAGGAAATGCTGACTATGTAAGAAGAGTATTGTCGTATGGCATCAAACCAGATGTGACCGACTATGATCAAAGAACCCCATTGCATGTTGCTGCCTCAGAAGGGCTGTACATGATGGCAAAGATACTTCTTGAATCTGGAGCAAATATCTTGACAAAAGACAGGTATGAGATTTACCTTTGTTACTTTGAGTTGGAATGTTGTGCAATCAGAAATTCCTGAAGGGCCGCTGCTCCATCGAATTGAAATATATCAGAATGTATGTTTTGTCTATTATTTCACTCCCCATTTGCTACCTCTCTGAACCTTTGTTGTTGATCAACTAATTAAGCTCGTCTTTGATACGTCTTCTCACAAAATCAGATTAGGCTGTAGCATTTTGTGGCAATTTCCTATTTGCTTGTGGCTATTGTTTGCAGATGGGGTCGCACTCCACTAGATGAAGCACGCAGAAGTGGAAGCGAACCTCTGATCAAGCTTCTAGAAGAGACAAAGCCACTGGAGTTACCTGGCCCTGATAAACTTCAAGGTATTTTCTCAATTTATTATATTGGTTTATTTCTAATCGAATTGATGCTTTTGCATGTGGAGTCACTAGTTGTAGGTTTTAGACATCTAGAATGACAAAAGGGTATTTTCTCAGCCATTGAATCTATCTTAAATGATCAAACTGAGCTTCATCCTGGCTGTTGGCCACCTAATGCTAAGGTCTTCAAACACAGAATTTGGAAAATTTTCGAACCTAAAAACACAGATACAATGTGTAGCCTACGGGTTCAGATCTCCAAGGAAAAATTGTCATTGACTTTTGGCATGCCAGTACATATGCATGGCTTTTATGAATGCTCTCACCAATTCGATTCCTTTCCTATAATGCAGACAAATTTTCTCGTAGAAAGTGCACTGTGTTTGCATTCCATCCATGGGATCCACCTGATAAAAGAAGCGATGGAGTTGTGATGTGGGTTCCTTCAACAATGGAGGATCTCATCAGAGTTGCTGAGCAGCACTTGCAGTGCACAGCATCACGCGTGTTATCCGAAGATGGAGGGAGAATTCTCGACATAGACATGATCTCTGATTGGCAGAAGGTGTACTTGGCATCCGAGAGTCGTGTAGCCAGCTGACGGTTGAGGAGAAAGGAAAGTTGGAATTCTTGAGAGGGAAAGTTTGAATTCTTGAGACACGTGGTGCCCATTACAACTCTTAGCAAGGGAATGATCTGCGAGCCTCAAGATTATGTCACATCCTCCTGTAGATTTCAAAATGGTGTGCTGCTTTTGTAAATCTGCAATGTAGAGAAATGACAGTGTAAAAACCTCGAGCTCAAGGGATACCCCTGCAAGGTCATATTTGCCATCAACCGACCAATGGCATTGGATTTATTACATAGTTTTCTCTTCTGGGATTACCGACCAATGGCATTGGATTTATTACATAGTTTTCTCTTCTGGGATTCGATTTGTGGAGTGGGATTCTTATTTTTGGGTCTAATGTTTGGATTTTTCTTTTGGGCCAAAGCCAATTACATAAGCATGAGTCAATCCTGAACATAACACCTATTCAAAAGAGGGACATAAACTTCCATACAAAGTAAGGGGACACTACTTAATACCCGTTCATAGACAAAGAATACCAACACCTACACACAAACATGGGACATGAGAACTCCTTAGTTTTATCCAGTGTTTCTTGATAATACACGATGATCACAGTCCTTCGCTGTAAGTCTTTATTCTTGGTGGCCATATAAGTAGCCTCATTTCCTTTATATCTTGCAATTAGCATAGCTTTCCTCCTAGTTGCCACTAGTGGGATCCAAGCCTTGAAACCCTTCTTTAAGAGGAGGGATTACTCATTAACTATGCTACAGTTATACTGTAGGCCTAATGTTTAGAAGTTATTTATTGCACTTCATAGTTATTTCTCGAACATTCCCTTTTCCAGAACATAATTGCAACACAAGGACCTTGTTAAAAGTTGTCCAATTTAATACCACTCTCATCCAAGCATAGTTGAGTGTTAAATCCTATGCAATACGAGCCTTAATAACGGACGGATAACCCCCTGAAATGGGTCTTAACTCATGAAAAATCCTTTATCCAATAAAATGAGAAATTTTAGGTGATTCCAAACCAGGCATGGATAGATCTACATCCTTATAATTTTATCCCGAAGACCACATTTGGTTGAGGGAAAACCACCCAGGTTATCCAATTGGAGGGGTTTATCCTCTTCTATGTCAATGAGTTATGTGGGAAGATAGAGTTGTATATACGGTTTCCTGATGCAAGAGTCTCCATGGATTCCTCCAAGGCTCCGAATACCAATAAGAAAATATATTATAATCGCTTTAAAATGGTAACTACCACATCTAATCCACCACAAATCCTACCATATGACCCAACACATTAGCCTCACTTATCTCGCCCACCAACTTATCCTGCATACAACTTATCATACTGCAAAAAGCGGCCTAAAAGTAAGAAATAATCCAACTTTCACAAATCCCAGGAAGACGGACAAGCAGGTACAATTCAGACGTTACTATACAAACAAGTCTGTCCTCCATATTGTCAAATGAAAACTAAACAAACAAAACAATTTTCCGTATGAGGTGGACAAATGGTGTCAAATTGATTTGCAAGTACACATGTGTTCCATCTATTTTCTGTAGATCACAACAACAGAGACATAGTGAGATTTCGCATCACATATTTCATGACTAGCATACACCTGGGGAACAAAGAATCAATCGATTAAGTGCATGTTTAACAGAGAAGACAGAACCAACATTACACAACTCTATGCTTCCCATCATCCGAATCCACTGGAACTATGGGTGGTTCTCCAGGCAGTGACTCATCCAGATGGATCCGAGCATAGTCACTCACCATTCCTGCATGCTCCTGATGGATGATCTCCCTCTTCTCCTCCTCTGCTTTGTCCACCTTCTCCTTTGTCAGAGTGCTCAAATCTCCTGCTGCCTTTGCAACCATGTTGAACGCATTGGAAAACCAGGCCGCTCCTGATGATACATAGGTGTTGCTCATCAAGGCCGATGATGCCATGCTCACCTTCTGCTCAGCAGCTGCAAAGGCCGATCTGGTCATTTCGGATACTTGGAAATGCTCGTCCACCTCTTTCACTTTCTCGTTCACCACTGTAGTGCCAATGCTTATTTTCTCAGTCAGTCTGATCTTCTGGTTGATAGATGCAATCGTGGCAGAAGCATTGGAAGATAGCTGGTGACGCTCATCAAAGACCTTTGCCTTGTTGAGAGCATCAATGCCAAGGACATAACCTTTAGCTAGCATAGTGCTCACAACATCGTCCGCTCTCTTTACCGCAGAATCTGCTGTCTGCCCACGCTGTAAGAAAAGCATGAGTCAAATTAACATGCAACCATCTCCCTGGAAACCACAACTATCCAAAGCCATAGGATTAATGGGTGTCTGTTCTGTCCGAAACTTGTGTCTGAAACAAGTATTCTGTATGTGCAATTGTATGCAAGTTTTAAGCTCTTTGCTCAAAGAGTTTCAGCTTTACTACTGAGATTACTCAAGCAGTTAAGAGGATTGGCAGGGGTAGGATGCATGTTCGCATCATGTACATGCAATGGAAAAGAAGCAGCCTGATAGTACTATTGTAAAAGATACATAGAACTCATTTTGTACAACAGAGTAACTACCAATATCAAGAAAAGAAATACAAGTATGGTCTCGTACAGAATGTTCAGAATCCTAGAGAATTAATGAATGATTAAAAAAAAGAATGTCTACAACTGGAAAAAGATGAAAATAATGTTCAAAATCTTAGAGCAATCCTAGAATAAAGAACTCAGCCCAGTCTTCAAGTCAATCAGATCGATGGTGAAAAATCAGTGAGTCATTAGCAACAAATTGCAACCATAACAAGCACAAATAAGAAATTTGTCTTGTCAGCTATGAGGACTACAAGCCAATTTACAATTTCAAAACAAGAATTGGTGAAAACTTTACCATAGAGGTTGTAATAGCTCCCGGAGGTAGCTTGTAGTTTTCCACTGGTGACACTGTTATACACATGTCAACAATTGTTGCCCCCTGCATTGGCATGTGCAAGCATTAGCATTAAAAGAGAATTTGCAAGGCCACTGCCCTCGTCCCCCCCACCCCCAGCCAAAACCTTTGAAAAGAAAGTATGTAATCAGTAACAGACTCACTGAAAGAAGGATTGCAGTATCAGCACCCTGTGAATCCTTGAAAGTAACATAAGCAACTTGAGACCTTTCGGATTCACTACAAAAGGTTAAGGCCATTTACCACAACATTCTCTGATAAATAGCATGCAAAAGAATTCAAAAATTGACGATTACCACTAACCTACGCATTTCAACGTATTCAATATCTCCGGAAAAAGAAAAGAATTCTTTAATATCCCGTTCAGACGCTTTTAAAGAAATGTTGCTAACCTTCACAGTTGTAACCTGCATATTCAAAATAAAAGTCATGCTTGTAAAATAACAATAAGAAAATAACCATACAACAAAGTAAATTGTACATAGCCTTGATGATAGGGAAACTGAAGCATTGATGGTTGAGTTTTTGAAGCCAAACTACATACAAGGGGGCTAGAATTTTCAAGGAAAGAAGTTGAATTGGAAATTCAAAGACTAAAACAAACAATGGACCGAAACATTGATCAACCGGAAGGTCCACAATATTGTCATCAGAACATGAGAAACAAGTAGCGTCAGTAAGCATGCACATACTGCATATAAAAGGAAATTTTTTGAACAGGCATATTTGCATTATTATTGTGAACAAGTCACAAATTATAAATCAAATACATGAAACAACCTTTATCGACAATATAGCACAAACAGGCAGACCGGACTTTGACAACCAAAAAATTTGGCAAACATTGTGCAGCATGAACATTGTTAGCTGCTACAAAGTTAGAGAAGCTGAACCTTGATCACCAGTACCCAGCAATCAAAGTGCAGCACTAATGGCAGTCAGAGAAACCAATAATTCAAACTACTACAAATCTCACATCTGAGACGTCAATTGTCCAATATGGAGTAATAAGCAACCGGGGATCCATTTCCATCCTCAAATTGCTTGGGTCCATAGGGACCTACAAACGACGTGCTATGTTAGGTCTCTCACAGAGAAAATGAAACGAAAAAAGGCTACCATGAAGTTGGTAGAAAACATATGACAAGCTTAATCATACACCCCCTGGTAGCATGATTCTCCAAATGATCTAATTTGGAGATGTTAAAAGAAGTCGGGGTATTTAGAGGCAAAGGTGGTGGTATGCTAGAACACTAATTTTTCAAGGTCAAAGGATTACCACCAGGGTCGGCAAACATCAACTTGTATTAATAAAACAGCTTCCTAAATACAAGGCCAGGTGGGCAAATGCTCCCCAGAGTTAACAACAAAGGATTTTCTCTTTCTAAAAAACAATAAAGGATTTTAACCTATGAGTAATACTCTCAACGTACTGCCCTGAAGATTCAAAAACAATGCCATTCCTTTCTAGCAAAAATATGTACTCTGGAACATTACAAAATAAGCACTAAACACACATTCTCCAGCTTTATCAATTAAGGCTAAAGGGAGCCCCTCAACAACGGACCATTGATGATGCAATGTCAAGTAGTTGGATATGCAGTTATGCATTTGATAGAGATTGAAGGAAGCTTCAACATGCCACAGAAAAAACAATATTGTTGCCTCTACTAGTTGCCACTGCTCCATTACCAACATGTCTGTTCCTATATGTTCCTAATAGCTCAAACTGATCCCCCAACCCCCATATAGCTAACTTCTACATAAAGTTATGGGCTCTTTAGTTAGCAAATTAATCCTAATTAGCTAGCCAAGGGTCTAGAAACTTCACAAAAAGTGAAAAATGTCCATCACCGAGTTCACGAAACCCGCCACGCCCCCAAGCACATTCATAGAAATTATCAAGATAAAGAGGCAAAGCCACTTAAAAATTAAATTGCCTCTGGCTCTATTCATCGAAGAAATCTCTCGCACCGCGAACAGGAGTGACCGCGTCATTTGAAATTTCGATCCGTCGCGCTGACTTTCGTCAGACGGATCAGAAAAGAACAATATCCAAATGGCATGAACGCGTCGGAACTGCAAGACCACCGAATTGGAACCCACCCGCCAGTCTCTTGAGGAGGCGGAAATAAAATCGAAGCGCAACCCATAAAGATCCGACCTTTTGGGAACCAATCCAAGGGATCAAGCAAACGGAGTCGAAACAATTGCGAGCACCCCGTCGGGGAGATCCCAAAGATTCCATCTCTGGGAACCAACCAAATTCCTAAGGCTCCGGCCACCCCAACCAGAGGCCGCCCAGATGTACCGAGAAAGGTGGAGTCTTTAGGTCAAATTCGCATGAAACAACGAATGGATCTGCAAGCAGGATTCGTGTGTGGGGGCTCACCGACATGTCAGCCGAAGCGCGCATCCGATCCGTTCAGCTGCAGGCGATGTAGGGTTAGGGTTTCGAGAGGAAAAGCGGAGGTGAAGAAAACGGAGGACAGAGGAGGGTGGGGGGGGGCGGCGGGGATGGAAGAGGTGGAGGAGACAGCGGTTTTGGTTCTTTTTTTTTTTTTTTTTTTTTCTGGTTTTTGTTATTTCTTTTCGAGCGGGTGAGACGTTGGCTGCTGCCAGTTTGGGGTCGTTGCCACAAAGATCTCTGCCAGTTTTTTTTTTTGAGAGAGAGGTTGTGCCATTGGTTGCAAGGATCTCTGGCGGCAAATATGAACATGCTACATAAGCTTTTAAATGATGAGCTGTGTGTGTGTCGTGAGTTGGTGGGCGGTGTGAAGGTGTGATAGATAGCTTCCTACCATAATGAAATGCATCCTAAGCTTTCTCTAGCTTGACTAATTTAGTATTTTCATATATCTAATATTCCACCACAACGCTTATAGTACCTAAAAGGAATAATATCTACCTATTTTGACCAATTCCTATAAAGTTTAAATTTGATTTCATGTAAATAGAAGATATTAATGAATAAACTGTTGGTAGATTAAGCAAATCTTAGGTGTGCCAAACAAGATTGGTTCAACCAAAAAGAACCATAGTATTGGAGTTTAAAATTTCTCTTTGTTGCGAAGGAAAGATAATCAATTATAAGATATTTAATAATACATCGACCATGCAATTTCCTTTAAAAAATTTCAAAATGTTTTTCTCTTCGTAAAAGTCAGCTCATATTGATTGTGTCGTGGAAAGGTGCAATTTTTCAATAATTAGTGTTTGTGATATACCTTAAATTTGGAACAAAGAAGAGTAAATCTAACACTTGATTGGCTGCATGTTTAATGCATTTCCTTTGGAAAAAGGGTAGTGCAATATATTTAGTAATTATATATATAAGAATTTTTTAAAAAAATAAGAAAAAGAAAGAAAGAAATATTCTTAAAGCTTGACGGAGTAGAACCTAAAATCAAGGGATGCCCCCAGAGGCGACTACCCCCTCCCCACACACAACACACCCCCCCCCCCCCCCTTGGTTCCGCCATTGATTATGACTGCAAAAGAGTCTAACCAAAGATACGAAAAGCGAAAAGTAAAACAAAAGAAGGTGATATTTTTATATTTATTTTATTTTTTGCTCAATCTACACTCCATCCCATACCCAACCTAATCTTGCTTCAATATCACCACCTAAATAACAAATCCAACAAAAAAAAGTGAGCAAAAATTTAGTAGGAAAAAATAAATATTCAAATGTAGAAGTCATAAAATATAAATCTTATGACTATCAAAATTCATGCTTACAGAAATCATCCCTTATGCAAGGAGGAGATCTTCATCATGGTATTTTGATCATCTCTCAATAGATCAGTATGTACGTCACTAGCGTCCATCCACCTACATGACAAGACTTTCCTATCACACCATCCCTACTCATCCTTTAGCACCGTAATGGCAAGACTTTTCCATCACACCATCCCAACTCATTCTTTAGCTCCTTACCCATAATTTGTTGGCGAACCTATAGGATCTTAGGGAAAGGAGGTCACAATAACTAAATAATTGATTATTTTTTATTATTATCAACGAAGTTTTTTTCAAAAGAAAATGTCTCTCATACAATAAATTTCCTATGATATCGTAACAATGAGTGCATGATGACATTGGGGAAATTATCGAACTTAGAATCGTTGAATTGTTTCGACAAGAGAAAACTTGTGAGGACGAATAAAACAGAGATGTGCTTGACTTCCTTTGGTTGGGAGTTATTTAAGGATTTTTTTTTTAACTTGGTGCTCAATCGGTGCTTTTCTTCCAATTATTGCACATAATCAATTTTTAAGTATAACAAAGGGCAGAACATTTATGAGATGAATTTATTTATTTTTTAAGTTAAATATCCACCTTACGAGAGAAAAATCAAATCAATCCAAAGAACTCAAGATCCAACAAAGAAGATATATACCCCTTAGCTCACTAAACATAAGCAATCCAAGGCTCTTTGGTTAAGGGAGTCCAACTAACGAAGGAATCGCTTGAGCCCAATAGAGGTACAACCATGGTGAATCCATTAAAGGTACCCACGAAGGTAGTCAGCTAAACACATGGCAAACCCACCAAAGGGATTGCAAGAGTAGTCGATGTTTGTCGGTTGGGTGAATGGAAGTGCCTAAGGTGAAGAAACGGCTAAGGCAACCCAGACGGTTTGACTGAAGTGTCGAGCGAACCATCACGTGTTGCACCCCAAATGGATAACGAGCCCTAAGCAGATCCAAAAGATGAAGCAACATTACTAAGGGACCATCAGGGAATAGAATAGCCCACAACTTCTTCGAGGCCAATCACGACCCTTATGATTACTACCGTAAAATACCTTATAAAAAGGGAGAGAAGTAATTACTACACATGTTATTGGTTGTATATGACTTGTCATTCATTTTATTTTAAATTAATTTTTTGTAAAGTTGACTACCTAGGTTGTAGGCTTCCCGTTCTTCTCTGAAGAAGAGGAATAAAATCTTTCCTAGGGTTGTTCAAGGAGTGAAGTTGTACTAAAGGTACATCACATTCAGATTGGTGGTGTGGTTAATAATTCTTATTTAGAAAGTAAGGACAAGATCATAGTTAGGAGATATCTAGGTAGAAATTTTCCCAGTTTAAGTTTCCCCTATAAATACTAGTCTTATTTGTAGTTTAAATTTGCGATGTGATTTTAATTTGCTTATTCATTCTTTTTAACCACAAATCATCCCCTCACTTGTGCCAATCTCATCCTCCATGGCATCCAATCGTCACATTGCTCCTCGTAGGTGAATAAAATCCTCTCCAATAACTCTTCAAAATCCTTGGTCATGGCCTCCAGCTCCACCACCTTTAGCAAACCTTGACATTCTCTTTCTCTGCCTTGTTGGTCCACTATTGATGGGCGGCAACCACTTGCCTTTCCTCCTCTAGCTGCTACTTGAGAGTGGCAATTTCCTTCCCCATCCTCGCCTAGGTGGGGAGGGCATCCCCCAACTAGTGATGCATCTCTCACACATCCGACCACGCATTCATTCAACCAACTCGCAACCTACTAAGCAATAAAGGCCTAATCCTACCCAAGGGGTACTGAGGTGTCAAACTTAGTGACATAACTTCCAAATGGTATGTCCTAGCTGATGAGCTTTGCTTAACAAAGTGCACAACATAATTCAAGAAGCAACTGCAAGGATAAAATATAGTAGCTATAGGAGGATTTTCACTTACAATCCATAAGCAATTGTCGAGGACATTCTATATATGCGAGGGCACCCTAAGCAGACTTGCCAATCAATGCTTGCGGAGAGCAACTCCAACACAATCATCTCTATCTCCAATTAGTTCTGCCCGAACAAGTTTGGGCGAACAAATGTGAAAGGAGCATCTTCCCCCACCAAGTGTAACCCAAACCCCTAGTCACAAGCCACCCTCACTCGCTCCATAAGGCTCTCCAACTAGTTGGTTCACTCCCGGCACAACTCAATATAATGAGATCCATGGAAGAATTCTCCGAGCCTTCCTAGGAATCTCGCACTGACTAGATCTACAGTCAGAGTTTGAGATCGCCTAAGATCGGCTCACAGGATCCAACACTAACCTCACCACATAGTAGGGTGCTTGGTCAATAAGGCCAAACCCCATCCTGTTAAAGGGGCCCACGCAAACACGATGGGTGTTAGCCCCTTCTTTGTGTCAACAAGGGGCGGGTGGTGTACTATTCCTCCTCTTCCACCTTCCCCTTAACTAGCTCCTCTCTGGTCGATTCCTCCCAGGTTCACTCCCTGCCAACTGACTCCTTTCTCGCTGGCACCTTCCTATGCATTGGTGCCTCCCTGGCAAGGGCCTCTCCAACCAATTACCCCCCCATTGGCCCCTTAATGGTCAGTGTCTCATCACTGCGCTTGATCGAGCCATAAAAAGGAACTTTGATAGTAGTAGGAACCTCCCCGACCGACGGGTATGGATTGCTATTGTTGACCACAATAACTGGTAGGGAAGGAGGGTTAGCATCCCCACCCTCACCAAGGAGCCCCCTAGCTGAAAGGACCTACACTTGCTTGCTAGTGATAGGAAAGGGAGAAGGAGACTTTAGTGATCATTGCTGGTGGGATGACAATGGCTAGTTCTTCTTGAACGCATGTCTCAAGGACCAAGCCTGCTGTCTAATAAGCCTATATTTGTGGGCTGTTTAGTTACTTAAATGCCTAGACATCAAATTAATATTGACATATAAATAGTATACAATAAGATGTAAATAGATTAGTCTAATTATTTACTTATTTGCATATTTCATGCATTTTATTCATATCAAAATGCATTTAAAATTAACTTAGAATTGCATGCATCTAATTAGTTAACCAATTAGATACATTATATGCATTGCTTTAATTTAACATAGAAGTTAATGGTTTATACATAAATAACCATAATATTTTATTATTATTTTATTATTCTTCTTCTACAGGTAACAGATACGCTTCCTCCTCCTACGCCCATTCATTCACAGCTGCTAGCATTCATCCAACGTGAAGTGGATCTGCTCCCACCTCTTGCATTTCAAATCCACCACCTGCAGCTACAAAGGGAGCGAGAGTTGACCATGCTGAGGGAGGCCTCCACCCCACTCCACTACTGTGCAGAGAGTTCAAGCTCTCCTCCACTCCACCACCGCCAGCCTCGACTGTGGCAACGAGTCTCCACCACTATGGGCGTGAGTCATGACAGGACACATCGCCAGTCCGGGCTTGCTTGCACCACTGTGCTTCTACACCCACAACACCATAAACACCACCGCTACCTCCATGCACCACCTTCACCTTCATTCTCCCCTATTCCATGTGAAAACCAAACCCACCACCTTCATCACCTCAAGCAACCACCCATCTCCTCCTTGCCATCAGATAGCCCGCTCCTCCAATGCCAACAGAACCTCACACCCCCTCCCCTCCCCATCTCTACGCCTCTCACCTTCCTCTTCATCTTCTTCATCTTCTTCTTCCTCTATTTCCCCTCCACCGAAAAGAACCCATCACCACCAGCCGCTACCTCCTTCACATGCACGCCATGCACCATGTCATCCTCCTTGCACGCGTCCTTGTGCGTGCCCTAGCACTACGACCAGCGTGCCGCCCCTTCATGCACAGGCACCAGCAGGGTCGTTGCCCCTCTCCACGCGTGGCTGCAACACCTCCAGCAAACCAGCCGTGCGACCCCCTCTCGTCGCATCTCCTCCCACGCACAGCCACACACTTCTCCAGCAGACCACACGTGCACGCCTAGCCGTGCGCGCGCAGCAGCAGCAGCCACCGCGCGCACGCCTCTCCAGCAGCCCGTGCGTGGTTGCTCCTGTAGCAGTAGGGGGAACAGCCAACCACCGCCGCCGCACCTCTCCTCTCCGTCCGGCAGACTCCGACCGTCCCACTCTTCGTCACGACCACCATTGGATGCAGCCCACCTCCAGTGAACTCACGGCTGACCACCACCTGTCGTGCGCACACACCAAGCACAAAGGTTTCCCCTATTTTTCTTCCCATTAATAATTACATTTATTGCCATTTGTGAGATTTTATTACTATTACATTGTCCCACATTGCAAAATATCTCATCTAGAAGTGCATAATTGTCATTCCAGCATTAGCACTTGTTGTTTACTTAACTTGAGAGCAGTTTTGATTCCGTTTCTCGATAAAATTAATCGTGAACATCTATTTTTAACCCGTGCAAGTTTTAATAGGCTAGTGCCTCCCTATGGACATGACCCGCTCCCTTCGTGAGTGGTTTATTTAATTTGTTTTCATTCACATTGTTCGCCACTTGATTTCTGTACTACAACGATCTTGATTTATATTTTCGAAAACTAAAATAACGCGGTCAAAAATGGCACCATTGCAAGGGAGGCAACGAGCCTGATAAACTCGCAATCATTCATTTGATCATATTGATTTAAATTTTTTAGGCATATTTAATCTGTTCTATCTGGTTTGTGAGAGGTACATCTGGGAGAATCGTCGCACCCTCCTGAGCATTTTCGCATTGTGGACCTTGGGCCACACACGTGACCAGGAGCATTGCATCCGCTACACCATTGTTGAGGTAGACCAAGCTCCACATCTACAAGGAGGAGCTTCGCATCTTGGTGGACCTCGACGCCACCAACTCGGAGAGAAGTATTTTGAAAGAAAAAAAAATCATCTTTATCATTTAGATAAACTTAGACTTCAGAATTTCTTGCATTCATTATTTGAGACCCTTCTTCTGGGGTTATATTTTTAGGGGTTTGTTTCCCGACTTTATTTTAGGCCCGTGTTAGGTAATCTTTTCGGGAGCATATTCCCTTTTCTTTAGATTTAGGTTTTCTTTTATGTTGTGGGTTGTTTATCCTTTATCTATTTGTGCTTAAGTAGTGTAGTAAAAAAAAAAATCAAAACACGAGTTGCTTGATAGAAGCTGTATGCCCTTGGACGACCATTTAAGTGTGAATGAGTAGCATCTAGACTTTATTTTCTGCATTGCATGCATTCTCGTATCATTGATTGCTAGAAGCAAGGTACGCATCTTCTTACTTTGCATCCATATCTTGAGCACACACTTGCATTTGGACTTAATTCCAAGACCACCAAGTCTGATTTGAATTGATTTAATAAGTGGTTACCGTAAATTTTCTGAAAAGAACTAAGTAAAAGAGGAACATAGTAAAACCCAAGGAGTTGAGTTGAGACATTATACTATGGTTTCAAACTCAAAACTTTTACGGTGTATGCACACTTGTTTGATCTTTGCACTAAGTCGTGCATTTAGACACTCCTAGGTTTTAAGTTGCTAGGAAAGAACCCTCCTACCATTGGATTCAGAAGTGTTTAGAACTCAAGATCAAAGGTTTTGTAAATCAAAAGAGGGAGATACCCTGTCACGGATTTTTGAGGGTAGTTAAGAAGTACCGCAAAAGCATATCTTCAAAGGAAGGCTGGTGGTATCCCATTGAGGATCATCAGTTTGATTTAATTTATTACTCGAAATTTCAAAAATACTCCGAGGTTGAACTCAGGGAGCAAACTTGATTTTAAAAGCAAAAAGATCACAATTCACAATACTGAAATGTTTTACAAAAAGAATTGTAGAGAATAAAAGTAGAATTAATCTTTCTCTCTTTTCTTTTCTCTGTCTTCAGACGTCTGATTCTAGGAATCAGATGCCTTAGGTAGCGTTTGCTATAGTGCACATCTCCTCCTTCTTCTTCCTTTCTTCTCTTTGGTTGTTGCTGCTACTGCTTCTTCTCCTTGGCTTCTTCTTCTTTTCTTCTTTTCTTCCCTGCTTGGCCTTCCTTCTCTTTTCTTCTCTTTGGCTCTACTTTTGCTCCTTCTCCTGTCTTTTTCTTCAGCTCCTGCTCCTTCTTCTTCAGCTGCTTCTGCGGCTAAGTCCTCTTCTTCTCTTCCTCTTCCTCGCAACTGCTTCTACTTCCTCCTTCTTCTTCCCTGCACAGGCACGGTTATGCAAAACCTACCCCTACCCTCCCCGCGTCTCTCTCTCTCTCTCTCTCTCCCTCTCTCTCTCTCTCTCTCTCTCTCTCTCTCTCTCTCTCTCTCTCTCTCTCTCTCTCTCTCAGAGCCAGTTGGGTTATCGGGTTGGGTATACACGCCCGAGACCAAGTCCACTGGCGTGCGGTGGTGGGCGAGGTGTGCAGGGATATCGGGTCAGGTCAGCCAGATCCGCAGAGGAGTGAGCACGAATGAGGCGGTGAGTGGGCGAGGGACCTCACCCTGTGTAGTTGGAGGCGATAAGCCCAATGCACAAAATCAATTTATGTACCTGTGATTGCTCGAAATTGCCCGAGGTGGGACTAAAGTCCCACCTTCTTATCGCACGCCTGGCAGCAGAAAGCTTGAGCAATTGCAGCTGCAGCTGAGGCCTTCGAGGCCAATTGTCTGCCTGGAGCTGTACGCGGAAGTATTCTGCGTGACCTGGGCTCATGTCCTGGGACTGGGGAGGTCTGGAGCTGCTTGCAAGCTTGCTCCAAGCTCGGCGTCAATGGCGGCGGAGGCTCAGGACCTGAAATCACGAATACGGCCGTGCGGCCCTGTCAGAACGCTCGGCAGGCTTCGCCAGAGCACGGCGAATGTGGCTTGGGGGTCAGCGTGGCGTGAAGACGCCTGTGCGTGTGTGCCTAGGGCACATTGTGTGCGTGCAGGTGGGTGTGTTCGGGGGGAGGAGACAGTGGGTATAGCAGTCAGTGGAAGGTCGCAAGATGATCAGTGGGTGGAGGTGAAGCTTCAGAGGTGTTTGGCGAGGTGAATGGAGGAGTGGAATGGCGAGGTACCTCGCTGGTGGTCTACTGGAGGTGTGGATGATGGTAGTGGTTGGCGACTGTCGAGGGGTTGAAAGAATAAATTAATAGGGGGGAATAAAGAGGAGAGTGAGGGAAGCTTATCTAGTCAAGTCAGAGTGAAAGGGGGAAGGCTGATGGTGAGTGGCTGGTGCTGCCATCGCCGAAGACGAAGGTGCTAGGGGGAGAGAATGGCGACGAGGAAGGGGGGTTGGAGGGCGCCCGCTGGTACGGTGAGGTGCGGCGGAAGTTGCCCTACCACTAGTACCGTGGCAGAGCGACGAGAAAGGAGAAGAGGAGTCGCCGGAAGCTCTGGCAATCGGCTGGAGTTGGGAAGAGATGAATTTGGAGGGAAATCTCAGGCCAAATTGAGCTTGAAGGATGCGGCATGGTGTGCCGCTCCTTAAATAGGCAAAGGCCGGCCAGGAGGCGCGCGAGAGAGGACGGAAAGTCACGCCGTAGGGATGGTCGGTCAGACACCCATACCTCTCGCACGTTCGTATGAGAGGTATGGCAGTCTTCAGGGCATGGGGAGTAGTCCATGCGGTAGGGGGCTCCGCAGGGAGCTCCCCTTTCAAATCTGGGGCCGGCTCCCCATGCAAATCAGGCGCCATCCTCCATGCACAGTCGCTGGAGGTATGGCCTGCTGCTGCGGGTGGCATAAGGACTGAAGTGAAGAAAACGACGAGGAAGTTGAGGGGGTAAACGTAAGGGTTTCAAAATGTTAAGGGTCAGAAAGTAATTTTGAGGACCAAATTGCAAAGTGGATCAAGACGACCTTCCCTTAGGTTCAAATTTTGGTGTAAACCTAATTTAGACCTAAGGAATTCAATGGTGAAGTTGGATTTTAGGTTTGATTACGTTTGACAGGAAATTTTGCACAAAACCCATATTAGGTCAAAAATTGGGTATGGACCTCAATCTAGGTCAAAACAGGTTCCAAAGGCCAAATTGAATGTTCTAAACCCTAGGAGATATTTTTCCATAAATTTTAAAGGGTTTATTTGATTTTTATATTGCTTGGAACCTTATGAATTAAAGTGGGTTTGTTTTAGGATTACAGAATGTCATTTAATTCTTAGATTTTGCCATAACCCTTTTCAGACCAAACCATCCCACTTTTTCTCTTATTAAGTCCACTTGACCTATGTCTAGATCTTTATAAATTTCGTTGATGCACTGCAATAGTAAAATTACAATTTTACCCCTTGTGTTATGTTTTCTTCTCATATTAGTAATTCCCTAAATTAGGCCTTCCTTTAGGTTATGTATGAGCTTTTGTTCATTTTAGTAGGTCAAAATGTACTAGTTAGGGTTCATGATGAGTTTCTCATCAAAGGCTTAGGCCTACTTGCATCCCTCGATCTTCCATCTTTGGAGTTACTTTACCATTTGAGCTTTAAGGAAGAGCACCTAAGCTCCAATAAGGTCTTTTTAGGCATTTCGTAGGTTGACAAATAGGATCGTAATTGATTGGGAAACTTGTTTAGTCACCTACAATCTGAACTAAAGTCGAGAGCCTAAACCTGTAAAGACCTAACAAGTCCTTTTGAATTGTGTTTTTAGTGCATACCTGGTAGGCGATCTCTTAGGAGATAACTTGTGTTTGATATAGAACCCGAAAGAATCCTAAGAAGAAACCTCCCAAGGGAAGATATGCCTGGTCAAAGGAGCCTTAAGGAATACTTCATTCCGACCAATCACCTTGGCTCTACACTGCATAGACCTAGAGGGGACAACCCTATGAGATCAAAAGCAGTATCATATCCTTGCTGCCCTCCTTTTATGTTACTGCTAGGGAAGACCCCTACAGGCATATAGAGGAATTCACTGAGGTCTGTTCCACGATGAAGCTGCAAGGTGTTACTGATGACACCCAAATGCGGACCCTCTTTCCTTTTTCCCTCAAGGACAAGGTCAAGTATTGGTATCATACCCTAGATGGTATTAACACTTGGGATGCCTTGAAGAAGGAGTTTCTGAAGAAGTACTTCCCTATGAGCAAAACTAATCACTTTCGGAGGGAAATTATGAGTTTTGCTCAAAAGGATGGGAAAGTTTTCCATGATGCGTGGGAGCGCTTTAATGACCTTTTAAGACTTTGCCCGCATCACTAGGTGCCCAAGTGGCAACTAGTTGAAAGGTTCTACACCAGTCTTAGTGATTCGCACAGGCAAACTATGGATGGTGCTTGTGCAGGAACCTTTCTGTCTAAGATTGAGGATGAAGCTTGGAACGTGTTTGATACTTTGAGTGAGAATTATATTCACTTGAATTCTACCTACTTAGTAGAAAACCCACTCTTATGCAAAGAAAGTTGGAGGAAAATGAGGCTAGGTGTTGGTTCCAGAGTAATGATGATGATGGAGTATGTTTTGATGGATTGGTTATGGTAATGAAAATATCATAAGTGTCGTTGTAGTGAATTGTAGGAAATACCAACCATCATTACGACCATAATTATTTAATTAACTAATTTTTACTGATTTTATTCTAGGTCATTCACTGGGAGGCAGTTATTGATTTACATCACTCTCTAAGTTCAAAATTATCCTTTAATTCCAAAAAGAAGTTTTATGTCTAACAAAGAATGAATGAATGAATACTTGGTTTAATTGTGTACAAAGAATCAATTAAAATGCTTGCAAAAATTAATTATAAACAAGCATCAAACACTTCATCACTATACTCTAAACTATCTCTTTATAAGTTATATTACTAATACTTACATAAATAATATACACTACCAACTAAGATTACATAGCATACTAATTTAACTTACTATGCTGACATATACAGTAACACATATAATAGCTATAGTGACAGATGCAAATGTTGCTGGACCCCAGAAAAACTATATACAAACTAAAAGAGGGAAACCAGGGTCTGTAGTGACGGTTTTTTCATATACAGCGACATCTTATTCTTTTAGTAAAGGTATGAAGTTATATATATAAAAGTAAATGGCTTTACTATGTGTATATATATATATATATATATATATAGATATTATAATTATTTTATTCAGTTTCAATCTATCTCTACTTTGTATCTGTATTCTCACTCTCTCTTTCTTCACTATACGTATTTATACCTTCACTTCCTCTCTTTCCACGTTACTCCTCTTCTGCCTTTCTTCTTCTTCTTCTTAGTCTTATTCTGCGTTAAGTCTTAGCGACACTCAGGCATAATAGGTGATTAACCGCTATCATTACCCATCTTAATTAATCAAAAAAATTTGTTTAATTTGCGAGCACGCTTTTCAAGGGATACACAGCACCCAGAGGGTGTGACCAAACCTCTACTAAGCATGCCCTAATTTGTCATTAGGCCGCTTAATTATGTATTGTTATGCTCAGATCAGTGGACCTCACAGCCCGCACACACACCCCCCGACCCCCGGCCCCACACAAATGCTCATGCTCAGATCAGATATAAGGTTCGGTTGTTTCGGGCGCCCGACGCCCATGTCGACCGCGCCTTAAGTTAATAAAAACAATATAAAGTGCAGCACACGCTCTTCAACGAACGATGTGGCGCGATTCAAGCGCCGCATCTGCGCTGAAATTGAACTGTGGCTGCATGACATAGGGAATTTTGGCCCTCATTCCAAGGCCATAATTTATTTTAAAATAAAAATAAATTATGGGAAAATAAAGTATTTGTATAATACTATACAATTGTGCACTTGATTTGAAATTTTAATTATATTTACTATATAAATAAATTAACTAAAGTATACAGTTTATACATACTGATTTTGATATTTAATTCTTTAATTACATATATATTAGTTATTATATGGTCTAATTGACTTTACATAGAGTTAGTATACATGTATAATTATTTTATAGACATTTTTATTGTATTTTATAGACATTTTTATAGACCTCTGGTGAACTCCTCACGACCGACCACCACTTCTGTGCGCGCACGCCAAGCACCAAGGATTCCCCTATTTTTCTTCCCATTAATAATTACATTTATTACCATTATGAGATTTTATTACTATTATATTGTCCCACATTGTAAAATATCTCCTCTATAAGTGCATAATTTCCATTCTAGCATTAGCTCTTGTTTACTTAATTTGAGAGCGGTTTTGATTCAGTTCCTCGACGAAATTAATCGTAAACATCTATTTTTAACCCATGCTAGTTTTAATAGGCCAGTGTCTCCATGTGGACACGACTCACTCCCTTCGTGAGTGGTTTATTTAATTTATTTTGATTCACGTTGTTTGCCACTCGATTTTTGTACTGCAATGATCTTAATTTATATTTTCGAAAACTAAAATAATGCAGTCAGTGTCCTCACTCGAAGATGAAGCAAGCTTTCTCCTCTTAGCAGGCAAGGCCACCTTCTTCTAAGATTGAAAATCTGCATAGAAAATACAAGTCAGATTAGCTCCAATAGCAGAATGCTGCTAAAGGGATGCTTACTGGCCTTTGAATAGTCATTTGCCACCCACAAGAACAACTTTCAATCATTTAGCTACCTCAACTTCGAGCAGTCAAGAGAACCAATGTTCTTCACCGCCTCGACATTTGCCAAAGTCTGAACATCCACGTCTGTCAAGCAAACATCCCTCTCAGGTGGACCTTGGCAATTATTAGGGACTTGGAGTGCCTTTCCATTGTCCGCCAAAAAGAAAAGGTGATCAAACCCCTTCAAGCTATCTAGCAAGTCAATGATCCGATAGTCAGAGGCATGGAGTTAGAAGGTGCAGGTACCAATGGGAGGGTTCCTCTTCTTGACCTTCTAGGGGATAAGCCCAAAAAGCTGGCAAAAAATGTTCAAGTGGGGAGCAATCCCCAACTTGAAGCATACCATTGTGAAGGCATTAAGCAATAGCTAGCAATTAAGCCCAAGTTAAGTTGGTGCTAGATTATAGAAAGGAAGAAAACAAAGTATAAAAGGGCTAAACAGGACCCTCAACTAATGCTCAACAATATATCTACAAAAAAAAATGAGTTGCCTCGCTCAGGCGAGCATAATTGCTTATGTTTGCTTACCAAAAAAAAATTAACATTTGTGAGTTGTGGGTATGAAGAGGTGAGCAGACCTCACGCTCACTAACAAACCTCGACCAGAGCTAGTAAAGCACTATAGTTGATTCATTAAGGCGACCAGAAGAGGAGAGACCCTTAGAAGTTCTCTTCTAAAGTGTTCCCAATCAAGCGAACAAGTCCCGCTCAAGAACATGATCTAGAAGCTTAAGCAGCACAAGAGAGCCTAGGCAGATGTTTACCACACGTTAAAGAACATTCACTACCCCTAACTACCCTTATTTATGCCCTTAAAGGGAGGGGAATCAATGCGAATTTATCGTCTAATTTTGTCACGTCACAATTAATGCGATGCCAAAGCCACTTGTGATCCCAAAGCATGGCGTAACACGTGGCCCATTAATGAGGTTGATGTTAGCTGCAATCATTATGAGTCCCTTTGATTCCCCAACCGAGCAGGAGAGTAAGGTGGCGGCTGGCCACTACCCACCTGAAAACCCAGGTGGACATTCCACCCCAACCCGAGCTCAACACCCTGGCTGAAACTTGGATTGTCCTAAACTACCATGTCTGGACATAATAAAGGGGTAACTCCCCTACAATTCCTGACTAAGAGCACAAGTGACTTCACCACTATAAAAAACCCCCCACAGACACCCAGAGTGCAAGTGGGGCTATTACCATATTTGAATGGGGTAACCTGCTAAAAACTAGAGGTCACTGTTACCTTCTAAGCACCCACCTGACTTGACCCATCAAGGAATGGTTACTGGGGTCAAGGCGACCCTAAGTAGGCCCAAAAAAAAGGCTGATGAATGTGCATGTTAAACTATTGCAGTTGATATAGTTGAATTACAAGAGTGGGGGCAACTGACGAGGAAAAAATAAAACAGGCTAAAAAAACTTGAGGCCTAACAAAAAAGATAGGCCCAACTACCCCCTAGGCCCATTAAGCATAAGTAAGCCAAGGCTCTTTGGGTTAGGGAGCTTAGCTAATGGGCCTACTTGAGCCCGATAGAGGTGCAGCTTGGTCAGGTCAAGCACTCGCTAGAGTAGTTGACTCGACAAACATGGCGAACCCATCAAAGGGACTGAAATGACCCTTTCCAAGGACAATTCGGAGTTTCTCTGGAAAGTTAGGGACGTGAGCGAAAATTTTGACCCCTTGAGTTGGGTGTATGGACATTACGGGAAGAAGAGAGGTTTAACGGGGGAGGTTTTGCAACTTTTCCTCTTTCTCTCCTCCCACACCACACACACACACACACACACACACACACCCACTCACCACCCCTTTCCTCCCCAAAACCCTAACCCCACTTCTATTTAAAACCCCCTACACCCCTCTCCACCTTCACACCCTCACCACCACCTCCACCTCCTTCCCTTGTAGCCGGCGACCACCACCAATAGCCTTCCTGCCTCTACTTGCAGCCACACGTGGAGGAGAGGAGCTCGCGAGGAAGGGGAGAGCGAGGGCATGGGAGAGAGGTGAGAGCTTGGGGGAGCTCGAGCAGGAGAGCTCGCGCGAGGGAGCTGCCTTGCTACGGTTGCAGCAGCGAGGAGCTCGGAGGTGTGAGGATCTTCAAGGAGTTCGGAGGTGCAAGGGGAGGATCCACTGTTGGAGGAGCTGCGGGATCTCATAGGAGCTCGTGTGAGAGGAGACGAGGCTGCAGGAGGAGGTTACGCAACCTCCTGTAGCTGCTGGAGCTACTACTGCGGGCGGAGGTTCGTAAGAAGACGAACGCCGCGAGGAGTTTCTACATACTGGATTTTTCAGTATCAGACGTCTGGAGCAGCAGCAGACGTCCAAAGCTGAAACCGGACGTCTGAAAATACGCGGAGTGCCAAGGTATGAGTTTTGTATGCTCATGCATGTGCATACGTAAAGTATGTAAATATTTGCTGTCGTAGTTTTTGAACTGCGTTTACATGCGCAGGTACAGGCCTCGGAAAGGAGCATAAGCACGCTCTTCGAGGTGCTTTAGAACATCTGGACGTCTCCACAGCCGTCTGATAGACCTATCAGACGTCCAGACGTATGGAAAGACCCTAAGACGACTGTAAAGGGGTCCTAGACGTCCGCCAGCAATGCAGGAACACAAGGTGAGTTATTGACATAGTTTAAGACATCTGGGCCTATTCCTAGACGTCTGATTTTGGTTTATGTGCACGTTTTTTACCCGTTCAGGGTCCAAATGGAGTCGGATTTACACAAACGAAGTACCATTGTTTTCCACTCGACTTTCTCTACGTGTTAGTGTCAATTATATACTGTTTGAAACTCATCTGATGTGACTTGGTCACTGGTATAGGTTTCCAATCTGTAGCGTGTTCGGGGCCTGCGGAGTTGACGGGATCTGCGTTTCAGGACCCATTCCACCCGTGAATCCCGATATAGTGGGTTACTTTAATATTAAGATTTAAATAAGTAAAGTGTATGTGTAGAATAATTTAATTGAACCCTAGGATGTGAAATGAACCCTAAGGCAGAAATGTATGAACGTGACTTGAGCTGCACTGTTTACGTTGATATGCACGTTAAACCCTAATTGCTAGCAAGTGTATAGATACTTGATGTGTTGCTTTTTCAGTTATTAAAACATGAGCTGCCTGTTATGTAAATGAAAATCAGAATGTGAACAACGAGATATGCGTGTTGAGAAATGAAATGAAATGAATACAAGTATAAACCCTATGGGGAACTAAGAGAACTCCTGTATACAGAAAGAATCTCGTATGTAGATGGAAAGTGAGTTGGTCATTGTGTACATGGTACCAAGGAGAGCGATTGTCCCTTTAGTGTAGGGGGGAGCTATTTGCCCTTTGGGTTGAGACCCAAGGTTAGGCTTAGTTAACCTACACCGACTCCTATTTGGCCCTCACGTACATGTTACCGAGGTGAGCTACTTAGTGTAGAGAGGGAGCTAGCCTTCTCACGGGGCCCGAGGTTAAGACTAGCCATGCTACACCGACTCTGGTTAGGCCGACTAGGCAAACTGGGATAGTTGGACGAGGGTACGCGGACTGTGGAGGGGCGAAACCTCTGTTCTGTTCTGAGGGGCGAGACCCCTGTTCTGAGAGGGCAAGGCCCTGTGCTGTTCCGTGCTGTACTTTTGGGCATACTCGCTAGCGGAAACGACTGACCGCGTGCTAGTCTGCAATCAAGATTGTTCCCTTGAGGGACAGACAAGATCAAGAAATGAATGGATTCTTAAGAGAATAAACAAATCAGAACCACTTAGTTGAGCTAAATGGAAATGAAAAATAAATCAGTTGCTTGTCTTATGTTAATTGCATGTAAATGACTTAACCACCACTCTACTCAGCGTTAGCTGACCACAGATTTTGTAATCTTGTTTAGGTCAAGGAGTTGAGCAACCAGCACCACCGGCTGCAGAGGGAGCTAGGCCCAGTCGAGCCTAGCCTTAGCCATTGTTACCTTTCTGTTCTAGAGCGTTCTTTCTGTTGTTGTAATGAGTACTTTGATATATGTAATACTGTTTCTGTTACATTTCCGTTCTACTTTCCACTGTTGTAGTTGTGCTGGCATGTAATATTGTGAGACATTTCGTTCTGTTTCCTTTACTGTCTCTTAATTATTTTTTTCTTAGTTACATTACATGTGTGGTTGTGAAATATTTTCTGCTTTTGGTTATTTCTCGTTGGACGACTGGGTCTTGGGATTAGTCAAGATGAGCCGGTCTCGGGTCCTATAAGGATCTGGGATTGGGTTGTAACAGGGACTGCAAGAGTAGCCAACGTCAACTACCTTGGTGAATGAAAGTGCCTAAGGTAGATAGTCCAACTGAAGTGTTGGGTTGACAATCAAGCGTTGTGCCCCAAACGAATAACAGCACCTAGGAGAATCTGGACGACAAAATGATGTTGCTGAAGGACCATCAAGGAATCGAATAGCCCACAGCTTCCCTAAGGTTAATCACGACCAATGTAATTATTACTATAAAATACCCTATAAAAAGTGGGAGATGTACACCGTTAAAGGGTAATCACCCCTCCTTAATCAAACACAAATAGTATATACTTGAGAGTTAGATCACCTCTGTAAACATATATCGAAATTGTGGAATAGAGTCACCAACTTTGTGTCTACCGTGTGTGATTGTTCTTGATTCTTGTGAGTCAATCACTACTCATAATCATAGCACATGTGCTATGTTACATAACTAACTTGAGAAGATCGAGAAGGGGGGCACGACATTATAGGAAGCATTAGTTTCTCTTTTTCTTTGTTCCGAAAACAGGAAGACCAATATGCAACTTATCCAAGTGAGGGGGCCATATGCCCCTTCTAGGCAAAGAGTGGGTTTGCCTTGTCATAACTCCAAGTCAAGTTGGGCTTGTCACCCCTCAAAACATGGGACCTTTGTCTCGTTTATTTTGCATGAAACAATCATTTTGTAATAATCAGGGTCTCCTAGCTTGTAATCCCAAGGGACCTTGTTTAACACCTGTTATTTAATGCTAAGAGTATGTTCTAACCTGCTGGATCAATACTTGGCCAAGTTAAAGAGTTTTTCCCCTCAATCACTAATTTGACAAATTATTTCAGGAATAGCAATGCTCAAAAGCCAAAAAATCATTTTTCATTAGTGTAAGTCTCAAATCCATTTTTCCTATATCATCAATCTCTTGAATGCGATCTAAATACACCCAACATTGTATTCAAGAAGGAATCATTACTCAACAATAAAAAATTGAGATAATTTTAACGTTGTGCCAATATGAGAAAATAATAACGATGCCATTTAAATATATAATATTTCATTAGATAAGTCTAATAGAATTTTGACTTATAGTTGTTAGATTTCAAATAAAATTTTACTAGTATTTCACCTTATATATCTTGCATAAAATTCAAAATAATTAGGTAAATATTCAACATAAAAATGGTATAAATAATATAGCAAAATTTATTAGTATTATAAAAAAGTATTATCAAGGAGGGTCAGCCAAATTTCCTTATTCATGCAACTGATATTTATACAACATAAAATCTATAGTAGTACAAGAGAAGAATCGAAAGAAATGTGAACACCCATTGGCCCTAGCCCATACCCATCATCATGAGTCCATAATCTTCAGATACATTGATTGGTTCCATATACCAAACAACAATATTTCTAAGTGGAAAGGCAAGTGTTTACTATTCCCCCTAATGAAATATTAGGTATCCACGCACGAAACTATGACATTATAGATTAATAATTAAAATAAGAATGATCATCTCGTGGACCTAGCCTATATCCTTTATCATGGGCTCATACACATCAATTGGTTCACATATCAAACAACAATAGTTTTAAGTAAAGAGGCATGTGCCTACTATTGCCTTGATGAAATCTTAGTATCTATGTGTAAAACCATGGCATTATTAAAAAAGTAGGCTTAGCCTATATCTAGTATTGTAGGCTTGGAACCCCCATTGGCATTACCAAACTCTATTTATCTTGAAAATGGTTAGATGGAGCTTACTATGGCCTCAAGAACAAGATAGAAAGTCCTCACAACTTAAAATTTCAAAATAAAAATAATATGAATACATATGGATACACAACCAAATTATATGTCAAATATCCAAAATATTTCCTAAACATTTAAAACATAACATAAGTATCTAAGATAGCCACAAACATATAAGGTATAACGCAAGATAAAACTTTTAGAGGGTACAGACGAAGCTTTTTGACTACCCAATCCCCCCGACCTCTCGAAACCCTCTCCGCCCCCTCAAGGCCCAAAAACCTTAGCCGCTTGCTGGGGCTCCAACCGACCAACGCACTAGTCGGAGCCCCATTCCCTTGCGCCATTCGCTTCATCCCCCTACCCCTCCTCACCTCCCTCCTTTTGTTGTGGGTTCCTTGCGTTGTGACGCCTTCTTTAGAGACTCACTGTCTGTTTGTCTTCATCGGAGTGGTGACGACAGCAGCGGCCCAACGTTCAGAGCAGTGGCTGCAATGTGCATTTCGAAGTTGCGGTGGCATCCTCCGGTGGGTGGTGGGCTACTACGGCGACGGCTACAACGACAGCGACGTCTAGTGGACTGTTGCGGCTGCTGTGTTCAGTAGACTGTTGTGGCTATGGTGGCGACGTACGGTGGGTTGCTGCGTTGGCGGTGTTTGATGGCATTGTCATTTTGCCTAGTTGCTTTGGAGGTTGTCTCGTGAACTTGCTTAGGGGGAAGGCCTCCACTAGAAGTAGATGTTGATTCTTCATCTCCACTTCACCTCCATTTAGATCGACGTCAATTTTGAAGTTTGGGGCTACGTTGAAGCCGGGTTCACTATGACCGGGTGCTTGGTTGGCCTAATTCCAACCGTACATCATGTGTTAGGGCGATTCGTTGATGATGTCGGCGGCGCTTTGTCATATACACTGCATGGTGCGGGTTCTTTCTCACATCGAAATGATGCTTAGGGCGCTTCTTTTATATTTTTATTCCTTTTTATTTTTGTTGTGGTGACTGTTTTTTCAGTTCTCCCCTCTAAAAGAGGAGCTACTTTCTCCCTCTTTGAGGAGTGTAGGATATCATTCTTTCTTGCCTTTGGGCTAAGTCCTTGTATCATTTTCGTTCCCTTAATGGAAAATTTTCTACTCAAAAAAAAAAAAAAAACACAAGATAAACTTTCATTTTCAAATACATATAATTAATTTATTATGAATGGGAGGAAATGATTTCTTTACTTTCGATTGTTTTTCTTTACACTTAATCCCTCAAATATGTGCTTACATATATGTTGATTGGCTATGTGTGTGTAATTCATCCCCTTTCTTGGCCTTCTCTTTGTCTCTAGTCTTGATATCACATGAATGCACCTACTTAATCACCTTTGATCTTCTCTCTTGATTTCATTTTCTACTTCACATTTGCAACCTTGCAACTCTCTTAGTCTCTCTCTCAGGGCGCGCTCTCTTATGAGAACACATGTACCCCCATTTATGTAGTGTTATAATCACCTCAAGTAAAATGATGAAATCGTGAGTGAATTCATCACCCATCCACTTTTGTTTTCCTTTCATTTAACTTTCACGTTAAGTTAAAAAGTTTAACATTCTATTTTGTCAAGTGTACATAGCTTAAACTACCATATTATTATGTTTTATATATAGTTAGGTGCCATCTAAACCCTTCTTTTTTTTGAATTATTGTAGATTATTCTATAATAAGTAGACTTGGAGAGCTAACATGTCAAATTACTCGAAAACTCCTTATTTATTAGTAGTTTCAGCTTATGTAATTCATAATTATTATTGCCACTATTTAGGAATAATCCCATAAAGCTCATTATCTTCAGTAATATATTTAATAAGGAGAATCGTATTAAAATTGTTATAAGTAGTTTGAGATAGATTCAACGTATGAAAAATGTTATGTTCCAACAAAAAAAGCCAAATCTAATATTATTGATCTCTCTAAGTTTTTTATGTTGAAAAGAAGCAATTCATTTAACAGGAAGAACTCGATATAAAAGGACGTCACCCAATAAAAGAAGGGGAAGGAGAAATCCGAATGCCCTCATGAAGAGGGGAAGGTTGCTTCTTATATCAACGGGGGATTCATCGAAGTGCAGCCAAACAAATAACAAGAAAAGTAAAATAAGAAATAACCAAGAAGACGTCCTAATTAGAGGCTCCAGTCAACAACTCAACACTCATAGCATTGATAGCACCACCAAAAAGGAATCTTGGCGATCGTCTCAATCCACGCTAACGAGAAGCCTATAGTGATCAGCACTGGACAAGATTAGGAAATCTCAGTCGTAATAGACATGGGTCACACATGGTCTTGAAGCTAAAAGAAGGCATTCACCTCCCACGATAACTTACACTCAAGTGTTACTAATCTTAGAAACTCACATCACCACCACCACCTCTATTATAGCGATCCACCGTAACAGGCGATAACAACCCATCACTAGCACCTATCCATGAGGAAGCACCTCGTCGACAAGCAACATGACAAAACATGCAACATCGACCACAATATAGTGATCTTAAGACTCGCGAGGGTCGCGAGCAAGCAGGAGCAATCATGCAAATAACGATGAGGTAACAAGCAGAATTAAGAAGAAAAGATGAAGCTAGAAATAATGATGGGGTTCCTGCAGTGCTAAGTCATTGAGATTATTTACGAAAGAAGTAAGATCGAAGTCTTGCGGGAGAAAAGAGATAACTTTTTTTTTTTTTTTATAATTTCTCTCCAAATTATTTCGTATAATCGGATATTGGTACGGCATTATCGGATCAACCCAAATCCGACCCATTCTCGCTAGGCCCCTCACCTATTCCCTCCCCCTTCTTCCTTCTCAAGAAATCAAAAACCTCGAGCAAACACAAAAGCTCCCGTCCACGGCTCCCTCCTCCCTTTTCCGGCGGAAGAGCAGAGATCGCCGCCACTACCTTCTTCTTCCCCGAGATCGCTTCCCAAACCCTAACCCTAAGCCCACTCCCACCTCGCCGAGAATCATGAGCCGCGGCACAGGCGCCGGTTACGACCGCCACATCACCATATTCTCCCCCGAGGGCCGCCTCTACCAAGTCGGTAAGCATCCATCCTCCCCACGGTTTCCCCTTCCCGATATCGTCGGATCTTGACGCGTGCTTTGGATAGAGTACGCGTTCAAGGCGGTGAAGGCGGCGGGGTCGACCTCTATAGGGGTCCGCGGGAAGGACTCCGTGTGCGTCGTCACTCAGAAGAAGGTCCCGGTGAGTGCTTTAGCTCGATTCCACTCAACCGATGCTGCCGAGGGGTTTGTCTTTTTTGCGGAATTGATTAGGGTTCTTCTGGGGTTCGTTTGTTGCAGGACAAGCTGTTGGATCAGACGAGCGTCACCCACCTGTTCCACATCACCAAGCACATCGGCCTCTTGGCCACCGGCATGACAGGTTGTTTATCTGTCACTCTTTAAATGGGGCTGCTTGATTTACAAATTGGTGTACTGTTCTATATCGATCGGGTGTTGCACTGGGCGTTCGACTAAGAAAGCTTTCAGATTTGCCCTTTAAGCTACTTTTGGCTGCATAGAATTCGACAATTAGTTCTGTTATTGAAGAGAAAAAAGTGCATTTTTGAGCTGGAGTTCTCCCTAAATGTGCGAATGCAAAGGGGGGCAACATGCCTATAATCTGGCTAGATGCTTTATGAATACAAATGTACCTATGATTAGGGGGAGGGTCCATCCCTCATCTTGATCCAGATAAGCTTTCCTGACCTTCATGTCCACTTGACCACATTCAATCTGGGGTGGGGAAGGTCCTAAGGTCACTCAGGTCTCCTATGCTCGTGGTTGTGAGGGGGAGGAATGTGATCCAGATTCTGAGGTGGTGTGTAGGTGGCAGTCCTATTACTTCTCCTGGACCAGAATGTTTCTTGGTTTTTGCAAATTTATCACTCCTCTTTTCGTAATGTCATATGAAAACCCGTCTACTTGTCTCCTATATTATATGTCAAAAGTTGGATGTTATTCGCGTGACCTTGTTGCAGTGGAAATTATATGGAGTGATCAAATGTATTATTTCAATCTTAGATTGGCTGATTTTTTGCTACCTTTTTCCCTTTTTTTGTGGGGGCAAAGGTGGGGAGTGGTTGGGCTTCAATGTAAGGGTGAAAATTTGGCTTTTTGGTACTTTTATTCTAATAGTTGTGTGGCATGTTTTAAGTTGCTCTTTGCTCAATGTTAAAAGTTTTCAAGTAATGCCCTTTCGTGAGTGCATTCATTGCTGCAATTCAAGAGTTTTAGATTTTTTTTTTTTGTTGGCTATTGTTCAGCTGATGCAAGATCACTGGTCCAGCAAGCAAGGAATCAAGCTGCAGAATTTCGTTTCAAGTGGGGATATGAGATGCCTGTGGATGTGCTTGCTAAGTGGTTAGTGGGCTGTTTAAGTTTGTATTACCAACTCCGTGAAAATTTATTGCTGTCCCAACATTTTTATCCAGCTCAATGTCTCGTATTGACAAGATTTACTTATTAAGTGCCAATTGATCGCTATTTTAATAATGATTTCCCAAGCACATTGCAAACGCTTTCAAAACTTTTTATAATAGGATTGCTTACCTAGGAGATATTCAGAACAATGGCTGTAAAGTACTAATGCAAGAATCACTTTTTAGCATTACACCATATAGTTGTATATTACTTGCAGTTATCTTGCATCCTATCAGCATATCTGATCTTGTTGGATGTCGTTGTCCGTCTTCTTTTGGTTTGCAGCGCCCCTTTTGCATTAAGACTATGATGGATCACTCATCAAAAAGAAAAACAAAACTTTGATGGATCATGTTCAGAAGTCTTTTTTTTGTGTCATAAAATTCTGGCCTGTGAAAAGAAAGCAGGGCAAGGCTGTGTAATAGACTCTACGGTGGTCTAACCCTTCCCCAGACCCTGCACATAGTGGGGGCTTGGTGCACTGGGCTGCCCTTTTTTAATAAAATTCTGGCCTGTGTTGGTGCCACTTAACTCTTATTGCAATTTCTAGAATTTAATGTAAAATTTGTTTCATATGGAAATGGTAGGGTGGCTTTTCTGCCTTCATGGAAGGAAACTTGGGCATGATCTTGGTTTTACTCTTTTGCCTTAAAAGAAGGAAAAAAAGATTACGGTTTTCTAGAATGATCTAGATTAGATTTGAATGTTTAACCCTATTTAATGTGAGAAAAGGCTTATCATTTCCCTTTTCAATTGCTCTTGATGAATAATCTAACTATAAGGGCTTTGAGATGCAATTTGGTTGCATTTGGAATTCTTCTTTGCACTCAGTAGTCATCCAGATTCATTAAAAAAAATAGTTACAAGTTACAATATTCTCAAAACACAATTAACAGTGTGGTAAAAACCACACCCACTCAAGACCCACCTGCCCGACCCCACAACAAAGATTTGCAACCGGCAAAGAACTAATCACATAAGTTGTACCTACTAAATGCACCTTCAGTTGACTCTCAAAACAAATATCTCCCAGAAAGCACATACTCTATCCACCTCACCCAGGAACAAACCAACAACACCACAGCATCCCCCACCTCCCCCCCCCCCCCGGCGGCACCTTCGAATGATGAAAAATACGTATTAAAACCAAATGAAAGATGCCCACACAAACATCACATACGACAAAACAAAGCCCTTAATTCGACCCCAAGCTTGTTATACTTAACGCTACCCATCCTGAAAGAGGAACGTCTCCTTAGTGACAGATTCCTTTCCCATAGTAGTTGCTTCAGCCTTTCCTGCCTTCTCCATATCTTCCCTCTCTTTTTTCGCGTGCAGCCGCTGTTTCCTAGTACGGTGTACGAGCCGATTCTTGTGATAAAAGGGTCTCCAGCTGTGATAGCTGATTTGAGAATCCTGATTGGCACCAAATGCAAGATCAGGAGGTTCCCCCCCACTACGATCATCCTTTGGAACCCCATCCACATTAGCTTGATTCTTGTGATTCTCTAACAAATCAAAACATCTCCAAACCATAGAAAGAGAAAATCCTAATGTTTTATTTCCTAAATCCTATTTCTGGAATATTCTCTAACATAGCCATCCATGTAACTTTTTATGTTGCCACTGCAAAAAAGGCACTTGTCACCAGAAAGACATAAAATATAAGAAAAAAATGTTCTCTTGCAGATAGGAAGTGTTTCTGGATACTAAATTTGTTATTTCAACATTGAGCTTTAGTAATCTAAGGTGTTTGCACAAATAGATTTGCTGAAACAGCAGAACTTGGCATGATTTTTCTCAACACAGGAAAATTTATAATTTGTTGGTGAAGAAGGCAACAAATGATCGGAATTTAGCTGGATTGCCAAAATCCTTCGTTGTTCTTTTTTTTGAAAGAGGAAAACCTTCTTTATTCTTTTCAACACAGAAGGCTATTTTTCAATATCAAGGCAAAGAGAATTTGATTATGTTGATTTTCATCTCCTCTTGTTGTACCATTGCTGCCTTGATATTATAGTTAGTTTGAGATCCACCCTAGTCATGTTCTTTCAAGTAACATGTAAATATAAAGCACATCCCTGTAAAATTTGCATAATGTCTTCTTCTTATACAGACTTCCTTTTTCTTTATTACAAAGTGTTAGCAGATGATGTATATGACTACAATATTATTTTGTATACTGATGCATGGATCTCATATGCACTATCAGGATTGCCGATAAGTCTCAAATATATACTCAACATGCATACATGAGGCCTCTTGGAGTAGGTTAGGTTTCCAGTAATTTTTTCCTTAATCACTACAGCTTATCGACACTTTACTGATTTATCTTTTGCTTCATTTTCCTACTAATTTATGTGGTCCTCTTTTTCCTGGTTCATATGGAAAAACAATAGCTGCTATGGTCTCGGGTATTGATGAAGAACGGGGTCCTCAACTTTTCAAGTGTGATCCTGCTGGTCACTTCTTTGGACACAAGGTATTGACAGTTTAGAATGAGTAAAGATACTATTTTTGTCTTCTTTTTTTTAAGGAAAGAGATGTGGTCTTTTAAGCTCACTTGATATGAATCTGTCCAACTGATGTTTTTGTTGGAGCGAGCCTTGTGGCTTCTAACTTAATTTTTTTTTGAAAAGTTAAAAGTCTTGGTTTTTTAAGAATGAAATTAGATCCTTTGCTAGACTGCTGAAGTGAAATGCCTAAATCTTCCTTTAACCTAGTGCCCATGCTTCAATCATAATGCAACAAGATGAGGCTCCTGTATATTATTATATACCTGCATTCAACTTATCTTGATCCATCATATGTATGTTCATTCTCTATTAAGAAGAAATCATTTTACAAGGAGGCAAATGGTTGTGCATTAATCATCACTTCACATAACATTGATATGATAAAACTTATTGTATCACATGCCATTGTGAATTTGCAAGCTTTCATCTTGGTAGGTCATCTGTGTGAAACCATTGATGCCAATTTTACATTGTTATTTCTTTGAAGAAGGATTACATCTCATTTTTTTCCCCACCAGTCCAATACTTGTGACCATTGACCGATCGCATGGACTACCTCTATCAATTTCTTTGTTTGTTCTATGTGAGTTTATTTCCTTTTAACATGTTGATAGGCGGATAGGTGCTTTTAGAAATAAAATTTTGCTGGGCTTGGATTATGGATAGAAGTTGTGTTGTTGATGGTTCATCAGATATTGTCTTTTCGCCTATGTCTATAGAGAGCACAAAGGGCCTATCTTGTTTCATTGTTTATAGGTGTTGCAGCCCATAAATTGTATTGGGGATTAGGTTTAAGTGCTTGTAAGATGATATAAGCTAAACTGGTTTTTCTTCCCCTCTTGTGCCTATAAAGAACACAAAGGAGCTATCTTGTTTCATTGTTTATGCAGTGTTGCAGTCCATTTATTTATTTGGAGATTATACTTTAAGTGCTTGTAAAGATGATATAAGCTACAAGAATCACTTTCACTTCAGGATTGAACTATTGAACTTGATCTTAAAATAAACAAACATAAAAATACAAATGTATATCACCACTTGCAAAGTGGAAAGCTGCGTGGGATGAAAGGATGATTCATGTGGGGATGCTTCCTGCTTTTGGAAGGTAGTGATGCAAGTTATGTCTCTTGTGGTGCATTCTTTGATGCCAAATTACAAAATGACTGCACATTTTCACTTCTAGTTGGTTGATTGGGCAACAAGGGGCATAGTTGGACCATTTCTCAAGGCTCTTTGCTTTGGCATTGGGTCTTTGAGCATTGGATGCTGATTATTGGGTGATAGTGGTCAAAGAGGTGGATCTTGGATGCAAATTTCTTGGGTAACTTATCTAACAACTGAGTGACTGACTTCTTGCAATTGTAATGGCATTTGAATGGTGTGCTCCCAATTGCGAGAGGCTTTGGATGGTTGGAAACTTGGAAGTGGGATTTTGAACCTTTTTCTATTAAGTCTACTTAGGGAAGCTTGTGCAAAATTTCGTGGAACTTGGTGGTAATGTCCTTCATGAATGTAGGTTGATTTGGAACACTAGGGCCTCTTTTAAGGTAAGGATTTTTTCTTAGGAAGAGAGTAGTGTCAATGTTTACCATTGGAAGGTTGCTATATGCTAGGATGCCACTTGTATGGAACCATTGAGGATTGTTAGCACTTGATTCTTTGTTGCCCATCTGCAATGGAAGTTTGGGAATGAGTTAACATCTGTTGGATAGAAATATGATTTGAGTGATAGTTGCCTTGGAGGTGTGTGGGGGGGGGGGGGGGGGGGGGGGGGGAGGGGGGGAGGGGGGACGAGAGGGAAGGAGATTAGAGGGCATGTGGGAGACGGGTCTTGGAGACTCATGGAAAGTCATGGCCTCAGGCAAACATACTCAGCTGTGAGAAGAGTGGATGTGGAACTGGTGGCAAAGCTAAGGAGTTGGTGGTCTGGTTTGCTTTTGTTGGCGAGAAAAAGGGCACAAGGTCAAGGAATGGCGTGACTTGGTCCTATGACTACTTTGCAAGGGGGTGGGACATAGGAGGTCCACTTGTCCTTCTCGGGTGAGGATGGTCCCCAATGTGATAACTGCCTTGTTGCTACCTTTAGGTGCGCCTACGGTAGAAGTGGAGGTACCTTGGAGTGCAACCATCCCTGCAATGAATATTTAAAGAAGGCATTGGTTGAGGAGGTGATTGATGGTAAACTAAAGCTTCTCGATGTTGAGCGTGCGCTGTCTCAATTCTTTGAGATAGGGGACCCAAGTTGGCCGTCATCGACAATAGGAAGATCCTCTTGTTGGTGTTGAGTGGAGATGCACTTAATCAGTTGATGTTCGAGACAATGGACGTGGGCAGTGGTTGTATGAGATGGCGTAGGCCATCGATTACAGATGGTGTACGTGATGAGCACCTGCCTTTGAAGGCTGCTGTGCAACTCTTTCTTGAGGGCATTCCCCTGCATTTGAGGGTGGTCGATACAATGGAGAGCATCGTTGTGGGTTTTAGAAGATTGCGTGAGCGCAAGAACTTGAGCTCAAGCAATTTCCCATCTTTGATGGAAGTCAGAATAACACTTCGAGGTCACAGGATGATTTTGCCCGTGCTTTGTAACTTCTTGTTAAAGCAATGCCATTTCGCGAAGTTTAAGGCAACCCCAACAAATTTCCTTATCAGTTGGTGTTGTTCCATGTGTGGGTTGGCGAGGATTTGGGTGGGGACCACTTTTTGCCCTAGGGGCCAGGAGCCTGGCATTTTATGCCGTCACCAGGAGGGGTTTGGATTCAGGTACGGATCTAAAGCGAGTACATACCAGTCATTTTCTCTAGGGCCCATTCACACCTACATGTCTTAAATCCACAAAACTCTCTCTCCATGAATGCTCTTCCAACTTTTGACTTTATACAAGGTGATGCGGATTCATATCTCAGCCACCACTTTGGTGGAGGCTATGCAGGGAGATCCGATGGCACTTGATTTGGGGGTGGAGGTGAACCTCGCATTGGCTTACTCCGTTGCAAACATGTTGATTAATCATGGCACACCTTGTGACAAGCAGTTGTTGGCGATTGAATGGTCCAACATCACTGTTCCAGCGGAGGAGGCGTTGCCCCTTTCTAACTTCAACATGTGTGGGAGTGATGGAGGGCAACAGTCTTAGGGGCCTCTCCTTGATGATGGTTGGAAGGTGGTCGAGCTTGCATTTGCATCTTCGAAGGACTCATGGGATTTGGAGATTGGGGGACCTTCTTGATCAGCTAAAGCCTCTGTGAGGTGTTAAAGTCTTCAATGGATCCCTTAGAAATTGGTGCTGGCACAACCATATTTGCTGTATTGATGCACATTCCTAAGAGTTTGGTTGCCTAACGAGAGGGAGGGCGTGTGTGTCAAGGCTAGGGAGCCTATGTTGGTTTAATGTTCGAAATGTCGATTTCAATGTTGTTTTGATAAATTTCTAAGTGCACATTTCGGAGGCACGCCGAAGGCATGTCATGGAAACACCCATATTTTCATGATTTGATGGCCTGAAATAGTTCATTTCGCAGACACGTAGAGGGTATGCCGATAAAAATGGCAGAAGCACTCAAAATGATAAAAATTTCAAGAAAATCACAAGCTAAGCTGATTTATGTAACAATAAGAGTGTTATATTATAATATTCATATGCAACATGTAGTCTACCATACCATGTTCAAGTTTAATAATCAAATATCAAATAATTATCGTAATTCAATAATTGTAGTCTACCATCAACATGTATTCTATTCAATAATTGTGATTCAATTTCAATCATTCAATGAAGTAATGAACATGATTCTCATTTCTCTTCTCCTTTTGTTTTTACCACTTAACCCATCATAACCCACTAGCCTTAACGACAACCGCAACACAGCACGGTAGCAGTGTGGGCAGCAATAGTAGCGCGACAACAGCATCAGCAGTAGCAATGGAGGCCGGTAACAACAGTGTAGCACAATAGCCAACACCAACCGTGTCGACCTTGTCAGCGAAATGCTGCTGAAATCACCGGTATGCCGCTGATACAGCTGAACTTCAACTTCGTTATTGTGTCAAAATGACCCTATCGGCTAGAACCCCCATTTCACCGGCATGTTGGCGGTAAGGTTTTAAATATCGATATTGATATCGTATCGACAAGTCAAAAAATGATATATCGGGAATATATTGCTGATATTGGTGAATTTTGGGGAAATCGCTCAGAAATGCATAAAATATCACAAAATATTACAAAATTTAAAGGTTAACATTTTTATGAATAATATATCATGAAAGTATGATATTTTTACATGTGTGTGTGCGTGTGCGCGTGTGTGCGCGCGTGTGTGTGAGAGCCACTGATTGGTTGGTTGACTTGGGTGCTTCTTGACATAAATTTGATATTGCCAGACAGTTCTTTAGGCTAAAACTAGTTCCATCTGGCAGAACCATACTAGTTGTTAATGTGAGGCATTAGTTCATTATAGGTCAGGGAAATGTACAAGATGCACCTCACAGTACGACTAGAGAGTGTGCTTGTTGTCAATTTCCTTTTGAGTCTAATGCTATTAGTAGAATTACGAAGTAGTTGAATTGCAAAGCAATGTTTAATGTCGTGTCTCTTATGTTTCAAGATATTATTATTGACAAGTCGAGTGCTTCTGCAGTCACCATATGTAGGCCATGTTTCACTTCCATCAGGTGACTCTTCCTCTAGTTATTGCACATATGCTTGATGCTACAGTATCGATTTTTTACGTGTGTGTGCGTGTGTGTCAGCAGCTCCTAGATCTAGCAAACTTCCCACCTGCCAGCATCTCCCAGACCCAACAAACCTCTCGCCTGCCAGACCCAACACAGACCTCCCATTCAAATTTCGAACCCTCCAACAAACCTCCCGCTAGCACCTCACAGTCCTCAAATTCAAATTTCAAACCCACTGCCAAAACGGTTCTTATATTGCGATATATCGCCCGATATCTCGGCGATATCGTCGAGATATCGGTGATATCTCCCTATATCAGCGATATATCGTCGATATCCGGGAAAAAAAATTCTTCGGGGGTATTGATACCACCCAACCCCATCGATAGTGATAGATCACTTATATATCACAATATTTCAAACTTTGGTTGACGGTATGCTGCCGAAACACAATCATTGCGTTGGTTGCCTGTACTGTGGCTTGGGTGGTAGGGGCAAGGAGAATGGCATGTGTGACTACTTAGGGGAATAAGGTCGTTATCAATGGTTAAGTTCCTGTCATGAAATGATAGAGGGCTCCAGACTGCTGATTGGAGAGGGGCCTTACATGGATATACCTATGAATGGGGTGTGGATTTTATGCTGGATCAAGAGACACATGGAATCTTTGGATCCTATTTCGAAGTAGGAGATTGGGGGAAACATATTTGACGCTTTCTGATTGCAGATGTGGTTGGCAGATCGGGTAGCATTCTTATCGTTTGGAAGGGTCAACTTATTAGCTACTTTCTCAGGTTGGTAGGTGGTGCTTATTTGGATGCTCCAAAAGACTGATGGATGGGTTGGAGCTTGCTCTTACCACAGTAGACGACCCTTGCGATGATATTGTATGCCTAGACTTTTGAGAGGAGCTTCACTAGTTGCCTCCATTTATTAACAGAAAGTCCTGGCTAGTAGGTAGTGATTTCAATGCTACCTTGTGTAGGATCTGTAAATCACAAGCACACTAGAGGGAGGGATGAATAGTGTGGTAGATAAAAAATTACAAGACAAAACAAACCACAAAAGCACACAAGATATATAGTGGTTCCCCTCACTTGGGTACTCCACTACTTAAGCCTCCCAGCTTAGGATTTTTAACCCGATTCCCTCAACCCTAAACCCTAAAAATAAATATTACAACAAGAACCTAAGCCTCTCAACAATAATATAAAATAAATACAAATTTGAGAGCTTAGAATGAACGTGAATGCCTTGACAATGTGTGAAGAAATCACGTCGATGTGCTCGCAAATCCGTAGAGAGATTGAGAGCACCAAACTATTCCTTCTCTTGAATATGTGGTGGAAAAATGTAAAATATAGTTCTAAGAATTTTCCTTGTATTTCTAATATCTCTAGTTGATTTTACGATCTAAGTTATAATTCTTTGTTAAGAGACATATACAATCTATAAATATAAAATCTGAACTAGAAAAACTAAAGGTTGAAGATGATCTTCTCCTCCTTGACTCATCCTTGTTATCTTGCCTCCTCCTTGTCATCATCTTCTCTTTCTCATCATCATGCCTCCATCACTTCCTGTTTGCCTTGATCTTCACCTAAATCTGAAAAGAACTCAATTGTAAACATTAATCCATAATAATTTTGTTAACACCAAAACAAGATGTGGAATAAGGTTCCAACACCTTGGCGACTGATGACTGGCTAGATGGGAGGTAGGATAGAAGTATGGAAGCATTTGCTGATTTGGTTGCTGACTTGGACCTTTTCAATCTGCCCATCACAGGTGCTAGATATACATGGAGTTTTGCATGTGCGAAGTCAAAGATCGATCGCTTCTTGTGCTCCATTGACCTTTCAGGGAAATTCCAGTTGGTCGACGTTATTGCCATGTTGAGGCCATTCTTTGATCATACCCTCTTGTTGTGGAAGGCCTATGAAGATGTTAAGTTAGCTTTCTACTTCAAATTTGATAAATTCTAGTTGTTGGAGCTGGGATTCAAGGAACCTGTTCATGATAAATGACTTGAAGAACAGTCATCCACGTCGGCTATGAGAACTTTTGAGGACAGGTTGCAAAACATGTGCATGAGGCTCATTACATATAAGAAAGAAGCCTGGGAAGTGAGAACAGTCTAGGTTTGATGCCCTTCAGCAGATTGCCTTGTTTGATAGGGCGGAGGTGAATCGGAGAAGGATAGTAGAAAAAGATGTCAAGGGGTTGTCTATCGAGAGGATGCTAAAAGAAAAAATAGATTGGAGGCAGGAGACTAGACAATTGTGGTTCAAAGAAGTGGATGCCAACAAGTTTTTTTCACCTTGTAGCCAGCTCTAGGAGGTGCTCAAACCTAATTGTCTCCTTAAAAGTGGGGGATGTATCTTTGTTGAATAAAGAATAAATTGCACAAGCACTACACACACACTTCCATGATTTCACTTGATGTCGTGGTCTAGGAAATTGAGAGTGGTTTGATGCTAATTTGCCAACACTTGGAGGTGATGAAGCTACACAGCTTGTGAGGTCATTGACTGAAATTGAGGTCCATGGTGCTATTCTGGGATGGAAGGTGGCTGGCTCACTTGGACCTGATGGCTTTCTTGGTTTTCTTTTATAAAGAATTCTCAGACTTGAACGAGGACTTGGTGGCCGTGTGCAGGGAGTTTATGAATGGGAACTTTGGTTTTGAGTGCCTCAATAAATCCTTTCTGTTCCTTTCGCCAAAGAAGCCAGGAGCAAAGGGAATAGATCACTACTGCCCAATTGCACTCTCTAACTCCACATATTTGATTGTGGCTAAGGTCTTGGCAAAAGGTTGAGAAAGGTGTTGCCTGGGCTCACAAGCTCAGTGCAATTAGCTTTCCTTAGGGTAGATCTATACAAGGCTCCTTCGTTATGGCAGAAGAGATGTTGGTGTCATGGATGAAGAAGCAGAAAAGTTATTTGTGGAAGGTTGACTTCTTGAAGGCATTGACTTTGTTTCTTGGTTATACTTTTAGCATGTGATTAGATGAAGAGGGTTCCAAGATGAGTTGCTGGCTTGGATGAAAAGGTGTGTCACCATGTCTTCCTTTTTCGTGCTTCTTAATGGCAAGCTGATGGGGAGGTGGATTTCGCTGTAGAGGGGGGTGGGACAGGGTTGTCCTTTGGCTCCTCTGCTTTATGTTCTGCTTGTCAATACTCTGGCACTGATGGCTTTTAAAGCTTGTTCTGGGGGTTAACTATTTGGTTATTCGTTTAGCTCCAATGGGTCTTTGGTCATCCTGATCTTCCAATAAGCAGATGACATGCTCTTTATTGAAGGGACACTGAATTCTCCCCAGGGAGCATTACCTTTGACCTACCATGGATTTCCTTCAAAGGGGAAACAGATGATTTGTGGTGAGTGGTTGCCATTTGTGGAGAAATTAGAGAAGAGGATGTCAGGCTGGAGGGCATGTGTCCTCTGTAGAGGGAGGCTGGTACTTTTGAAGTCCATGTTCTCAGCTATTCCAGTTTTTCACTTCAGTTTTAAGTCACCTAAGAAGATCATAAATAAGATTGAATCCATCACACGTAGATTCTTTTGGAAAGGCTTGGATCACGAAGGAAGATTTTTGCACTTGGTTACTTGGGATGATATTTGTAGGTTGGTTGGGCAGGGTGGTCTTGGTGTGTTGCATCTTGCTGATTTTTGGGACTCTCTGGTTGTGAAGTGGGTGGTCAAATTGCTTCGGAATGAAGATAACCTTTGGAATAAAATAGTCATGGACTCTTAAGAGGTGTCCTTCAATTGGGAAGAGAGGAGAGCAGTTTCAAGAGGAGCCTCTGGTTTCTGGCGTGGCCTGGTGGTAGTGATGGAATGTTTACCACAATTTTTTGAGCCAAAACTGGGGGATGGAACAGTTTACTGCTTTTGTGAAGACGGTTGGGTTGGCTTTGGCAAATTCTCATCTAGGTTACCGAGACTCTATGTGCTGGCTGCAAATAAGTCTATCTTGGTGGCCTAGGTGTGGATGGGGAAATGACCAGGGAGTTGGCTCTTGGTTGCCTCTTTTTGGTGGTGTCCTTTTCGAGTCTCAGACAGCGGAGTTTCAGGAGTTGTTGACTATCTTGGAGGCCTTTACCCCTAAGGGTGGTAGATTTGTTTGTTTGAGGTGGATGCATGGCAGTTTTTCCACCAAAAAGGCATGTAGGGTTCTTAGAGATGTGACGGAGATGGATGATACCTACCTGGGGGTTGATTGTACCTTGTTCTGGAAGATGAAGATACCCCTGAAGATAAAGATTTTCCTTTAGCTGCCGAGGAGGAACAGATTGGCTACTAGAGCATATGGTGCAGTGGTGGCTCCCAGGGACTGATGCCTCCTACTCTTTATGTGGAGAGGATGTGGCACATTTTCTGATGAGATGCTCCTTCACTAGAAGGCTCCTTGTTGCTACAACCATTCCTATACTGAAGGAATTGGAGGACTTCTGGAGATCTATCCGCAGTGGACGATTGGCAGACCCGACTATGCGAGTAAAGGTGGCAGCAGCTTTGTGGGTGGGGTGGCTTTAAAGGAACCAGTCAGTTTTTAGAAGTGATAGGGGGTGGGTGGAAAATGTTAGGATAGACCTTGTTTTTCTTTGACTTTTTGTCTTGCAATCTGCAAGTATTTCTAACTTTTGGTTCTGGAAATGAAGCAGCTTACTACCAACCACCAGCAGTCTTCCTTTACTTTTTCTTTTAAAAAAGCCTATCAGTTGGGTAGACTACAACTCCAGAGGAGCTTTTTGGAGGAGTTTCAGGAGTATTGGTTCTTTCAGATTGGAGTACCATCTGGCTACAGAGATTGTGTTATATAGAGGAGCGATCCCATATGTTGACGATGTTTTATCCAAAGTGATGGCTTTTTGAGTGGCCTTCCTCTTTGTGAGGGGGTCTTTTTGCTTGTTTTGATGCTTGTATTTTTGAATTAAACTTTAATAAATTGGATGATCATCAGTCTCAAGTGATAATCTTCCTATCAAAAAAATCGGCTTCATGTCAATTGAATATCTTGTTGGCCTCCCTTCAAAAAAACAAAAAAACCAGTTGGCCTTGCTTCATCAATTTCCTTATGCTAGAAAGCATTGCCTAATTATTCAGCATTACATTGGGTTGTATGCAGTTTATTTGAAGATAGGCATATTTTTAAATCTTCAGCATACAAAATAGTGCGACCTTCAGGGAAAGCGAGTTATATTTGGCTGAATCATTCTCAAATGCATTGGAAGTCAAAAGGCTTGTGGAATTTGCTGTTAAAATATAGCTCAAGAATGCATGAGATTTATGTTAGGAATTCCTTATGGGATCATTTTTTTAAGGGTGATCTACAACAACCTGTCAGGTGGATAAACCTTTTTTTTTTTAACTTTTGAAACAATCATAAAATAAGCAAAAAAAAATAAAAAAATCAGAAGGTTATAGAAGAATGCAAGAAAAACATGCAAAAAATTTCAACATAATTGAGGTTAAAAGGAAATGGTATAAAAAATCGGCTTTCAATGTGCATATTACCCTAGCAAGGAAATATAATACAAATAGGAATATACAATGTAGCTATAAAAAAAAATACAAGATTTTTGCTATTTTAGATCTTCATAACAAAATATTTCCTTGAGGATCATCAATCCTCCCTTCAATGTTGTTCTATGCACTCGTAATTTTGTGTACCTGTACTATTTTGGTGCTTCCCAACTAAAAGTACTTGTTGGGTTCGCAGAGTTTAAAACTCTGCTTGGCAAGGTAAAACCAAGTTAGTGGGTAGGATCTCCACTTGACGTAAGTTCAATGAAACCTAGGGAATAGTATTGGCCTCCTTCTGGGAACTTTTTGTCATTCTTGGCTTAGTGGAAGGGGCTTCAGGATCATTTTGTTGATGTTAATGAAAGAGAGGTTGTATGATTACAACTTCAAGAAGATGGTGAACTAAAAGAATGGAATCATAATTATAGTTTTTGTAATTATACTTTTTGTATGTGTTAGCTAATCATTTTAGTTGGCTTTATTTTTGTTGGGTTGAACAGGCAGGAAGAGAGGACCAGAATTTAATCATGGTTTCACAAGAAGGTTTTTTCTTTGTAAGGTTGTGGCTGTCAGGTCGTCAGGGTAATAAATGGACAATCCATTTTCAATCACCTCCTTGTCAATTTTGTAAGCTGGATGATTTCTCTAAAAAAATTTGTAAGATGGAAATAATGTGATACTTCGTTAGGGCCACATTATTTATGCTTGATAGCCAAATAGATAAATATCTCTTGATTTATATATTTGGCTATTTTTTATTGCCCAAGCCCATCAAATTTGCTTCATGTGTGCATCGGTAGATCCACCCTTGGGTTCTCCCAACTGATCTGTGGAGACACTCACCAATACTTTACCTAAATGTACATTAATTCAAACAGGAAGATTCCTTCATGGAATGGAGCTCTAATACCCTAAATGCCACTATACATTGTGGCACATATCCCAAGGCTGGTGTGATGATGAATACTGGTCTTTTATATAAGTCATGGTACAGACATCTATGGGTACCAATTGCTTTGTTGTCACTCCATCCATAACCATAGATAACTGCAACAAATACAGTTCAAAGCCACTCATGCAAAATATAACAGAAACCTGGCAGATATGGAAAATTGGAAGCACTGTTCACTTTGATTGTTCATTATGCCAGATGATCAAATTCTCTAAGCTTTCGGTTGTGCAAGAAACCATGGAATCTTGTGTATTCATTTTTTGCTGGAATGCTTGCTTGCCCATTGAAGATGATAAATTTAAGAATCTCGGTTATTCTAATGGACCTATTAGATTCTCTTCAATGAAAGAAAGTTGTTCTTACAAAAGAGTGAAAGTGGTTCCTTCTTTTTGCCATGGAGAAATGTAAATGTCCATTGTGTCAGTACTTGAGGAAGAAGTGCTCCGTCCTCTAGTTGATTTAGCTTTGGTGATTTTCTAAATTTGCTTAGCCAGTTATTCTGTGCCACTGATGTTATAACACAGGCACAGCAGGGTTGTACTAGTGAATGGACATTGATACATGTTTGCTTCAAGATTTTATATCAACCAAATAATTCTTGGATGATTTATTTTCACCATATGTCAATAGTCAAGTGTATTTACTGAGTTATTCAGTTTATCTTACCTTTGGGAAAACGTCTTTTCCTCACAGAGATCGCTTTTTATTTTTCGTATTTTAAATGCTTACTCCTTCCAGGCTACTAGTGCTGGTTTGAAGGAACAGGAAGCTATAAATTTCCTTGAAAAGAAAATGAAGAATGATCCCACATTCTCATATGAGGACACTGTACAGGTTAAGATCTTTGGTACGGTTAAATTTGACGGTCATTTTTTTTGACAATTTAGAAAATATCAGAGATTTTTTTTGGGATTGCTTTGTCTTGCAGACCGCCATATCTGCTTTGCAATCTGTTTTGCAAGAGGACTTCAAGGCCACTGAGATTGAGGTATGTTAAAATTGCCTCATCTTTCTCATGCGTGAATGGCAGTAACAGCATTTGCATACTTGCATGAGTTGTTTAATGATAGTGGTGGTTGCATTTCACAATGAGAGAGTATTACACAGAAATTTTTACCCCTGAATCAGCTTGTTCATATTCATATAAGTTGCACTTTTGTAGCAATGAAATTAACTTGTTCTGGAGTTTGGTTTTTGAACTACTTTCTGCTTGTTTCGAACTTGGTATCCCCCGAATTCCAGTTGTATGTTCAATCTGTCTCCACCATTTCAGGTAGGCGTTGTCAGAAAGGATGATCCAGTATTTAAGGTGCTGTCTGTAGAGGAAATTGATGAGCACTTGACGGCTATCAGTGAGAGGGACTAGGTGCACTTAGCTCAAATTATCCGTCTGGCCAATTAATTTTGGATATGTATTGGCATTTCATATCATACCTCCTGAATGGTTTCCTTAAAAGTAATGTAATTCTTCAGATAGGGTATTCTGCCTTCCAGCTCAACAACTTTATCGCTCCAGGATGTCTTTCAGAATTAAAAATTGTTGCTATTATCAGTTGTCTTGACTTGATTCTGCCTTTGAGATTTTGATTCAATTTTTAACTGATACCTGAAGAAGTAGTCGTTCCCTCTGTCAGGTACCATTTTAGTTCAGCTTCTGACCTTGCAGTTGTACTGGTAGAAAATTTGGTGTGGTTTTCGTTTTCTTTATTCTTTTCCCCCTTCTCAGTGCAAAGATGCCAACGATAGCTGTAACCCCTGCCTCTTCCAGCCTCTTATTCCTTCTTCCCCAGTAGCTTCCTGCCCCACCACTGCCTCCTCCTGAGTATCTCCTTCTTCCTTGTGGCTTTCCTGCATGTCCAATCTTTATGTATAGATGGCTCCTTATTGGTATCTCATGATTAAAATACTCCATTCCTTGGCAAATTCACAAAGTTGCTCATTTTCGTTGTCTTTCTAGGGTTTTGCACTGATCTGCCTCTTCCCTCGGTCAAAAGCTTTATATGGGGCTACTTAACATGGTAGAAAACCTTCACAATTAATTGGAGCCTTCGATGATGATGTAATATCTTGATGGCTAATGAGATTTACCAAAGAAATGTTTTCCGTTAAATATAGTAGTGAGTGGTCATTTGTAATTGACTTGGGTTGAAGTAAAAATATGATGAATGAGTTAATGGATGAATTCAATGTAGGAATCAATAAGCAGGTGAAGTTTCATAGCAAGATACGAAATTCAGATCCGAGGTGGAAGATGCCTAGGATTGAATTGGTCGTGGTTGCTCTCATAATCTTTTGTACAAAGATATTATGGCAATGGAAAAGTGGTAGGGTGCCTATGCAAGAGGGAGTGCGCGGGAATCATTTGAGAGCCTTGAATTCCACCGTCCCCCTCAAATTCAACTCTCAGCAGACCACCTGGATTCTCTTTCTGCGATTATATGTACACTCACATAAGGTTGTGACCGCATGTTTAATTTGTAAGCATGGCACACATCTCTTGTAGAAAAAATAAATGACGACACCTTCAATACACCATCGACATTCCTTTTTCCTATCTATTGATGACAATCCCTGAATACGATGAACAAAGCCATTATCTATCTCCAAACTACCATCTCCAGGCGTTCGTCTAATAAATTCCATTGACTTTGGGTTACGAGGTTTTCAATTTTTTTTTAAGGAATAGATATGGTGGCCATTGGATTTAATCTCATGATCACTGGATGTTGACGAGGCTAATAGATTACATTAATCACTTTCATTACATGATTTCAATTTGATTTATAGTTAAAAGTTACGAGTCTAATTTTTTATACTTAACGTATAGGTAATGACATAAAACGAAAATGATAAATATGAATTATTATGGTTGAATTTTGTTAACTTATGATCTATAATATATTACATAAAAGTTTGGTTTGTGTCAAGAATTTATGTTGCTGTATTTTACTTTTAAATCTGTTGGCTTGGAATAACAAACCCTAAAACGTAGATTGCTATAAGTGGTCCCAGGGACATTCATCCAAGTTACTAATTAAGTTAAAATGGAACAAAATTATATTAATCACGATATATTATTGAATTTATTTGAAGAAGTACTAACAGATCATCGGATTGACTTGGTCAAGAATCAAGTTAAACGGCATTGACTCCGAAGAGTCGCATGTTTGATATTAAGAGTTTCGTGGGCCTATGAGGGCAGCACCTAACTAAGGAAGTGCAGTTCTATGAATCATAAAATCAAAGGGATCAGTCCTCTACGGTTCTATCTACCATTTGATGTCATTCTTTCTGTCACGGACGGACCGTCTGTTACAACTGTTAAGCCATCAAAATCACCTAAAAAATTACTAAGATAAATCTCTACATGTAATAAATAGTTTAAATTAAGTAAACTATGTCTTGAATTGTGTTCGATGCCATGGATAATGCTTATAATTATGATATCAGATTATCTAAAAATAATACTTCATAAATATGTTATATGAAATATGCTACCATAAATTTGACATCTATGGAACCATATGTTCGGGGAAAAATATTATACTCGTAAATCTTATATGATTATTAGCCTTGTGAAAATTATACAATCATGTTAACCATGAAAATGCATGATATTGAAATGTCACAAAACTTGTATAATGGGAAAAGACTGCATGAAAGCGAAATTATTCTAAGTCCAAACAAGGGCATATGAAAGGCATGTGTAATATAAAAATAAGCTCACAAATGTTTGCAACCTATAAAGCTATATATCTACTCACCGGTATACATTAGAAGCCATGTAGTTAAGGGCTTCTATATATTTTTATCAACAAACAGTACAAGTCATTCAGTACACTTCAGAAATATTACGTGGATGTAGGTCGTGCACAACCTTTATTGCTTTGCTAATGAAGGGAAGAACGCAGATAAACTTACTGAATCATCGGAGAATTAAGTATGAAAGGCCAATTTTTATGAAGAGTGGAGAAGATTGCCCCTAAATAATGCTTTGCTTTTGCGTATTTTTCACAGTACTTCCATCTATATCGTGTCACTTAAACGACATCCCATTTCCTTCCTCTTGACTCAGACAACCTATTTTCACCCACACTTGTAGGGCAGTGGCAAGAAGGGATTTTTGTCAAAGATAAGCGCTGCTTGTACTTGCCATACTAGGAGATAGCTAAGGGTGTAAATGGTTAAGAGGAGATATCTAAAGATGTAAATGGTAGTATAGGGAACCTCAATCATGTGTATCTACAGCCCTAGTTTAGCAAGCAAGAGAGCACCAACTGCAGGTAAACTTAGGTAGGAGCTAGAGGCCTAGAGCCGACACAAGAAGTCAAGGTGAGTGCTAGAGAGGATCACGGTGGAATTGCTCAGCAGAGCTGCCATATCTACTAAATGTCGAAAACATTTGACTTTTTCCGCTAAGAAAAAGAGTGATTTTAACTTTGATACACTTGCAATTTTTCTATGGTTAGTGAAGGTAGAAAATTTTCCATAGGATCTAGATCAATGTTCCCTTGTAGTCATCACTCATTTCTCTCATATACATGCCCAACCACCAGCGCAAATTACATTTACAACCATCATCAATGTTCAACGTAAGTCGCATAAGCGCCATTCCTTCCTCAATAGAGAGCGCAGTAAAAGGCAGAAACATATTGCAGCGATAAGAGTAACCGAGAAGGAACCTCTATTACCGATGGGAAGGTAAAATTAGGAAACCTGTAAATGAAAACTACATCTTGTATCTCATACTCTATTTTGCATCCTAAAATAGAAATTGAAAATGTAACTTATGACAGACGACTGTTGGGCCAAATCCGCCAAACGGAGCAAATCGAAACGATATAATACAGATAGTTCACCTTCAGCACCTGAAATTTTATACAGGGAATTGTGGAACGCTGTGGATGCACATATTCAAATGATTCCACGATCATGGAAAAGTAGATTCAAGGGTATGAGGTGCCTAGCAGACATCAAACAGCCAAAGAATGGCAAGAACAGGTGCTCTAGGAAAAACTTGTGAGCGGATTTAACATTTTTTTATTTATCTCAAAGAGCAAATTTCTACATCTCAAGTATTTTTTCCCGCCGAGAACAATGTCCTTCATCTCAAGAGTATGTTCAACGCATCACCAAAAAGATGGGGGCAAGCAATTTGAACTAAAATACATAGACATCCTATCAAGATCAAACATCACGATACTCGATGAGTTTCAATTTAGCACATGTCCAATAAGATACAAAACTTACATCTTATGGCTATGCTACAAAAAAAAAAGGCTTGATAGCTATTCTTATCACTTTGTAAATTAGCCAATGAATAAGACAAATGTACAACCAGCAGAAGCCACGAGCTTAACTGCACAGAAGCCAGGAAAAAATTGTCTGCTAGCTTCCTTGTCCTTCAGTTCATCTGGTGAAGTCCTTTACAAATGTTGTCTGAATAGTTTAGGCACTAGACAACAGGCATTGGACATGGTGCAACGGCCAATGACTATATTGTGTTCAGAATCAATAGTCCATGTGATTGACTGTTGAATTGTTCCTCTCATTTGCGATGTTTTCTTTTCGCTTCATTCCTCTGCCGCTTCTCATCCTCCCACTCGCGTTCATAATTTCTGAATATAATGATTTAAGGACATATATTCTAGAAGAAATACACAGGGAATGATGAAGTTCATAAAAAGTCTATGCATCAGAATGCAATAATGAATGTTAGGTAAACATGAATTGCATCGTTGCAATAATTTCTCAACCCCAAACTGAAAATACTTAAATTGAATCTATAAGCTTCAAGAGGAACAACGGAGAAACGTCACTGTGCAAAGAAGATCAACTCATGAACAAGACCCAGAGCAACCCTGAAATTTTTTGCAGTGGCACAGATAGCCTGATTTCTAAACATTTATATAGATACTCTAGAAACTTGTCCCATTTATCTATTTATACCATCAGAGTTAATGAAATTGAACTTATAAATGATTTTTTGCACTCAAGTTCCATGAAATGTATTGTCACCCTCATCCATTTCTCCCTTTTTCCTCCAGCAATCTTCTCATATTCTATCAACACCTCAACCTCTCCAAGCAACCAAGCATCTCGTAGCTTCAAACACAACCATCCAGGAATCCTCGGCATGTTCAGAAGCACAGGAGATTGAAAGCAAAAAATCCCTTCATTTAAAGCCCAATTCCATTAGCTATGATGGATTATCCAAATAAACTGAACTATACCGTAAACTGGACAGGTTTCTGGGGCATCCAGGTAAATTCTAACAAGTCGGGTACGTCTGACACTACAAAAGATTTCAGAGGCACCCATATAAAATCCCTAATTTTTAATGCGTAGCTTAAAGGAAAACAAGAATCAAATTTAATTTGAATTTCCAAAGGGACCAAGATGTTCTGTCGAATTGGCATCCACATGGTGATTGAAAGGAACGAAGCATAGAACCGAAACTTGCAGAACCCAAAGCAAAAGGATACACATCTGTTTCTCGACGTGTGATTTTGTTAGCAGCTTCCTTGCCATGTAATCTTGGCCCTGTTTCTTCCATATAAGGAGATCTGTGTGGCACCATTGTCGTTTTTCTATCACCCCTCTCCCTTCCATCAAAAGGTTGAGAGACTCCTGAAGAAACAGGTGGATGTACTGGAGGGACTACCGGGGAATATTCTCTACTGGTATCAGTTGGTAACTCTCTTTTAAGCTTCCGCCTCTTTGATGCTGCAGTACCGTCGATATCATCCTTCGCCATACTTCCTTTGTCTCTTCCCTGGTCTTCTACCTGCACGAGTTAGTTTAGTCTAATAATTCTTTCAATGAATTAAAATGTCCCCTGTGAATGCATTTCCTCATGCTATAGAATGCATGTAATGAAATATAATTGTTCTTGCCAATATTGGAATAATTCTCTTATAAATATGAAAGGTACCAACAAACCATTTCTGTTAATGAAAATATCTACACTGAAAGCCATAACGCGTTTGCCAGGTGCAGCATGTGTCTGGAAATCAACATTTTGAGCAAATACCATTTCCAGAAAGTTATGCTATCATAATCATCAGAGAAAACATCTACACATGAGATGGTGTGAAAACGGCAATTAAATTGCCATACAAGATGTCACTCCATCAATTCAAGAGTCGAGATATCCAATCCATCTCACAGCTCTCATCCAGCCAAGTAAAAACTTACAAACAGAAGATCCATTTTGTTTGAAGGACAATTCTGACTATACTGTTGACCAAAGTGCACGCCAATAAAAATTATAATGTATTGGCATATGTATGATAAATTGATAATTTGCTAAAAACATGTATCACAGGACTGGTATTTTTGATAAAAGTATGACAATACTGAAAACATTTAAAACTAATAACATGACATGTTCTTTTATTTATGTATTTATTTTTAATGGCCTCATCTGAACCATACAAGTCGTAAGTGCCTGATATCTGGACAAAGGGAACACGAGTTAATATAAGAAAACTTCAAACCACCAACCTAGCCATTTCAAGATTGACTTTGTATTCTGCTAAGAGTTACCATTAAAACACATACAAGCAACCAGCACAACATCAGCTATGAGATGTGTAGCAGATTTATCCATATTGTTTGTGATCGAATCCACTATAAAAATAGATATTGCATTTCAAAGTTTGGCAAACACCAACGTTGATATGCATCTATGATTTCAGTAAATGATGAAATGGGATATGGAGTGTGGTAATTCCCTACCCCCTTGTCATTAGGACCCCAGACATCAAAATCCTTTGGGACCTCCGCTCCAGCCTTTACAGAATGCTGACACCGTGACTCTCATGCACCACCACTGTTGGCTCCTTCCTCTGCTGTGACCCTACACTATGCCGCACATTACCATGGTCCCATGCCTTTCTGTGACTGCAGCTATGACAATGCCATCAATGCCTCATCCTTCTATCACCATATTAATCAGTAAAGTTTCCATTTTATTGTTCAGTTGTTAGTTATGTTAATCATTATAATTTCCCCATGCCCTTAATGAGTAAAGTTTGTTTTGAAGCTTTTTTTTTTTTTAAGGTTTATATAAATTAGATGTTCAACATCCATAAGGTAGACCACAACCATTTGCAAAAGAAATCGTATCAAATTGATTGTCCATTTTGAATATGCATTTCAAGGACATGATTCTTTGAACTCCATTATATCAGAAAATGGCTATATGATACCACCCAAATATGTACTTGTATCTGACCATTTGCATACCTATCAGCAATAACATACATGATCAAGTTCTAAACTAGAAATTATAGAACTGCATACAATGTCTCTTATAAAAGTTTCAGTAAGGAAGGGGATGTTCAGTATGTCGAGAGATCATCCAATGCACTGATATAAAAGAATTACAAGATCCACTTGATTTACAAGATTGCCCCCATCCTTTCGAAAAATCAAAGTTTCCCTCTTAGCATTTTCAACAAAAGCCATTCTTGTCTAAGAATAACATTTCACTGAAGCCAAATAGTCTAAAGCAAAGCAAAAGGTGCCACTGGCTCAAACTCGGTACAATAATTGTCTAGCCTAAAGCTCCTCCATATATCCACCAAGGAAGATGCTTCAACCCATCGTGCGTCGCTCTAATACCAAATAGCCTTTGTAAAATGGTTAAAAGAAAACAAATAAATGTCAACAACCTTCTTGAACCTCTGAATAGAAAGAGAAAGTAGCACTTGAGAGCTGCAAGGCTCAAAAGGAACAACTTAGTCAAGATCCTCTGTCTTTGAAGCAAAATTTTTTATTCTTAAGGCATCTAGATCTTCCAGGCAAGATGGTAATTCCTAAAAGACACTCATCCTCAACAATCAAAGGAGAGGGAAGCTTGTACGTGGATTTCACAACAAAAGGACCGTTCTCACAAGCATATGTCAAGTAATCCTCCCTAGGGTTGCACAAGCAACAAATCTTCCTGCAATTGCAGAAGCTCCATTGTTCTCTGATCAGACAAATGTCCCACCAAAATCAACGTCCAAGATCTATGTGCTTCCCTACACCTAAGGTCGCAATAGTCTGCAAATATAGAAAACCTCAAAAATGCTTTACTAACCAATCCCTGTAGCCAACCAATTGCAATGCCAAAAACTAAAAGAAGATTCATTGCTAAAGCTGTGCTAGAAAGTAAGAAATCACCAATAGCATGACATGCTAAAGACCTCTCGAAACTGCAGAGGCTCCTCCCACATGCCCTATCCTCGCTGCTCAGTTCAACTCTTTTCATAGCAAGCAGCAATCACCAAGGAAACTGAATTGATCTCTACTCCCATTACTATTTGTAGATATTTTAGGTGGGAGAATAATTGTTGTTATTTATAAATGGAGAAGCCCTAGTCCTTCTTACATAGAGAGAGGCAAGGGCAAACATAGAAACCCAATTAAACACTTACTAAAAATAGCAAAGGCTAAATATGGAGATAGAATCCCTAATTTTATTTCTTAACACCCTCCCACAAGTCGAGACATGGGAGACGGCCAAAACTTGGATCCTTAGGATAGTGAAGATCCAGTCTTATCGATGTGGTAGTCTGCTCTTCGTGTCTTCAACCCAAGGTGCCCCTTCTTGTACGCCCACACAGAGCCAATCAACGCTTGGTTTCTCTTGAGGTACATGAGAGTGCTGCCCAAACTTTGACATCTTGAGATGGCTCCTGTCTTCAATTCTTGTGTCTCTCACTCAACATATAAGGACCCAAACAAAAAAACAAACATAGAACTTGAGGAGCTACACACAAAGGCCCCAAAGACAAGACACAAACATAAACTTGAAAATAAACTGGACTTAATAAGCAAATAACCTTTTTCTTGTTTTCTCTAAACCCTAAAACAACGAACTAAAGAGAGAAAGTTCCTCTCCTTCATCAAAGAAAAACTAATGGTGCGTCGATCGAGGCCCAAAGAGCCCCCAACTCCTCCCCAACATCGGAGAAGAGTACAAGAGGCGTGGAGGTGGCTCATCGGAGAAGCACCAACCGAAGAGGAGTATTCCACTTTCTCTTCTCCTTCCCTCTTTTTTTCTCCTGAGTTCAATGGAGGGCGGCAACGCTACAATGGCGAGGTCGGTGGTGACACTTCAGTAAGCCGGAGGAGATCCGGACCACCTTGGTCCAGTAGTGTGGCCTCCAAGGAGTTAAGAGACCCCCTTAAATCCTCGATCAAACGAGGTTTGGTGGGTTAAACACACAATCCGGCCCACCCCTTTGAAGGGTGGTGCCGAACATGTTGGGCCTCGTCAGCGGCGACTCCGGTGGCCAATGGTCATCGGAGATGGTCAGTGTGGTGGTTGGGGCATCAGCGATCCCTTCCACGTTGGTTCCTCGTCAATGCTTGGTCGGAGGCAGCGGCAATGGGCATTTTCTTCACCGGCGATGAGCAACAGTAGAGGAGGAAGAATAGAAGAGGAAGAGGAAAGTTGTGGGAGAGAAGAAAGCCTCTTTGGAGGCCGGTGGCACCGCCGGAGGACCTTCCCCCTCTAGGGTTTTCCCTCTATGGTTTTTCTTTCCCACAAGATCAAACCTGCTCTGATACCATGTAGAGATTTTAGGTGAGAAAAATTGTTATACAGAGAGGTAAAGGCAAACATAGAAACCCAATTAAACACTTACTAAAAATAGTAGAGACTAAATATGAAGATAGAATCCCTAATTTTATTTCCTAACACTATTAATATCCACTTTGCCAATAGGCATGGTTGCTTGTCCGTAAGACCAAAACCCGCAAACCCCCCTAGTACAAGCCTCATCCCACAATATCAAAGCAACCTTTCTTCCTCCATCCCTACTTCCAAAAAAAAAGTTCTCAAACAATATAACCTAGTCTTCACCTTTTGAGCAGCAAGAAAATAGACATGAAAAGGTAGGAATGACAAAAAGGTAGCAATGACAAAAGGTCTTGATTTCCATGCCTCCTGCCTCTTCTCCACTAGCACAATAATCACATTCCAATTCATACCTTGCAAATCTAACAAGGGTAACCCCAAGTACCGTGAAAATAAAATGTCCCTTGGCATTTGAAGAATAATTGACCTCATCATCTTTCATGACAAAAGGGGCAAAGGAGGATTTTACTCTATTAATTGTAAGGCCTTCTCAGTGCAATCTTCTGCTCCTTTAAAAAAAAAATGCAAATCTCTGTCATGATGAAAACATCGGGAAAATCTCCTTAGCAGGTAGCGAGGAACAAGTACCAAGAGCAACCACATGTAACACACAAAGAAAGGTAGCAATCCCATGTTGCCACCAAGGCCACAAAAATTGACAGTCACTGTTCAGTTGAGGAGGTTATTGACTATGGAGTATATGGTATATGGGGAATACCTGGAGATCAATCATTTGAGCACATTTTGAATATTTAAAAACTTCAAAATACTTGTATATACTAATACAATGTTCGAGGAGGTCACTTAGGCAATATGCGAGGAAATGAATGTTGAAATAAGTTTAGTAACCAAGTGACTGCATGTGAGTGTAATTTAGTGACACGAATAGAAAACCCTACATTACTTTTTATTTGATGCACTTCCCTCCAAGTTGCAAATAGAACAAAACCAATGATACTGCAATTGGATTGACACTTCAAGGAAAGCATGTCAAAGCACCTAACCTCCATGAGCTTTCCTTTCTTGTAGTTAGACAAGTTTTCTCTCTCTTTGCAGTATTATATAATTGAGGATCAATCGGTTGAGTATTTTTTAATATCTAAAAATTTAGAAAATAATTATATATACTGTTATGCACATATATATCAATAAAATGTATGACTTGCAAATAATCAACACATTTAGCATTCAAATAATCATCAAATCATGCAAATATCAACAAGATTAGCATATGTAACATATAAGAATCTACTAAGAGACATAAAATAATCATTTAAAATGGGGAAATCAACATTAAACATGCTAATAATCATCAAAGCATGCAAATAACCAATAAAATCAACACATTTAACATGGAAATATCTATTAAGAGACATCAGATAATCAGTTAACAGAGAACCTGCATTTAGCAGGCAAATTAATAGAGAGAAAAAGAGAGGGCAAGGATGGTAGAGAGATGGTGAGGGGATGGGGTGGCAGTGAGATGGCTCCAAAAACTTGGTGATGATGAGGAAGTGAAGCAACAACAAGCAGGCTTTAGAGATGGGTGGCAGCAAGTGTTGTAGAAGTTGCTAGGGCACTCGAGGAGATGGGGAGTAGGGTTTATCGAGTTTTTGTACTGGTCAATCGACCAATCCTAATTAGGCGACTAATTGGACAACCAACCAAACAAGCACCCAATTTGCTGGATTAACTGAGGGGCCAATTATCCACATTTAAGTTGGTCCTTGACCAAATATAATTAGTCTACATATTAATAGGCCAAATAAATCAATTTACATAAGCTTGGTTGTGGCTGAATCTGAGCTCTGTCTGATTGGCCATTCACAAGAACAAGGAAAGGAGTTCATTATGATACATCTTTTCATCGATGTAATTCATAATTCGCTGCTTTTGCAACAAACTTCATATGAAGGATCAATCAAGAAACTCATAGGCCTTTGCAAAATTCACCTTTCAAAGGAATGCCTTAGTCCCTATCCATCAAAAGCTGACAATCTGCAAGGCCAACACCACAATATCTACTAAGTTCCTCCCTAATAAAGGTTTGTTACATCGGATTAATGAGGCATCCAGTCACCTCTTGCAGATTATTGGTGAAGACCTTTAAAAATATAATATAAATTGCAGAGAGATAGGCTGTGATCTTCAACCTTTGCAATGTTTGCTATGAGGTTGCATTGGACAAGGGGATAGAATGTTACTCGAACTTTTCTTAAGAAACAAAAAGAGGAGATTTGTTTAGACTCTAAAAGTCCCCATTCCCTTCCTAAAACTCTTCTAGCACTTAAGCAAGATTTGTCCCAACACTATCTAGAACTCCTTAAAGAACAAGACTGGAATTCATCTGAACTCAGGGCCTCCCTGCATCAAGGGCAGACAAGGCCTCTTTCACCTCTGACTTGGTGAAAATTGAGCACAAGAAAGTCTGATTGCTTCCCTGTAAAAGAAGTGGAACCTTTGCTAGTCCATCTCCATTCTCCTCTTATGCCCCTTGTCATAAAAACCCTAAAATGTCCTGCCAAGAGAACACTGATCTCTTATCTGCCCACATTTTCCATCACCGAAACCATGATTTTTGTACCTTGCATTAACTATCATATGGAAGAAATGCATCTTACTGCCCCCTTCGTTGAATCAAAGCTAACACTGTCGCTGCCTCCAAGCCACCACATCCATTCTATCCTTATGCCTCAACTTTCAACAAATTTGTCCAAGATAGACATGGACATATGTACTCTAACTTGAGGGAGGCATTAAAGGTGGTAACTAGGAATTTCCGTAGTCCTTATGGATATACCTGTTACTTATTGTCTTCTTTTTATGCATTCCTATTCCTCCCTTTCGTTTCGGTGTTAACCACCATGGTAAGATTGAAGCATCCTGATTTACAACAATAACAAATTTAACAATTCATAGTTGATTGCCATCTTATAAATTGCTTTTCAACAAAAGTCAAACTAATTTTGAAATTTCGCTAATTCACCAGGGAATTAAAATGTCAATTAATGCGCATCATATGGTGCCTCATACATGAAAATGAAAAGGGTAACACCTTCGTTGCAAACATGGTCCCCTGCCACTTTATTTGTTTGGCTCTTGATTACAAAGAAATGAGGCAGCAATCTGGACATCTTGGAAAAGAAATCCAAAGGACATACTTCAAATATTTAGACAGACAGTAAGCAACTACTTTTACCAGAATGTCTAAAAAATATCTCAAGTCTGAAAATGATGATTCTGATAGTACTGTAACCCCAAAGAAAATGACAACATACAGAAAATGGTTCTAGGCTAGGTACAAGGCTGCATACTTTTAAAGGCCAATTATTCAAACAAACTCAGTTAACTTAAAAGGCTTCCGGGTTTTCCTCTGAAACTGAAATTACAATGTTCCTCCCTTGCTCCCTCTCTCCCTTTATGAATGATAACTTCGGTTTACTATTGACAGGTTTTTGGACTTCCACTATGCTCTGAAGAAAACTTCTTTTAGATTTGACCTCTTTACCACATATAATAGTACCACTTTAACTAAAGCCCACTTATGTAGACAGAGAAATCATAAATAAATGAATGATAATTTCATCAAGTCCATGAAGCACTCACTAATATAAGATACACAGGCAGGATAGAACATAAAGAGTATTTTCTTTTGCAGTATTTGCATTTTCTGTGTTATAGAGGGAAGTATAGAAGAAATGTCAACAAACAGAAGTACCTTTGTAGATGAGCCATCCCAGTCATCATGCTTTCTCTCCCGGAGATCATCCTCTCGTCTACGCTTGGTATCCTCTTGAATAACTGTTAAATTCTCATCTGAATGCCTGTGATCTTTATTGTCATGTCTAGGAGAGAGCTTCTGCACATATCTGGCACTCCCAGCTCTTCTATCAACTTCTTCATCTCTACGGATGGAACCCACAGATTCAGGACGTGTAGAAGGTGAAAGAGGTGGGGGTGGGGGTAAACTCTGAATGACGTGTTCCTCAGAGCGTGGTTTAGCTGATGACAAGTCACTATGCCGAGGTTTGCTCCTTTCATCTTTGACTTTATCATCTCTACCTTTTTCACTCAATCGATCAGTAACACGATCTCCCCTTTCTGATGCTCTTTCAATGGAGCGTTCTCTGCCATACCTTTCCAGGGATCTTTCTCTGGCCTTTTCAAGAATTGCTTCACGAGATCTATCAGAACGATCAATTTTTTCTCGATGGTCTTTGTCCAATCTCTCACCAGCCTTTTCCCTAGATTTATCCAAGAGTTTTTCAGCAGGCTTGCTTCGGCCATGCTCTTCACTTCCAGTCCTTTCGACATCTAGGGCATGACCATCTTTTACTTCATTTTCTCCCTTTCTGCGTTTAAGTCTATCCTGTTCTTCCACTATGCTAGGTCTCTTTTGTTGTTTATCACCATGTTTTACAGAATCTTCATGGAATGGGGAATGAGAAGGCCGAGATCTGGATACATCAGAAACTTCCCCACCATCAACATCTTTGCAACCAAAAAGAAAAAAGGAAAAGCTAAAGTCAGTTATTCTAATATCCACATTGAAACAATCAAAATAACACAGATTCAGAAATCACCGGAGCCATTTGCAGCAACAACAGATGCAGAAGTTGCAACTCGCCGACCCTCTGTTGAATGGTGGGTCATACTGTCCTTTTCACCAACAGAAGCAACGCATTGATTTGCAACTCTACCAGTTGCTTTCATAGCTTTACCATCATCTTTTATCAGCTCTAACCGTGCTTGCCTTGATGCAGTCTGCGTTGATCGTTTTGGCCTCTGCCAGAAGAAAATGGCAGCTTAATGAAAAAATAAATACACAGTGCTGTTCCTAATGCAAAGAATATCAGTCATACAGGTCAAAGACACTGTCATTATGTGAATATGAAATCACAAACATTTGCAACCAGCTGGAGCAACACATCATTCTAAGTCACGCAAGAAGAAATTCTTGGCCCAATCTTGAGGCTTAAATGTTATAAGAACTTTTTGGGATGCCTAACCTCATGTGAATCATCACTCCTGGACCCAGCCTGATGCCTGACTGCTATCATCTTACCATATGGACATTACCATCCTCCACAAGCTGTGGGTGAAAAAAGCAATCGATAGAAAGATTTGGTGTTGCTCTCTAAATTCTGTGGTTAATAAGATTTCTAAATAGGTGGTTCCTGCTTGGAGAAGAATCAAATGAATAGCTAATGGCATAAAAACAGATCCCAACAAAGTACATAGGCAAAACTGATATGCTGCCTTGATCTCTGTCTCCAACCGCACATGCTATAATAATGGCAGAGTCACGGCTGGTCCCAAAGAAGAATTGACCTGACCGGTGGTGGTTGTTCTGAAGCTCCAGCACTCCCTTCTCAGGGAACTGTACGTGGCACTCCTGTGTCATACAGCTTCGTCCTGAGCTTCCATCACCAGCCCTTGTCATTAGACCATGATGCATGCATTTTCCACTTTGACTCTCAAATTTTTTGCCTCTCAGGTGGTGGCGAACAATGCTACTTGCATTGTGAGGAATGCCTGCCCATGGGACCCAGCCTGCTTCCTAACCAAAAGAGCCACTCCCCCTCCCTCTTCCCGTCTATCCTCCCCTTCATTTGCTACAAAAAAGTTCTTATATTTATCTACATATTTACCTGCGAGATCTCTAGTGATCTTTTTTTCTTGTGAGATTTGGAAAGGATGATTACTTGAGATCAGTGGTGTTCCAATTTCATTAATAAAGGAAAGAAATTACAAATAATGTGCCATCAAGGGGTTGGCATAGTGGTGGAGCCTCCTATTGGCATCTAAGAGGTCACAAGATCAAATCCCATCTCCACCATATTTACCCTCTCAAGAAAAAAAAGAAACTATAAATAATCTCTCATTTTTAATAACAAAGGAAAGAAATTAGATTGCCAATTACAAGGATACAGCGTTGTAATTGGGTCATAAAGACTCACACTGCTCCATTTCCTTCAAACGAGATAGCCCATTTTACTGCCAATGGGGCTGCGCTTTTTGTTTTGGCTCTAAACTGAGCTAATCCAGGTATAGAACGTCCTCCGTGAAAGATTTCCAAAAGATGGTGTCAATCCGCTCCAATCCAATCTTCACCTACGCACTTGTTTCCATATAACAAGCAAAAAGTGTCCCCCAGGATCACAAAAAGAACAAACAGTGTACACCTTTAGGATCCAAGTACATCGCCTGACTTTTCTCAAAATCCTTTTTGTCAACAACTTCCATACAAAAGACCTTACCTTAAGTTGTTCATTGGCCACAACAATCTACAATCCCAGAAAACATCTTCATCACAATCCGGCAAAGTAGGTCTTGACCATCATAGGCCTTTCCCACCATCCTCACATTCATGAAGAGTCAGCCCACCAATAGACTCATGAAGCTATAAAAGTTGTGTTGCATGAGCATCTGACAATCCTGAGCAGAAGGTAGGAGTCCACCTTCCCCTTCACACCTCCATCGGTGCCCCCCAACACTCCACCAACTGAGCACGCTGGTCTTGCACCATCACAAATAGTCTAGGAAAGGTGGACATGAACCAAGTGACACCAACCATCCCTCCAAAACCTGAAATCTCGCCCATCTTCCCAGTCTTGCAACAAAAAGCTCCTCCAGCTTAAGGATGACTTTCAATAAGCTGTGCAAAAAACCCGGTGTACAACCAATCAGCAAACAATGATCATCCCAGTTATTTTGCTTCCTATACATAGAAAGCAAAATAAAGAGAGCTTATTATTACCACCCACAACCAAAGTAGACCATTTTGTCAGCAATACCTCATTTATTTCCACTGCCGTTCACTGGATGACACACACATGCATCCTTTCAAGAAATATGTGTGTCCTTCCCAAGAAATCTTTTTCAAATTGCCTCAATCCAACCACCTTTGCCAAGAGGTAGAAACAGAAATATGGAGCATGAAACTTGCTGAAAGAACTGCTTTAGGCAAAACAACCTTACTCCTGTTAGAAAGCAATCTGACAATCTGACCCTCCAACCATCAAGTTTCCTTTCCAACCCCTAAATAGAAAAGAAAAATCTGTCATACTATACTGGAAGTGAGTGACAGACCCAAAAGGGTCAATGACAAAGACCCTCTAGAAGTATTCAGAATAAAGGCAGCAACAACTACCTCCGGGTGATCCATCCCATAAGTAAAACAAGTAGACTTGTGGAAGTTATAACAATCCACAAGCCACACCAAACACCCAGAGTAAAGCAGCTACATGCGCTACTTCTGCCACCAAACCTTCTGCAAAAAAAAACATATCGTCTGCTGCATAATGCAATAAGGTGACCAAAAGCAAAGCCTTTTCTTGGGGCGATCCCAAACAAAAGAATAGCAAAGCAGGTGGTCAAAGAACTGAAGGCTAGTGCATCCATTACGATAATGAACAATAGTGGAGCCAAAGGACAGCCCTGATGCACCCCTCTCCTAGGTTGCATCACTCACCTGAGAAATTTCCATTTTAAGAGTACAAAAAGGAAGTAGCTGTTATAAACTTCATCCACTGAATTAAAAAAAGCTCCACAGGCAAGAAAAAACCACAGAATGTCCATGCCACTGAACTTAATAAACTTTCCAAAGGAAAGCTCTCCTCACCGATCTCCTTTAAGAAAAAACAATCTCTAAGGTGGAGAAAAAGAAATCTGCTAGACTTCTTAACCAAATAAAGGCCACTTGAACAACAATTAAAGAAAACCCATCATGTAATCTATTACTAAGGACCTTGGTCAGATTCAAATAAATGATACTGGATAGAACAAAAGGGCAGAGATTATCAATTGATCCTGTTGTTTTGCTTCTTTAAAGAGGAAGAACAAGAATTGGTTCAATTGGTTGAATACAACCCATGAAGTCCCTTATCACTGTGAAAGCATCATTCCCATAAGGCCTTGTAATGCTGGAGATCTTGGTGACCTCCTTATGACCTCCTTATAAAAGAATGCAGGAAAACCACCTGATCTTGGTGACCTCCTCGGCATTAAGGCCTCGTAAGGCTGCTTTAACCTCGGCTTTGCTAACCTCAACAGTGAGGAGATCATGCTTCTCTCCAAACACCTACTGCTCATTTCTGCCTCTTCAGTGCCAAGCCTGGTACCTTTTCTCCTGCAGAACTCTGTAAAATGAGAAGCCAAGTAATCACCAATCTGCTCACAACCCCGGATCACTTAGTCCCCCAAAACCATTCAATCACTGTAGTTCATTCCCATTAGCAAAAGCATGAAAGGACTTGGTGTTTCATCACCCCTGCTAAATCAAAGTTCTTGAGACCTTTGTCTCTATTTATCCTCTATCATTTTTTCTTCCTGTAAAACAAATTTCTGGTGCCTAGGTCTAATATCTCTTCAAATGCAAGCACAGACATCATGCACTATTCAATCCTTGAGATCAGTTCCATAGACAGCTCCCTTCGTTCGTTCTACCTTTAGTTGCATATGATACCCTCGAGAGAAGCCCCACAAAGCTGACCATGAAGCTAGGGTACAGCTAGTCAACTTAACCTTTGAAAAATGTTGACATTGTTCCTCAAAGTCTTGAATCCAAGTTCCTTTGGCCATGACTTCCTGAACTAGAAATAGGTGTTGAATCTCACATCATAATGAATCTCTTAACACAACAGCATGTTACCAGAAAAAGGGCTATACAGTGCTACTACATCTGAAAGATGAAACATCTCCATAAATTCCATTGAAGCAATAAACTATCAATGCACAAGCACACCTGTCAAGGCTGTGCTGAGGTTAATGTACAATTCAGTGATTGGACAGCCAACAAGCTCGAAACCAACCATGGTATCTTTGAACTACATTACTCCCTCATTGCTAATGACCTCTTCCCAGAAGTATTCCCACCCCTAGGGTCACATTGAAGTCCTCTCCAACTAATTAAGGGAGCGATAAGAAGTTATTGTGGTTCACTTTAAGTCAACGCCCAATGAGGGAAAAAAAAAAGGGTAGTGGTTGCGTGAGCGATATGGGAGTTTTAAAATGCGTTCATTATAGTACACTCCTAAATCGCACGACAAAACATTTAAATTTATAAACTCAGAATCTAAAGGGAGTCCGAGGTCATTCGCAGGGAGTAAATATGAAATTCAAACATTAATCATCATTCAGACTCAATAAGCACAATAAATTGAGTATTAATAATAGATATGCAATAAATGGAGTGCTCTAATTGATATTCAAATGTAATTCAAAGGATCACGAGGAAAAAAGAATAGAAAGATAAAATAATGGTGATTTGGATCACCAATTATTCATCTTAATTAAGCATATATCTCTTACTCAAATTATTCAAGTATTTTAATCAACTCAACTTAGGTTCTTAAATAATTCAACAGTGCCAGCATAAACATTCCATAAACATTCCAGACATCGCTTATGTAATTCAGATGACTTAACCTTCAATAGAACATTGCTTCACAGAAGGCATACACAAGCGCAAGGCTTTCTCTTCTTCTCAGGCCTTTCAGAGATCAAGGCTTCTCTAACAAGCACACGGCTAACACTTAGCCATCCTTCAGCACAAGGCCAATTTCCTCATAGAGCAAAACCCACCCCCCTCCTCTCACAGATCTCTCCTTTCCTTCTCTTCTCTCAAACCTGAGGGTAATCGGGCATATAGGCAAGTTATCGGATCTGGGCAAGGGACCAGACCCATGTGCATGTGGGCACGGGTGAGGTGTGCGTGACTGGGTGAGCGGGGACCCAACCCCTGGTGACTTAGGCGAACAGGTGGATGCACTTTTGCCTTTTATGTGCTGCAGTGAGTTTGCCCCACACGAAGTGGGACTATTTACAGACCTTGTCTTCGCACAGCAACAACTGAAGGAGCTTCGTCAAATTGAGGCAGTGCTGAGGCTCATCCACCTGATTGAAGCCCTGGATAGGTACCTGGGACTGGGTCGTGGTGAGGTGGTAGCAAGGTCAGAGCTGCTCGGAGCATGACAGATGTGGTTAAGGAAGACGGCGGCAACAACGAATACCTGAAACAAGAAATAAGGCCTTATGACCGCGTCAGAAACATTCAGGAGGTTCGCTTGAGGACGGCGAAGGCGACAGTGGTGTCCTCATAGTGAGGAAGTGCGTGTAGAGGCCTGGCGACCTCGGAGAAGGTGTGCAGCGGAGGGCGTGTTCAGTAGTGTGTTTGGATGGGTAATCCCCTCAATTTTTTTAGGGGTTTTGTTTGTGAGAGTGAGGTAGAGGTTGTGGAGGTGGAAGCAAGTGATTTGGTGGCTTGTGGTGTTAGGGAGACCTTGCCGGAGCTCGGTCGAAGCGGAAGAAGACGATGGGGGAGCGAGTGATTTGTCGATCGAATCAGGGAGAGAGAGATAGGAAGATTCAAGAGGAGGAAATGAAGATGTTGAGACCTAAATTACTGGATGAAAGGGTGAGGGAGGCATTGGCTGTGATTGGCCGACGTCGGGGAAGGAGAAGCCTTTGATGATTGAGCGGCGACGACAAAGAGGGTTTGGGCACCCTTGCTGTGGCTGGCGAGGAGCGGAGGAAGGTGAAGAACCTACTGTCTATAGTACGTGGCAGCAAGCGAAGAGGCCAGAGAGAAAGGAGTCACCGAAGCTGCGGTGGAGGTGGTCGGAGAGGGAGATTCAGTGAAGAAATGTGGCCAAAACCGAGCTAAAGAGCTAGGCAATGTGATGGAGAAGCTTTTATAGAGCATGGGGCAAGCTCTAGACAAGGAAACAAGCCTAATTAGCTTCATTAGGAAACAAGATCCCAAGGAATCCATGTGTTCGCATGCCTTCTTGGGGCAAATCAGGAGCCAAGATCTATACCAATCTCTTCTTCATAGTGTGAACATCAATCCGACCAAATTTGCTGGGATTTGATGAAGATTTGAGTAAGCTTAGGTGCGGTCAAAGCCAACCTGGAGGTCGGTTTACCTCCAATGGCGCCAGAGACCTACTTGCAAAGAAGATAACGGAGTTGGGGGGCTAAACGCAAGGAATTCAAAAACTAGGGGCTTGATTGAGAGAAACAGAGTTTGAATGGACTAAATGCAAACTAGGTCAAGATGGACTCTGATTGGATCCAAATTTTGGTACGAACCTAATTTGGACCCAAGGAATCTGATGGTGAAATCAGATTTAAGTTTTGACCATGCTTGACTGGGCCATTGGCGCAGAAACCCAAATTATGGTAGAACTCTGTCTGTAACTTTATTTAAGGTCAAAATATGTTTCAAAGGTCAAAAAAAGTTACCAAACCTCAAGGAATATTTTTTTATGAATTTTAGAAGGTTTAGACGAATTTTATCCTGACCAGAACCTCGGTGATTTAAGCAGGTCTGAAATTAGGGTTTTAGGTGCTGTATTGGTTCTCGAAATGCATGAAACCTCGTTTCTGTCTGTATGGACCCTCTTATTAGACTTTGCTTCTCATTAGACCTTACGTTAACCCTTGGCAAATCCTGCGGTTATTCTGCTTTAATGATATGATGTTAAAATTACAGAATAAACCTTATTTTGATGTATTACACTTAGAATGGATGTGCAGGGAATTACGACTCTTAGGAGATTATGTAAGAGCATTTGTCACTTGATTCTGATTAATTAAAGCTAGTTATAGTTCATGATGATGTTATCATCAGTAGTCAGCCTTATCCCTTTGACAAGATTCTCCCCCACACCAATTCCCCCCCTCCCACCCCCCATGGCATCTCCCTTACTCGATCTCTCCCTCTCTTGCTCTCCTCGACTCTCGCTCAATCTCTCACACTCGTCTCCCTCTCCATGCGCCATCTCTCTCCCTCGCTCTCTCTCTCTCTCTCTCTCCCCCTCCCCTTATTCCTCCCTTCCCTGCCAATCGCCGCCAAGCTAGTCACCACCATCGAAGCTCGCCATCGACACTGGGATTGCAGACAAGCGTGCATGCACAAGTAAGCGTGGCCATGTTAGAGTCCTTTCCCTTCCTCTTTTCTTTGTGATCTCCCCATCGTGCTGCTCATAGGAGGCATTGGAGACAAGTAGCACCTTGTGAGAAGCACCACGTGCCAAGGTTGTGCCTAAATAGTGGTAGGTTGTGCCTAGGCCACTACCCAGGCATGTGCATATATGTAATTGATTATTTGTTTGGCCTTCTTGAAAATAGAGTCATGAAGAGGTAGCTTCATGATATCCTCCAACAAAAGATCAATGCAACGAGCAGCACACAGAGTCTAATATAAATGTCTTTTTTTCCATTAATTTCTCTCCAGCTTTTTTATAAGCTGATGTATTATCTGTTATCACTTGGATAACATTGCTTTTGCCCATCCATCAATTTAAAGAAATAATCAGCATTCTTGATCTCATCAGAGGCATCAACAGACTTCAGAAACCATGTACCTTTTGGGTTAACCAAAAAATTGATCAAGGTACGTCCTTTTATATCTGTCCAACCATCAAACATTATGCTACATCCAATCTCTTCTCAAGATGCTTTTGCTTAGTCCATCATAGTAGCTATTGTCTTGACTTCTTTCAAAATCCAAGTTTGTAACTCATGCATTGTACGACCTCTGAATCCCCATCCATAGTTACTTACATCTTGAAGCATTTGCCAGTGAGATGGACTAGTGGCCAAATTGAATGACAATCTATTCTCAATGAAGAATCTACCAATACTAAGACACGTTCTAATTCTCTGTTCTTTCTTCCAAGAAGAATTCAAAGTAACCTACTTTGGAGGACCTTGAGGATCACTATCAGGTTCATCACTTCCAGGCCCTACTTTCTGTCCAACTCCTGCAACAAATAAATCCATAGGACCCCTCACCACTTGCGCACCACTTGATCCTATTAGTGCATTTTCATCGTGGCCAGATGGACCTTCTACTGTATATGCACCTATGCAATGAATTTCTTTAATTTCTTCAAGTGTTCTACCAACTTCTTTGCTAAGAATGCCTTAATTTCAGTTTCAACTTCAGGTGGCACCTTTACATATGCTCCCACATTTTTGTGTCTTCGCTAAGTGCTCCTTCAGTCTTGCAATGCCACCAATGATAGTTTACCCACAGAAGTTGCACTTCACATACTTATATCATTTCTCCTTTTGAGATTCTTGAAGGTCAATTTCCGTACAATACTTCCATCCAGGATCAGACCTGCCGGTGGATCCTTCTTTTCCTCCTCTTCTCGCCTTTGGCGCCATGTCTAAAAGCATAACAATTGAACCACAACTGAACCTTGCAATTGTAGAATCATCCAAATGGTTGTCAAAATTGTTAGGAAATTAGATGAAGCAAATTTAGGTTGCAAACTTGCAAGTGGCAACAACAAAACCTTGTTAGATCAAATGGTTGTCAACCTTACTTTGCTTATGACCTAAATTGATGAAGCAAAACCAACACAATTACCATCTCAAGCCAACCTGGACCAAACTGTGGTGTTGCTGGATCACCGTATAAGTTGTTGCACCACTGACAATGCTTCTCCTCCGATGACGCTGCTGCACCATCGACGATGCTCCTCCTCCGACGTTGCTGCACCACCGGATATGGAGGAAGCACTATGGTGTTGCTGGACCATCGTACAAGTTGCTACACCATCGACGATGCTCCTCCGACGACGACGCTGCTGCACCACCGGTTGAAGATACCTCTCAGTCGAACAAATATGGACCGCATGGTCTATTTTTCCCATTTTTTGGCTTTTAAACCCTAAAAGATGTCAAGTGAAAAGCACATGACAACTTAAAGCACTTGAGGTGGCACCTCAGATGTGCCTCAACGCCTTAGACCGCCTCGACTCAGTGAGGCGCACACCTCTTGTCTGCAGCCCGAGGCTACCGCCTCGAGGCTATTTTGGGCCCCCTCGCCTCGAGGTGTACTCCTTTATAGCCTCGAGGCACGTTTTTTTAAACCATGGGTAGGACAATCCCCTTCTCTCATTTTTAATTTGGTTTCGATGCCTCAAAACAAGATAACACTTGGGTTAGGTAGACATACCGAAAACTAGGTCGATGGTTGTATGCATGTGTAACCCAAGTATGGGGTTTTGCCGCAAGTTAAGACCCACTTTTAGGTCCAAACTCACCTCAAATCAAAAAATATAAGTGACTACGAGAGAACCCCTTGAAGAAAAGGTCCCGAATTTCGATGGGACCTGCAGTTGAGCATGACCGAGGGAAAACTGTTGTGGACTCCAGAGTTGAGCCTCGTGACGATCAAGAAGAATCCCCAATGTCACGGAGGTAGAGATTGGCTTGCAAGCAAATCAAGCATGAATCAACCCCCTTTACTAACTAAGGATTACATGTAACAGAATGTCAAGGTTGAGGAGGCTTGTGCATGTCAAGTCCTCCACGTAAGTTAGAGTTGAGAGCCGCTAGCCTGGCAACTCTTTGTTATGAGGAATGGTGGGTGAATCCTAAGGGTGGATTCGAGTTGAAAGAATCTCTCTGAGGTGCAAGAAGAGGTTCTCACATCACGAACCACCTGGATACACCATGAGAGTACCCTAATAATAGAGTGATGATTCTGACTATTGTCAACCCCAAGAAATTGCTACTTGCTGCTTGTAGCAATTATTCATTAGACTTGAAAGCGACATAAAGCCTAGATCTTGTGGTAAGGGTTGTGGGCAACGGATATGGAACTATAAGCACAAGTTAGGAAAAGAAAGAAAGAAAAATAGGATTAGAGAATCTATTTAGGAAAGACGGGGACTCCTTAAGAGAGGAAGGGAAAGGACCAAGTAAGTTACGCGGAGAATGAGTCGGAAAGCAATACCCATTTGGGAACACACATTGTCGGACCATCCAATTCAGTGATTTTCTTTCCCTTGCACTTTTTACGCCCTACTAAGCGATGTGGCTCACACTACATTACTCTATTTTTTAGGTCAAAATGTTGCACTGCCCCCACACATTACATGCCTCGCCTTAGCCTGTCGACGCTACACTAGTGGGTGCAACAGCTACTTCTTTGCACCTCCCTCACCAGAGACCTTTTTCGAAAAATGTTGTACATGGGGTAGTACCTACCCGTTGAGGTTTGCCTTGCGAGCCTCATCTGGGAGTGTTAAGAGTGGTAGGGGGAGGGAAAGAGAAGTGGGAAGGTTTTCCTTTTCTTTTTGAGTTTAAACTTTTGGGAATCGTAATGAAATGATGTTGTAATGAGAACAATGAAAATATATGTAAATACTTGTACATATTTTTATCTTACTCCTTTTTTAGCCTTTTTTTTTGTGTAGACTCTATAAGCCGATAATGTAAATATTGTAGAAGGGCATGCCTGTGTATGTAAACAGCATAGCAGGGTGTGCTCGCAATAATAGTGTATTTTTATATTTATTTTGGTAGCTAAGATGTAAGCGTAGGGTGTGCCTGCTACTACTGTAGTTTGTTTTATGTTTCTTTTTGGATGAGATGTGAACATGGGGTGTGCTTGCCTAGTTTTATATTTATATTTTTGCATAAATTTCCTTTGTAGGTATAGGAATTTGGAAAAAAGGACAAAAGCATGGGAAACTATGCCCAATTGTCAGTCGAAATTAGCTCCTTAAATTGATAATCTTCCCTTAGGCTTAATATCCTGAAATTTCGTAAACGTCATTTTAGATAACCTACGAGGTGATAAGCGACAACTACATGGCCGTTACATGGCCGTAGCGCTGATCTCAAAGGATCGTCATTGTGGGGCATGACACTTTAATCTCCTTCAAGACACCATTGATTTTAGCCTCAACAATTAAATCGTACGCATAAGTAACGAGAAATCAGTGCACTACACCATGGATTTCCTATTATGAAATCCTCTTTAGTAGAGCAATCTTCTTACACAACCACATATCGACTTGAGAGATCTATTAAATTTCAAATCTCAAAACCTCGTTGTGGAGATCTTTCCAGGATAATAATAATAATGAAGGGTCCATGTGACACATCAGCTACATGGAAGTGCCACGTGGTAGTCCAATCAATCTAGGTGTCGGCCATTATTGGCCTAGGTTGCTGTGATTTAAATGCCGACGGCATGTCGTCGGTAAGGGGATTTTTGGAGGGAGGGCATATCGACACAAATATAGTGTCGGTTTGCAGGGAAACCGTCGGTATGCCGAGGATTTCGTCGGCATGCCGACAGTTACCGACGAAACGTCGGCATGTCGATGGTGGCTGAGCGGCGCTGGGAATGGGAGCGGCGGGAAACTTGAAAAGGTTGGGTGGGAAGCTTTTGGCCGAGCGGGAATGGGGGCACAGGGGGGCGGTCTGGGAGGGAAGGGAAGGACAAACACACACACACACATAAGGTTGGGCGGGAAGCTTGGCCGGGTGGGGGGCATAGGGGGGCAGTCTGGGGGGGAAGGGAAACACACACGCGCACGCATGCACGCACACGCACACGCACACACACACACTTGTCTTTCAAATCTTAATCATTTCTATCGGCATGCACCGGCATGCCCTCGGCGTGCCTCGAAATGTCATTTTTTCGGGCCGTTGAAATCATCGAAATCTATCATCGAAAAACGAGCATTTCCACGGCATGCCGAACGAAATGCATACCTACAATTTTATCGGCACAGCATCGAAATCGGCATTTCGAACCTTCTTAGGTTGTTGGCTTGCATGCTAAGTTATCTTCATGCCTTGTGTGGCAAGTTTTGTTCAGATATTATGTGATTTTGTATATTTAGTTAATTAGAGTCATTTAGGAGATAATAGTGGGATTAGGATTCAATTTAGGATTTGCAATCCCACTAATTGTGGAGTCTAGTTGGTGTCAATCTTGAGGGCTCTCTCTTTAAATAGACATGTGCCTCTCCTTTGTTATTTTAACAGCATCAATCAATAAAATCAAGTTTCATACTTTAAGATCTGTCCTCTCCTCTTTCCCTCTATACATTCACTGTAAATAGTGCATGAAATACTGTTCCTTGTGAATAGTAATTACTATTCATGTGAGCAGTAACAGTGCCATACTAGAGCCTCCCTCTCATGTTATCTCCCACGCACAACTCTTCTACATGTGAAGAGGAAGAGCAACTTTGTTGTGCTCCAAATTCTGCACATGGTATCAAAGCCACCAGTGTAGGCTTATTTTTTCTCTCACACATGGGACAAGAGGGGTGAGGAGGAGGTCCATGCATGCTTCTTGTGCAACTCTCCCTCACATCAATGAAGCCACATAGCTTGTGGCATCTACGTCTGAAGTACGGAGTTCTCTCAACAACTCCTTGAAGGTCCTTGGCACCTTACGCAAGGTTAAGGAGACAGGAAAAGGACCCCAACGAGTCATCTCCTTCAAGTATCCAACACCTTACACAAAGTGTAGAAGTAGAGAGAGGTTCATTTATCGAAGATGGAGATGGTGAAGCAAGAGACTTAGATGAACACAGGAGAAGGCACCGAAGGCACAAGAAGCCAAAGTCAAGAAGTGAGAGAAGGAGATCTATCGAAAGAAGCTTGAGGCAAGTCTACACCCCTCGGAGTTTGACTTGGGAGGGAGTGTGGAGATTTTCTAGGATAATAATAATAATGAAGGATCCACATGGCAGTCTAGCCAGTCCAGGTGTTGGTTACTATTGGCCTATGTTGTTGGCTTGCATGCCAACTTATCTTCATGCCTTAAGTGACAAGTTTTGTTTAGATATGATGTGATTTTCTCTATGTAGTTAATTAGAGATGTTTAGGAGATAATAGTGGGATTAAGATTCAATTTAGGATTTGCAAGCCTACTAATTGTGGAGTCTAGTTGACGTCAATCATGAGGGCTCTCTCTTTAAATAGAGAGGCACCTCTCCCTTGTTATTTTGAGAGCATCAATCAATAAAAGCAAATTTTATATTTTGAGATCTCTCCTCTCCTCTCTCCTCCTATACATTCACTGTGAGCAGTGCACAAGTTACCATTCATAAGAACAGTAACTGTGCCATACCGGAGCCACCCTCTCGTGCTATCTCCCATGCACAACTCTCCTCCCACGTGCGAAGAAGAAGAGCAACTCTGCTGAGCTCCGAATTTTCCACACTCCAACAATTGCCACCAACTTGATTCCAGACTTTGGTGTCACATGTCTCCAACTTTGACTCTCCAAGAAAAACAATTGAAGGACCCACCCAAACAAATATACATCCAAAGTTCTCTGGTGGCTCAGGTCCATCACCCTAGACAAATTTCAGGAAACAACATCCATTTAGAACTTTTCATCCCCCTCTACTTCCCCACAACTCGACAGAAACCATTACAAGAGAAGCCACCACCTGCAGTGATCTTGATCAAAGCCTCCTCAATTGGCCTACTGCCCAAGATAACTCTATGGCCATCATCCTGCCCTGTCATCCTGGTGATGCATACAAAATATCTCGCAGCGTATCTCCTTTCTTGCCGCAATCAAGGACATTGAGAAAGACCCCCCACCCACCAAATGATAGCCTATCACTCTATTCTGATTGTTCCAGAGAAACTTGATCAAGGAGAGCCTTCACCACTCCTTCATTCATGATAGAAAGATGAAAGGAATCCTTGTTATCAAAAGTTTTCATTGGATCCACTTTTAATCCAGAAAGGTCTGTATACCCATCCATCCTACTTTTCATGATACCCAAGTACAAGGAGGTCTTTCCTCACCTCACCCCAGCTCATTATGACAGATACCAAATAAGGTCTATCTAAATGAGACCTTGTGACTTTTACAGCCAAAATCCTAGGCCTTGATTTGAAGTTTTGTTCAATGATTATGCACGATGGTCACAGCCTTAGTTGTGATTGCCTCCTTTTTAGGGAAAATTGGTTGCAACTGCCCCTTGATAACCAATGCTTTTTTCAAAAGTTTCTTAAACTGACCCTTTGGCTTCCAAACCATTTGATGAGCACCACCAACTAGCTCTGATGATTGGCAAGGGTCACAGCTACAATAGGAGCAAACACTCTTCTACACAGGGACTCTTTTGTGGAATTAACCAAGAGAAGCTTCCCCTACCAAGACATCAATTTGCTCCTTCTAAGTCTCCCAGAGGATGATATGACCAGTTGCAGCTTCCCCAAACAACACAAGTAGTAGTGACACCACCAAACCACTGGTTTTGACAGCAGACGTTCAACTAGGGAACCGTCAAACTCTGAGAAGAACCTCCACCTCACTAGAATTTAGTCACAGCACAATGTAGAAAATAGGAGCCTTTGCTTTTAAACCTCTGAACATCCATGCAATAGATATCTTCCTCAGCAAAACAAGCCAAACAACGAGAAATCCCAACCCTAATCTTCCTTCATCAACTGCCACCAATAAAAGCTCAGATGCGTCACCGGCTACAACTCCAATTGAATAACCCTCGAGAAATCTTTTGCTGTCTTAAATTGTCACGACCTACATAATCTCTAGCTTTGAAAAGCATAACCAGACTCCTTACAAATGTCTTCACCAGACTTTGGGCAAGAGAAGTGATGGTGTTCAAGGCCCCTGCATTTATATTGGCACACACGTGACATGATCCCAACCTCCATAGAGGAAGCATTGGACCCAAACAGAAGAGACACCAGTGGCTATGCCATTCCCACTAATAGGCTGAGGGCTGATACCTTCATTAGCCTTTTCTAAACAATGCCACCTCTCCCTGACAACAATCCAACTAGTCCTCCTCCCTCACTCGCCCCTCTTCCCATGCACCACAACTACCAATGACCCATTCAACTATCTTGTCTCCAAATTCTCTAGTGCTCTAAATAGAGGTATTGTTTTACAAGTACAGAACTGTCAATCATTATATTTATTTATTTCAAAAAAGAATGTTTTGTTTAGTAACCCATATGGAACAATATATCCGAGTCAAATTCAACTTCCATCCAAAATCAACATCATTCAACTTTTCTACTATCTTACCACTAAAATAATTCTGAACATTATGATAGCATCTGTCGTTTTACAAATGCCAAGGATACTAATAAAGAGAGATATTAATACCAAGGATAGGACATGGTGTTGTTTCAAGGGGAGGTCCATGAGGACATTCTAAAGAGTAGCTACTCTAATCTCCTCATAAAGTTTGCTACTGAATCATCTCTAAGTACTATTAGATCAATGATAAAGCCCTCATATTGCAAAAGAATAGCTCAAACTTAGAATAAAAAAGCCTTGAACGGATTGCTACCTTGACGGCTTGACCAGAAGGCAAAAAATGCAACATGGAACTGTGGAACTGCCTTTTCTCAGTTGCCAGTTGAGTATTGGGGATGGGTACACAGCCAAGATGTAAAATGAGACAAGTAAACAAGTGTCTAAAAGAAATAATACCACAAATTACAATGTACACTTTCCCACTTGGGGAGATGTTAGGTGGATGTGCCTCCCAAGTGCAATGGAGGCCACCAACCTACACCATGGGCCTTCTTGATCACCCATTGACCCTGTCCAAAGCAAGAACAATATCAAAGAAAGAATAACTGTGTACCTCAGCTTCAACAGAAGCTTTTGGGGTCAACTTTGCTACTGTCTCTTCAGTGGAAACTTTAGCAATGTCATCTTGACTTTTTGAACTCCCAGATAGTTTTGGAGCAGAGGATACAGGGGCAGAAGAAAAGGCATCTGAGCTTGGGGCTAAGCCACCTTTGACTTTCTGTGATTGTAAATCAGTTTTTGAAGAAAGGCTTTCTAATCGATCATGCCTCCCATCAGTAAGTTTTGCTCGCAAACCTTGGTCTTTGAGAGAATTTAATGGATCTGAAACAGAAGATCCATTTCTTCTACTTCCTGCCTCACTGTGAGAAATACTCATGGCAGAACCATTCTGCAGGTTAGTGTGATTCCCAGCTAATGATTTCGCAGGAGAAGCTGGTGCCTTTGGAATAAAATAGCCCATTGTAAACTCTTCTTCTGAAACCCAAGAACTCTGATGATTGGGATGAACAAAAAAAAAGTAAATCATTCAAAGGAACTTTAGATAGGACAAATTGGACCATAAAAGACAAAAATTACGACATTCAGCAGCAGAAATCAAAATCACCTTGCGAGCAGCCAATGTTGCAGAAACACTGGTAGCCAAAACCTTAAGGTCCTCTCGCTCATCAGATTTAATTTTAACTACCTGAAAGACAATCAATTATCAACCAAGCCAGATATGGTCTTTGAAACAAAACAGCATGACCTTGAACAGAAGAAATTACCCGCTTTTCAAGATTAACACCACTCTTCCTTGTAACAGGAAAAATACTTGAAATTTTTGTTAATGTTATAAGGGCATTCCTTATTTCCATATATTCAGTAGACTCCAAGCACTGGATGAATAGTTTTGTGATTTTTGAACTCCATTTCAGGTGTATCTACGAAAAGAGAAATGCATTTAGAGCAAAAGGTAACAATAGTGATAAAGAATAATTATTCAAAAGACACAGCACATGAATTATTCTCATTTAGAGCGAACTTTCCTGGACCATTAAAATAAAAAATGATCATAACAAGATGATGTATTGAAATATCAAGGAATGCCACAAGCTGATGCTTTTCCTTTTTCCAGAAACCCAAGTAAAAGCATAGCATAAACAAAAACAAGTGGTCCAAGTAGGCATCAGCACCTTGAACAATCAATTTGCTGGGTACCATTCGGATGGCAGAATAGCCAAAAGAATAAAGAAGAAAAGGAGAGGAATAAGGTACTATGGATGATGTATGGCTCATGTTGGAGGATAAGTTGAAGTAACTAGTTTGGTGTTTGAGTATTGGGAATAAAGTACTTGAAAATGTGTAATTGCCCTGTGCCCCTTGGTTACTAGTTCATAAGTTTTACAAGGCCTCATGATGAGGATAAGCATGGTAGTTTCCGCATGCATATGCTAGAGTTGAGATTCCTCTGTTGCACTGTATTAGATAGGAACCTACCTTCATTGCTCCTTTAATACAAAAGTCAATTGTAGAGGATATCACTAACAGATTTATTCAAAAAAATATGATCTAATCAGATAAAAGTAGATACAAAATCTTACAGAGGAACTATTAAAGGGGAACCTACCTCCATCCTGTCAGTGCAAGCTTGATGGAAAAAGTATAGCATAAAAATTTATTCAAAAACAATCCAATGTCAGATAAAAGTAGGTGCACAATGAGGTACACAATGTCATAGAGGAATTAGCACTAATGAACAAAAAATGGAATCAAATAGACACAATGATATCTGACCAAACAATAGACAATATTGAGGCAAAGAAATAATAGCAGTTACAAAGAGGATGAAGAAATTTCTTCTTTTTAAAGAAAAAAAAGGGGACAAAGAAAAACTTGCAAAGGAGTCATCGGATGTTTCTCACAGAATATGAAAAAGAAGATGCCTATTCTGGTTTTCGACCATCCTGGAATTTTCTGACCAAATATGGAATTAGCCAACTTATTCCACCAGCCGAATGGTACTTACAAGTAGAAATTTTCCTCTATAATTACCATTGTTAACACTTACGATGCTGACACGTACAAATAAATATCAACAATACTCAAAAATTCCATTTTGCCTCAAATTTCCAGCACCACTCAAAGCAAAGCGACAAACGGATTCCAAATTCTGACTTGATTTGAGTACAACACTACAGCGATTCAAGATATTGAGCAAAAACCACCCATGATCAAACTTCCACTAGAAATATGGAAAAGAAAACATCCCCATGTTTGCCAAATACCATGCCATGTTATCTCAACAACATAGCATTTGATCGGGGCACATATGGAACTCAATCACAGTATGGCACATGCATCCACCTAGTTCATGGATATCAGGCTCAGACATGCCCCTGACAACCTCGAACAGAGACTTAGAGGTTGGAGCAACCAGTCTGAGAGAAAGCAATCCCTTGACAGGCTGAATCTCAGATGGGAGGTTGAGATACCAAGTTTCAGGAAGTCTGGCCTTGGACAAGCCCACGTGGTTGGGCCACCAAGTTTGATGTACAGTCAGGCAATGGTCAAGCTTAAGGTCAGTTGAATGGTTGAGCTGCCAAGTCTACGCAAAAGTAAGACCCCTGACAAGGTGATCCTGACTAAGATGTCGGGACACCGATTCTAAGGTTTTATAGCAGGGACATTTGCCCAGTGTCCCATCATCCCTTGGAAAATATAGATGGCTGCCACAAATTCCTGGCCAATTTGCAACAAACAAATTAAAATTCCATATTTTCATTTCACCAATTGGGGCCAGTATGCAATGCTTGAGGTCATCATGTGTAGGCCACAATAACCACGTCAAGATCAGTCAATGAAACACTAACAATAACTCCACATGAAGGACAGGGAACTTTTAACTGGCCAACAACTTATTGCACATAAATTGTTCTTTCCTGTAATTATTAGTATTTCATGAAGAGAGTTTTATTGTTATATTGATGTCTTCTATTTCATTTCGGCCAAATATTCACTATTTAAGCTTGGTGACAACCTGCCATGCAACAGTCTCCTAAAGCCTGTTGTTTACAAAGAAATGCCGCGAAAGTGAAGCTTATTGCGCAGAAATATTTCAGATTAGCTTAAAGTTGACCTTTCAGGGAGATCTATGAGCCTGTACTTAGAAATGTCTCATAAAATCAAATTTTCTTCTCTAGCATGCTGCCAAACTCAACCATTTCGGCAACCTAATTACCAGTCTGAAGGCCTCAGTTTCTGTGCTCAAGCATCACAAAGTATGCAAGAGCTGTATGATGTGTCTTTACATTGGAATATGCAAAAACCAGATAAATCTAACATGCTGACCAATCACAAAAACTAACTTATCAATTAAGCAAAATAAGTAGAAACAGAATAACAATAAATAACTAATCGCCAGTGAAAACATGCAAAGCTAGAAACTCACCCTTACAAACTGGCTAAATGAAACACGCTGACTATTTGGGAATCTGTAGTAAATGGCAAAGCCTGGTTTATTTCCACATTCACGGTCATATATAGCCTCATCACTCTGAGAAAAAGGAGACACAAAAAACTGAATTCATCTAGAGAACCAGATTGGCTAATGAAAATCAAGTTATCGAGATTCAAATTCATCCAAGAAGTGGCAAATAGAATTTCATATAATCAGCTCACAGAAAAAGACCAAAAATTGAATACTTACTTTCCAATAGTATGCCATTTTCAGTGTCTCGTAAAGAAACCTCCCCAGTCTGCCTGCTTCATACTCAGTACAACAACAGATCATGGGGTGCAAAGTTTTGCAAATGAATATGTCTATGTGATGTACTGTGTTGAAAAATGGTGTGCCTAGTAAATGCAGAGTATGCACAAATGTTGCACAATACACTGCATCTGACATGCTGAAAATACAACGAGGAAAAATGCATCTCTGAAAGAACTCCATATTGATCTTCAGCATGTCAGTGCAAGAACTTAACCACCTGTCTTTTTCATGACTCAGACGTCGACTAACCGATGCCACATGTTGTTCATGCTTTTGAAATTCACCAGTCAATTTATCAAGAAGTTCTTGAATTCTTTCCTTATCTTTTTTACGTTTTGTAATAGCTGAGCTGGAGTTGTCTGAAAGCTCTTCTAGAGATTTTAAAGCAGAATGCTGCTTAGCAATCTCTGACTCATAACGACTTCTAGGGGTGTAGAGATCGTAAAGGGTGAGACCCCAAAAAGTAGCATAAAGTTCTGGGGAGAGGCTATTCCATGCCTTGGGAGGTAACATTGACCGTATGGTAATCATAAGCTCTGACCACCTGAAAGCAACATAAAAGATAGTTGAAAACCCATAGAATTACTTATCCTGCATTTACCAAGAAGCTATCTAAAGTACATTCTATTCCTAGCAAATTACATCAGATGCATGAGCAATCTCAGAGACCTCTGATCTTAGACACAGGCTAGTCTAGAGGCCAAAGGAAATATCATCAACTTAAGAAGCAATATCTGCAAAAAAACTGACCTAATAGGTGAATGAGATTGTCCCAAATCAAGGACCAGATCGGCTGATAGTTTGTCTGGTTCAGAATCTTCAGAATTTCGTACATTAGATTCCTCGACACAGTCAACAGGCCAAAAGGCTTCAGTCCTACTTGTAGATTTGAAAAGCCTCATAATAGGTCGATAAATTAGAAAAACTGCCTGAACCATGTGCAAGTACATTTTCCAATGGTAAGTTACATATACCATATATATGATAGGCATGTCAGTTCATACTAAAAAGGTTAAGATCTGCAAGTAGAGTTGCAACTACAGTTAAATAGAATACCAATTTAGATACTTCAATAAATGCTTCATCAACAGGGATAAACCTTACAGCTTGTAAATTTCATTATTACTTTACAACCCTATTCCAAGCATGATAAGCATAGGAGAAATTCAGAACAAGAGGGACACTTCAAAGGTTACCTCAGGTTCAAGGTGAAATTTGTGAACAAGATCATGCAATGTTGGAATCAACTGAGCATATATAGTTGCTGGAGTCAATGCACTGTAGAGGAATTCCACATACTGAAGAAGTGTGCCATGGCACCTATCAAGCTGCTCACTGACCATCTTAATATGTGGCCCATCTGCATTTGCAACAACCCTAAAAATTGATAAAAAGGAAACGAAATCATATTCAGGTGATAACACAGACCTACAATTCTGAAAATGCAGTATGCATGTGTTTCACAGAAGAATGGTATGAATAAAGAAATATCAGTCAAAAAAGCCAGCCCATTGCTCCTAACATCGTTCCTTTCCATAAAGAGTAACAATAACAAATATAAAGAAAATATTTTCCAGATCTACCATGCAAATCCTTGTCAAACTCACATGGAACGATGCTGACAAATAAGCAAAAGAAGAGGTATGGCCAATTTTGGCTCATCTTTTGGAAGTAATGAATCCCTAAGCCTGTTGGTAGACTTCAATAATGCCTGAAAGAAGCATGTAAGTCAAATTAACTTCACATTCATTTTAGGAGAGGATAATAAGAATTTCAGCACTATTAAAAGACGGATGCTTATCATGTGACTCGACTAGTCACTATTACCAAACAAGGGAAGATAGAAAGCTCTCAGGTTAAACTAGAACACTAGTAAATGCAGAGCCATTACCAAAAAGACCACGATGATGGGTGAATAGTGAGCCTAAAAGATCATCCAGATCTCTCAAGAAATTTACTGAGGTCAAGAAAAGAAGAGTTTCAATAGCATATGAAACGATTATACCGAGCCACACTGTCATGCTGAACACATCTTGCAGGAAGATATATTAGCAATTCATTCTCTTACAAATCATTTTCAATGATATAAGATAACGTGTGAATTGTTGAACATAGACATTATAGTGAGGAAAAATCTGAGGTACTGAATAACAGAAGCTATATCACATCATTATTCTATAGAAAAAAAGTTATGGACAACACTACTAACATACAAGTTTTTTATTTTTTTGAAAAGGTACTAACATACAAGTTATAAACCTGACAATGCCAACGCAGGCAACCTAAAGGTATGTATGTACTTAGAAACCACATTGAGGCATACGATATACATGAGAGACTGATGCCTCTAGATGAATGCATAACATCCATCAATACTAAAGGATGTGAGCTACCGGCCAAAAATGAAAAAAGCCCAAAAATATGGGAAAGGATGTGAGGCCCATTAGAGGGTCAAATACATGGATTCTCTTCTTGGCTCATGCTGGCTCCTGCAGGAACTTATATCAGAATAAGCAATTCATGCCAACTTGACTTTCATCCAATGCTTCTTCAGTCTTCCCAATAGACACACCTTGGTAGGCTCAAAATCCAACTTCTCAGGCCTTCAAAGTGGTACATCACTCAACCTTCTCTATACATAACCCAGATCAAATTAAATGTTTCGTTTTCTTTTTGGTTGGTGCCACACCAACCACCTCTCTGATGATCACATTTTGGAACTGATGCTTTTCTAGGTAAACACATTAGCATCTTCAATTTTGCCACATCTATCAACTGCATTGACTCTGTGCAATTGACAGCATGTCATCAACTCATATTTTTATAATGGACCGGAAGCTCCTTTCTACTAAACCAATCCACATTGTTCAATATGTAGTATCTCAATAATTTCCTCCATCCTTTTGAAAAATTGACCCAATGTGTTTGTAGAAAATCCTTTTTAAGGATACAATTTCTAGCAACTTTTACCTTTCCCAATCAAATATCAAGAAGGAATGAACTTGCTTATTATATACTTAGTTTGGAACTCTGACCTTCAAGTTCCTCTCTCCAAAGCTCAAATTTGTTATTGACTGCATACCTTGTCTCATCCACCAGTATATGACATCTCCAATAGGAATGCACCCACGGTGCTGCATATTAGATGTGCCTCAACTAAACTAGGACCATAGCTAATTAAAGAGATGAGGTCAAAGTTGAAACTTCGTGCCGAGATTATAATAGCAATATGTTATCATCATAATCCAATTTCTCATACGTGTTCGTCAAACAAAGCTCATACCCCTCGATTTCAAATTCATAAAAAATTCCTTGGAGCAACAATATATGCCTCTTACAGATTGGTTAGAACAACCAGGTTCTTATTGGCTTTAAGGATTTCCATCAAGCACCTTCGGCCATAGATACAACTATCAAGCCAAACTTATTCTCCCTTATAAAAGAGACATGCATCAACCTCCTTTCAACTGCCTCTCACAGAACTTTTCAATGGACTTGTCAACTTGGTAACCCTATAGTCTGCATAGCTATGTTTATATCCATTGTTTCTGTCTTATGAGATCACAAAGCCATTTCTACAATCCTCCAGCATTCACACTCTGCTAAATAGCATTACATATTTGGTAAGGTATTTTAGATTGCCACATAGGTAGAAAAAAATCAGAGGACATGATGAGGGATCTTTATATACTAAATTTGTTTGGCTAGTACAGGTGTTCAACTGGCTATGTACGATACGCTTTCTATACCTCTTAAAGAGAGAGGTTTAGATTTGAATCATATGGGATATATGATGGACTTATTTCCACATTTGTTTACTCTAGCCTTCAAAAAAGTCCATCAATGGTTGATTGTTTACTTGGTTGTTGGACACCTTTGTTTTTGTTGTTCATTCAAGCAAGAGGATATTAGAGCTTGCTATTATTTAAGCAGATCAATGATTGTTGCCGAAATTAGGTCTGTGGTGATTTTTTTTGAAAGGGAAAAGGGTGGAGACCATGTAAGTCCCCACCCAATGAATTCGTATTATCTGCACTTTTGCAAACTCATACGGTTTAGATTCCATTGAAAATCTGCACTTTTGCTTAGTTTCTTTGGCAAGAAAGAATTGCTACAAAGGAGTTCAGATCCAAATGGGCATATAACAGGAACATCATTTATGGTTCATGTGGATTGGAGAATAAGGATTTTGCACCTCTCCTTTCATTGCAACTTCACCCAAGAGGTGGGGAACCAATATGCTATTGGCTGGAATGATTATTTAATCAAGGAGCAACTCTAGTGCAATGTCTGGTGGGGGCGTAAAGGACAGGGGGCCATCCAATTTAGATCCAAGCACAAAAGGACAAAGGTTTCAGCTGTGCTAGTTGGTCAGAGAGAAATGGGAACCTCTTCAAGGCAAAAAAATGAATACATGAACATAGTAAAATGCATGGCCTATTTGGGATCCATTTGGTGTGATGATTTGTAACTTGAGCCTTAAATGTAATATCCTCTATTAATGAACCAGGTGACTACCAATGCCCTTTATCTTTGTTAAGAAAAAATGGTAAGCCAAGAAACACCTATCTTTCCTTGCAATTTCCTTGTTAATGTCATTACATCCCATAAACTCCTATGGTACAACATTTTAATGTAAGTTCTTTAGATTCATAGATAGGTGACTTAGTTTTTATGGTTTGAATAAGCTCAAGTAAAACTCCCCCAAGTGATCTCAATTGCATCACCCCTTCTCTTCATGGAATGACCATGATTGAACCGTTATGTTGTCTTTATTCCAAATGGAATATTCTTGAGATAAGGATCATTATCTGGGAAGGTTCAAAATGCTGATTTTGACGCCATTTCGATAAATTTCTAAGTGTGCATTTTACTGACATGCCAAAGGTACACCGTAGAAACACCCTGAGTTTCGATGTCTGATTTTGACAATTTTGATACCCCAAAAATAGTCCATCTTGGAGGCATGCCGATGTATGTCGATAAAAATGATAAAAGAAGTCAAAATGATTAGAATTTTAAGGATAGCTATTTCAGTTTAAGCCCCAAACCCCAAACCCTATCTTATACTCCCTATTTAAATGGATAACTATTTCCAAAATTGATTGCAAGAAAAAAGACACTAATGTTGACACAAACATAGATGCTAATGTAAACACAAACTTATGATTTTATTTTTAGGAATTAAATAAAGGTTTCTCAATTCTAAATTGTGATTAGACCTAAATGTTTGCAATAATAGTAGATAATTAGGGACGGATCTAGAATGAAATCAAACCTCAAGAGAAGAACAGACTACAGAGCAGTAGTTAAGGTTGCCCTATGCCAACGACAAAGAAAAATCCTTCTCTTGAGAAGAAGATAAAAATGGGACAGGGCATTTAAGTAGGTAAAGGGGAATGGAATAGTATCATGCTCAGTTCTTTCACTAATCATTAGAGTTGTTGGCATCAACTAAGTATGAGTTGAAGTTTTAGTATAATATTTTTTGAGGTAGGTGTAAAAAAAGTTTTCAATTTTCGACAGGAAAGTCCAAGGTATTCAAAACATAGCAACAACTGGAGCAACAAGAGCAATAATAGTAACAACTATCAAAATGTCAAGTGCATTTCAATGCTTGTCGACTATTTCAAAGAAACAGGCAAATTTTTGTCAAAAACCCTGTGTTTCGACATAATAATGATGTCGACATGGCCTTCTCCCAGAAATAACCATTTTGATGACATGCCGATGAAATTTAAATTACTGCTATCCAGAAGATACATATCTTCACTATATGATGCTCGTTGGAAGAAGAATGGGGATTGAGAGAATGATGAAGGATGAGAGCATGGGATTTTGGAAGGAGCAATGAAGATGCACTTGTAGCTGGCGATGACAAAAGGAAAAGGAGAGATAAAGCAACTAAGGCTTCAAATTTTAATTCAATTTTGCTTATAAAGTATAACTCCTCATGCACTTTTATAGGTGTTAGAGATATTATAGAATTAGGAAATTAGGAAAATCTATTTTTAATTTATCACTTTCTATTTTTAGGGATATGATTAGATTTGATTTGCTAAGAGTTTGTTTTTATTATTAGAAATCCCTCCCTCCATAATAAAGAGGGCTAAGACAATGAAATTTCATTTTCCCACAATAGGCATTGTATAGCTTAACCAAGAAATCTAAGTAAACTAAATGAAGCCTAACTGATTGATCTATATTTGTTTCTTGAAAAGGATTGATTGACTCAACAAATCAAATAAAACATAATCCTAACTAACTAAAGTAGGATCCTGATCTAACTTCCCTAAAACAAATTAAACTACTAAAGAAATAAGAAAAATGCATCTGAGCATGTTTTAGACTGCTCTATCTAAAAGTTTTGTAGGTTAATTTCCGGTTTATATATGCTAATTCCTACATGTTGATAGGACATAAATTTCAAACAAAAAGCTGCACATAGAACAAACAAAGAAGCCCACGCACACCTTCAACATGAAAAAGAGCCCTCTTAAAGGAAAATATTTTGTTTTGAGTAGCAAAAATGAAAAAAATTTAACTTCTGTTTGGTTGGGCACGACAAGAAAATTCCTGTGTTTGAGTAGGGAAGTACCAATGTTTAAGAGCTAGCGAGCAGGTGGCGGAGTGGGAAGAAACACAGTTGGGAGCTTTTCTATTAAGTTTCAAGTTTCCTGTACGCATAAAACTTCCCTGAGATTTAGGTCCCTTGGATGGAGCATCAGAATATCACCTTTATCCCACCTCATTGGAGGCATGTCAAGCGAATAAAATATAGAAGAATGAGGGTAAATAGACACTTACCAGAAAAAGACACTTCACATACACTTTCATCTTCATTCCCCAGCAGCAGCAACAGGGGAAATAGGGGTTCAAGGAGCCTGCTGTTGGAGCCACCACCAGCCTAGGACCAGTCACCAGTGGTCGTTTGGCACTGCCTTGGTCTGGCGACCCTTACCAGGCATCTATCTTTCATCTAAGCATTGCCACTTGGCTGGAATAACCCCTTCTTGGCTGTTCGAGGCTGGGTTCAATTAAGATTTAGGGATTTCAACCCATTGTGATGACCTAATCATGTTTGGGACATTTACTTCAACATATCAGGGCTTCCAGTTGGCATGTAGGATGGTTTCGTCCGATTGCTCAGAGGTCACATCAAAAGTGATAGCTACTGGGCTTTATAAGAACTCATTTTTTCGTCTGATGATCAAATTGGATGAGACTAACCACCTTAGATGGCCACAAACTTTTCTCATGATTGTGGAGGGCCATGATGAAGAGAACATCCTTATGGAATCGAAGCTCCTTGCAAAGATAGGAAAATAATGGTACGAGCATAGATAATGAATAGTGTTATTTCATGGATCAGTGATGAAATTATGTATTATAAGATGCTAAAGGAGATTGGGATAGAGTGCGAGACATGTATTCCCATGAGATGATGAGCCTCTACCAAGAAGGGAAGACCATATCCCAGTATTATTCCACATTTAAGGTGAAACTCAGAAGGCATATAGGAAGAGGCTGACATTCTTCAATTTCTTGTGGGCTTAGGACCTGTGTACACTTCTGTAGAGGCTGAAATGTTAATGCCAGAATTGCCCACTCTTGAGGAGACTTACAGCTGCACGAGTTTCCTGGTTGTACCCCTGACCTCTAAGGCGACTAATTCTCAGATATTTACGTTAGCGATGAATAATGGCAGAGATCGAGAAAACCCTTCAATGAGAGGACGTGGTCATGGTAGTGCTTTACAAGGACGAGGTTGTCCTTCTTACACATACAGTGGCAAGATTAGTCATAGCATTGTTCAGGAAATCAACTGCCTAGGTCACATATGTGTAGGCATCCCTCTCCTAAACTGCATATCATAAGGTGGTCCAATAGTCAGTCCAGACCGATTGCTTAGTCCAACTACATGTAACTAGGTCGAGTATAAGGTTGATTTTCAATCAGACCCAGAAAGAAGCCCACTTGATTTTGAAATAGGCCAATTTTTCAAGATGTTATGTTTCATATCCTCAATAGTATAGTAATTAAAGATTAGTGCAGTTATGTGTCATAGTACTTGATGTACCTTTATGTTTATAGGTTTAATTTTTCATATGTTTGGGACATATAATAAAAATTTTAGCAAATTGACTATTTATTTTATGTTCTTTTAATAAAAATACAAAGTCGCATACTTGTCTGCATCCTGCATACTCTTTGTAGTAATGCAACCAACTGAATACCGCATAATGGCCTTCTGAACCTTGGATCATAGTGAAGATTCTTGTTGGATCAAGTATGGGAAACCACCTTTTGTTAATAAGGAGACAACTACATATTCATCTTCAAAGACTGTGACTATTGCACAAGCTGAGAATGATGACCTTTTACAACACGTATCTTATATGTCAACCACATCATCTACTCAGCCAGATATTGTTGCTTTTGCTAGCCCACCAAGTATACATGCAACGATGTCTATTAAGTCTTCTACTTGTGATTCTAACTAGCCAGTGGATTTTGGCATATCACGACACTTGTGTAATAACCAGAGTCATTTTTCCACTATTAGACCGGTTCCACCGAGGCTAACTGATCAGGTTGCTGATGGTCTCCATTCGCTGGTTATCGGCTAGGGGGATGCTTATATTACCCCAAACATGACATTGATAGATGTCTTCTTCTTGATTTCCTATTAGATAGTAGGATAATAAAGGAACTCAATTGCATAGTTATATTTGATGTTGTCTCCTTTGTTTTTCGAGACATGCTACAGGGAAGATGACTTGTAAAGGCCATGAAGAAAGGGGAGTGTAGCGGCTACTCCAATCTCCATATACTGGTCATGTTGCCGTTTCATCTACCAGCTTATCAAGTCATCTGTGACACCTCAGTTTGGGTCATCTCCCTCTAGCCAAACTCAAGCATGTGATTCCTTAACTCACGCCAACAACTCTAAAGCGTGTTAGATGGGCAAGCATTACCGAAGTTCGTATCCATCGAGTTAGAGTCTCAATTCGAAGTTGTTTTACTTCATACGCATTGTTGATAGACTGGAGCATCGTTCTTATCTTACCATTGTTGATAATTCTTCATGATTGTCATGGGCCTCCTTATTGAAGTCTAAGTCTGGTGTAGGTCTTGTTATTAAAAACTTCATTTTGGAAATGAAGACTCAATTTGACGCCAATGTGAAGGTTGTTTATTCTGATAATGCTTTGAAATTTTGTACTCAATTCTTAGGTAGCCTTTACCTTTCCGAGGGCATTATCCATCAAAGGACTTTGCTCCGAGACTTCTAAGCAGAACAATGTTGCTAAGGGCCATGCTGATATATCATAGTGTCCTACCCTTATATTAGGGTGATGCAGTCTTGACAGTTTGCTATCTCATTAATAGGATGCCATCTTCTCTATGCTCAATGAGCAAGTTCCTATTCAAATCTTATATCTTGATGACAAGTTGTTTGTTGTGTTTCCTTGGGTTATTGGTTGTGTCTCATTTGTACATGTACCAAGTGTAGGTAGGGGCAAGTCAGCACCCAAGGCGATAAAGTGTGTTTTTTGGGATATTCTAGGAACCAAAAGAGATATCGATCCTATTATCCCGTTCATCATCGTCACCATGTCAGTGCTAATGTTACCATGAAGAATTAAGAAACCACGTAGGCTACCACGTGACACAATGGCCACGTGGCAATCGATCAATGAGTCAAGGTCGTGTTGCTTGTTTAGGAAATTAGGTTGGTGGCTTGCATGCCAAGTTTTGTGCCACATGTGGCAACTTTTATTTAGGAGTCTAATTTAGGAATGAGATAATTTATGATTAGTTGATTGATTGGTTGTTAATATTTGATTTGATTTAATTGAGAGTTGTTTAAGGTATAGGATTAATCTCCTTATGTAGAGATCAACAATTACTTGTCTGAGTTGAGTTACAATATTATTTTCTCCACACCATAAACTCCCTCCAACTCTCCTCTCTCTCCCTCTCGTCGAACTCTCTCTCTCCTCTCTCGAGTTCCACGCCACATCAACCTCGCTCCATTACGCGCAAGTCTCTCCAAGCATCTAGGCATTGCACGCGTGGAAGAAAGGGGGGAAAACTAAGTCCACGCACAAGAAGAATTTCTTCTTATAAGGAGGGCTCGTGTTGGAAGCATTTTCTCTTAAGAAAAAGGTTCGCACTAGAACTTCTTAGAAGACCTTGGCACCTTATGCAAAGCCCAAGAAGTCAAGAAAAGCGTCGTTAAATGCTCTCTCTTATGTAACTCGCACCTTATGTGAGATGTAAAAGTAGAGAGAAACCTATTTCGTGCATAAGAAGATGACCAAAGCCAAAGCCCAAAAAAGGGAAGAGGAAATCTATCGAGTTGGGATGCAGTTTGAGATCTTTATGCTTTTCCAATAGACAGTTCACATCCAATTTTTTACTCTCCTTCAAAAGAAGAGATTTTTCAGGAGAAAAGGTGTCGAATAACATACATGGGATTGCTCATCTTTCTTCCCATCGTTTCAACAAAATAGGACACTACCCCGAAGTAAAAAAGAAACACCTAAAGTCATCGCAACAACTTCCAAGATTGCCAAAAGAAGCAACAACTTTCCAAGTTGCAAAAGGACTAGTGGTTGATATGGAGAGTTCATTTATAAAAGATTTGGGCAAGATGCAAGTGATTGGGCATCTAGCTTCACAAAGTTGAAAAGCAAGTCATCATCCACTCGGCCATGACTTTAGGGGGAATATGAAGAATGAAGAAATCACGTGGACAACCACATGGCAAAGTGGCCAAATGCCACAGTGGCCACGTGGCAGCTGATCAATGGCTCAAGGCCGTGTGGCCTATTTAGGAAATTAGGTTGGTGGCTTGCATGTCAAGTTTTGTGCCACATGTGGCAACTTCTTTTATTTAAGAGAAGTCCAATTTAGGAATGAGAGAATATAGGATTAGTTGATTGATTAGTTAGGATTTGATTTGATTTGATTGAGAGTTGATTTAGGTATAGGATTAGAACTTATTATATAAAGATCAATAATTACTTGTTTAAGTTGAGTTGCAATACTATTTTCTTCGCATCATAAACACGTGTGAAACTTCGACGCTACATCAACCTCGCTTCTTTGAGCGACTTCACAGTTACCTTCCATGAGTCAGTTCTTTATTTTCCTATCACCAAATCCAGACTTGAGGGGATGACAACTAGTGCCCCCACGCCTAAGCCTCCTAGTGCCCTAAAGGATATTTCCGTGTCTACTTCAGACAATGTTCTCAGTCCTTCTGGCAATGACATATTCAAGTTGCAATATGGTCATCATCCATCCCCTTCTAAGCCAATACCACGTCTCTCCTAAGGTAAGCAACGAACAGATGACTACTAACAATACAAATCTTGGTGATGTATCATCGTAGATGAATATACAATCAGATAGTGAGCAACCTACAATAGGGGATCTTAATCTTCCTATTATATTAAGGAAGGTACCACACAACTGCACTATGCATCCTATATCCAAGCATGTCTCTTTGGCATGTTTTGGGCCCACTTTCAAACAATTCTCTATAACTCTGTCAAAAATGGTTGGTCCTACCTCACATCAGGAGGCCATTCTAGATCCTAAGTGGAAACAAGCAATGGAAGAGATGTCAGCCTTGTAGTCTCAAGGCACCTAGGAACATACTGAATTGCTCCAAATGGGTTTTCGTAGTAAAGTACAACATAGATGGCTCTATAGAACAATATAAGGCACAACTGGTGGCTAAGGGTTCACTTAAACTTATAAAGTAAACTTCTTCGATACTCTCACTAGTGGCTAGATTGCTGATTGTTCGCATTATTATCTTTATTGCCACGCAGTATGGCTAGCCTCTACATCAACTTGACAAAAAAATACCTTCCTACATGGAGATTTGCAGGGGCTAGTGTATATGTAGCAACCTCCTAGGTTTGAATCTCAAGGGAAGTGTTCCAAGGTGTGTACATTGTATAAGGTAATATCTATTCTAATATACTAAAATCGGGTCTTTGTGGACCACGTGTCAATCCTTCCACTCTCCCCCACTCCCGCGCTCTCTCTCCTTCTCTTTAATTAAATAAGCCCCCGCCTATCCCTCGCTCTCTCTCTCTCTCTCTCTCTCTCTCTCTCTCCGTTCGGTTATAGGTCCCGCGAGTTCTCTCTCTCCCTCCCTCCCTCCCTTCGGTTCCAGGTTTTGGCCTCTTTTTTTTGGCTAAGAAAACATCCATTAATGATGAAACATCTCTACCTATCAACAAACTAACCTTGCAATAGCCTCTCACCGGACTCCCTTCCAACCTGGATGCCGAGGCAAGGGCGATGATCTCCAAGGCGTTCCCTCTCACCACATGGGGCCCCATCCGTAGCAGGTCGAGGTAGGACTCCAACTGGAACCCCGACATTGACATCACGGCGGGGTCGAGCACCCAAGGGCAGCCCGCGGCCCTGGTGGCTGCACGTATGGCCAGGAGCCACGGGGATGATGGTGCTGACGTTGACAAGGTGGGCATCTATGTGAGGGGTGAAGTCAGGGACCTCCTTGAGGGCGTGGACCATCGTTGGGGAGGCCCCTGCAGCAGGGGCATTGGCCATGGGGTCCATCGAGACAAGGTTCATGATGCATTGCACCAGTGGGGAGCGAGGGCGGACCTCACTTAGAAGCTCCCACGCTCCTCGAGGACACATTGACTTCCCCTCCTCCATGACCACTGCAAGGAGGGCAAACCAAGTGGATGGTGGCGTGTGTGCGCGTCCTACTTTGATTTTGCGGTCGCGGGTAGGGGTTGTTGGCATAGATGACCCTGTGAATTTTTTGTATTACGGATGTAGCTATTCCTCATAAACTATTGAATTTGCACATCCGTATATATAAATATCCACAAATCGGGGCCACATCTCGTCCTTCCCCCACCTCTCCACATGGGTCGAAGCCCACAAGACCTATTTTAGAGACTTCTTTTCCTCATATGTCCCTTAACACCTTATTTTTTCAAGTCATCAAGCACACTATCACTTGCATAATTGTCCAAAGATAAGAATTTTTTTTTTAAGCAAGTATTTACTTTTATGAATGTTAGCATATATTGTTATTTTATGTTTTTATTGTACAGGCTATAGGTGTTTAGACCCTCAGCGATATTTCTGTACGTTTAACCCTCCGATCTTTATTTATATAAGAGAGCCTAGGGTTTTCTATATTGAAATAAGTCATTTCAACCAACTTGGTATGAAAGGATCGCCGCTTCGGTATCCCACCCTCGCAAGCCTCCATACCTTATCCACTAAAACCTTAATCTCCATTGGAGGCACTCGGAGGAGCCTCCACTGGTAGCCACCGACCTCTGGCAGTCGCAAATCGAGCCCTTACCGTTGCTGGTGAGCCCCATCGAGTGCCGTTGCTGGTCGTGCTGCCTTGGGAGGCCATTGCCTGACCTCCACCAGCGCGTGTTGCCTCAGGAGGACCTCGCCTAACCTCTGCCAATGCCTCCTACCACCACTGTAGTGTCGCCACCTCCGCCTTGAGTGCCTCCTACCACCACTGTAGCACCACCACCTCCACCTTGAGCTTCCCAGTGCCGCCACAGACCGCCTAGGGCTCCTCCACCAGCGCCAGCAACCCTTAGGGCCACCTTAGGCCTCGCCAGCCCCACTTAGGGTTCCGCCAGCACCAGTGGGGCCTTCTTGGGTGGTCTTTTTGCACCCGAGCTAGGCCAAAGCTTGCCTAAGGAGATTTTTCGTGAAGATGCTGATATGATTTTTAGGATTTCAGACCTGATTGATGACCTCTTGGATATAGAAGTCTGATTGCGGCTCCAAGATTGTAAGGATGACTTCAGATGTTCAGTCCGATGTGAATTCGGGCACTGCTTTCGACACCGGGGTACTGAAGAATCCGTTTTTTGGCCTTATCGTCAAGTTGGACGAGACCAACTACCAACGGTAGTCTTAGACTTTCCTCATGACCGTCAGGGGTCATGGGAAGAGCCACATCCTTATAGATCTAGAGCCTGAGAACAAGACTGATGCCAACGCCACCTGGGAAAGAGACAATGCCATGGTCTCTACATGGCTTATGCAGATAGTTTTCCCTGTACAGTGGATGAGATCATGTATTTAGACACCGCAAAGAAGATGTGGGAGTCCTTATATGAGACCTACTTTCATGTCAAGAACTCTGCATGGGGTCTTTCAGGTCTTTTACGACCTTTTCTACCTACGTCAAGAAGGATGCACTCTACCACAATACTACTCCCTCTTGAAGGGAATGCTGGAGAAGCATCACTTTTATCTACTGGGGTGTGCCTGTGATTTCTAGAGGGATTTTCGGAGACAATTGGCCGTCTCTTTCTTCCTAGCAGGTCTTGGGCCTGAGTATACAGCTGCCAGAGATCAAATTCTCACCACTCTTGAGCTTCCTACCCTGGAAGAGGCTTATAGCAGACTCAGTAGAGTTGTAGTTCGTACTCCAACTCCAGACACTGGTACTCAGACATCCGCACTAGTAGCGATCCCTAGACGTGGCAGGGGTACTCCTCCCCCTGCACGTGGTCATGGATGGGGACGCTCGTCTAGTACAAGTACGAAGATACCATGTACCCAATGTGGCAGACTTGGTCATCCAGAGGCTACATGTTGGTAGAAGCATAGTAGGCCACCCATGGCCAATCAGACAACTGAGATTACAGATGGAGTGCCCGCCAGTTCTGATGTGAGCTCCCTAAGTACAGAGGTTGAGACTCTGCGATAACAGATTGCACAGTTGGCACAGGCCTCATCCTCTCAATCTTCAAATATTGTAGCCATTGCACCTCCTCACAGGCACCTACAACTAGTATGTCCTCAATATTTTCCTCTGGTAATTGGTTGATTGATTCTGGTGCATCTACACACTTATGTAGCGACAAAAGTGCATTCTCTTAATGAGCCCATGTTACACCAGCCAAGACTATGTAGGTGGCATACAGGAGACATACGCTACTGGTTGGCAAGGAAGATATGTCTCTATCTCCTACCTTGAGACTTGCAGATGTCTTTTATATGCCTGATTTTCCCTTGAGTTTACTGTATTACTAGAGATTTGAATTGCAGAGCCATTTTTTATGCGTCTTCTTGTATCTTGCAGGACAAACTCACTGTGAAGACGATTGGTGGAGGGTGTGAGGAAAGCGGGTTGTACTGTCTGAGCCAAACCATTGTTGCTACTTCTACTACCTAGGGCCTTACTTCCATTGGATCTCCCCTTCAGTAGTATCATCACCTTGGTCTCCTGCCTATTGACCGCCTCAGACAAATTTTGCCACACATGCCCTCCACTACTACTCTCACCTGTGATGCTTGTCAGTTGAGCAAGCATCATAAGGCTAGTTTTTCCAATTCTACTTCTGTTTCTTCTGCTGCTGTTTTTGACTTGATTCATATGAATTTGTAGGGTCCCAGTAGTACTCTTGATCGACTTGGGAATATATATTATCTTCTGTTAGTGGATGATTTTTCTCACATTTCCTAGATGTTTCTTTTACAGAATAAGTCCGATGTGGGACAAATCATTGAAAACTTTGCTAAGGAAATAAAAGCTTAGCATTCTTGTTTTGTGAAACATTTTTTGTCTGATAATGCCTTAGAGTTTTGTACTACTCATTTGCTACTTTCTTTTCTAATCATGGCATTATTCATAAGACCACGTGCCCACACACCACTCAGCAAATGGTGCTGCTGAGAGGAAACATTATCATGCTCTTAATGTTGCTCATACTCTATTGATTCACCATTCGGTTCCCTCCCTTTACTGCGGCGACGTAGCTTTGACTGCATATTGTTTATTAATAGGATGCCTAATGCTGCATTATATGAATTGATTCCTTTGTAGGTTATGTATCCTGATCAACCCCTCTTTCATGCACCCCTTAAACTTTTGGTTGTGCTGCTTTTATCCATTTGTTGGGATCAAGTCAAGAAAAATTAGCACCGAGAGCAGTTAAGTGTGTTTTTTTTTTGTATATCTAGACACAAAAAGGGTATCAATGTTTTGATCCGCTTATTTCTCGGCACTATGTTTCAACTAATGTTACATTTCATGAGGCAATACATTTCTTTTCTACGACTGCAGCTGATATGCCTTTTGAGGGTGATATGGAACCTATGCCATATACCCCCATTCGCTTTGAGAGTTTTCCTGAGATTCTTGTCCCTACTACATCACCACCACTACCTCATGCTACGCATCCCTTTTATTGTCTGACTGAGCCACTCCAGGCATATGTCTGCTCTCATACTACCTATCAGGGACCCCCCACCCTCGTCTTCATCATCGGCTTCTCAGGTAAGTCCTTTAAGTACTGACGTATGTTTGCCATGTGATAGTCACAGGGACAAGACAGATGATGTGACAAGTGATGATCTTGATCTTCTGATAGCTATTCGGAAGCGACCACGGACTTGCACTACTTATCCTACGATTGAGACACTTGCTACAGATAGCCTAGCTCCTAGATTTGCTGGATTCACTTAGGCGTTAGCCACTACGCAGATTCTAGCTACACATCGTGAGGTCGTGCTTGATCTAAAATGATGGGCAGCCATGTAGGATAAGATGGTTGCTCTTAAAGGCTGTGGGACCTGGGAGCTCACTCCACTTCCTATTTGTGCTACACTTGTTGGCTGCCAGTGAGTATTTACTGTGAAGTTCAACCTAGATGGCGGTGTTGCTAGGTATAATACATGCCTCATGGCAAAGGGATTCACCCAAGCTTATAAGGTAGACTTCTTTGACACATTCTCACCAGTTGTCAGACTTCCCACAGTATGGGTGTTGGTTGCAGTGGCAGTTTAGTTAGATTGGCCCTTGCATCAGCTGCATGTGAAGAATGCCTTCCTCTATGGTGATCTCCAAGAGAAAGTCTACATGCAACAGTCACCTGGCTTCGAGACTCGGGGGGAGTGTGTATACCAACTACGGAAGGCCATCTATGACTTTAAGCAAAGTCCTAAAGCTTGGTTCCAGAGATTATCACAGGTTGTAGAGACAACTGGATTCAAGAGATCGACAGTTGATTTTTCTTAATCAGGACTGAACGAGATACTGTGATACTTCTTGTTTATGTTGATGAGCAGGGTGTTGCTGAGGTTAAGTGCACCCTAACAGAGCAACTTATCATGAAGGACTTGAGGGCTCTACAGTACTTTCTTAGTGTTAAGGTTGATCGCAACAAAAAAGGCAAGGTCTTGTCTCAAAGCAAATATGCTTTGAACATCATGTAGGATGTTGGTATGCTTGGGGCCAAGGAGACCAATATTCCTATGGATCCCAAGACACCACTTTATAATGAGGATGCATAGGTGATAGACAACAGGCAGTACAAGTAGCTTGTAGGCAAGTTGCTATACCTTACTATCACGAGGCCAAATATCTCCTTTGCAGTGGGGAGATTAAGTCAGTTCATGGTTAAACCAACAAGTCAGCATTGGGATGCAGCATTGATGGTGCTCAGATACGTCAAGAACGCTCCTAGGAAGGGTCTCTTCTTCTCCAAGGAGTCTTCTATGACTTTGGTTGGCTACTCTGATGTAGACTACGCCGGATGTTGTGGATTGCAAATCCACTATTGGGTTTTACACCTTCTTAGCAGGGAATTTGATCACATAGAGGAGTAATAAATAGGGCATAGTTGTGAGATCCAGTGTTGAATCTGAGTACAGAACTATGACTCAAACAACTGCAGAGATGATGTGGATCCCTGCTTATTGACTTGCAGATACAGTTTTCTAGACCCATAGAGATGCGATGTGATAATAGAGCAGCCACCTTCATTGCCAACAACCCAGCATTTCACAGAGGACGAAGCATGATGAGATTGATTGTCACTACACCATGAACATTATTCAAAAGGGGTTGCTATATACCACTCCAGTCACATCTGAGAAGTAGGTTGTAGATATTTTCACCAAGCCCTTAACCAGATCTTTATTTGATTCATATGCATCCAAGCTGAGCATGATAGATATTTAGGCTCCAGCTTGAGGGGAAGTGTTAGCATATATTATTTTTATGTTTTTATTGTATGAGCTATGGGTATTTAGCCCATCAAGGATATTTCTGTACTTTTAACCCTCCGATCTCTCTCTATATAAGAGAGCATAGGATTTTCAATATTGAAATAAGTCATTTCAACCAATTACGAATTATCAATTATTAATCGAGTAAACATGATTTTTTCTTTTTTGGCATCAGGGAGGCTCAAAGTTGGGACCTCCAACTCGATGTTCCACCACTATTGCACGCTATGCAGGCTATGACTGTTTTGGATTAAATTATTTATTTTATTTTATTAATAAATTAGATATTGCTTATATACAAAATGAATATTAATTAAATTTTGATCACCATGCTTCGCTCCCTCATTTCATCCCCCCTGCCCCTCCCGCTTCCCGCCTCTCTCCATTCCTCTCTCTATCTCTCTCTCTCTCTCACACACACACTCATGAGACAACATTAATGCCCCTCCCACTCCCTTTCTCCCCCATCCCCCCCTTCTTTCTTTGAATCACGTCATTATTTGTTACTTATTTCTCTATTTTTTTACTTTAGCCAGGTAATTTTTAACTAGCAATATTTTTTTAGATTTTTCCCGTACATATTATACAAATTATATTATTCTAATTATTGAAATAAAAACCACTATGTGTATATCAGATGATTTCATAAATTATATATATATATGTGTATATTTTTTGTATTTTCCATCGATAATAATATTATTCCCACCATGAAGCGTGAGCCTTTATCTAGATAATTTCTAACTTCTTTTTTCCCATACATATTGTTCAGATCATATATTATTATCATTTAAGATAGACTACTATTTTAATTATTAAAATAGAAATGATTATACGTATATTGGATGATTTAATAAATTATATGGTATATGTATTTTTTATATTTTTCATCGATAACGATATTATTCCCGCCACGAAGTGCGGGTCTACTTTCCTTTGAGGATGATTTTTTGGTTTAACAAAGAGTCAAAATGTGGGATTAGTTTGGTTTACTCTTCTACGTAGAGGAATAGTTGATGGTTCATTGTTTATGACTATGTCTACAAACACTACAATGGTGTTCTAGTATGGATTAAAGCAAAGCCCACTTGAACATTGTTCCAAAAGTTATCTGAGGTGGTTGAGAATCTTGAGTTTTGACAGTCAGCAAATTGTTCTCCCTTTATGCAAGATACCTTGCGTGGATGAGTTGTGATGCTTGTATATGCTGATATTATTGTCACTAATGATGATGCTTAGGGGATTTTACATTTAAGGAAATGCTTTACTAATCATTTTGTCAGTAAGAACTCAGAAACTGGCATGTTGGGTGCCAAATAAGCCACTATCCTTATGACCCCTCATGTTCACCTACATGATGATACAACACTGATTGGCACTTGACAATTCAAAGGACTTATGGACAAATTGTTATACTGGCCATTACATGACTAAATATCTCACTTCCTGTTGGAAAACATTGTTCATAGACAAACAAACAAAGATATATTGGGATACTGCTATGATTGTTCTCAAACATCTTACATCATCTCCTAAAAGAGAACTCTTATTTACCAGAGGCTCCTCATTGGATCTTGCTGCGTACACCGATGCAGATTACATTGGTTGTCCCAAGGACAAAAAATCCACTATAGGATTCTGTACTTATCATGTTAGGAATTTGGTGACTTGTCGTACCAAGAATCAAGCAATGGTTGTGCAATCTATTACAGAGTTACTGTGCAACCGTGCTATGCCACAAGTTGCTACTGAAATGATATGGATTCATTTTGTTCTAGACGATCTACACATCTGAGTGCCTCTACTTATGAACATGAGATGCGATAACAAAGTTGCCTCATATATCGTAAACAATCCCATGTTCCATAGGAGGACCCAACATGTCAAGGTAGATTACCACTATCCGGGGATTTAATTCAGAGTCTTCCTTCGCACTACTCATGTCAGTTCTGAGAATCAAACTACAAATCACCAAGTCGCTGCTTAGAACTTCCTTTGCTAGATGTTTCAAGTTAAGCATGATTGATAGTTATGCTCAAACTTGAGGGCGAGTGTAGATTTGTGTTTATAGGATGTTTTTCCATATTTTTCTTTTATTTTTGAGCCTCTATGTATTTTTCCCAAATCCTTGATATATTGACGATTGGGGTTTTGTAGGGAATTAAGTTGCTCATTTCTTCTAACTAGAAAGAAAACATTGTAAATCAACCAAAAAAATTGCAAATCACGACAACCAGCAGAAAACAAGCCAAGAGGAATCCATTCACAGAGGAATATGCAGATCCAGAACTGCTGTATTGAGGAATCCAACCTTGTTATTTCTTGTCAGACCAAAGGAAGTTGCCTGGCACCGCAGTGTTTCACTTCCTGCCAAGGCATCCAATTGTTCTTCAGTCATGTTCTCTGTGTACTGAACATTTGCCATTTGCTGGATGAGCTCCTGTTCACCATAACATTTTTCAGAAATGCCCTTCATTTAGGTAAGTTGCAAGGTAGAACAAAGAAATAGCCTAACCATTCACCTGCAAAAGAACAAGCTCGATTTCAATCCCCTTCTTCAACTGGTTGACAAGGTACTGAAAAAGACCTCTCAGTTCCATCGATGGATACTTCTTACACCTGAGTGACACACAAAAGAAACACCAAGCATCAACAAAAAAAGAAATCACTTGAACATGATTAAAAATTTCACATTCTAAAATTATTACGCCCAGAAATGCTTAGTGATTTATAAGAGGATTAATCCAGCTAAATGGCCCCAGGCACAGATTGTTACCTTATCATAACTTCGTGTAGCATGAGCACCATTTGGTTATTGTCAGAAAAATACAAATTTTCAGGGGCAGACAACATTTTACGCAACAACCAACAATATTTTAACGTAACAGAAGATGGTTCAAGTAAACAAATAAATACTCACATATTTATCCCTTCTAAATCACAAGTGGAAAACCAGAAAGCTGCTGTCAATGGGGAGATTAATGTTGTACAAATGCATGAATCTTTAAAATAGAATAGCATAATATACAATGTTCAACAAACAGAAACAACAATTCAAATGTCAGCACCGTAATAAAGAGTAGGTAGCCAAAAAGTTCACTACAATTAGAGAGCATTTAAAAGTGAATCAAATTAACAAAACTCTCATTCACTCATATTTCTTGTTGAAAACCAACGGTATGCACTACCATGCAGTACAGCACAAATACCAGAAGTTCTGTAAAATGACAATGAAAACATAATTAAGATTCATTATGAGAACTACGCACAAATGACCCCAAAAGGAAGCAAGTGACTGAAGCCAATCCGACAAGTTAAGCCCATCGTCCTTGAGCTTCTCGCGCCCAGCATGTGCCAATCTTTCAATGACAACATATTCCAGGATGTCATATTCCAACTGTCGAGACAGGTAAAATAGAATGCATCAGAATAGCACCTCTACAAAAAAAAAAAAAGCATCAGACAACAAAGAACATGGAAAGCATGAAACTAAACCAGGAGATGAAGAAAAGAATATGAAAAGCATGGCCAACCATTCAGCAGAAATTAGATATACTAACATAAGAAGACGAATAATGAGAATAGGAGTAAACATGGTGACTATAGATTTTTTTTTTTTTTTGTGAAAGAATTGGTAGGATAGAATTTATTCAAGCAAGGAGTGTCTGCAAACCAATATATGAAAGTCACCCTATCCCACTCAATTTGGTAACATTTACAAGATGGTAATGTAATGGTTGAAGTGCAAAATATCATCTTGGAGACCTCACTGATATCTAACTTCCAATATCTTCCACCAAGAGATGAGAAAAGCAGCCTAATTCGATAGCAACCATTATAAGAATGTGGTCAACTCAGATGGACCAATGAATGGAAAATTTCCACCCATAGGATGAAACTCAAGAGCTCCTTAGAGGACTTTGAACAGGAATTAAAAAGCAAGCAAAGCATACATAAAGAGTCAAAACAATACCTGCTTCTCATGCATAAAAGGGGAAAAAAACTGTTTCTCTTGCCAATGATTAAAATGATGATTTGCAAGTGTATAATCAAACAGAAGAAAGATTTACCTGAGTCAGATATTTGAATGCATCCACAACAGGGGTTATCATGTCTCTGTATGCTTCAATCTGCAAGGAGACAGCAAGACCAATGAAATTCTTCAAGATATTCAAAAGGTAACAAATAATGGATAGCCCAACTGAAATTCATTTGCGACTCAAACAATACTGAATACCTGATGAACAATCGTCCGAAGTACTGTCATTGGATTGGCATGAGCTAACTTGGCTACCATACGACCTTTCTGCTTTAAATTTTCTTTAGCAAGTCTTTTCAGTATTCTTCTAGTCTCCAACTTAATCACACAAAAAAATAATGTAAATTGAAAAGACATGTAAAAGATGGTAATATACACATATATATTACTACGAAAAAAATGATGGAGAATAGCTACCGATGGTTGCTAGAGTGGTAAAACCTCCCCACTGGCATCAACAGGTCATAGGAGCAAATCCCATGTCCACCATATTTCCTTCCCCAAAAGAAAAAAATGATAGAAGAAAAAAAGTACCTTCGCAATTTGCCTTGCAGCAAGAACAACTGGCAAACGCTCATCTTCCTTCTCCCATTCTCCATATAAACGATAACGAGTCTGTTGGAGATCTCACAATAGTCATCCATATAACAATTTTAAATATAAATCAGAGAGAAAAGTGGGACAAACCAAAGACCAACTTGCTACTCACCTCATAAGGTAGAAGGCACATTACTTCCCATATTTCTTGTCCAATAGCAGGATTTGCAGGTATTAATTGTAAAGAGGGAAGAATACATGTTCCTAGAGCTGCTTCAACCTTTACCCTTACATCTTTCTGCTGAGAGTGAACTTCTCGACTTGCTAACTCACCTACTTCATTGGTAAGACCTGAAGTTCCACCTGGATCTTCAGCAGAGAGATAATACACTCTCAACACTCTACAAATCTGTATCAAGCATTTCCATATAAAATATATCACCTTCAACAATGTATAGAAAATATCGGGTGTGACTATATTTATAAACATGAAAGAAAAATGTTATGGTCTTACACTTCTAATACAATCTCCACTTAAAAAATACATGTTAGAAGATGCCTTTTATACAAAAACTTCTTTTACTGCAAAGCTTCTATCACTGCAACTTATTGGAGTTAAAACATGCTGCTTATGTTCCTAAGAACTATTAAGGGTCCTGCAGAAGTTGAATGCTGAACATGGCAGCCAGAATGATCCTTTGAATGTTGCAAGGAGGATCGCCCAAGCCTAGTGATCCTCCATTGTCAGTGATAAATCAATCAATATATATAACTCAAGAAGTGCATACCTTAAACTGCAAAGAAGACCACATCTCCCTAAAAGACAGCCTCAAATGAGACATTATCAACATAAAAATGCTCCCTGCCAAAAATGGTTCCATTCCTCTGTAACCACACAGCCCACAAGATTGCCAATGGGTATGCCCAATCCCTTTTTGTGCTGAATGTACCACCGCCAGAAGGTCTCCATTCAGCCAGTGAAGAATAATCTATCCAACTGATATTAGCACAATCTCAAACCTCCCTAGACAAATGGAATCCAAGACAAAGATGCAAAAAAATTTTCCAAGCCACCATTACAAATTGATCAAGTGATGTCAGGAATAAACTTCATACAGAATGCCATTATCACGAGCCTTTCTCCCTACAGCAACTATGCAAAAATCAAGGTTCACATAGTCGGCCACCTAAACCAAATACTCAACCGAGTACTCCGATAAGGAAAGGTGACTGCAACGCATATAGATATGCGGCCTCATGTGCGGGCAAAGCGCAAATGTGGGCCAAGTATTTCGCATATAATGCAAACTACATATTATTTTTCTCAAATAGTAATTGCATACTTTGCCGCAAGGACCATATGTTGTTATGTCAAACAATTTTACGTTTACTTTATTTTAATAACTGAAGTCACAGTTTTAGTGCTTAAGTTTTATAAAAGGTGGTTATGTTTACATTAGTATCCGTATTTTTTGAAAAAGGATTAGTATCAACATTTTCATTTAATTAGTACTAAAATCTAATTATTTTATATTTTAAAAATAAAAAAATACAAAACACATACTCACTTGCATCCCGAGTACACACTATGTAGTGACCTTTTTGATTACATACCACCTACCGACTTTCTTGAATTTGGCAAAAATCTTCACCTTCATAAGAGCTTTCGACTTCAAAATTAGCCTGCATTCTATGAGGAGACTAGCATCATGGACCAACCCTCAACCGCGAAGTAATCTATAGGTCGATCTGATAGAGAACTCATCATCATCCTGACTTGTAACCATCTCTTTCTGCCCGCCTAGGATGAATAGTACTTAACTCTTGCTGCATCAGTAAAAAATCCACCTATTGCTCTTAATGATAACCTAAACATAGTGGTGTCCATGACTTACAATCCATGTTGAGAGAGATGATTGTTAGTATTGGGTAATTGGATATCGTGTGAGATCTAATTACAAATAATTTAGTCTCACATAGTGAAGCGGGAAAAAGAGAGGTGTGTGGTGACCTATAAAAGGGCCTTTCTATCCCCTATTTATCCTTGAGAAGAAATATTTAGAGAACATACCTATAGGGGTGCTTCTTCTATGATTTTCTCCCATCTCTTCGTGAGGGGTTTCTACGTAAACCCAAGCATTCATGATTGTGATGGTTTTGATTTGATGGTTATTTTATTCCATTTTATATTTTAACATAGCATTGAGCCAAACTACCTCTACTAGGAGGAAAGCGTTGCCCTTAGGATAACCAAAGAGTAGAGTTGTTAGGACTGAACACAGCAGCACCATATGTCCACCCCCAGAAAGAGGCCGAGACATCTAACCCTTAAGCCTCTCTTACATTCTATCAATGTCTGGCAACCATCTTTCATACTAAGGCTTCTACCCATCAATGGCAAGCCCAAATACTTCAAATGCAAGGTACATCTCGAGATATGTAAGGTCTCTGCAAAACAGTCCTTTTCTTCCTTCTGTGTCCCAGAAGCAATAAAGGATGATTTCTCCCTGTTAACCCTGAGACCTGATAAGTCACTGAACAGGTCTAGGCAGATAGCGTGATCCTTAGCCTCAACTAATTCCTCCATGAACACTGTATTGTCTGCATGCTAAAGGTTTGGGATCATAGCCCCATCCATTATGGAGAGCAACCACTGAAGAATACACACTCACAGCCTTCATACATGTAAATGCCTAGAGCATCAAGTGCTAGCACAAATGAAAGAGAAGCGGAAGGGCATCCCTACCATATTACCGCCCTGCTTCTGAACCCAAGCACCCTTCGATCTACCATTCAGTAGAACTGAAAAGGAATTCGTTGATATGTACTTCTTCATCCATCCAATCAACCTGTTGGAGAAACAATAGCTGTGGAGAGAGCTTCACAAAAGGGATTGTTAGAACTGAAACAAACTGAATATTATTGGAGGCCCTACATGCCTTTATATAGAGAGGAATTAGGGGAAAATATTCAGACACCCTTATAAAAGACAAAACAATGAAATAAAATATTATAAATGATATAACACTTAACACTCCCCCTTAAGCAAAAGCATAAACATCTAACACGCTCAACTTGGAACATAAAATTCCAATCATTTCTTGGAGAGCACTTTAGTGAAAATACCTGCAATCTGCTCCTCAGTACTAATGTAGGGTGACAAAATCTTCCCCTCCAATATAGCATCATTTATGAAATGACAATCCACCTCAATATGCTTGGTCCTTTCATGAAATGCAGAATTGTTGGCAATGAAGGTAGCAGCTTTATTATCACAGTACATAGGCATAGCACCAAACACAGCAATACCAAATCCTGCATAATAGAGCGCACCCACAATAGCTCACAAGTGATATGTGCCATTGCTTTGTACTTAACCTCTGCAGATGACCGTGAGACAACATTCTACTTCTTGCTACGTCAAGTCACAAGATTGCCACCAACATAAACCCAGTATCCAGTGGTAGAGCACCTATCTTCATATAACCCAACATAATCTGCATCAGAGTATCCCCATATGTTAAGGTGCCCATGCTTTTGAATTGATAGGCCTTTCCCAGGTGTCTTCTTTAAATATCTCAAGAGTATCACACAAACTAAGAACGTAGGCTTTGTTTCAACCCATAAATTACTTTTATCACCCTACAATCTTTCTAACACTCCCCTTGAGTAACAAACCCTGGAGGCTGCTGCATATACACCTCATCGTGCAAATCACCATTAAAGAAGGTGTTTTTAATGTCAAGCTAAAAAACAAGCCAACCATTGCTGATAGCCAAAGAGAAAAGTATCCTAACTGAGTTCAGGCATGCCACAGGTGAGAATATCTCAAAATAGTTCATTCCAAGTGTTTGCGTATACACTTTGCTTACAAGCCTTGCCTTATATTGCTCAACAGATCCATCTGCACAACATTTCAAGGTAAACACCCACCTACACCTCACAATTGTTGCACCTGGGGATAGGTCAACAGGTTCCCAAGTATGGCGAGAATGAAGAGCTACCATTTCCTCCGATAGCCAAAGTCCAAGATGGATCCTAAAAGGTCTTGGTATGATTCCACGATATGGAATGACTGTCCACAGCATAAGATATGTGCTTTCCTAGAATAGGCAAATGATCAAGTGACAAAATTTGAAATAAAATACTTAACACAAAACTCTGGCCCATCCTGTAAGCAATAGGAATATCTAACTGCATTACCTCAGGTACCTTAGTGGGAGGTGGAGAGGGACCTCCAATAAAGTCTGCAGCATCAACAGGAGACTAAGTAGGAATGGTTGTCCACGGTTCCTCAAATTGAGGATCAATAGTCCTATGCTGATAAGTACGATGATAAAAAAATGGTACATCAAAAGTAGTTTTATGGGTTGGCTCAGAAGGTTGTGGTGGCAGAGCAGAGGTAAAGTCGTAAGAGAAGAGTTGCCACTAAAAGTAAAGTAGGTAATATCCTCAAAGAACATAACATCTGCACTAATGTGAAAACGATGTGCCTTAGGATCATAGCTCCTGACCATTGAGCAAGCTTATCCACCTTAAAGGAATAAACAAAATAGACACATCCAAACACTTTAGGCGGCAAAGAGAAAGGCTTACGATCCATAAACATACAAGAATGATGACTCTTTCCATCCAGAAAATAGGAAGGAACCCTATTAAGCAAAAAAGATGCAGTAAGAACCGCATCAAACCAATACTGAGATGGATCATGCATATGAAACATCAAGGTACGAGCAACATTCATCAAATGTCTCAATTTGCGTTCAGCTACTCATTTTGTTGGGATGTATGAACACAAGAAGTATGATGAACAATCCCAAGGGAAGCAAAATAATGAGATAACTCATCATTAACAAACTCACGACTATTATCTGTTCTGAACATACATATGGTGCAAAAAAACTGTCTTTATTTTAGCAACAAATTTCTTTATTACATCCGGGGTTTCAAGCTTTTCTTTTAGCATAAACACCCAAGAAACTCTGATATAGTCATCAACAACAACGAGAAAACAACGGAATCCCCTGATACTCTTAACCCAACATGGGTCCCATAAATCAGCATGAACTAAAAGGAATGGAGACTCAGATTTTTATTAGAACTAGGAAAAGAAACTCTCTGATACTTGCTTAGTTGCTACGTCTCGCACTAAAACGAACTAGGAAACTGTAAATCAAGAAATAGACCACGGAGAGCAGGAATGCTAGGATGACCCAGGCAAAGGTGCCACTGAAGAGAGGATGTAGCACCAGTAGTAGCAACATAATAGGAAGGGAGATGAAGGTGGTAGAGACCATCCTGCTCAAGTCCAATTTCCTTCCTCGTTTGAAGGTCCTGCAAGTAAAAGAATGAATCATGAAAAACTTGGCATTTCAACACACATGTAATCTTCCTAATTGACATAAGATTCAATGCAAATCAGATGATTACAAATGGGAGGAAATGGAAATGTCACCAAGCCTAATCACATGTGATAGGGCACTGGCTACAACTCTGACATGTAGAGGGTTATTAAGAGATCTAAAAGAGGAAAATAGTGTATTCCCCTATAATATGAGAAGAAGCACCTGAATCTGCCAACAAAGTGGGACTACGTGCCCCACAAACAAAAGTAGTAGAACCAAGAAAACAGGCTAGCTAGCAGAAGCCCCAGTAGCATGAGAAGTAGAATGAGATGCCACCACCCTGTCATACTCCTCTCTAGAAATCATAACCTGTGAGCTTTGTTGATCATCTTCTGCTCCTTGACTCTCAAAAGTATTGTAGGATACCTGATTCGCCTGATGGCCAAGAGGATAGCCATGCATCAACCAACATCGATCAATGGTGTTATTGGTTTTGTGACAATGCTCACAAAACAATCCTGAACATCCTCGTCCACAGCCACCCCCTTTGGCTCCACGTCCTCTTCCCCTACCACCTAAGCTCCCTCTATCACGACCTAAGGTGGCCATGGCAGAAGACTTTGCAAGCGGAACAGGTTCAATAGTCTCCAGGTGAGATAACCTAGCATAGATTTGCATTGGGGTAGGAAAGGTCTCTAGCGTCGTAAAGTGATCCGTTATGGCCTTATACTCAGGCCCAAGTGCAGCAAGTATCCAAATAGACTGTATATCTTTACGCTGCTTAGTCATGACAACCACATTAGAAGAGACAGGTTGAAGTAGATCCTACTCATCCCAGAGATTCTTCATAGATCCATAAAAATAAACCAAAGATAATTCCCCTCTTAAAAGTATGCAGATCCTCCAAGACCTGGTATAAACATCCAATGTTGCTCACATGAGAGTCTTATGCAAGATCTCCCACATCTTCTTTGCTGAGGAATATGACATGACCTACTTGGCAATATTCTCCTTTATGCTATTTAGCATGCATGTTGCAACCAAATCGTTGTTCGCCTCCCAGTCTGTGGACTTCACCACAGGTACATCCATAGTCAATATATTTCGCTTTCGATATGAACCCACAAATCGAGCAAAAGATGTTGATCATAACACAAAATCGGCATCGTCCAACTTGGTCAAGGTACCTTGCATACTAGAGTGCATGCCCCTGGTAGTCACACGCCACACCGAGTCAGTGACTCAGTCTTTGGGTCTTCCATAATACCCGATTTGTAGGTTCAACCACTAAGAAGAGAAGACAATCAATTCTTCATTAATCTAAGATCAGATCAACAACAAATCAATAGCAGGAGGGCCAAAACACTAAACCCTTCTGTTGGACAGGCTTCCAACCGACGACGCTGAGAAGCTACGCCATGAGAGGCAACATGGAGAAGTTGATTTGACGAGAGGCGGCGCTACAGAAGCTACGCTGGTGAGAGACAGCGCTAAGGAGCGATCTGCATCGCCCTGGGTGCTGTTAAGGAAATTGCCCTAGTGAGGGGCAGTGCTAGATGTTGATTCGCACCTAGCCTAGGCGATGTTGGGCTCTTGCTAGGGCACGATGGTGGTGACGACAACAACCAGAAGGGTCTGCAGCAGCCTTTGCTAGCTGCCCTCTACCCCAAGTAGCATTAAGGAGGTGTAGCAGGGGCAGATCGACTGAAGGGAGGCACGGATGCCAGCCGACGACGGTGGTCGAGGGGTGAGATCGTTGGCGAGCAGAAAGGACAAGAGAAAGGGTTTTGGTGGGGTGTTTTTTGGGGACTAGGGTTTTGGGTGGTGGTACAAGGGATTGGTCTATGATTACTGCTCTGATGCCATGTTAAAACTAAAACGAACCAAATATTATTGGATGGCCTACGTGCCTTTATAGAGGCACTAGGAAAAAACATACAGACACCATTATAAAAGACAAAACAATGAAACAAAACACCATAAACAATATAACACTTAACAAGGAACAATCCAAGAAGTCATATCCTTAGGAAGCCCCTCCTACCTGTTCGCTTCCAAAGGCTGGCAATTTCAATTGCCAAAATGACATAGCCAGCCATTTGCCTATTAGGGATAAAAGCTAACTGCACATTACTGACCAAATCATCCTTCTTGCAGTCAATTAGCCAACACTTCCACCGCAATAAGGTAAATTGCATTAAACAAAGATATTGCATTGTTCTTTATTCTCTTAGTTTCGTCATACTTTCGTAGCAAGAATGAGAAGGACGCTTTCAGAGGCAAAAGGCCATAGGGGGATTGATGTGTGCATTGTGCAATCCATGGATCTCGAAACAGGAAATCATATGCCAACTCCGTGTATTGTAACTAACCGAAACCTCAATGGCTAAAGGAAGAGAAATCAACAGAGACTCCATTAGTAGTGGTGAGTGAGAGTGGACTAGGACCTACCTGAATGTGAGTAGGTGTTCCGATTTCATTCAATTTTAATTGGATGATAGAAATAATAGCAAGCACCCCCCTCTAGTCCACCGTCGTAGTGCACCCGTCATTGTAAGCAACAGCCTAATGCGCAAGCGTAGGCAAGCAACCAATCTCTAAAAGAGAAGTCATATCATGGGGCAATGAACTATAATTTGAAAAGGTTACATGATTTGAACAAAGAAGGTGATAGCATTGTAGATTGGTTCCCATGGTTAGATCCTTCCCAATAAAATGCAACATGTTTGAATGATCATCATTTCTACGCAAGAAGAAAGCACAAATCACATCAAACTTGCATTTCTTACTTTGAACTTCCCAACCACATCCACCTCATCATGCTGCACAACTATCCAATATGACAAAAAAAAAAAGATAGGGAAGCCATCAGGCCCTAACATATCTTCTACATAAAACATGGAAAACACTCCTTGGATTCGTCCTCTATAATCTATCTGTCAAGCCAAGTGAGACATTCCTCAAAAAGCCTTATAGCTCTTCTCTTGTATCACCACAAAATACTCCTCTGCATTCTCTCAGCAAATTCGTGAAAGTGGTCAACTGGCCATTGTCCTGGCTCCTAACCCTCTCCCTTCCCTCCATGACAATCTGTTATATACTTATGCTCCATATGAAAGACTCAATTATCAAAATGCCCAAGGCATGAGATGGCTTTTTCTTATGTAAGGCCACATCGACACACATATAATGCCAAAACGCAAGGGTGTTGGCAATATTTATTGAATATCAACAATACGTCAACAATTTTGGCAAAATGGGTGGCATTAGGTACAATTCTTAGATTGTTTCCATATTTTTTAGGTTCACATAGGTGGCTCAGTAACATATTTCTACCCATTATTATTGTCAAATGCTTGTAGGAGAGAAGAATAATGGCAAGCACATTTTCTCTTATTTATTAAATCTTTAGGCAATTTAGCTTCTCCAAACTTAGATAGTATTTATTTCTTATCCTAAAAGCAAGATTTCAGTTACAATCCTTAAACTTATTGATCCTATTATGGGTTTTAATGATTACAGTTGTAGATCAATGAGTTTATTGTAGATTAACTAGTTTTATGATTGTTTGATCCATATGTTTTATAGAGGTAGATTGTTCAATCGTAATATTCAATACTTTTTTTTTGAAAGGATTAATGTTTACCTTTTTATCAACTATACTAATGCAATTACATGAATACAATACAATTCTAAACATTCTAATAGAATCCTTGAAAATGCTCAAAACAATATCATTCCTATTGGAGAAAATGACCTGCATATTTTCTATTAAGCAAGTCTTAGCCCTTTTTATATAAAAAGATAACTTATGGATAATAGGAACCAACAAAACTCTTTACAAAATAGAAAAACTAAAAATAGGAAGTCAACTAATCTAGTAATTCTAACAAATTTAATTCTAATCTATTTTATTCTCTAACACTCTCCTCAAGTTGAAGCATGCAACATCCAACTTGTTACAAAAAAACAAATGTTAACTCTCCCCCAATGTAGACATTCAAACGAGTAGGTAGCAAACTGGAGGAGTAGGTTGCGGCCGTAGCAAAAGTAACAACTCTAGTAGGTAGGCAACGATAGCAAGCATCAGGAAGTCGACAAAGATTGGAAATGATCCCAAGCAACGATACCAGTAGATGAGAGACGATCGCAAGTAGCAGTAAAACAGGAGACAACCTTAAGTAGCAGCAGTAGTAGCAAATAGCCAAAGATTGTAGGAGAAGCATCAGTCAAACAACAATAGTATGGTCGTATCACAGGTAGCAGCAATAGATGACAATAGTATCGTTTTCGCAGAGATAGCAACAATAGTAGATAGTAGTAGTAGTAGAAGTAGACAGTAGGAGGCTATAGAAGTAGCAACAATAGGAGAGGTGGTCTCAGAAGAAACCGCAAATGCTTAGTTCCCATTGAAAAAAAAAAATTATGGGCATCAATATCAGCAGTAGTAGTAGCATTTGTAGCAATAGGGCAAGAGCGCGCTATGTACACCGAGGTAGTAGTGCAAGCATTGTTGAGCGCAAGGAGGCACAAGCAAGCACGCGCGGGGCATACAGAACGCGCTAGGCATGTAGAGGTGCGTGCAATACCACACAGAAGGCGTATGCATGGGCAAAGGTATGCGTATGGTGGCACGTACATGGAAGTAGAGTGCATATGTTGCCCACGCAGTAGAGGCAGAGACGTGCATGATGGCGTGTGGCAAGAGAGTACCACAGTAATGCACAATATGCGCACAGCAGGCCAAGGCAACACGTGCACGATCACACAGTGCAGCATCAACAGTCCACGAACGTTGGCATGTGGGGGACAGAGAATCCATGCATGATGTGCAGTGAGCAAGGAGACAACTCATGCATTGGCGAGCAGAGGCACGAAGCTCGCGCACATGAGCTATAGGAGCGAAGGACGTATAGTATGGTGCGTGCAAGCAAGTTGTTGCTCCCTCTCCACGCACGCATGAAGAGGTTGTAACGGCAATAGGTCTCTCTCTTTTTCTTGTGGGGCCTACGATTAAGGTTTATTTCCATAGGATGATCCCTACTATAATACCTTGTTGGAGGAAACGAACTATAATTTTAATTAAGTAATTCCTGGCCTTCTTTATACAGAGAAAAGAAACGACTTACTAAAACAATAAAAATAATAATAAGAAAGACAACTAAAAATAGGAAAGACAATTAATCCTAACAAATTTAATTCTAATCTATTTTATTCTCTAACAATTACAAATAATGAAGCCAAAATTCAGCTAAAGTAGGGGCTTCCCTTACTACATTTTCCACCTAGGCACATTCCCCGCAAAAGGCAGATGCATTACGCCGCAACCACAATATCCACAAAACTGTGAAAGCCCTTGTCCATGTTTCCACGTTTGTTTGTATGCAAATACTCATAGATGTCCAAAACTCAACAATAGAGGAGTTATAGAAAGCACCACGGAGGTTCCGACACTACCACGTCTGGGGCATAAAAGAGCAGCCCCAAAACAAGTGATCGCAGTCTTCGTCATCCATACCACATAGACCACATGTCTTCTTAGCATTCTCCACCCACAAGCATATGCAAACTTTTATTATCAACCTCTCACACCATAGCCATAGAACGAGTTTCACTTTTAAAGGCAATGTCATCTTCCGAAGGAAACGAAAAGCAACCGAACAGCAAAAACAAAAACATCAACCAAGATAGAATCCACATGGTGCAAAGGGCAATACGCCTTTTGGACGAAAAAGAACCACGGCTCCACACCAAAGAATCAGGTGACACAACTGTCAATCAAAAATCCTGCAAAATGGACATCATAAGTCGAAAATCATGCACCCTTGCCTCCTAAAACCATTAAAGCCCATGAAAGCAAAATGACAACCCAAAAGCCTACCGGTCTACCACTAAACTAACTTATCAATAACAAGATGGTAGAGCCTAAGCATCAAATTTCTAAATGCTCTCCTCTTCATCCAGTCATCCGCCTAGAAACAAAAGGTCTACCCATTCCCCAACTCTGAAGCAAGAAAAAGCCACAAGTCTAGGCATAACTGAGAGCAAGCCTGCCCAGAAAGTAAAAGCCACCTTAATCGAAGCACGCTGCTCTTTAAGATAAAGTTGTTTCCACAACAGTCCAACAGGAGTTTGTGCCATAATGTGCCTTCATTGTTGAAAATTTTGACAATCCATTTAGACAGTAGCACCTCATTGAAGGAAGAGAGATCGATAACACCCAATCCACCATTATTCTTGAATCTACAAAATTTCATCCCAAGGAACAAGCTATAGAAATCAGTGATGTTAAAGGCGAGAGACGCTAAAAGGTGAGGGCAAGTTAAAAATGCCTGAGGCGCTAGGTGCTCACTCGAGACAAATGAGGCACTAATTCTTTTATTTATTTGAAATATATATATAAATTACCAATAAATTAGATGCTCTTATAATCTCATGCATGGATCCATCAGCAAATATGATAAGCAAAAATGTGGAACAAAAGTTAAAATTGTCAAATAAAAAGTACTTTGTATAAGCAAAAACACAAATCCAACAATGAAATTCATGAATAAAAAGTACATGTCCAAACAAAAGTTATACCAAAGATTATAGAAAGTACATGAGTAAGACTTTAAACAAAAATTCTAACATGACAAAACACCATATTACCAAATACATAAGCAAAAAAACAAAAACCCAAGCATGACCAAAAGTTTTAGAGAATCGAATGCCACAAACTAAAACAACAAGCTCCACAAGTCTATAGTAAATTCATCTTCCTCATCTCCCTCAAAGTTTAAGTCTTGCTCTTCTCTTACATCTGATACGTACTCCTCTACATCTTCTTCTTCATCTTTTGAAATTGCAATCATTGGTCTTGAACTTGATGGTCATGTAGCATGATGGAGTCTTGCTTGATTTCTTGTGTAGGTTCTCGTCTCTATAACTCGAGATGCCCGTGTAACATCACCCCAAGTCAAAGTATCATCACCAAAAACTAGATCATCTTCTGAATCATCATTTTCCATCTCTCCAATCAACCATTCATTTGAATAATCAATGCAGTTGAGCGCAATGGGGTTGATGGTGTCGTGTAGGTCAAAACGACTCTTCAAGGCCTAATTGTATTTGATGTACACCAAATCTTACAATTTAGCAACATGAAGAGTATTTCTTTTCTTTGAATGAATCTAGTAGTTATTAAAGAAGTGCTTAAGATATAAATAATATTATCAAACTTAATGATCGTACTATTGCCATATGTTTGAGAAAGCATACTCACATGCTCAAATACACTCCAATTACATTCACATCTAGAGGCACTGCATGTCAAGCTCAAGACCTTTATATCCAACCTCTACAATTTTGGAGCTGAACTTCCAAATAAGCTCCACCACTCCACTGCAAAGTGATACTTTATTAGTCTATACTAAAAGATAAATTATGATACATCAAAATCATATCATTACACAAATTGATATTTGGTGATTTGATTATTCTTGATCTAATTGCCATTGGATTTCCAAAAATTCCTTCTGCATGTTTATACAAAGACAATTCATTTGCAATCTTGTCTTGTACATGTGTATCAGGTGTCAATCTTTGCATGCACTTGTACAACCCATCAATGATTTCCTCATTGAATTCCATAGAGGGTTTGGCATAGAAGTACTTTCGATTAAGAAAATGACCAGCTGTATGTAATGGGTGCATCATTTGACATGCCCACCGTCGATTAATAATTTCAAACACCTCCGTATATTTATCCTCATTCCCTTTGAAGCTTTTCTCAATGGCCTCTTTAGCTTGATCCATCGCCTCATAAATGTACCCCATGAGTAGCTTCTTCTCACCATCAAGCCGAAGAACTTTCACCAAAGGTCCCATGTACTTGAGAGTTTCAAGCACATAATTCCAAAATGAAGGCATTAAAATAATGTCCCTAGTTGTTTTGCCCTTCATCTCCTTAGACCACTTGCATTTTGCCAACTTCTCAGATGTAAACATAATCCTTAGACTATGCTTTTGTTTGTAAATAGATTGCAAGGAAAGGAATGTTGTAGCAAACCGAGTAATTCCATGTCGCACCAACTCCATAATGTTGGTGAAGCCTCTCATCATATTTAAGACTCTAGTGTAGTTGTAAATGAACCCCGCAACAAAGATGGCCATTAGGATATTTTTCTTGATTATTGGGATTTTTCCAATATCTTCCAACATCAAGTCAATACAATGAGCGACGCAAGGTGTCCAATACAAGTGTGATCACTTTTCTTGCAAAAACTTGCCCAGACAAGAAATGAAGTACGTTAGTAATTTAAAACATATAGTAAACAATACTTTAATTAAAACATATCTAGCTAAAATATACTTGCCAATACGTGATTGCTTCCATTGTCAATAATGACTTGAACTACATTAAATTCTCCAATTCTTTCCACAAAGTTATCAAGCAACTAGTATATCTTTTCTCCCATTTTGATGATAGATGATGCATCAATGGAATCAACATACATCGTGCCCTTGGCACAATTCACCAATAAATTGATGATGTTCCTTTGCTTTCTATCAGTCCAACAATCTGACATAATAGAGCATCAATATTTAGCCCACGAATCCTTATGATCTACCATTAATTCTTGTGTGTACTCCACCTCTTTCTTCAATAAAGGAACTCTAAACTCATGGTAAGAGGGGGCTTTTAAGTTTGGCACATACTCTCCTATGGCCTGAATCATTTCTTTAAAACTTTGCAATTTAGCATAATTGAATGATATGTTGGATTGATAGAAAAAATGAGCAATCTTTTGAATTACTCTAGGTCGCATCTCCTTAGCAAATGCTTCTTTGAGGTTGCCTTGCCTCAATGGAATCTTTCCTTTACTCTTCACAAACATGTCCATGGGTCCTTTTCCCTTTTGCTTCTTATTAGGGATGGAAATTGTGTTACTTCCACTAGTCACCACTCTCTTAGTTGATGCAGTTATGCCCATTTCTTCTTCACCATCTTCGACATCAATCGGATTCTCCCAATCATCAAAGTTAGGCATACCACCACAAAATGCCTCTTTCTGTCTTTCTCTCAGTCAAGTAATTTTTTAATTCCTCCTTCACCTCTGGAGGACATTCCTAACAAGCTAATGCATTCTTATATGATCCAACTTGATGTTGTTTGACTCGATATATTCCACCTTTTGTGGTCTTCCCACAAAAGGTACAGGTGACTACATTCTTGTCATTTTCATCCTTTAAAAAAGTATACTTCCAAGCAAGATCTCTCTTTCCACTCATTGCAGAAAATGCATCATCCTCACTTGCGGAAGCCATTCAGTAAAGTCTGAATCATGATTTAATTGTCAAATCAACACAAATGACCTATATGTGAAAATTGTAAAAAAAATAACACAATAGAAACCCATTTTGGGTTATCCGAATTGAAATAAAAAAATATTTAAACAGTAAAATATAACTCGTCCAACAGTTTTGCACCCAACAACATCCCCCTACGTTTATGCTCATCGCCATAGTTTTGCGCAGCAAGGCGATGGTAGTGATGGTGGTGATGGGAGTGATGAGGAGGAGAGCTCTTACAAAGATCGAGGACCGAGCAGCGTCGAGCAATGGCGACAGTGACGAGGTTCGAGTGGCAGCAAGGTTCGATAGGCGATGTTTTGGACGAAAGGTGGTGGCAATCGAAGGGAGGAAAGAAATATCGGGTAGGGTTTTACTGCATACGAAGGGTTTTGCGTTTTAGAGAGGTTTTTTTATTAGGTTAGTGGAATTGGGTATTTAGGTTTAGGAATCGGGTTTTACCTCAGGCACTCGCCCAGGCATCGCCCAAGGAAAAATGCCTTGCCTAAGGCCGGTCAAGGCGCTAGGGCCTGATAAACGCCAGTTTATCATCATTCTTGTGCATTAAAACAAACCTAGCTCTTAGGATTTTGCTCCGCAAACGGATTTTTAGGTTGCATTTAGGCATTAATTAGGTTAGGGATGCATTGCATTTTTTTATTGTGTTTTTGATATGTTTTTGTGAGTGTTAGGGATAAGCAAATTGCTAGATCCCTAGAACCCTAGCACTCAGGAAGGCAACTAGTGAAAGAGAATCTCAAACCAGCTGGAACACAACTTGATCCAGCTCACCTAAACTTGGGTTAACTCATCCTAGCTCCATTCAGCTCATCTCAACTGAATGACAACTCAAGAAAAGCTCATCTCAGTTCACCCTAGCGCAGGTCAACTCAGATCCAAGTCAACTTAGCTGAATCTAACTCATCTCAACTCCCATTAGTTCACAAGGAGCTCTAGCTAGCTCAGCTGAGTTGACTGAAGTTCACCTCATCTCAGGACCAGCTTGATCCAACTGTACTCAACTCCAGCCAACTGAAGATGACTTCATTTCAACTCAAGAAACTCAAGTCCAGCTCACGGGGACTTAGCTTAACTCAACTCAATTGAGCTAAACTACCTTAGCTACCTCAACCAGCTTGATCCTCCCCGGAAGCACCAGACCCAGCTCACCTCAGCTCCTTGTGGCAAAAGCCAGCTTACTTTAGCTTGGCTTAGCAGCTAGCAAAGAACTAGCAAGCTAAGCCAGCTAAAGTAGCTCCATGCCATACTCTTCAGCAACTGCCAGCTCTATTTCAGCTCCAGACTTCTTCTATTCAACTCCTCTCCTCCAACCCTAACTCCCATTTGCCTACTCCTCTACTCCATTACTAGCTAAGCTAGCTTAGTTTAGCTAAGCTCCAGCTCCCTTGGCATTTATCACCCTAAAACCCCACCTAACTAGCTCCACTAACTACCTCTACCTATAAGTCCACCTAACTAACCTAGTCCACCCCTAAGTTGGTGCCAACCCTAGCCACCTTTTCACCCCTCACCTCCCTCCAAAAGCCACCTAAAGTTGGTACCAAAACACCCCCCATAACCACCACCAAAATGGCGTCAACCCATCTCCTCATCACCACCCTACACTTCACCAACCAACCCATCTCCACCCTTGATTTTTGGCACCAAGAGCACCCCCTTCTAGAAGCCAAAGTTGGTGCCAAAACAAGGTGCCCTTCCACCCCATACTCGACCACCAAAGGTCACCTTCAAACCCCCTTCACACCCCCTTGGTTGGCGCCATTTAACCCTCTCCATTGGATCCCTAACCACCTCCCATCAAGCCATCCTAGCCCTCCACTAAAGGCCACGCCAACCACTTCCATCCCACTCCATAAAAACCCATCACCCACCACCATTTTCATCATCCTCCCTTAGTTTTATTTCTACCCATATCCACCTACATCTAAGGCCAAGGAAGAAGAAGAGAAGAAGATTAAGGGGGCATCCTACCCGCCCCCTTGGTGCCTTCTTCCCATTTTTCTTCTCCCTTGTGCCACGCCAAGGAGGAAGAGCACTCCCCCACTAGAAGGATGATCAGGCAAGGAGGAGCAAGGGTGGTGCACGTCCACCCTTGAAGGAGATCATTGAAGGTGGTAGCTTCCACCTTGGAGGAGCATCTCAAGGAAGGAGAAGGAGCCCTTTTCAAGGCTAGGAGCCGCTAAGCTTGGAGCAAGGAGCTTCCCCTCTTCACCAACAATTCGGGAGGACTTGTGTTTTATTTTATTTGTTGCAATTATCTAGTATAAGCATTCATCTACTAGGATTTTTGTAAAACACTCTTTTTCAAATAAAGTTGCCTTCTTTAATCTTTTTGTTGCATAATCTTGTAGAATTCTTGTTTAACATTTTTCACTCCCTCTCCCTAATTACTTTAGGCCTCCACATGTCGAGAGTGAGCTTAGGAAGAGGCTCTACTTGTCACTATAATAGTAGTGTAGTGGATTAGTATAGAGAATTTTCTCGCTATCAACAAACTTGCATTGTTCTCGTTATTTCAAAACCTATAAAAATCATATATATATAAAATACCAAAAGAAAGTTGAGTTCCCATTAAAAGCAAGAGATTTGATTTAGCAAACAAATTGGCCTCCTTGGACAAGCCTAAATACTCCACTATCTAGGTTATAAATTTAAGAGTTAATCAGTTTTACGCGTTACAATGACATATTTTTAACAAACTGCGTAAAATCCCCATCAGGTCCTCACCTCACCTCAGGCGAGCGCCTTGGCAGCACTGATAGAAATTCCCAATGTGATTTGATCCCTTCAAGAAGTACCTCTTCCTCGTGACTTCCAATTGATGCAAAGTCTTCTTAAGGGGTTTGAAGATGGACAAGTAAAAAATTGTAATGGTAGAGAAGCTTGCCTTCAATAAGACCAACATGCCCCACTTAGATAGGAGTCTCCCGATCTAGGAACTTAGCCTCTTCTCCATCCTTTCAACCAACGGATACCAATTAGCAGATGTCAAATTCTTTCCCTTAGGGGAAGACCTAAATAGGTAAACGACAGTCTGCCCACATTCATGTAGAGATGCTGAGAGCAAGAATGTAACTCTTAATCACTCATGCCAAAAGAAATGAAATCAGACTTGACATGATTGACCATCAAATCAAAAATTTCACCACTACCAGTAACCAAGGTAGCTAAATTCTCTACTTCGATGCAACCCCATTTAATGAAGAATAGAGTATCATCAGCATACTGCAAAATAGGCGTCAACATGGAGTCACTACCCTACCAAGTAAACCTGATCAGAAGTTCACGGGTGCACATTTCAAAGGCATAGTTGCCTGCTTATCCACTGTTATAGTGAACAAGAGAGGAGCAACAGGGCAACCCTGTCTCACACCCTTCAAGGTTGCATCCATGAACCAGAAGGTCTACAATTTACCAGGATCGAGAAGGATGTAGTAGTGACAAACCTCTTCATCCACAAAATCCACATGTCTGGAAACCCTCTACAACGAAGAATCAACCAAAGATAAGACCAAGAGATAGAGTTATATGCCTCGGAGAAATACACTTTCCATAAAAAGCTCCTTTCAAATCTCCAAGAGACCACCATCTCCTCAGTCGTAATAAAAGACTCCTACAATGAGCGCTCCCAGATAAAAGCAGACTGAACTAAACTAATGAGCATGGGAAGCACTAGATGCAATCTATTTGCAAGAACCTTGGTGACAATCAAATATGTTGCATTAGATAGACCATTCAAACAATCATTGTCAATAGCCTGTGCTCCTAATTTCTTAGGAAGAAGGAAAAAATATAAGTTGTTGAGCCTCTCAAATCCCTTGTTCGTAGCCAAGAACTCCATCAACATAGTCATAAAATCCCCTTTGATCACTTCCCAAAATACTCTATAGAAGAGAATTAGAAAGCCATCAGGACCATTGAAGCCCTTTGCCTCCAGAGTCATAATTGAGCAAAGGACCTCCTCCTCATTGATGTCTCTGATCAACTCCACCTTTCTGTCTTCACCCAGAACCAACTAATCCGTGTTGGCTAGCCTTGCTTTTTAGTAAAATCTTGTAGGTGATTCCAAACAACATTGCAAATACCTTCCTTATCAGTCACCACCTCCTCCGCTTTGAGAGAAACAATCAAATTTGACCTCCGTCAAGTGCTGAGCACTGGCAACCATGTGAAAAAAATGGGTGTCCACATCTCCTTCCTTAGGCCAACGATGACGCAACTTTATCTCTAGTCTACCTCCCTATTCTTATCCTCCAACTGCACAATGGACTATAACATCCTTCACTTCCCTTGCTTCTCCTCCATGAGGGCCCTACCATCCTCCACTCTATCGAGTTCAGAAATGCCCTATATGGCCTTCAGGAGAGGCCTTTCCCTATGCTCCTTTAGGTCCTTATATGCCATAAGAACCATCCTAATATGCTACAACTTTATCGCAAAGGTGCATGTAACTGAAGAGAATGGGTCTCCCCCCACTTATCCTTAACCATCTCCTTACAAGCGAGCTACAACAACCAGGATTTCTAAAACTTGAAGTGGAAAAGGAGGTCCCTCATTCAAACACAATACTAAGTGTGTATGATCGGACAATAGTCTATGCCTAGAAGTAACATCTACCAACTGAAAGAGCTTAGCAAAGCTAACTGAGCAAAGGAACATGTCAATCTTCAACATGGGTCCCCTTTTCAAAAAAACTCTTCAACCTAGATCCAAATCCATTCCTACACGTGAAGTATGCCCCTAATACTAGGGTATCATAGAGCTCAAGATCGCCCACCTTGTCCAAAAAATCATCAGTCGACCTGTCACTCCTCCCATTCAAGTGATCAACAGTAGAGAGTATGCATTAAATTCTTTGCCAACAATCCACAACCTCCCGTCAAGGATATCCACCACCTATCTCAAGTCCTCCCACAACTCAAGCCGAGTCACATCCTTACACAGCCAATAGACTAAAGTCACCGCAAAGAAACAATCATCTGACCTGCTCTTGAAGCTACCAATCAGTGCTCATCGACCACACCTTCTTTCAACCAATTCAAAGGCGTAATAAACAAACACCAGCAAGAAACAACCTCAAAGACAACCACCCAAGAACACCAAAATGCCTATTTTCAAGAGTGTCTAAGTCATCGAAATTCTAGTGTTTCCACAGCATGCCTCTGACATGCATCCGAAATGAATATTTCCATAATCAATGCAATGGCACCAAAATTGGAAGTGAAACTTTCCCAAACACAAAGATGTGGAACAAGCAACTTATTCCTCCAATAAAGAAGTCATTCCTCCAACCATAAACCACCATCCGGACAATAGCTTGGGCTATTAATTGCATGTGACCCAGCAACTTATTCCTCCAATAAAGAAGTCATTCCTCCAACCATAAACCACCATCCGGACAATAGCTTGGGCTATTAATTGCATGTGACCCACAGATATCTTTGTAGTTCTAAGTGATTCCCTGTGAGTGATGCATGGCTATGCCTCAACAAAACAATCACTCAAATGCAGGCAGAGGAAACGAAAAAAACCAACTCCAAGGGGTGTCCCCACCATGGATATAGGCAATCAGGCACAAAGCACATAATATTTTCTGCTTCTCATCAGCTTTCATGTACAATCTCGTTAAGGTGTTCTAGAGCCCATATTTCATTTTTGACACGTTTGTGACAGTATAAGCATCAAACTTATGACAAAAGTTAACCACTACTCCATGAACATATGAGGTTATCATCTATCCATCTGCAAATTTCTTTCCACTATCACCAGAATGAAAAACTACTGGAAACATACCGAATTTGAATGAATTGTACCCTATAATCATATTTTGATTATATATTCAAATGAGAACTCAACAACAGAACTCCCTAGAGAGATATGTGGAAATAAAAATTAGAATTTTGAATTTAATCAGATCTTGAAAGATGTTGAAAACAAAATTCCAAAAGAAACACCTCACAAAGTATGAATCTTGGATTCTAATGGCAGTTAGTTGAAATAGAAGATTACTTAATCAGAGACTGCTCAATTGCAAGAACTAACATACATTATAGATGGTTACCGGTTGCAAGTAATTGTCCTTTTTTTCTCCAAAAAAAAAAAAAAAAATACTAGCATACATGTTTAAAGATGTAAAATATAGAATTATTGCCCTAACCGGAAGTAGTTCCAAATAACTTCAAAATGCATGCCTGTACGCCAGATAGAGATCTTTTTTTTTAATTTAAGGTTACAAGTTAGCTAATATCAAGTTACAATGAGGATTGTGGCTTTCAAAGCTCAAACAGGACCAGTTTGCTAATAATTCCATCTTCATCCCGTGGAAAATCTGATTTTCAACATGCCATTACCAAAAAATTGTAACTATTGGATAGCGCACTGTAAGATCAGACTGCAAACTACACCTTCTCTACATGAAAATTCTCCCCCCCCCCCCCCCCCCCCCCCCCCTTCTCCCTCTCCCTCCCCATCTGAAAACGCCCACTCTAGCAATCTTGCAAAAATGCCAAAAATATTTCCAAATCTACATATCATAATTGGAAACAAAAATTTTGGATAAAGAGCTCATCACATCCAATTAAACCAATAGCATGTCCAATTTAATACTAACTGGCTTAACCAAAAGTGTGAGCCGAACTAGAAAAGGATGGATTTCAAAATGGTTATTTGCATCGATTCCATTGTCTTTCGAGATGGTTTTTGATTTTGGGTATCATGTCATTTGTTTCTTGTAAAATCAAGAAATTTTAAAAAAAGCTGTTTGAAAGTGATTACCAAACAAAGGGCCAAAATATTCAAATTTCTCATCCTGGAGAGATCTTGCCTATTCAGATCTAAGTCCACAAGAATCCAGAAAAGATCTGAATAGAGTACTGTTCTATATGACTGAGCCTAGTTCCAGGCTTGGCAGTTGCTTATATTTATATTATGGAATGATGCATTAGTTTATTTTGAAACATTTAAGCATTAACACTTAGTCACCGTAAGAAGTACCTTGAAAAGGATTTTGAAGTAAATTTGAAAGGATTTTAGAGATCACAAGATAATCACAAGACAATCAGGAAAGTAGGATTAGACAAGTAAACCTGTAAAATTCAGGTGAGTCCTGACTCCTGATGTCAACTCACCTGGGATTTTCATCTTGAAAGGGCTCTGCTACCCTCTTTGAATCCAAATATTCTAGATCTCAGCAAATTCTCTATTAATATTTTTCTCTTAATATAATCTCAAAGGAAAACTAACATTTTTATTATACTGAATATCTGGGACCCAACAAAAGTGGTTCAAAAGATAAACAAAGCTGACATATGGAAAATGCCATCCATACTAAATGCCAAGGTGTACTTACAACAACTATCTCAATAAAATTTAAGTTTGCGCCACATTGCACATCATTGTATGAAATATAGTGCTGACACTGTTGAGAGAATTGGATTGTTGGTTTAGTGCCACATCAAAAGATATGGTCTTTGTGTGTGAGTGGTGACCTACAAATAGACGTATACTTCTCTCATATTCCTTTGAGAAGAAATATAGAAATTAGAACCCTATTGGACCACTCTCCCGTGGTTTTCTCCCCATTCTTCGTGAGTGGAATTTCCACGTAAACCAAAGTATTTCTTAATTAATTTTTATTACTTTGATTATTACTTCCGCATTATTTTAGAGTCTACTCCAACAATCAAAATAAATAAATAAATAAAAACTTGCATCTCATTTTCTCATGGTTCATTTTTCGAATTAACTCAATCAAGATTCAAATAATAAATTTCTATATATTACCTCAAAAGGAAAGATTAAAAAGGAAAAATTACATTCAGACAATGACTATAATCTGACTATGAACAAAACTGGAGGACCCATTGACCAAAAAAATTGAGTCTAATACCTTTTGAAGAAGTAGAGGAGCACGATAAAGATATGGTCCAGCCACAGAGAGCATTTGGAAGAATTCTGCAGGCAGGTCAAGAGACAAGGTAGGGGACAAGACTGTGCCAAACATTTCACGGGTATCCATGCTAGAAGCAGCTGAAATGCCACTCTGATTTAGTGAATGAATTTGACAAGAAACAGCATAAGCAGGAGAAATAGTCTTCTCGATGACCCTGTTCAAGATCCAATCAAATGAATTATATTGCATTTTCAAATTATCCAAACGAAAAATTTCCTTGTGAAGTCAATAATGGTCCAATAAAGAATTTGTGAAGACAAATAACCAACCATCAAAAGTAACCTTGAAAATTTCCTCATTAAGGATGTGAAAAACAGGATGGCATTATATAATTCAACCAAACAGCATAGAAAGTACAAGTTTGCCTATTATGTTGTCAAGTCCAACAAAAAACTTACCAACCAAAAACACAGAGACAAAAGCCTGGATCACTATCCCTTACACCACCACCCCCCCTCTCCCCCCCAGCCACTAAAAAGGAAAACAGATACCTAACAAGTAACATGACCTAACTACTGGAAAATCCTACACCTGGAGCTCCAATACTCATTTACTTTGTCAACTGCATCATCAATTCAAGTAATTCTTGACTCAAAATTTCCATCATCAACCTCGTAAAATAAAAGCCATAGTCTAGTCCACCACTGCAGCTGTTTTACCTTAAAATCATTTCTCACCTTTTGTAAGAAAACATGAAAAGAGTGAAGCAAAGCTGAGCAAGGCATGAAACACAGTGAGGCAGTGCTGTCCCGTGGACTCATAGCACCTCTCTTTAGTTAAGTCTACTTAATTTGGGAGGGGCACTGGTCCTTCTAGTAGATATCAGTCATCACTCGTAGGATGCTAGGCCTGCCAAGCCCAAGTAGGGAGGACTTCTTCCCCGAAGATGTCCCTTGAGACATTTCCCAACCTAGGTACCTGTTTTTGTCTCTCTTTTGATTCAACCTCTTCTTACTTGAATAATTGGACGTTGAACCCTATTGTTTGCCTCCTAGGTGCTACATAACCTAGGTTCTCCTTCATGGTATTATTGTGAAGATGGAATCCACCTATCGACCTCTACAACCCCCCTTCCTCCAAGCATAACATGCTTGTACATTCACAAACACAAGCATTCACCGCCCTATCAATCAAACTATTTTCGTTCCATTTTGATAAATTTTTTTCTCAATTGTGAGGTAGTGATAGCAAACAAAAGTGTACATGGTATAGATTGCAAAAACCTTTTCAGAAAATATATATATATATATAGATTGTGTTGAGGGAAGAGAGAAACTCAGAATCTGTTGTTCTAGGTTTCTTTATATAGAGAGAGAGCCTTAGGGTAAATTACATAGGTAGCCCTCATACAATCAGAAAATAACACATGCACCCACATAATAATACCAACACTTCCCCCAAGTTGAAGCATATATATCTAGCATGCCCAGCTTGGAACAAAGAAAATCATGACTTCCAAGATAGTGCCTTAGTGAAGATATCTGGTACTTGCTGCTATGATGCAGTAATAGAGGTACATATCTTGCCGGAAGTCACCATATCCCGCACAAAGTGGTAGTTCACCTCAATATGTTTAGTACGTTCATCAAACACCAGATTAACATAGCCAATCTGTTGTCACATAACATTGAGATAGGTTTCTTAACTTCAATTCCCCGATCCCTCGGGAAGTTAATAAGCCATATAATCTCACAACTAGCCTATGCCATTGCTCAATATTCACCCTCAGCAAGGGATTTGGATATTGTTGCTTGCTTTGTACTCCTCCATGTTACCAAGCCTCCTCCAAGAAAGGTAGCATAACCAATGGTAGATCGTTTGTCCTCTAGACTCCTTGCATAATCAGCATCAGAATACACATGTATATCAAAATGACCATTATTTTTTACGTAAAGTTCCTTTCCAGGATTTCCTTTGAGATACCTAAGGATAAGACATACAGCATTCCAATGACTATACCTCGAGTTCTCCATAGGCTAGTTGGCCTTGTTAATTGCATAACTGATATCAGGTTTAGGAACAATAACATACAAAAGTTTCCCAACAATCCTCCTATACCTGCCTTTGTCCTCAAACAATGGATCATCCTCCTCCGGCAATCGACACAGTGGCTCTGTGTGTACAATAGATGGCCATGCACCTAGTCCAGTTTCACCAAGAAGTTCAAGCACATACATCCTCTGAGAAAGAGACACTCCTTTGGAGTTTCTCGCAACCTCAATGCCCAAGAAATAGCATTATTTTCCTAAATCCTTGGTTACAAATATGATCTGCAAGTATGGCTTTGGTTCCTGAATCCCTTGACTCTAATCCCCTGTGAGCAGCATATCATCAACATATACAGCAAGAATAGTAGTTCCAAAGTCCTTTCGTCTAATAAAGACAGAATGATCAGACAAAGACCTACAGAATCCAATCCCCTATAATACAACACTAAGCCTCTCAAATCAGGCTCGGGAGCTCTGCTTTAGGCCATAGATAGCCTTTCTAAGCCTACATACCTGCCCCCCCTCAACCACAAACCCTGATTGTAGGGGCATATAAACTTCCTCCTGCAAATCACCATATACAAAAATATTTTTCACATCCAATTGATGCACCGGCCAATTTTTATTTACTGCAAGGGAGAGAATGACCCCGACGGAGCATATACATGCCACACAGAACGTATCAAAGTAGTCTACCCCATAAGTTGGCTATAACCCTTCACTACAAGTTTGGCTTTCAACCTGTCAATGGTGCCATTCGAGTGATACTTTACAGTAAGCACCCATCTGCAATCCACAACCTTGGCTCCAATTGGAAGTCCCATGTACCTCGAGGCATAAGGGCATCCAATCAGGATCTCAAAGGGCCTCATCATGATCTTTAGGGACCACCATAGCTGCAAGAGCTGTAGTAAACCTATGCAAGTCTTGACTAAGGTAACAGTAGCAGTATAATGGGCCATAGGATGTAAAGTACAAGATCTCATCGATTTTCTTAAAACAATAGGAAGCTCATCTAACAATTGTGGTCGATCATCCGGAGCTGATGATGGTGAGGGGACATGAGGCTCCTCTTGAGGCAGGAATGGAAGAATTATGACAACGTTCATAAGTCTACAAAAACAACTCAAACTAGACCCTTCATGAGAGTAGGGAGCCTTCTCAATAAAAGAGGCATCTGCAGACACATAATATCATCTCCCAACATGATCAAAATAGCAATACCCCTTCTGGGTTCTAGAATAACCCAATAAAGCACACTTAACAAATCGGGGTGACAATTTGTCAAGGGTCTCAAAGAGGTGAACAAAGCAAGTGCACCCAAAAATTCGTAGTGGCAATGCAAAAGACGTGGTATCTAGTTGCAACAATAGTAATGGTATGGCTCCGTTAACCATAGGAGAAGGATGTCTATTTATCAAGTGGGTGTTAGGAAAGCATCCCCCCAAAAGTTCTTAGGTACATTTGTGGCAAGCATTATAGTTCTAGTAACATCAAGTAGATGGCATAATTTTCATTTTACAACCATGTTTTGCAGCGAAGTGTGGGCATATGAAGTTTGATGAAGGGTACCATTACTAGAAAGAAAATTAGCCACATCTTTTTGCATAAATTCCAATGCATTGTCCTTGCGAAAAATTTTGATGCGAGTAGAATAAAAATTCTTAACTTCATTGAAAAACTTTGGAATAATAGAAACAATTACAAATCTATCACGCATCAAAAAAGTTCAAGAAAGATGACTTAAGTCATCAACAAAAACCATAAAATACCGATAAACATTCCGGTAAGTTATTGGACACGAACCCCAAGCATCACAATGAACCAACTCAAAAGGTCCTAAGTATCTTTGATTCTTTCTAGGTGAAAAAGAAACACGGTGATGCTTGCCAAGTTGACAAGCTTCACACTATAGATTATTTGGTGTATCAGACTCTGGAAACATTTTCCGCAGACGTGATACAGAAGGATGACCTAGTCGATGATGCCAAAGAACTAGATCCATAGAAACAAAAGCAGCACCAGCAAAAAAAGTAGAAGCATAAATATAATAAAGTCTGTCACGTTCAAACCCCCCACCAATCATCATCTCAGTCCAGATGTCATGAAAATAGACAAACTGCTCATCAAATATAACACAACATTTAAGCTACTTACATAGTCTGTAAATAGATAATATGCTTAATGAAGACAACCTCAGCTTGTTTGAAAAATGAACCTCTCCAACTCCAAAGACAGGGGAATATGTGCCATTTGCTAGGCGAACAAAAGTAATATCACCAGCCTTACACATAGAAATAACATCTTCCTTACCAATAAGATGACTCGAAGCACCCAAGTCAACAATCCATGATGAAGAAGAGGACATAGTGGCATAGTAGAACTACTAATGGCAGCGAGAGAAGCAGTAGTGTCTGAGGCAACAGGTTGACGCAGAAGGGTCATAAGACGAGTATAGTCATCCATTGTCAGAATAGGAGAAGATGACGACATAAGAGCAGAAGTAGAGTCAGTGGAGGGAGGCAACTCCCCCACAACTATTGCAGCAGTAATGGAGAGATTCCTTTGGATAGCCAAATTTGACCCAACACTTCTCCGAGGGGTGATCAGTCCTTTGACAATGGACACAAGATTTATAGATGCGACCTCATCCATAGCCACGACCCACTCAAAATCCACCTCTACCTTCAGATGCAGCAAAAGCAGATGCCTCATGTTCGGTGTCATAGAGGCAACCGAAAGATGACTAGTATCCAGACATATCTTCTACAGACAACCATATACAATCTCCAAATCAGGCATAATCATAAGGGCCAAAATATTCTCACGAGCAAATGAGAACCTAACATTCAACCCATCCAAGAATCTATAGACTTGCCAAGTCAGTCTTTGGATGGCCAGAGTATCACAACAGGAAGGCTTAAACACATTTAGATCTTCAAAGAGCCCTTCTATCTCTATATAATAATTAATTAGCATCCTTTCTCCTTGAGACATGAACCATACACGACGATATATATCTGAAAGACAAGCAAGATTGAAATTTTTAGACTATATCTTGGACAGGCTCTCCCACATATCCTTTGTTGCCTTCTTATACAACAAATTTGATGCTATATGTCACTACACACTATTCATTATCAAGTTCATCACAAGATAATTATCCTACTCCCCTTTTTCAAAATCTTTTTGAGTTGACTCAGGAGGACTAGTAGTAAGAATCGGAAGCTTCTTGTGGCCACCCACAAATATCTTTAACGCCTGCACCCATAACAGATAGTTCTGAGATCCATTAAGTTTGATAGTTGTCCCTTGGACCGTTAAGGAAGCTAAGGTAGTCATCGGCTTTGATTCAAGTTATTCACCCGAGGTAGATGCCATGACTATGACCACGAGAAGCAATGAAAATCAAGAGAGAAACTCAGATCTGATTTTGAGTATCCAAGACATAGATCTGAAGATAAGAGCGGTAGAAAACAATTTACGAGTTATGGGAGGTACAAACCATAACCCAAGCCACCTATGAAGGTATTCTAGCACATCTTCCTCCGATCAGAGGCGTGCAGCAACCCAGACAAGGCAAAGCACCCCCAGGCAGCATCAAAGGAGGGAAGATCGCTTCCTTGGCGATGCCCAACGATGTTGCTGGGTCATTGGCAACGCCCGGTGATGCTGCTAGGGCTGGCGGCATCTGACGATGCTGCTGGGTGGCAGGGAGGACCTGACGGTACTGCTGGGTGGCAGGGAGGACTTGACGGTACTGCTGGGCTACAGGGAGGACCCAGCAGCACTACTGAGCAGCAGGGTAGAAGTCTGACCGTGCTATTGGGCAGCAAGGAAGAAGTCTGACGGTGCTACTGGTCCGCTACCAGCGCTGGTGGCGCCGCAAGTGGCCTCTGCTGGTGCGCTAGAGGCCGAAGAGAGGGAAAGGAACTATTTGGTGGGAAGAGCACCAAAGCAAGAACGATCTAGGATCCACCCTGCTCTAATACCATGTTGAGGGAGAAGAGAAACTCGAAATTTGTTATTCTTAGAAACTCCAAGTCTCTTTACATAGAGAGAGTCATAGGGTAAATTACGTAAGTAACCCTCGTACAATCATAAAATAACACATGCACCCATATAATAATACTAATAGATTGCAAAAACAGGAAAACGACAAGTAAAACAACAAAACTTAATGCATGTTGCATGAGATAAAGTTTTTTTCTTTCGAAGAAGGAAAGGGAGGGCTGACAAGGGCAATTGTTAACCCCTCAAAAATTCATTCATAGAGGAGATGAAGTGAATTAATGGTAACAATGTGACACCTGGCCATCAATGATGAAATGGTTGTAAGGATTGGAGCCTAAGCCATTTTATTAGCCCTACGATTTCTCGCAATACTCTACTTCCCCCATCAAAAACATCCTAATGCATTTCTTGCCCGTTTGAAATGGAGTCAATCAAATTCCTCCTCCTGTTCACTAAGGAGTAGAAAATCTTGATGTTTGAATCCCCCTCTTTAGCCACAACCCCTATCTCCATTCAATTTTGTGAAGATTTGTTAACTAGAATTCATTAATCTCAATCTCAATAAAAACAAAGAGTTCATCCCATTATATAGAAATGTATCAATTCTAATTCCAATCCTAATCCCAAATATAGAAACAAATCAAATCATAAGCAAACTAGAACATTTCTCTTACAATTTGGAAAGAGATAAAATATGGAAAGAAATAATTCCTAAAACGTAGAAAAAGATAATTTCTATTTTCCTAAATACTATTTCGAACACTTTCTCTTAAGTTAGAGCGTGCAACCCCAACTTGCAGGAGTAGTACACCAACAAGAGAACCCCCACATCTAACGTAGTTCAAAGCTGGAGTAAGCAAAGATACACGTAGGTACTTTGACATTTGGACAAGCAGTTGTCTCTTCAACAGTGAATACCCAACACCCTTGAAGTTCGAACAAAAAACTAACATAGACTTTTAGTCAAGAGACTATCCCAAGCATTGGTACAACATAGACATGTCAACTAAAACTAATAAAAGAGACAATCCCAAGCACTAAACTAATACCGATACAAAAGACAATCCCATAAACAAAATTGATACTAAAACGAGAGATGATCCCAAGCACTGATAGTCACCTTACACTAGCAAAAATTCTTTACGCTATTAGACAAAAAACTGACGTAAAGCTTTTACAAACAAGGCTAAACACGTGTCTCAATTATCTCACCACTCACCAGCGTCTTCAATGTCGATCACAATGTGGCTTGAGGCTTCAGTAAAGTCCACTGAGCCAGTAGAACTTCCCACTAATGCAGGCAGTCGAAGGAGCATAAACTAGTGCAAATTGTAGCAGTAGCAATCGTAGTAGTAGTAGTTGTAGCAAAATAGCAACAAGACAAAGACTATAGCAAAGGTAGCGGCCACACAATGGTTGTGCCAGTAGTACTGACCAAACATGGGAAACGTTCCCAATCAGTAGTACGTGCCATAAGATTTGTAACAGTAGTAGAGGAGGCCTCGCTCCTCAGAAGAGATCAACAGCATATCATTAGACTACCTAACTCCCAAGTCCAGTGGGTTGAGCCCACAACCATCTAGAGGCGATGCAACAATGGCATCATTGACACCAGCAACACAAATAATATCATCATTAACACCAACACAAGTCGAGGCAATGAACGTGGTTGGACCAGACCATTGAACTAGGCCAAAATCGATTTGGTCTTCTCACGTAACGTCGCCTAATCACACAATAGCCCTTGCTACGTGATAGGGACGTACACAGCAATCCAAGGATCGGATTTATCCCCCTTGATTGACATTACATCTGGGATAGGCCAAGCACTAACCCTTAGTGGCGCTTCGAGCATGATCAAGAATAACGCGAAGAGAAGAACTACGATGAAGATCTCGGCAATAGGGCGACCCACAGCGTCGCAGATAAAAGCCACGGCGGATGCACACGCACCCCAAGGCAAGGTGGTGCCAACAACACCCTTAGAGCACAATGGGAAACATTGAGGTCCTAGGATGGGCCCGCACTAATGCCATGTGGAAATTTTTGTACCTGGAATTCATTAATCTCAATCACAATAAAAATAAATAGAATTCATCGCTTTATATAGAGAGGTCAATCTTAATTCCAATCCTAATACTAAGCATGGAAACAAATCAAATCACAAACAAATTAAAACATATTTTCTACAATTTGCAAAGAGATAATACATAGAAAGAGATAAGTCCTAAAACATAGAAAGAGTTAATTTCTACTTTCTTAAATACTATTTCCAAATTAATCTCTAACAAATCTCTTCTTTCGTGTCTTTTAGTTGAATCTTCTGACAAAGTCGAGATTCCTCTCTACCCTCCTCTAGTAACACGTCCTAAGTATCCTTGATTCTATCAATCCTGGATATCAAAGCATCTCCTCCCTTAATATTCTCCTTATTCCCTATAGTTCCCTCTTGAATTCCCATAGCTTTTCCTATAAGAGATTGTCTTCCGATACAACTCGACCAAGTGCCTCACGGCAATGCGATCCCTCCAGCACCAATGCATCTTCTCAGGAGCCATCCTCCAATAGCCATGAACTCTAAAATTTAAACAACACGAGTTTCCTCTCCAAAGCCCACTCTAAAGGTGTGTGGTCAAAGAACGGTCTAAGGAGGGCCTTTACCAAGCTAAAGAGGAAGTGTTATAAGATGTCAACTATGCGGCTATGGTAGACATGTTACAACCCTAGGACCAAAGGTCCAAGGCTACTAATGATGTGATATATTATAGTCTCAACAAATGAACTACTAGATGCCTACAAACTAGTTATCTCCAGAGCAGAGGCCAAGGATACGGTTGCTTGGGTAACCAAGGACTACATCATCAATTGTGTTGGATACAACAATCTTAAACCTAGCACTACTTGGAGTGGATTATGCCACAACACACAACAATACATGTGCATGTAAAGGAATAGTTATTCCATAATTTACACTTAAATGAAGTCCTCAACAAAAGGAGCATAAGTGGGGTGACAATCCTTCCCAAGATTTTCATGTCCATTGAGGCAAACACTACACTAGAAGGTGGGGGGGAGGAGGAGCTTCATCAACCCAATGGGTGGACATGGGCCTTGTTCAAGCTAACCTGACAAGCTACAAACCAAACACCACATCAATATCTCCCCTCTATGCCATAAGGGATGATTCAAGGATGCGTACTAAGCCCTTCACACCAAAGAATCAAGCAAAGGACAATTAGGAGTGTAGGAATTGATACAACCTAATGGGGAATAACCAAAAACAATCACTCCACCTTCTATCCCCTATTTGTCCCTCATTGAGTTTGTTTTCACTTTCTTCTCCATCCTACTCATGTATAATAGGTCCATTGGTAGTTGATAAAAGGAAAGAAGATTGAGATAAAAATTGAAAATGCATAAATTCTAAAGACATCTCGTGGCGGATTACAAGTAGCATGTTCCGATCAACACAATATGTACATGTATGTAAGACGTTGTGTAACTCTAATGTATGTATAAATGCTAAATAATGCATGTTTCCCTTGTGCATGGATTTTTATGGTGAATGACAGGTCTTAAAGTCAACCATCCGGCAACAAAAAAAGGCAAGTGCTTGGTATACCCAAGTAAGTGAGTCACCATAGGCTCCACCTTAAAATATGTAAGCTAGGAACATTTAGAGCTCTTTCTTTTGAAAAGAAAAGGGATCACATGATATTAATGATCATATGTTCTAAGCCATCTTCAAATGTGGAATTACAATCATGCAAGTTTCTGTTAACATGGAAGCCATCAACCTTTAAAAAGAATGAAAGGTAATCCACTAATAAACATATATTCTTGATACTTGACTAAGTTATCCATGTACTGTATAAAAAGTCTACAAATGTCCTACTTCTTATGCAATGGTTCCAACTCTGTGGTTAGTTGCCCAACCTCTTTCAAATCAGACAGCAACACCAATACGTTTTGCTTCCTCTCTAAGTTATTCCCTTGCCTCTACACAAGAACCAGAAAAAACATTCACTTTCTTTGCTCTCCAAGGAAGCAGAGCTTTTTTTCGAAAAAAACAAAAAAAACATAAAAGCACTGGAGGTTCAGCAACATCCCTAGCCCAATAAGCATCCAAATAGATGCAAAATTGCAGAATGGCAGACAATGGTATAAGTGGTGTAATTTCTTTTTAGGTGAACACACAATCTGCCTACTTTCAATAGAAAAGACCTTGGTAATCGCACCACTAGAAATGAAGATAAGAATCACCTTTTTATCTGAGTATAGACATAACCAAAACATGGAGTCATTCAAAATAGAGAATATGAATAAGCACTAAAGGGAGCACCTGAAAGTATACTCTATGCCAAAGCATCAGAGAAGATGGAATAATGGCCATTTTAAAAATACTTTGCCTACGTAGAAAAATCCCACAAACCACGTAAGAAGGAGAATAACCCACAACGCAATCAGATGTAAAGAATGGATATCTTTGTATTCCATTCACCACAAGAATAAAGGCATTGTATCTCCAAATTGTGGCACAGCACCACAAAGGGTGGTGTCCCCTATAATAAATCTCAATTATTTTTGAAAGGCAATCTTTTGCTTGACAAGGTGACAAGTCTCTTGTAGACACAAAGCACATTCAAACTGCCAATTCCTTCGCACTTTCATCACAACAGCAATCACAACAAGCACCCCCACACACTCTCAACAAAGACATGCACACCCCTTTAAGAGAGAAGGCTCGCATCCAAATATATATAGGGGCTTTCCCAATATCTAATACAAAGATGGCCCTTAAATCTCCACCTAAAGACTAAAGTCGAATATTTATTTAATTACACATTATTAATGAAATTTTAGCATACAATTTATTAGCCCTTTTAACCCATCAACTGGAATTGCCATCCAAACTCTTTTATATCAGACCAAAACTTTTCCAGGGGGTTAATGACCTTTATTAACCCCCTTTTTCATCCTCAAAGAATAAAACATTTTTCGTTAATTCAAAACTAAGATTAAATATTATTTAACTTCTTAAATAAAAGTTAAGGATATAAAAAGTACACACAATTAAAATCTTCATCAGTTTAAAAGGATATAAAGCATTTAGAAGTAAGGGTTTTACTACTATGCCACTTTTAGGCATTCCTAATACTTATAAATTCTTCACGTTGGAGGACTTAAAAAATCCTAACGTATTATTTTGTTGTCTTTCCTACCAAGAATTATGAATATCCAAAGTCTCTTCAAATCATTGGGACATGAACTAAGAACAAATCTTTCCTCAAGAATTCGTGTTATTCTCTTTCATCCATGAGTCCAGCCAAGATTCTACAACAACATATGAAATTTACCCTTATATTACAGTGAGGCCACTCCTAGAATTCACCAAGCAAACCAATGTGATCCCTTCACGAGATCATATCTTGCATATTCTGTTCCATGCATACCAACTTTCCAATAGCAGCATCCTGATGCAAGCTGCAACTAACAAACTACTAAATGTGCATGCTTCAATACAGAGATATATATATATCTCAGATCAAAGAATATGCCTTCTATATGATAACAACAAAAATGGTCTTATCATATCTCAATCTCATCAACTCCATGACTTGCATCATAGTTCCAAATCTCCATTCTCAAACGTCAATCAAACAACAACCTCTAGATAAGATTAGCATCTCTTATCAGACCATAGACTAATGATCAAATATTATTGATAGTTTCTTGATGTGCTATCAATCCCTCTAAACCATTCAAACCTCCAAATTTACACTTGATCTACCCAAGTATGTACTCCTATGTCGCAGAAAGGGATTCATTCAATCATGCAATAACTCAAACAAACTTTTTATTCAAATGAGTTGATCAAATGTAACTCATTAAATAACTAAGATGTTTGCCAAGGGCATGAATTCCAAGAGCACAAACATAGAAATCACACACCAAGATTACATGCTAGAGTAGTAGGCATGGTGGGCGGGAAAATGAGGATGGGGGTTATGGTGACATGCAAGACAAAGTACATCAGACCCCCCCTTGATACCATTCAAAGTGAATGAAAAATTTACTTTGAGAGAGAATATCTTACTTAGGTAGAAAGTAGGAATGAAGGATAACTAAGAGGGTCTATGTAATGAAAAGCATTCCAAACAGAAACAAATCAACCAAGCTGTTTATTAACACCAACAAAACAAGTAAAACATCACATACAATCCAAACTAAAAACATTTAACCCGGAGTACTCCAACAACTAATATATAATTTTGCATATAGCCTATCTTTACAACTAGAAGAATGGAGATTAATTAAATTTTTATAACTATATTTCAGAAGGTAATGTCTGTGCGCCCAAAAGTAAAAATGGAGGCATCAAAGTGAATGTGAAAATGAAGTTCTCTAAATATCAATAGGCTGCAGATGGACTTTAGGTATAACAAACAAAATAGAGGTGTCAGGTATTATCATCTGAACAACCAACAAGCATTGTCATTCAAACCAAGGCATCATGTAGCATAATACGTACCTGATCAAGCCATCACAAACTTCTACATGTTCAACTGGATTCAAATGAGAAAGTCTATCAAATAATATGTTAGCATGGTGCCTGGAACGAAATAATGTAAGGTCATTTTCCTGAATAATACAATGAATTAAACAAGGAAGAATCATACCAAGAATCTAGGAGATTTACAAGGGAACACGAAATAGCGAAGCAAGAGAAAGCAATAATAATGTATTAAAGAAGTACATTTCAATTTGTCAACAAAAAATGAACCATTTTCAATAGAAAAAGCATGTTGGTTTGGTGCTTGGACAAAACAAATTAAATTGAGCTTTTACCAATCATCCACACAAAGAAAACCCATGAGCAAACCCAGACACTGGTTGTTCTCAGGCTCGGCAACACGTTCCAATACAGCTTCATTCTCCAGATCCAATGCAAGACATAAATCAGCCGTTCCCTCCTGCTTCTCTTCATCCATGAGATCCTTCCCTGTGGCAGCAAGGTTTATCTTGCCAATTTTGTTAACCTGAAATACCGTTTTCTCTTGCAATTAGAATCTCAATGACAGAGGAGAATATTGGAAAATAAAGATGACATCACATATCTGAGAAAGAAAAATGAGAATAAATTTATTTCCCTGAATGATTTACTCAGAAACTTCGAAGCATGCAAGTCTATCATGCAGATTTCTTTTCCAAACCTTACTGCCTATCAGAAAACATCAATGTTCATATTTTGAATATGTATTAATGATAAAAACTCACAAAAAAATGGAATTTTGTCAATAAAACAAAATATAACATCGATATTGAGACAGCACTATGTGATGACCAGAACTAAAAAGAAAAAGAAAAAGAAAAAGAAAATAAAAACAACAAAAGTTTACACAAAGAAGACCCATCATCAGGGAAGAAGAGCAGAGAAAGATTGCCAACAACATTTGCATACCTCGTCTAGTCTTTTAGCTAAAAATGCATCATAATGCTCAAACGCTTCAACATCTTCAGGAAGCAAATGCGCATATCTGAAAAAGAATACAGTTCAAATCATGGACAGAAAATCAGTAAGCAAAATTACTGAACAATTTAAAAAACAAAAAAGCAAAAAAAACACTGTATGGAGGATCAAGAAATAACAAGGTTTTATTTTCAAAGGAAATGTTTCCTTTTATCTCCAAAAAGAATTGCACAACATTTTTTAGCTTCAAGAAAGGGCATTGATGATCAAATCCAGTCTCAACATTGGTACACAAGTCAAATGGTAAATCCAGCAACTAAAGCTTGTCAATCAAAATTTTTCAGAAATTATAACTAAAACAAATACAACATCATGGCAATGAGCCACCATGGAACGTGCACCTGCATGCCTTGAACAGTTGAACTATTCAGTCTCCATTTTTCATAGAAACAATTCCAAAGGTTATTCAGATTTATGGAGAGCACAAGCCAGTGAACAGTTCCAAAATTTAGATGGATTCTGTTGATGGATGCAGCTTCAACTTCCACGTCTGTAGAACTTCAACCACGGTTGTGCACAAGGTAGCAACAGGAGATAGCTAAGCCTATCCGGAACTGGAACCAGCATCACCCTGATAAAGAGTTGGCACCTTCATTGCGAAAGATTTTTAACTCTGCGATGGTTTCTCCATTGTTTTTGTTTGCAAACCGATGGATAAAGAATCAACTATTTCTAATTGCTCCTATGACCAGCTGTTTGTTTGTGCAGTAACACCATAGCACAGCATTCAAACCACCCAAGTCAGTGCTTGGGTCAGCATCTTAATTCAGTCCAACCGAATATCATGTTGACCTACTGCTCCGCAGGTCCAAATGCGGCCGCGAGAGAAGCTCACTGAGAGGCCGGTATTGCGATGTCACTGCAGCTGCAAGTTGTATAAACAAACAGCCCCTTATTATGGAGGCTGCTTCATCATTTTGAGGATGTGTCCGATTATTCATGGTGCCATAAGTTTCTCACGAGGATCCATCAAAAGAAGACGATAATTGGGGGCCCTTAGAGCTCCATTGACCCCAAGTTCTAAATTCTGTTCCTTGTGCGGCACGGGTGTATACAACTCAAAACATCTCTTCTTCAAGTAATAGATGTTTGGCTTGAAGGTCAAAACTTACTTGCTAGATGTGGACATTTACAAAACGTTTTTTTATCTCAATAGGAAAGCATGAGAAAGGGCTTGGTAGCTACTAGTAAGTCATCAAAGGTCCATAAATGAAGAATACGTGAGCCAGTGCTTTCAGAGGTAGGAGGTACCCCAAAGCACTAAGATCCCTATTTGCCTGATGCACTAGGTGCTCACCCAAGGCAAATAAGGAACTAAGCGACATTAAAGCTCACATCAACAGATACATATGTATGCATGCATACAAGGAAGAATATATGCATACTTATCCAGACACACAAATATACACACATATATAGATACGTGCTTGGACACACATATACATGCATGCATATGAACACTAATACTTATGTCTATGACTCTAGGCACGTGTAAATATACATACATGTAAGAATTCATGTGCAGATATATATGCAACACACATAATTCACACATGCACATATGTAAATGAATGTGGATCGCATGCACGTATACACATAGAGATGCATATGTACATATATGTGTGTATGCATGCATGTATTTATATATGTATGTAGAGATGCATGTGTAAAAGGTGGCTGAGAGAAGTCACCAAAGAAATCATTATACATGATCAAAACCATTTTCTAGCCTAGATTTTGCATATTTGGCTCAGGTGCCATGCAGGATTCCTGGTGTCTCAAAACAGGCACTTTCTTGGGTAGCAAATGACACAAAAAGCCTTGCACAAGGTTGTGTCAGGCACCTAGGATTAACCTCACCTTACTTGGGAGCCTATAAGAGTGCATGGAGAATATTTAACAACATTGTTGTGGACAGGGATAGAACCTAGCAATCTTCATTGGGGGAGCTCAGCCTTACAAAGGAATACTGTTGACATCACTACTAATTAACTTTCGATGTGGTTCACTAGCTTCTAACTTGAGAAATTTGCATACCCTTGTACTTCTGCTGACATGAAATTGTCTATTATTTTTTTTTAACGCGGTGAAATTGTATATTATTATTATATTTTAGATGACTACTAATGTCAAGTTCCAATCCACACCAATTTTAGAAAGAACTCAAGTAATCAATCCCTTGAGATAAACGTAAGGAAACAAAGATGTGCTTTTCAAGGTTCATGGGTGGTAAACTAATACGATCACATGCATTATGAGTATAAAGCAAGAGATATGTGTTATTCCAAAATTATAATGAGTAGAGTTCCAAAATCAAGTATTTTAGAGAGGGTATACTTCAAATACCAAAAGTGGAAAGAAAATTTCATTAACACAGTTTTTTTCCATTAACACAGTAAATAGGGTAGAACAAAATTTCATTAAAGAGTAGTTAATACAGATTTATGATGAATCCATGGAAAAGGAAATTTTATACATATAAGCAAGATGATGCTTGAAAGTTTCATTCCTCTTTTAAGAATCACATAAGAAATGTATGGCTTTAGTGATAATTTTTTAAAGATTGAGACACGCTTATAAGGCACAACTTCAAGTATATACACACAACACAAACACACGCGAATATTTCTGCCAACTGCTCCTATGGTTTTTCCGTCTTTGCTTTGGGATGTACTGGCAACACACAAGGGATGAGTCATGACCAAGGAGAAAAGAGGTCACTATACCTATGACACAACACCCATCAAGTAATGAAGACTAGACTGCTTGCATGGACCAAAGATCCATTCAATTTGACACCTCCCAAGCACGCAAATGAAGGCTAGTAAAGGTGACAAAAATCAAAGCCTCGGGCAGGCATCAAACATATCGTTTACCAAAAACGGCAAACAAAATATCTCATGGTGCACATGCTAGTGCCCTATAGATAAAAACACATGCATGTTTTACATCTAAAATAATAAGTGCATTGCATAATTTGTCAAGCTGTTTGGTAGGTAGGACTCCTAACTGATGTTGGCCAAAGGGACCAAGCAAGGAGTAAGCAGAACAGACAGGAGCCCTAAAACTGCAGTAATCAAGAAGGTCGAATTCATTGCTTCATCACAATAGCTAACCATCTTAAGCAACTTTTTAATCAAAAACAATCACCCATGTAATATCCTGAGTTAGAAGGACTCTGAGAGCACCCAAACACGAATTGACCTCAGATGGTCTCAACTAGTTTTCTGACAACTAGTCTGGGAAGTGGGCAAGCTGTTTTGCCTCCTCGTAGAAGAACGTTGTGGATGTTCTTTAAAACCCTGAAGACAATGGAAAAATAGACTAGGGAATGTTGTGAAAGAAGCACATTGGTTCGCATTCTCCAATCCAGTCTCCAAGGCTGGATGGAGTGTATGTCATGAGCATGAGGTGCATTATATTTCAAGGCGGTATGGAGCCTGAACGCGGAGGAGTGTCCTGGCCCAAATGGCTTCCCTGTTTTCTTTTTCAGGGAATTCTGGGCCCTTGTGGGGGCAAATGTGATGCCGATGATGGAGGAGTTCGCGGCCAGAAATAGAGGTTTCGATAAACTGAATAGATACTATCTATTTTTGCTACCTAAGAAGGAAGGGGCGGAAGCAATCCAGGACTTTAGATTGATTGCGCTGTCAAATGCAGTGTACCTTATTGTTGCAAAGGTCTTAGCCAACAGGTTCAAGGACCTTCTTGGAGACTTGGTCTCCCCTGTTCAGATGGCCTTTGTTCCAGGGTGAGGAATCCTGGATGGTTTTGTGATTGTATTGGAGGCGTTGGCCACATGGAGGAGGGAGAAGAAGAAGGCTTTTATGTGGAAAGTTGACTTCAGCAAGGCATACCACTCAATCCAATGGGGTTTCCTATGGGCCACCTTGTTGAAGAGAGGTTTTCCTATGGTTCGGGTTGCTTGGATGAAAAGGTATTGACGACAACATCTTTCTCAGTCCTGATCAATGGGAACCCGGCAGGAGGTTGGGTACAGCCTAGGAGGGGGGTCAAGCAGGGTTGCCCTCTTGCACCTATGTTGTTTGTTCTTGCTGCAGATGCCTTGGCGCGAGCGGCAAATAGGACCTGTGCCAGGGGCCTGATTAGAGGCTTCAAGTTTAGTGTGGATCGGGAGATGGCGATCCTGCAGTATGCTGATGATGCACTTTTTCTGATCGAAGGAACATATCTGGAGGCTAGGAGGATGAGAATCATTCTTGAGCTTTTTGGCGAGGCGTCGAGATTGTAGATTAATTATCAGAAATCAATTTTTGCCCCGTTTAATATGTCGGTCGCAGAAACGGAGAGGGTAGGCGGTGCTTTGGAAACAGAGTTGGGCTCTTTGCTGTTGGTGTATTTGGGCCTTCCTTTATCAGATCGATGGGTCAAATTACAGGATTGGATTTCGTTGTTAGAGAAAATGGAGGGAAGATTGGCAGGGTGGTCTTCATGACTTCTATCTAGAGGTGGACGGCTGACCCTGGTGAAGGCGGTTCTAGCATCTATGCCATCATATTTCCTCTTGCTTTTCAGGTTACCGCGTCAGATTAAGAAGAAGATCTCAGAGTTTATGAGAGATTTCTTCTGGTCTAATGTAGGGTCGACAAGAGGGGGGCAAGATTGGTGGCCTGGGATGAGGTGTGTAGACCTTTCCAGGAGGAGGGCATGGGGGTTAGAGATGTGGACAAGGTAAACATCAGTCTCCTTACGATGTGGATTACCAGGTTGGTAGGTCAAGAGCAGGGTCTTTTTGGTAATGTTATGCGGCGTTGCTACGATAATTTATGTCATGGGGGTCGTTGTTTTCCCTTCCTCCTTGAGCCTCTCACTTTCTCAAGGGCTTGGCGGCGATGACAGTGAAGGTGCGAGGCTTTTTTTACCCTGTGCTGGGTGTGGGTGACTCTCTTCGTTTCTGGCAGGATGACTGGCGGGGAGCAGGATCTACCCTCGGAGATAGATTCCCCCGCCTCTTGAAAAGTGTTATGGATACCGCGACCACGGTTGAAGGTTGTTGGGATGGAGCTTGGTGCTCTATTTTTCGAGGGGGGACTCTTTGACCAAAGATGCAAGGATTTCCAGCGGCTATTGCAGGAACTAGTAGGCTGGGCACTGGAGGAAGGTCTTGATGCTTTCTCTTGGGAAGAAGGAGATTTCTCGATGGCAAAGGTGTATCGCAGGTTGGGGAGTGGCACAGCTAGCTTGGACATTGACTTTTTACAGGATTGTAGATTGTTGTGGATGGCGGAATGCTCAATGAAGGTGAAGATTTTCACCTGGTTGGTGAGAAGATGGAGAATTATGACGAAACAATGAAGGGCGAGATGGGCCCAGTCTGAAGAACTGGCATGTCCCCTTTGTGGGGGTGTCGATGAGGACATCCAACATCTTTTCTTTCAGTGTCCATTTGTGGTGCAGGTTTGGAAGAGGATGGGGATCGACTGGATCGCTCATAGGGATGTGGTTAGCTTCTAATCTTCGTTCCGCAGGGGAAATGCACGCAATGGAGGAATCACCTTTCGTTCCAAGTGAGATTGAGCCAAGGTTTTAGCGGCTTTGTGAAGTGTTTGGCTAGGGAGGAATAGGGTGTTTTTTAGGAGAGAGAGACCCGATGTTGAGAATTTTGTTTCTTCCATTTCCTCCCAGATGGGATTCTGGGGGCCTATTTTGTAAAATCTGATGTGATTTGGTTGTTTGGAATGATATGATTTTGGGTGGTTATCTTTTGGATAATCGCCCTTTCGTTTCTCAAAAAAAAAATTATACCAGACCAATCAAGCCAAGAAACCACATCTAAGAGGTGCCACCTACGAAAGCATTTGACACCCCTAACCCAAGAAAGCGGGAGAGGCCAATAAAAAAACCTTTTTTTTTTTTTGAAAAAGCGAAGGGTGATAAAAAAACCTATTTGGTGTCCCGTGCTATAAGCGCTGGCCTATTTACGCACAATATATCAAGTTCCAAGACACTAAAGAGGAGGTCAACTAGCCCAATGATAGACCTAAGCCAACTCAAGCTCCATACACCACCTCCAGATTAACCTTAGTGTTGGCTAAACTAAGTCAAACAAAAGAGGAAACTAGGGCTCAAACTAGGTTCATTTAAGCCCACCTTCATACTGAGCCCTAATTTTACATTAATTCTTTTGAAATTTAAAACATAGGGCCTATTACATACAACTAAATCCCAAGCAATGCAATTCATTTACAAAGAGACACAATGCCCTCTTCTTCTCATTCACAAATAAGGCACCATAAAGCCCGCATCAGATAAGAACACTGTTAGAGATATCTTAATGCATTCCACCGTAAATACTATCATGTGTTAACATCACCAATCAAGGATATCACTGGCATATCAAGGTATATGCTGAGGTTATTAGTGAATATGGCATTTTGCAGTACAATTATTCACAGAGCAGGAAGGAGCAAAGCTTTAGGACAGAAAACATAAGCAATGTGAGAGGACAAACCGATATCCTCTTGCTTACTATTTCAATATCTATACTTTGTTACTCTAGATACCTGCAGCTCCTTTTCAGGCACTTTATCCCTAACCCTCTCCTGCTCCATCTTCTATGCATCTCTTCTTCTTCTCTTACTTCATCTCCTAAAGTTGTCATACTATTCTATAAGGTTCTAACTTGAGCTCCTCCAAGACCCTGCTTTGTAACCTCCCTCAACTCAAACTCCTAGGCAACTCCAACCTTGCAAGGCGCCAACTCAAACATCTCCAGCTTTCGATCTTCTCTATCTCTTCCTAAGAATAATCATCTCCTCCATCTTCTTTTTACTTTCTAATCCTCTCCCACTCCATCTCCTCTTCTTCTCACTCCCATCTCCTCAGGTTCTCATACTATTCTATAGGATTCTAACTTGAGATCCTCCATGACTCTGCCATATATCTCCCTCTATTCAAACTCCTAACAACTCCAACCTCGCCAGGCTGCAACTCAAACTTCTCCATCTTTTGATCTTCACTATCTCTTCCTAAGGATAATCATCTCCATCTTCTTTTGTACTTTCTATGATCCAAGCATGCCATTGACATAATGCTTGAAAACTCAGCATTTTCTATGACATGTATCAGCTTATCTACAGTCCTAGAAGTCATAGCCAACCAAATTTAAGAATTGATGTTGCCAGCCCCAGCCCTACCCCTTACATTTGTGTAAGATAAACAAATTCGCTAAACCTAGAAACTTTTCAAAAAGAAAAACTTAGAGGATGCAGATGATCACATCATGTAAGAGGAAAGATAATGATACCTAGAAACTAATTTTAGAACTTCGTACTTACTATTGAATAATATGATGTGTGCCAACCAAGATCCTACCATTCTATTTTAGTAGCCATTACCATATTTCTCTTGTATGTTATTCAAAGGTTATAGATCTTACCAATATTAGGATGTAAATTTATATTTGTTTATGCATGTCATAATCATTAAAAATCACTATCTGGTGAAATACAAAACAGTTTGAGACTTTTTCCCACTTTTTCAGGAAATCAGTGATATCAGCAGTATGCCACCAACATTCCTCCTTTTGACTCATCAATATGATGTCAATAAGAATTGAAACCAAAAATCGGCAGAGAAAGCAACACAAAAGCAATCACAATGCTAAATGCATGTCACTTCCTTTTTTTAATCAAAAGCAAATTCACGATAGTAGGGATTTGAAATTCAACCTCCATTAACTCTTGGATACGGCAAGTTGACCTATATATAAGTAGCACTACGGACATGCTTATAATAAAAAACAATGTAATGGAACCAAGTTATTGAATAAGGCAAGGCTCAGACACCCTCAAAAAGGTTAATGGACTAGAAATCGAGATGAAGCTCGGCTAAGTAACCTAATTGGCAAGGCTCTCTAGTCAGTGATGAATCAAGTTTATTAAGCCTGATCTTTCTCATCAGTCATAGTGAATGATAGTCTTTGACCTAAAGACAAGCACCAAGTAGGCAACGACAAGCACAGAAAGACTTACCCCTTTGAAAATATATTACTTATATGCATACCTTAAAGCATCCTAATCAAAATGATTGCCATAAATCTCATTCACAATTTCTATGAAGTTACCAAACGCAAGCAAGATAAAGGTGAAAATTTTAATGTTGAAAGGTCCATATTTGCTAGTTCCCATTCAACAAGAAGATATAGAATTATGTGTACACATTGGACACAGAGATTCAGGAACTTGAGACTCAAGTTGGTAGTAACAACTTGAAATAAATACATTAGGTTCCTTTGGTTTTGTTCAGCATGATATTCAACGCTAAAATCCATTCCATAAAAAGAAAAAGAGATCGCTAAAAGCACTAGAAAAATGATATGCAAACCACCAAAAAGTCCAAGTAGGTGTGTAAAGTCAATATCTACAGTCACTTGATAACATAGCACCTGATGAAAGAATGTAGGGGCGAATATGATATTTTAATGACTTAGAACTTCATCCATGTGCAAAACTTATGGAAAGGCACCTGATGAAAGAATGTAGGGGTGAATATGATATTTTAATGAGTTAGAATTTCATCCATGCACAGAAATTATGGAAAGGAGATACAAAAGAGAGGAAAATTTTAAAATTTATATCAACAAATTTTCTGATACACAGGGATGCACGCTCTAACATTAACAAATGTATAATGTGAAAACTTTACAATGGCCAAATACTATTTATAATGTCAAAGAGAAGAACAAAACATTGTAAGGAATTATGAATTTCATATGAGCATATTTAAATATAGTGTCAACAATGTTGTAATAACTGAATTAGACTCGCCTTGCAAGGTATTTGGCCTTCTATCATCACTGAGTTTGAAGGCAAATGCCAGAAGATATTGCTGACAGAACAACTATAACATGCCTACAATGTCCTTCAATGAATTCCTGTAATGCATAATGAATTTTTGCTCCAATTTTACACCAATCCATTCAACATTCCCTCCAAATAACAGCTTTATTCTTGGACAAGATGAAATGTGTCCCAGAAATCTGATCCAGCTCAAGGCACCATCAGTTATTCAATTGCAAGCACCACACCACTCCATAAGGAAGACCAGCAACTTGCAGATTAATTGCCAAAAAGTAACTGAAATGCCGTAATTAAACTACACTGGATAAACTAAATGCCGAGGTCCATTCACAGGATATCAACATATGTTACAGACTCTGAAGAGGCACATGCTGAATGGCAAACCCTTTTAATGTTGTCATATAAAGCCACTACTACTTTCCCTTGCATAACATTACCACACACTGCAACGTTGAGGGTTTTTCCCAATACACAAGTGACAGAAGCCATAAGACTGTTTGCATTGCTGAAATTACACCAGCAAGCATCCATGTACTTCAAAGGTAAACAAATTGTGCTGATTGTCAATACATGCTTGTGCCAAGGGCCTCCACATTCTGAAAACAAAAGATATAGGTTTCAAGAAGGACAAAACTACAGAGCTCAACGGCATGTCTCTCACCATCATTTCTTACACCTCAGTCACAAGAAAACAATTTCAAATGACATACTGAAGTAGCACGGTAGTTTAACCAGACAATCGTTCCCAAATTTGTAACAGAAAGGAGATACGAGTCATTCCAAGCAAAATCATTCCCCAACCTCATTCTTAGTTATTCAATCTTCTCTATCAAACCATGAAGGTGCGTGGCTGGCAGTTCTCATGCTTATGCAACCATCCTTTTTATGAGTCAAGATATGTTATTCAGATCCCTTAAGGACTACTGGGAGGGATACAAGCAGCATTCAAAATTTGTGTAGACTGGACTTGCTACATTCACAAGCACATTCACTTCTAGCTCATGGCAACTCTTGCAGGGAAGAGAACAATCCAACAAAGAAACCAGCGATTTCCTCATTGACCAGCCCAACTTACACACCTTCTGCGAACAAGCATGTATAGCATGAGAAAAACCCAGTGTGACACATCCAGCATGAGAGGAGCCAATAAATCATGGTGAAAAGTCAGAAAAATAATGGGTCATAGCAGATAAGCAATCCATGTTGATCCCCACATGCTTAACATAGATAAGATATGTACAACTGCTAGAAAGAATAAGTACAACAAAGTATTTGCCGTAAAAAGTCTAGGATGAAGCCCAACTAAAAAGGTACACCATATTAAAAAAAAAAGGAATATAGTAAACAACAAATGGCAAAAAATCAAGGCATGTAATACTCACATATTATCAAGATCAATAAGCCCGGCCTTGATCAGGAGTGCAGAAAGACGATAAAGGCTAAATGGAACAGGATCCTTTACTTCCATGCGCTGATAATACTGGAATTTAAACCCCAAAATTTGAGAAGCATGGGACTGCAAACATTAGAAATGATTACCAAACAACCAATCAATAGAAATAGAGACATGAGTACTTGACAGCAAAAATGCTCTCTCTGCCTTTCATGCAACCTGCGAGAACTGCTAATATCACCATAGATGTGCAGAAATCAAGTTTCTTTTCGTTTTAATATAGAAATGATATTCTCAGATCCGTGACAGCCCCATTTAATTTAATTTGATCCCTTAGGATATTCTTGGATGAATGTACTGGAAAAAAATACACATCTTTACTCCTTGTTTACAGCATATAATACCTTTGGAAAAATTGGAATCAGATCATAGAAAACACCACTGTCTGGGTAAAGTTCAAAACACTCCAAAACCTGTTTCAAAGAAAGAAAATCAAGATTCAGAGAGCAGATAACTCAAGAAACCATACCTTACTAATGGTAAAAGATAAATGAAATGCATCCTGCTCCAGAATAAATCCAGTTTTCACTCAAACAGAATCCATGCAAAGAAGCAAGATAAAATATCAAAGGGAAAAAAAACAATAAACAAATTACTCACAATATCAAAAACACGATTTGGATCAAGATCAAAATGTCCAATCAAAGACTGCAAATTGAGAAACAGCAGATGGCATCAGAGCTACATGTATATTTTTTTTGAATAAACAGAGCTACATGTATATTACAAAAAAGGTCAAAACTCTGAAATTGATAAAGTTTGGATTGTATAACCTTGATGAGGCTGATAGCTGCCACTGATGAAGTTCCTTGCATAGTTTCCAGACCACACTGACACAGAAGAGTCACCTACAAATAGTGGGAACCAACATAGCAAAAAAAACGATCTTTCTGGACCACATATTGGCTATCTACAGTCATATTAACCAGTTTTCCATAGGAAAACACTAGAAAATTGGACAGCAACTACATGTGACAAGAATAAATCAGGTGATTGACTTTTTATCTTGGCAAGATGGTATCACCAAGGAGGTTGCAAGGTCAAGATAGTAGGATAGTGTCTGAATTAATACAAGATGTGTACAACTATTATAGATGGGCAAAATAAATACTAAACCCTGCAGCATGGAATGAGATATCATGATATATTGCCAATATGTCACATCACTAGGTTTCCATGTCTCAATTTCAGTGGAATATCCTCATCACAAGATATCAGGCAAAATAATGCTGGAGATTGGTATTGCCAGCTGATATCGCAGAATATCGAAGGATATATATATTATATAACATAAAAAATACAAAACATCAGTGGCATGGCACAGATATATGGGGCTGTGGGGTGATACCAAGGGCATTGTTTTGACTTGTCAGTATATATATGTCGAAAATCATTCCTGACATGCCCCCTCTTTGAATTTTGACTTGTCAAAATGTTGACATCTAAAACCTTTGCTGATAGATACAAAGCAATGAGAAAGAAACAGCAAAGCATTTGCCAAAAAAGAGAACTTAAAATTAGATCAAAAGGTGGTAGCTATTAAGAACCTCATGTGTGTTCATTTTCTTATCAGTCACCATAAAGAAAGAATACCTTGACCAAAGCATTCCCTGATCTTCCCAAGTACCGAGTGAAAAACTACAAAGCACCCCTTCAAAAGAAAAAACCTAAGCAAACAAACTGGAACTTGTTGGCCAACTGCCAGAGACAACTTAAACCAGATATTACCAATGTGATCCTGATGGACATCAATCTGTGTGCCTTCCCCATTGAAAACAGTTTATTTTTTCCAAAGCAAAAAGTTTCTTGATGGAATAAATTATAAATAGCCAGGTAAAGATGAACAAAAGTAGCTATGAACTAAAATGCCTTGGCCACAAATAGATTTTAAAAAATTGTTGCTGCAAGCCAAGGACAGACCCACCAGTTTAGCATAACCTTCACTCTCTTCACGGAGAAGATTAAACTTTGTTTGCTGATACAGAAGGCGTGTGTTAACCCTAACCTGCAATGCAAGCAAATGCACCATTGCTTAGCTGGTGACATAACTTCACAGTTTCATTCCATCATGTCATTAAACTATGCATATAATAATCATTTGCAGATTTTTTTTGCAAGGAAAGTAGCAATGACCGGATAACAATGACCATAGCAACAACAAAGACTTTTATCCAACCCACACGTAAGATTCAACACCCAACTTCACATAGCTTCACACCTGGAAATCAAAAGGCCAATTCAGCAGCAGCATAGACCACCTTAAACAAGTCATTTTCATTTTTGTTTTCTTACAATGGAACCCCAACTTTCCACAAGTGGTGAACCATGTGAGAACTAATTTTTAGATCAAAAGCAACTTTCGATTCATAAAATTGTCCATAGAGAAAATTAATACATTAGTTGAATGCACGAACAAGCTAATAGTCCAGACCTCCTGTAAGCATACTTTTCTTTCTCAAACAAAAAGAACAAGCTAATAGTTAAAACAACGAACCAATGCACAAACAAAGAAAACAGTTATAAATGTGCTAGGGACCTACGGTAATCCTCATTCAGATGGGTGCCAAAGCCATTGGCAGCAAAGGACAAATGTCAGCACTATATATACAATCTTGGATCCATGAAAGGAAAGACTTGGATGATCATCCTTGCAATCAGTTATTCAAACCCAAAGGTGTTCCAATTAATTACTTGATAAAATTGAAACCCTTCTTATACTTATTGGATGATCATGATACATCCGAAAATCAAAATTCTTCAGCCAAGGGAGAACAAGACCATTTTTGCTTCATAAAATGTCAACATGGAAATAGATATCTTAATATATCAATGATATATCCATATCCACAACATGAGTCATATCACTATCACGGAAATATCTTTTTTCTAAGATATCGGTAATATATCACCCATATGTGTGGGTCTTGATCGATATCCTAAATATTGGTGGATATTGATGTGGTTGACAGGAATCCCATAAAAACATCTTTTGAGTCGAGGTGTGTTAGGCTTCAAGATCAAGGAACGATATAAAAGAGACCAAACATAGCAACTGATGAGTTGACACCTGATGATCTTTGTAATCCACCTTCAAACTTTGGATAGAAACCCAAAGGCTTAGATGGTCTACGAGGAGGAGATGCTTAAAGACATTACATTAAAGAGCTCAAGCGAATGAAAGTGCTTATTATTGAAATGAATATCCTATAAAACAAGCAATATGTTGCAATATGTCCTCAATATTATTGTGTCCATTGAGTTGTTCTCACGTCTGAAGTTATATTGGCTTTGGTTTGTAGTTTTTGAGATTCTTCTCAAGTATCCAGCCCTTTCCCTTCTTTGATCTCTTCCAATTGTCCACTTTCTCCAGGATTAGAGGTTTTATTCTCCCTTCCTCAATCGCATATCTTTTTATATGAATTTTTTTTTGCTCATTGTTACTAATCAACCCTTACCATAACAACAATAACAACTAAGCCTTTTCCCACACTAAGTGGGGTCGGCTATATGAATTCTTCGCCTCCACACAGATCGATTTTAAGCCATTTCAAGACTTAAATTAAAGTAATTAAGGTCATACTTAATAGTTTCCTTTTAACACTTGTTTGGTCTTCATCGCCCCCTCTCAACAAGTTCAACTTCCAACTTCTCACATCTAGTGGCCTTCTTTTCAAATGTCTAAACCATCTTAGGCATGTCTCTCTCATTTTATCCTCTTATCGGTACCACCCTAACCTTTTCTCGAATAATCTCATTTAAATATGGTCCTTTCTTGTATGACCACACATCCATATTAACATCTTCATTTTTGCCACAGACATCTTCTATACATGCCTGTAGTTGATAACCCAACATTCGGAACCATACAACATAGTTGGTCTTACCACACCTCGAGAGTACTTTCCTTTGACTTTTAAAAGAACCCTCTTATCATAGAGAACACCAGATGCACCCCTCCATTTCAATCACCCTGCATTAATTCTATATATAACATCTCCATCAATTCCACCATCTTGTTGGAAAATGGATCCCAAGTATTTAAAAGCATCTTTCATTGGAATGCACTCTTCTCCAATTTTTACATCCATCCCTTCATTGTTCCCTCTACTATTAAACTTGCATTCCATATACTCAGCCTTTGTCCTACTTAGGTGTAATCCTTTAGCTTCCAAGGATTCCCTCCAAAGCTCAAGTTTTCTGTTCACTCCATCTCGTCTCATTAACAAATATAATGTCATCAACAAAAAGCATACACCATGGCACCTCAGCTTGGATATGCTTCTTCAACTCATCCATAACTAAGGCAAAGAGATAAGGGCTTAATGTCGATCTTTGATGCAAACCAATGATGATATCAAAGTAGTCCATCAAATCATCCTTAGTCCTTACACAAGTTGCAACTTCATAGTACATATCCTTTATAATGTTGATATATAAAATCGGTACCTGTCTCTTCTCCAAAATTCTCCACAAGATATCTCTTGAGACAGAATCATAGGCCTTATCCAAATCAATAAAAATCATATGTAAATCCTTCTTCTTGACTCTGTAAGTCTCTATCATACATCTCAAGAGATGTATTGCATCAATAATAGACCGGCCTAGCATAAAGTCAAACTGATTTTCAGTTACTACAGAAACTTGCCTCACCCTTCTTTCAATTATTCTCTCCTAAAGTTTCATCGTATAGCTCATCAATTTAATACCTCTATAGTTAGAACAATTTTGTATATCTCCTTTGTTCTTGTATAAAGGTATCACAAAACTTTTCCTTCATTCCTTTGGCATCTTGTCTCTCTAAATAGTGGTAAATAATTTTGGGAGTCAAGTTATACACCTTTCTCCCATCACTCTCTAAATGTCTATAGGAATATCATCCGACGCAACAACTCTCCTATTTTTTTATCATCTTCAAAGCCTCCACTATTCTTTCTTTTGTATCCTTCAATAGCTTGCCCAATTCACATAATCTTCTGAGTTGACTAACTTCCATAAGATGATATCATTCTTTTATTTTTCATTAAAAAACTTATGAAAATATATTTTCCATCTTGTACTTATATCATCACTAGCTATAAGCACCCTTTCTTCTTCATCCTTGATGCATCTTACATGTGTAAGGCCCTTTACTTTCCACTCTCTTACTTTAGCTAACTTGAAGATATCTTTTTCACCTTCTTTAAAATCAAGTTTCTTATAAAAATGCTCCCAAGCTTTTGCTTTTGCTTCACTAACTACTTTCTTTACTTCTTTCTTTGCTTTATTGTAATTTTCTATGTTTTCATCGGTCTTATCTAAATATAAAGCTTTAAAGTAAGCTGTTTTAATTTTAACCTTCTCCTACACTTCCTCACTTTACCACCAAGCCTCCTTTTGTCCTGGAACTCCACCAACCCTTACTATACATGTGAATAATACTTCGCTCATGTTTATGTATATGTTGACCATCATAATCAGTCATATGTGTAACTAATCCATGCTTACACCTTTTTTTGGCTTGCCATCACAAATCAACTCATACCATACATGATAATTGTGCTAATGCTTAGCTCATAATTGACCTTGCATGCCAGTTTTTCATGTTTTATCTATCTCTTTCTCATTGATTATCTCATAAACAATGCACTCCAAATCTTGCTTGGCACATGCTATGTTTTATTCTTTCTTACTAGGGAGCTATTAATACTCCTTGCTTACCATGATCATTAAATATCTGATTATCAACTTTTGCCTATCTTCATTTTATAGTGAATTCTCATACTACTTATGAGATTATTACCATGCCTTTTATTATTCAGTTTGAATGATATGAATGTAGTGTAGTGCACTTCTTCTGTGTCATTTAAAATTTAGTTTCGATATTTATAGGCATTTCTTCATGTGTATAGTGATAATTTAAATTATAATTTTATACACTATCAATAAATCATAAGTTTGTAAAATCAATGGCATTTTTAGATATTTTGAACCAATTCAGGATATGAGAAATATATCTTCGATATGCCCCCTTTTTAACTTGTCAATATGATGTTGACATCAGCATCTAAAGCCTTGGATGTCAAAGTGGATGACTGACTTATTCCATATAAATATCATTGCAGGAAATATTGAGAATACAGATTTCTCACTGATATGCCACAATCAAGACAATTGGCTATCTCATCTAGTTAGGGTACTACGGCGTGTCATTTGAATTCTTTTCCCTCTGAGCTAGTTATCAGAGATCATTTTAGAGCTTTAAGAAATTCAAAGCTAAGAGGGATATGATTTTAGACAAGACGGCTAAGAGGATAATCAACATGTTTCAGAAAAGAAAATAGGAATTCCTTGATAGTAAATAGCATAAAAAGGATAATAGAAATAAAGGTTAGTAGGAGACAAAAAAAGCCTCCAGGTCCCTACTTGACTACTTGATTACACTATGATTCCCAAAGGGAAAGAAGCTTTGACTCCATCACCAGAATTTGCAAGCATCCAAAAGATAAAGACCCAGTAACAAGCCGGTGTAAAGAAACAAATGTAACTGCTAAAGAGACCCCGCCTCATTAATCACTCTCAATTTACATTCTAGCAGAATGTAAAATTCAAAATGCAAGAGATGTGTCGCAAGTAGACATTGGCCCTAAGGTTCGAAATTTAAGTCTTAAGAGCTCAATTTGGGTTGGTACATGGTTTTCCTTGATTCCTTTGATTAAATCCGATACTTAGGCTATGAATCCGAAAGTCAAACGACTTAACCGAGGAAGAGGTTCCAAGGTTGCGTTTTGAAGGCTTTAGGAAGCGTGCAAAAATTGATCTATGTGGCCAATTAATTGGCCGCATAATCGTATGTGGTCCAAAAATGAACTAAATACTTATATTCGGCCCTATAGCCAATTAATCGATCGATTAATCTACCGAGTAAGGTTTCAAATTTTTCTTTTTTCTTGCAGCTTTGATGCACGTGCAATGCACCCCTAAACCAAAACCTGACTAAACCCAACGCCTAAATGCACCCAACTAAACCCGACTTCTTTCATTACCCCAAGTTCCTAACACACGAAAGCCTTAGCCTTAAACAAAACCCTCCATCCTGAGTCCCTCTTCTTGTCTCCTTTATCCCAACTTGTCTACTTTAGATTTATGGTACACCAATCTTAATTTATTTATCTTATTTTATGTGTTGTGATATTGACAGTTATTTCTTAGAAGCTATATTGAGAGAATATATATATCAAAAAAATAATATTAATATATATGTGATATTTTAATTCATATATATATGAATCCCTAATATGTATAATGGTATATATAATTATATTTGACATTTTAAATGCTAAAAAATACTAACCGATTAATCCATGATAAAGCACCTGCATATCATATACTCCTTAGTCAGTGACCTCACCGACTGAATACCGACTGCTAATTTCTTCAACTATGGGCTATAGGTCCATTAAGGTCTATACTTTAGGACTAGAGTTTGTTTGCTTGATTATTTAGTTATGGCACAATTTCTATCGTCTGTCTCTCCTTGCATCTCGCTATTCTTCCAACACACACACATGGATTTCAACTGGCATCCTCTTGCACATGCAAATCCCCAAAATGATTATAACTTCAATCCCAATTCAAATCAATGTTACCAATCCTCAAATTGGGATAATTCAACTTCAAGATGGGGAAATGAATATGATTATACTTATGGATCTAAATATCAAGGTCAAACCTCATATCCTCCTAATCACAACTCTCAATATGGGTCATTAAACTCAAATGATTATTCCAATATGACCTGCAATTGAGGAGGGTACAACACCTTCCCAGTTTTAATAGGTACATATACCAAGTTGGATTCAAGAACCCCCAAGTTTTGGAATTGCACAAATTCCTCCACCCTTTGGACTGGCAAAGTCCCAAAGACTATAAGTCATGAAATCTCATGCCAATGGCATGACGCCCGCATGCCTCTATATTTGCAATTCTAACCAAGTTGCATACCAGCACATGGGAGTCATATTGAAATTATAGGAGACCAATTACATATTGGCAAGCTTCTCTCGATATGATGTTAAATCGTCAACGCCAAGGTATACTAACAAAATTTTTCCACCCAAATCTTAACATATGTCAATGATATCATTGTAGATATGTTTGTAAGTTTTCCTATTCTTAAACCCATGAAAGGGCTAGAGGTGCCTTTTTCCATCACATAACAATAGGCCATAGTAGAGCTTGAGAAAGGTTGGAAGATCTTACCTAACTAAAATTGAGTTATCTACGGTCGATAGTCATTAATCATGGCTCAATTTAGTTGGTGAGTATAGGTGACTCAATGGTAAGAACAAATTAGAAGCATTACTAATTGTCATTGTGTATTTACACACACATTTTGATCATTGTCAATACCTCAAAGTGATAATCATCACTTAACCAACTACTACAAAGTGTAAGTAAGCTCTATTAATCAGGGAAATACTAATTAAATAAATAATTGGTATTGTAATTACAAACATTTCTTTGAAAAAGAGAAGAAGGGTTAACAAGAGCTGTAAATCCCCCAAAATTCATTAAAAAGTGCTAGAACCTCCAAGCGTTACACATGGACGTATACATATTCTTTACAAGGGTTCAATTTTGAACAATGTGTGCTAATAGAGAAATAAGGGGAGAAGTGGAGAGGGGCATGCAAAGGGACGAAGAGTGATCCATTGCGGAGAGGAGGAAGTGGGGTCGTCGAAGAGAGAGGACCCTATACTATAGATGCCATGATATGGGCCACTTGGCGAGAGAATGTAGGGATCTAGTCTTATGCTTGCGATGTGGGGGTCTTGGCCTCCACTGAGCAGCCTATACTACAGGTCGAGTGATGAGCAAGAGACCATTGGCACCACCCCCTTCAGATGTGTCACCGCTCAAGGTGGAGGCATTGTGGTCAATGACCATAGGGCAGGATGAGACTTTGCTCGAGACGATACTGCTAGGCAATGTGCTCGAGGGGGCGTGGCTTTGGATGAGGTGAAGGTAAAGGTCCAGAGGTGGTGTCCAAGGAGGCCCCTCAGGGTCGCCTCGTTTGCCAAGGAGGGCTTCCTTCTGTTTGGGCTATAAACGGACATCAGGGGCACATGGTGCTTCAAGATTTTGAGGGTTGGAGGGGTAGTCAAACGATGCAATCTACTATCAAAGCACAATGGAGCAACGGTGAAGAGACCCCCTCAAAAGGTGACCATTTTTGTTTGATTGGTGAGGATTCCCTTTAAGTTGCAATCGCGGGAGGTGATGGAGACTAAGGTCATGTGAAGAGGGTTGGCTTGGAGGAAGAGGACCTTTTGGTTGTAAGGGTGGTGGTAGAGGTCAAAGCGGGACTCGATATCCCAAAGAAGGTGATGATGCAATCCGACGATGGGTCTTCATGGGTGGTGCGATGCTTCACAGGCGATGGCTTCGTTCGTCAAGCGAGGAGGTCCTATGCGCAGGTGGTGCATTGTGGTAGCAAACCATAGGTAATTGTGGTTGTTGGTGAGGCGTGGCGGCCAGTAAGGAAGAACTGGAAGGCTAAGAGACATGCCAATGATGACGCGTTGAGGGCTGAGCTAGTGTCGCAAGATACGAAGTATGATGGCCATGCATTCAATGGTGCAGACTCCTTGGGCGAATTGAAGGCTACAGACAATTCGGGAGGTGACAATGTCGTAAATACGACGTTGATCCTCACATGTAAGGCTGCGAGGGAACCCACCAGTTGTGATTCTTTACCAGTTGTGATTCTTTAGTAGAAGGGGGTCACACACCATTAGAAAATGGTGACTTGAAGGGAGGAAGCACGTCGATTTATGGTAGGGTTTACATGGCGGTGAGACACAAGCCTTCTCTGGATCGAGTGGATCTAGGCTTCCAATAGGGGACATCCAGACCTGGTCTCCAACCCGAACCGATTAAGCAGCTACTTGATTGGTGGCCCTTCGTTTGAGCAACTTGTCCGAAGAGCCAATCCCCATTTGCCCTCATCACATGACAAGATGTAGAGCCCCTTGCGTGAGAAGTTCCTAAATGGAGGGGACCCAGATAGAGAGGACCCAAGGCCTAAGAATCTTAAGGCAGAGACAACGACATCAACTAGGAAGCACAATAGCGTGGCACCCACCACTTTGAAGCTAGTAAAGTGGCGCCCGCTAATGCCACAGAGACAAAGTGGGGAGATTCATTATTGCCCTTGCTGAAACTTCCAAGGAAAGGGACACAAGATGACAATGCTACGATCCCCCGTCGAATCGAAGGGGGCAAAAGAGGTGGGATGATTGAGGGATGGCCGAAGAGGTGCAAACAACCACCATGACGAACAAAGCTAATCAGGAGGTGGCGACTGTCACAGGGGTCACAGGCTTCTGCTATGCCAAGAAGGGGGTTTGTGTTTCCCAGTGACTAGAGTTCTTTCCTGGAACGTAAGGGGTCAATGACCCCTCTAGGAGGGCAGCGTTTGGGGGCTATCTTCAATCTTAGGGTCCAACAGTGGTGATGTTTTAACAAACGAAGCTGGAATCTTGTGACCAAAAGTTGTGAAGGGAGATGAAAGGCAAGTTCATGGAAGGTTTCCTCACTCTCAATGCTGCTGATCGATCCAGTGGGGTTCTACTTAGGTGGAAAGAGGACATTTTCATAGTAGAGGACTCTCTACAAGGCTCTCATGTGCTAATAGCAAAGATGGTGAGAAGTGACAACTTCATAATGGTTGTCTCCGCTATTTATGGTTATACAGATGACACTGCACGACGACAGCTTTCGGAGGACTTAACACAGGTGGTGGACAGATTCCATGGTGATCCCTAGCTGATTGGGGGTGATTTTAAGGTCACTCTCCTTGCCAATGACAGGCTTAGTGGTAAAGGAAGGCAGGACCATCGGTCGAAAATGTTTGTGAAATCTATTGCTATGCATGGACTGGTGTACTTGTTGCCCACATCTTCTATCTACACCTGGAGGAGCACGGTTGGCCAAAAGTCCAAGATTGATAGATTCTTGTGCGATGTGGAGCTGGCGAAGACTTTCCCCCCTGGCTGAAGTCAAACCTTTAGATAGGTTATTCTCAAATCATACACCTTTGTTGTGGCAAACGAACGAAAACAAGTCATTTGGGACTTACGTCAAGAAAGGTTTGATATATTGCGATATATCGGTATTGATAGGGTTGGGTGGTATCGATACCACCGAAAGTATTTTTTTCCCGAATATCGACGATATATCACCGATATGAGGAGATTCGCTGATATATCGGGTAATACACCAGAGATATCGGCAGGCGCACACAGGCACGCACGCACACACGTAAAAAGATCATTGATATTGGCAATATATCCCTGATATAACAAGTATACACATTTTTTAAACATCCTTTCATGATATATTATTCATAAAAATGTGAACCTTTAAATTTTGTGATATTTTATACCTTTCTTAGCGATTTCCCCAAAATTCACCAATATTCAGCGATATAGTCCCATTATATCCCTTTTTTGACTTGTCGATACGATATCGATATTGATATTTAAAACCTTGACGTCAAGTTTGAGAAGTCCTGGATTTTGGAGGATGCCTTCGAGAGTCTAGTGGAGGACAAATGGCAATCCTTTCAAGTGGAAGGAACAACAGCAGCGAGGCTAGTGTCTATGCTAAGTGGTCTAAGGGCCTTCCTAAAGGTCTATAAGAAAGGAATCAAAAAGCAGCAGGTCAAAAGAAAATCAAAGGCTCTAGCTAAGATTGACAGGTTGGACAGGGTGGAGGATGCAAGTGTCCTCTCTACAAAGGAGCAGGTAGCTAAGGCCAAGCATTTGGTTACCATCCAAGAGGAAGACAAGAAGCATGAAGTTGAATGGATGTTAAAGTCTAAACAATGGTGGTTGAAAGAAGGGGACTCCAACACATGATATTTTCACATGATGGCCTCGAGTAGAAGGAACTGGATTGACAAGCTTTTGGTGAATGGTATTGAGAAATCTAGGAGAAAGAGGTGGGTCGGGCAATGACTGAGTATTATAGAGTTTCCATAGGGAGAAGAGAGATGGGAAAGTGAAGATGGACAAAGGGTGATGCGTAGTCCATTTCAAGAGCACAACTATGACGTGCTTACAGTACCTTTTACTGAGTATGAGGTAAGGCAAGCAATGTGGAGTCTGAATGCGGATGGTTGCCCAGGGCCAAATGGATTTCCTGTGTTTTCTTACAAGGAGTTCTTACCCATGGTAAAGGAGGATGTCATGCAAGTTGCCGCAGAGTTTGTGGAGGGAAACTTGGGGTTTAATAGAATAAGTTTTATTTGTTTTCGTTGCCTAAGAAGGAGGGTGCGAAGGCTATTGAGAATTTCGGGCCCATTGCCCTGTCCAACGCAATTTATCTCATTGTAGCCAAAGCACTTGCGAACAGACTCGATAAGGTGATGCAAGACATATCTCGCCAGTGCAGATAGCTTTTGTTCCAGATCAAAGCATTCTTGATGGTTTTGTTATTACATCTGAGATCTTGGCTTTGTGGAGGCGACAAAAGAGAAAAGCCTTTTTTATGGAAGATGGATTTTAGCAAGGCATGTGTTCTATGCAATAATCATTTCTATGGGCATCCTTGATGAAGAGAGGTTTCGCACCACGGTGGATCAATTGAATGAAATGTTGAGTAACAACTACCTCTTTCTCCATTTTGGTGAATGAAAATCCTGCTGGGAGTTGGGTGCAGCCTAGGAGGGGAGTGAGAGAGGGGTGCCCATTAGCCTGCATGCTCTTTGTTTTGCCAGCAGATGCTTTGATAAGGTCCACTCGTAGGGCTTACTCAGGTGGTTTACTTAGCGACTTCTCAGCAATCCCAAAGATAAAGACCCAAGTGCTACAGTATGCAGATGATACAATTTTTTGTATTGAGGGTTTGGTAGTGGAGGCGAGAAGGCTACACATTCTCTTAGAGATGTTTGGTTTGGCATCAAGGCTACAGATCAATTTCTCAACATCCAATTTTGAGCCAATCCAAATGTCCCCTAAGGAGTCTATGAAGTGCAAAATTGCCCTGCATCCAGAGGTTGAATCATAGCCTATCTCTTAGACGATGGAGTGCACAGGAGTGCTCCCCCCCGTTGAGAGATAGAAGAAGAGGATGGTTAGTTGGGCATCCAAGGTGCGCTTTCTCGAGTTGGTAGGCTGACTCTATTGAAGGTGGTCCACTTCTCAACACCATCTTTCTTCCTGCCAGTTTTCAAAATCCCCCAGAAGCTAGAGAGGAAGATATATGGTCTAATGAGAGATTTGTTGTGGACCAACTATGGCTCAGCTGGAAAAGGAGCTAAGCTGGAGGTGTGGGAGGATGTCTCCAAGCCAGTGAAAGAGGGTGGTCTAAGGGTCACAGATGTAGACTATGAATGATAATTTTTAGCCAAGTGGATTAATAGAATAGTGCAGTATCAGCAAGACCTTCTTAGGCAAGTGTTGACGACGTGCTATGGATCTTCGCTGAGTTGGTAGGGGATGGCCTCACCTCTCCAAGCAGAGCATCCCACTTCTATATGGGTCTGACAACGATGGTCCCAAAGGTTCAAAGGTTCTTCTCACCTTATGTTGGCACACGGAACATCTTGAAATTCTAGAGAGATGATTGGATGGGGGAGGGCCCTTTATGCGACAGATTTCCTAGACTTTTTACCTTGGCTACGGGTAAGGAGATGACAGTGGAAGATTTCTGTGACAAATCATGTTGCCTTACTTTTGTGGAGAATTTCTCCAAGCAGCGGATGGAGCTCCAAACATTGTGGCAGGTGCTGGGCGAATTTGAGCCAGGAGGGGAGAATGCCCTGCTTTAGGATGAAGGGGAGTTCATGATTAGAGAGGCCTACTTCGGGCTAAAGGGTGTTGGGCAGTTGATGAACATTGATTTCCTCAAAGATTGTAGCCTCATTTGGATGGCGGAGTGTCCACTGAAGATCAAGATTTTTACATGGTTGTTGCGCAGAGGACAGCTACTAACTAGAGTGTGGAGGGCTAAATGGGTACGAAAGGCTAACAAGGAGTGTCCGCTTTGCAAAGTAGGCGATGACGACCTTGATCATCTATTCTTTTGATGTGATTTCTCTTCCCAAAAGACATTTGATTTTGGGTAGATTGAGCACACCACCCAAAACCAATTCTGGATTTCGTTTAGACAAGGAAGCAGACATATGGACTTGCATGTATTCAGATCAAAAAGGGAGAAGGCCAAGGTCTTGGCGATGCTCCAGGGCATATGGCTAGGAAGGAACGCAGGAATCTTCAAGGGCCAACATTTGAACCTAGAGAATTTTTTAATTATCATTTCTTCGCTTGTGCATTTTTAGGAGTCCTCTATGTAAAAATCTGTAGGTCGATGCCGGTCCATAATTAATAGAATTGATGGGTTGTTATCATCCGAATAACAACCCTTCCTCTTTTCAAAAAAGACATGTTTTTACAGCCTCTACAGAACATCTTTCTCCTTTCAAAATAAAATTGTTATGCTCCACTAAAGTATACCACAACAAGGTAAAAGCTCTCCTAAGAGCCCCTTTATTAACCAGGGAAGTAAAAATTAGACCAGAAGGATGCCTTGAAGGTGTAGTGTATAGGCTCTTCAAGCAAAGAAGACTAGCACTCCTATAAGAAGGGACAAGTGAAAAACGAATGCTCTAGGTCAACAGTTTGTCTAGTGCAAAGAACACAAGAGTCATCTACCTTAGGAGGCAAACGCCAATGATTGCAAGTGCCAGTCTTTTTCTTCTTAGCAATCACATAAGCATTTTAACCTTAAAAGGCAAACGAACCCTCAAGATCTTCCAACTCCTGATCCACATGGGAGGTGTCCTCCAAGAATCATATGCCTTTTAATAGCAAAGGCACCATGCCTCCAGGTCCAACCATCTCTCCCTTCACCAAGCCTAATGTCATGAACAATTTGCAAAAGTAGAGTGAGCTACTCAAGCCTACCCTTGGAGAGGGAATTAGGTAGTGGTCACACCCAATGATCATCCTTAAAGAAGTTAGCCACCATAATAGAGGGATGGGTGGCGAGGCTAACCAACCTAGGGTATGCTTGTGCGAGGATACCACTAACAAGCGACCAACAATGCATCTAGAACCTGAAAATGAGCCAAAGCCTAGCATAGCTCAATAATGTAGTTGTATCCTCCTCACAGTGTCTTCTACAGCCCCTGCCAAAAATGCTAAGTACCTCTAAAAGCCACTCACTACTCATCCCAATTTGTTGTGTCCCTATAGGATTCACATAGAATTTAATTCAAATAAGGATGCTCGGGCCCATGATATGGAAAAGAAATATTGTAATTACTAACTCGTTTGACATTAATTAGTAAATAGTAAATACTTGGTTTGGGGAAGTGGTGATGTGTTCTTTGTGTTGTGTATGAAAATTGGAATGATAAACTTTGTTTCTAGTAGGAAGTATTAATTAAGTGTATGCATATTATTTATGAGCGTGCTCTCTCTTTTTTAACCAAATTTCTTATTTTTCTAGAGTTCAATTGGCATGCCTCTAGCATCCCTCCATTTTCGATTCCTGAAATCATCAAAATAGCAAGATTGATTTACATCCATTTCTTCCGAAAACCTCCAACATACCTCCAAAATCCATAGTTTCAAAATCATCAAAACGACATCACAATCAACACGTTGAACATCGATAGGAGCCCAAACTCCACCACCTTGGTATAACAATATGTAGATAAGCACATAACCTTGGAAAAGCATCATGTGAAACTCCTTTTGTTGACAAGTCATCAAGCCAAAAAGGGAAATTACACTAGTCACTAAGCCTGGTTAAAAGGAAATGCAACACATCAAGTAAAAGCCTCATTAGCCCAATCCAAAAGTAAGAAGTTCCCCTAATAGGCATTAATAGCATTACTTGTTTCAACTTTTGTCCATTGCAAGAATGGAAACAATTTAAGTCAAATCCCACCCCTCAAAACCTTACCACATACTTTGTCAAGACGGCCATGTTCTTAGACCTAAGTCAAGAACCTAGAACCTACCCTTTAGAACCAAGCAACATGCCTCCTCTATTGCCACCAAGGGATAGCACTTCATTCAATCTTTCCTACAAAAAAACAAAAAAATCCTCAAAGCATACGTCTTGCTTTCCACCTTCCTTGGCATTCGGAAAATCAACAAACAAAAAAGTGAGATAGCTAATAAAATAGACCTAAGTAGCATCAACCTGCCTTCCTTAAAAAAATGACACAAATTTTTCCACTACAATCTCTTCTCGGATCTCTCCACCATAAGCTACCAATCAACTAGCTTTATTGACCTATGTAAAGGAGGTGACCTAAGTACAACAATGATAATATGCATCTCAAAGGTTTCAAAGCAGTCCCGCATTAAACCACTTCAACACTCATCCCAAAAGGTATGAAAGAGTTTCTCTCCATCTATTATGAAGACTAACACATCAACAAAAGATCTAAGAGCTTGGATAGATTATTGGCACAAATGCTTATCTTTCAATGAAGAAGATTGTAGCATCTGATCACTACAAGATAGAAATACGAATCGTTTCTCCACCAAGGTTAACATCTATACTTAAACTAAAATAAGTCACCCTCTCCTGTTGCTCTCACCCCCATTTCTCCTTGTCACCCCCACCCCATGCAAGTCGACCCGACACCTGTCCCTCTCACCCCCATTTCTCCCACTCTCTTGTCGCTCTCTCTCTCCCACACCACTTCCCATTTCCGTAACTTTGCAGCATCCAAATTAATCCAAGTGCATGCAAACCCATGTCTCCTCCACCAACTCCCATAAGCACACAAGAGTCTCCCCCTACCACCTAATATACATACATCAATGTCTCCTTCACTACAGCATCCAAGTAGCGCAACCTAGGCAGGTAAGATTCTTCGAGGATGCCATTTTCCCCGACCACCGTGTCGAGCTCCTCTTGCACTTCGGCCATGATCTCAGGATTGCACACCAACTCCATCATGGCCCATTCAATCATCCTAGCAATGGTGTATTAATTAAGACCACGTTGTGTGTGTGTGTGTGTGTGTGTGTGTGTGCAAATGCACAACAAAGCAACATCAATGTGACATGGAGGTTCCACGCATGGAACTCAAGAGGGGAGAGAGTGTGAGGAGAGAGAGAGAGAGAGAGAGAGAGAGAGAGAGGAGAGTTGGAGGGAATTGTTTAATGAGAAGAAAATAATATTACAACTCAAAGAGATAATGTGGGTATTGCTCTCTATGTAAGGCGAAGCAATCCCATTACAATCAACTAAAAATAATAATCAATCATTGGTTGCTAAAAATAGGACAATAGTAAAATCAAATCCTAATTTATATAACAAGACATGCCATAATTAACCACCATAACTAGGCAATCAAGTCACCAAAAACCCTAATGGTCACGCAGCCTTATTGGACTCAGGAGTAGACTACCACGTGGACCATCCACGTGGATGCTTTATTCTTCACAATATATATATATAGAGAGAGAGGGGGCAGGGAGCATGCAGCTCACCTTCACCTAAGTTATGTGCAGCTTAGGCATATTTCAATACACAATTAATGTTTCAAAATGAAAACTCAGGGATTGAAACCATTCAGTGAAAACATAACATGCGCAAAATTTCATTAAAATTGGACGACCATAGCACCTCCATCAAGTATGGCCAAATTTTATAATACTTGGGTCATCGAAATTGAGGCCCCTTCAATATAAGGGGTAGGAGTGTCAAATTAACTTGAAATTTTGTATATAACATGTTTATATAGAGTGATCTTAATCCCCAAATTTGCACTTCCAAATATTATTCGTAGTGGAACATATTAGCTAAACTTCACCTAAGTTATGTGTAGGTGAGCTCCACATTCTCTTATATATATATCCCGATTGAAGTATATAATTCATGCACAAAGTTTCCTAACAAATGCGGCATTTTTTTAAATGTAGACATTTGCATAGAGATCTAGCAATATCTCTATGGAATTTTTGCAGGATTCAAATGGTTTGTAACTTAAAAAATGTGCAAAGCTATGTCAAAATTGATGCCAGTGCAAGTTGATCCTCATAGTTATCTCCCCCTTCCCTCCCTTTCCTCTCGACGATCCCCTTGAACTCAATCATTGTTGCTGGCATTGTCATCTCTCCATCACCTCCACACATGCTACAACACGCATGATCGAGTTTGTCCACATATATTGAATGATTAATAGAAAGATAATCGTCGAATGAAAAATAATAATTTCAATGTAAGATGTTTAAATAATAAGCATGTTGGATGAAACATTATTTGAACATTTACGTTGTTGAACATCGTTTATAATACCCATTTTTTTGTGTATATTGGTCTAGGTATTTTAAAAGATTATATCTACATAACTACAAATATAATTAGCTTACTCAATATAATTTAGATTGTTGAATTCAATAATTTGAAATATAGAAAATCATATATCTTTAAATTAAAAAAATATATTCAAGCATTAATCTTGATGTTCTTTTAACACTTTTACGATCATTTTTATTCTATGGTGCGACTTTCATCCCCCGCTGCAAGCATAGGTGACAATTGCCTAGCATGATACAAAAACCACCCTTGCTAATTCACAATCAGTGGAATCACAAGCCTCTGCAAGGCTAACCTTCCAAATAAAAGCCTTAGTCCCCTACCACCCAAATAAGCAACAATTTCATTTGCCATCACCATAATACAAACAAATGTCTTCATCTGAAAATGGAGATTGCACGAGTGACAAAGTCAAAAATCACCTCTCTCTTCTCTAAGTCTAGTAAGGATCCATACTACAATAAAATACACTACATATAATAAGCGATAGGTCTCTCCTCTATATTCTCTACCATGGACTTCTTTGGAAGAAAAGTGTGATACTCATTCAATTTCTTGAAGCCCTTAATTCCACTCCAAGGCTCCTCCATATAGGCCTTAAGTTCAGATCCCATACACCCCACAATTCTATGATAAAGAGAACGAAAATCCCATCTACCTTCAAAGCACATTCAGCATTAATGCCAGGATTTTTTTTCTTTTTTGAAAAGGAATGCCAGAAAAAGTTTCAACCAACTCAGTCTCTAAAAACAGCCTCACCAACAAATTAGCATGGCTTCCAATAAGTCTAGAGCAAGCCCTACCATCCATCTCCAAGAACCTATCCCTCCCCCACTATTCCAGAATTCCAGTAGAAGCCTTGAAATGCCCGATCAAAGTAGCAATACCGATCTCCCTTCCACCTATCCTTTCGTTTCCTTGTACCTAAGTTTCACTAATACAATTTCTTTGTCATCTTCCATTGGCTGCCATGTTAAAGAATGTGGCTTTTGAACCCCTCCTCCCCAAACCTGTCAAGAGCGATGACCCCACTCCATCAAGAGTGATATCTCCAATCCACATGAACTTCTAATCTGCTGCCCAACAACACCATAATCCACACACTTAACCATGTCACAGCTATCACATGCAAAATGACCGCAGGCACTGCACCTTGCAAAGAGAGGATCTAGAAGAGAAATTGGGCATCTCCCATAATTAACTCATCTTCTTCTCCCCTTTACAATGACCAAACCTTCAACATCTTCCCATCTTCTCACATTGCTGTCCCCATGTACCTTCTTAAGTAATAATATTTCCTCTACAGTTACGAAAGATGGGTCTAGTGTGGACCTTTTCCATTTCAAGAAAAAAAGAAATATTGCAGATCCTCTACAATTGTCTTTTTATTAAAAATATGTTATATAATGGTCGACACATAATATTGCCACAATCCCAGTTAAGTCCACATTCTCCAGAAACTATTATTTCAGAAAAGCTAGGTTATGTCAATATAATGCACCAAACAATCAGTAATTTAAAAGAATCAACCTAAATCAAATAAACTTCCCTAGCAAACTGCTTATGATGACTTGTAAAGCTCCATTCGAAAGTCCCACTTCCAGGCATTATTTAAAGTTTTTTTCTTTTTGGAAAGGAAAAAGGATGAGTACACCCGGTTAGCTATCATCCATTTACGTGTAACATTATACTTTTAAGTTGTTTGCATTCATCTTTTCACTTGAACATAAAGACAATAGAGATAATATTTTCCAGCTACAGCTTTCTTTTTTTCTGCAATATTCAGCAAATAACTGAAGTTAGAAATGCTTTAAAAAAACCAAACCTAAAAAGGAGAATACCTCCTTGGCCTTTAACTCTTGAGCCTTTATCTTACTCATTTCAGATTCCCATAAAAAATCCTCCTGTAAAACGACTCCATCATGAATAGTGTAAATACTAAATCTGAATACTCAAGGTATATATATATATGAATTAGAACAAACAGGATGTGTAATATGACGTCCAAAATAAATATCTACAATGAATAAATAAAGCTACCTCACAGCGCTCTTGGAAAACCCTTGCTGGGACAACGGCTGACTCTACTAGCCACTTAGCCTGGAATAACAAAATGATCATGGGAAATAACAACCATACCAATTAGAAGCTTCATTTCAATAAACTGAAAAAAGTGCATATAGTGACAATTTATTTTCTCAATCAACAATGTAATTGATCAAAGAATCTGAAAATGAACCCTCATAGGCCGTATAAAGGTCATCTTCAGCCTTTTAAGCATTCAACCAGTGCTACATGGGGAGAGAGAAATGCTCCAAACAGTGTTATCTAGAGAAAACAATATGCTTCAAACAATGATACGTGGGGGAAAGTATGGAATTATTTGCTATGGAGAAAGCAATATGCTTCAAATGGTGATGCATAGGGAAAAGTATGGAACCATTTGCAGAAAAATCATATCTCAACCTTAAGAAATTTTTTGATCAATTCAACCTGAAGAAATTGATTAGATATTTCAAAGATTGGAGCTGAATTAGGGAGAGCAGTATAATGATTCTAGGATATCCTCAGGCAAGGGCTTCAATATCTGATTTCTTGATAAGAAAAACTGTAGAATATGAGAATGTGTATTTGGAGGAAGGATCCATTACAATTAAGGAGGCATAGCATCAAAAGACAAGAAGAGGGTCACTTCATATGGCCCTTTCATGAAATGTGAGGAGCTTCACTCAGGAAATTAATAAGCATAAACCAAAAAATTAGATTAAATAAACAACAATATGAGATTGATAAAATCAACAGCAATCCAGACCATGACTGGAGGCAAAGGGCATCAAAGACTTATGTAGCTAACAGACGAAGTGAAATTAGACTACATTATTTTTCTTTAGCTTGTTCCGAACTTCTCCTTTGAGTACAGACAAAATTACAGGGGTATAGATGGTATTTATTGCATCTGGGAACAGAATGCGAACAATGTTATACTTCACACTATTTTCCAGATGATGCGAGAATAATCTAGCATCACTTGATGGCTACTTGGAAAGAAAACATATACTTAAATGAAGAGGTTAAGGATTTGGGCCAATATGAAAAGGCGAACAGGAAAATAATAAAACCAACACAAGGGCCAAGAAAAATTACCAGCTTAACAAGACGTGCACGATATTCTCCTGTCATCATTGGCTGCAAAAAATCATGTGCATCAAACATGTTCAAGAGCACAGACAAATATCTAAAGTTATAAAGGGATTCCCAACTAATTTCAAATCTAGCTAAAGCAATTTAAATTGAAAAAGAAAACTTACAGGTTTACATTTTTGTTTAGTAGGACATCATATCAAAATAAGACAAATAAATTTCCACCCATTCTCTTTTTTCAAGAAAAGATGGTCAAGAGACACCCTGATTAGGATTATCCTGAAACTCATAAGGAGTTTTCTTTGATAAAAACAAACAAATGAAAAAGAAACAAAGTGCAGTCAGGTGGAAAAAGGATGGAGAAGAAGTCAAATCAATTTCTACCATTTTGGATTCAAGAAGTGTTAAAGAAGTTTGCATTGCTATTACAGCCACTTCGCAAGTATCCAAAAACCATCCAAACCTCTATATCTGGTTTTTGGGAATAAGGCAAACGAGATCAATAGGAGTTTGCAGAATGTAGCTTCTAAAAAGATTTTGCAAATGCAATTAAAAGCTGTAGTGTTGAAAATACTATGCTCTAAATGATAAGCTGAATACTAGATTTAAAAAAGCCTCACCAAATATTATTGCTGACTAAATGTGTTTACAATTTCCAATGACTTCAAATTTTCTTTGCCACACACGGAAACTGGCAATACTGTAATCTATTCATAACAAGGAGGAAGGCATCATCAATCATAATGAGGAACTGTAGATAACTACAAGCAAGGAACCAGACATTGTATAGATGCACACTCCTGGTACCAACAGTACCGGATATGAATGGAAAACTCTAGAAAATTAAGAGAGCCAATTAAATAGAAATGAAGTGAAGAGGCAACAAGATAGAGCTCAAACGAAGGGCACGGATCTGAGACCTCACTTCACAATAGACAGCAAGCATGTTTAACAAGCATGTTTAACCAGGGATGTTGCCATACATAGAGACAGAAGGAGGAAAAAATGCACCACATATAAATCCATAAGCAGTATTATATGTCCAGCATACGCAAACTCCAGGTCGTGCTAGCCAGGGTTGTAAAAATCGGTCTCTAGTCAGCCAATCAATCAGTCGATTAAATGTATTCAGACGAGGACAAACTCGAATATTTGCAGTCAGCCCTATAGTTGGTTGGGCCAACCAATTGGGTGTTTGTCAAGTTTGGCCATCTGATTAACCTTAGTGATCACATAAAAACACACACAACCATGCCTGCCAGACACCCCCCCCCCCCCCAACACACACAAACACCATTTCATACCCCCATCTTGGTGACTATTTGTCTATTAGTAATTTTTCCACGTTAAATGAATGTGTTGAGTATTAGCAGGATTTGATCTTTTTTTTTTAGAAGGAAGATTTGATGATTGTTTGCATCTTGAATGTATTTTTTTAAGAGAGAGGGGTACGATGAGTAATTATTTGCAATATTTGATGATTTTGTGCATATAAATATCAATTATGCTATGTTTGCTGATTATCTGATGTCTCTTAATCAATTTTTCCTCTTTTTTTTAGAGGTTGGATTCATCCATGTTAAATGCCTCATAGTTGATTATTCTTGTTAATATGTTGGTATTGAATGTGCAAATGTTTGTTATCCTTTTAATACAATTACATGCAAAAGGATTCCTTTGCCGCATAATTATACTTGATTATAATACTGTTTTCAACTATGGTATGATAACTACATCTTATATGTTATGCACACCTTTTCAAAAATACATGTGTATATATACAATTGAAAAGGATCAAACACTTCTAAAAGATCAAATCCTTCTTGAAAATGATCAAAAACTCCTTGAAAATGATCGAACCCTCCTTGAAAACGATCGAACCCCTCCTTGAAATCAATGAAACACTCTTTGAAAATGGGTCTTCTGTTCAGAGATAAAATGTACAAAATGTTCCACGAAAGTCGAAAGTCTTGCTCCTATTAGATTATTTGTATCTACATGAATCAGGATCCTGATTCATGTATCTCTCAATTTGAGGAATCAAAAGTGGGAGTAGAACCAATAAAGATTTCATCTATAGAGTGGAATACCCCATTTAAGAATTGGTTTGGACCCAATCGGTAGAAATCCACCTCTCCTTGTGAAGTCCATATACCACGCTTTGCTCCTTATTATCATCGCTTGTCCAGCAAGACCCTCAACAAGACTAAGGTAAACAACCAAGGGGAATCAATCCATAACCAATTGCAATTCCCAAGGACTCAGAAGCACTTAAAGAGGGAAGAGTTGAACGCAAGGACCTAAGGACCTCTTCTTCCCCTTGTCAAACTAGACCTACATTAGCATGTTGTGCCAAGGCCCGATAACATGCATTATGGGCAAGGAAGGCATCAAAATTGTGATATTGGCTGGTAGTAGTTGAGAAGCAAAGGAGTGGAAGGGCGCAAAGCCACGAGTCAAAGGAATGAAACATATTTTTTTGGCAAAGCAAAGTGGAATGGCGTGACATGGACCCGACGTAATGAAGCAATACTTACAAAAGAAATTTCATTTCTTACAAATTCATACCAATCGGAGTTTGCAAGGAAAAGATTTCTCGGTAAAGTGAACTATTTGGATAATAGATTCAAATCCGTTATTCCACACCTAAAAGGAATTCCAATGGATTCAACAAACCAAGTAAATAGTACCAATAGAAGCAATGGAAATAACATGCAAAGTGATGCATATATAACTATTTTCTAAATGTGTAAATATCAAAATTATTCAGGTGTGAATCTTTGGACATAAAGGACAAAGACAAGCTTTACTTGTTTCACACTACTTCACAGCCATTAGTTGGTGGCAAGAGCATTATTCCATGTGTAGCTTCCCTCTTTCAGTGGAGGGTACAACTAAATCAACCAAATGCAACCGAGAATGAAACCATCTATAAAGTCCTTTCTAATTCTAATGGCAATTAGATCAACATGTCATTGGTTAAGAACAAGTTCCCATTTAAGTTCAATATGAACCCTTTGGTACCTTTCATGAGATTTATGAGAACTCCCTAATAGTAAGAAGTTTATATATATATATATATATATATATATATATATATATATATATGGAAAATATCTTTTGAGCGTTGTTCTCAGAAGACACTAAATGAGCACACAATCACACTTGATAAATTACTATTGTCATTGATGAAAACCATCGCATATGTCAAAAGTTGATTTAGAAAATCATCCTTCGTATTGGATTGCACTCAATCAATTATTACATCATTTCTAAAGTATCTTTTCAAATAAATACAGAGTTGTATTATTAGAATATTATCCATGAACCATATTTGGAATACAATTAATCAATCATTACATTATTATTGAAAAGTAACTATATTGTAATAATGCTTAATCGTATTACAACTCCCTTCTTCAATTATTAGAGTTGTATTACAAGTATCACATTTGAAAAATTATTTAAATGGTATATTAGTATTACAACTTCTATATAGTTGTAATACAACTATATAAAACGTCAATATAGTTGTATTACAACTCTGATTCTATTACATGACGAGTCAAGGAATGTTCCAACTTCTTTATCCGAAATGCCAACCACTCAATTGTTTAAGGAAACAATCTTTGTCATTGATGTGTTACATTACTTTTTTTTTTGTATTTTCAAATTTTTCCTATGTGATGTAGAAGCCACTCGATTCAAATATGGTGATTTTATTACTAACCATAGCCATATGATTGAGATCCCTCGATTGAGTTCCTTATAAAGCTAATCATATGTAAAAAATTGAAAGCATTCCTTGAGGGAGGGCATTGACACCCCAAGTAATAGAAAACGTAATACATCAATTAGATAATTTTTTTATTATGATACTCGAAATACAATTCCGATAATGACAACATAATCATAATACAATCACATAAAGAGTTGTATTACAACTATATAGAAGTTATACTACATCAATTAGATTAATTTTTAACCATAGCAGTTGTAATACATCTCTAATAATTGCAATACAATTTCATCCTGGTTAAAAGAAAAAAGTTGTAACATGACTAAGCATTAATACAATATAGTTATTTTCCAACAATAATGTAATGATTGATTGATTGTATTCCAAATATAGTTTGTGGAAGTTTGGAACGCGTGGGAGACCTTCCACCTTGAATCCATGCATGTAGAGAAGAGAGAGAGTTAGCGACGTGAGAGAGGAGAGAGGTGTTGGCGTGGAGAATGGGAGAGAGGAGAAGAGTATTTAAAATAGAAAATATTATTGCAGCTCAATTAATCATGTAGGTATTGCTCTCCTTTTAAAGAGAAGCAATCCTGATCCTATTTTTAAAAAGAAAACTGAAAATCAAATCCCAATCAACCAAACATGGCAAACCCAATCAAATCTTAATTATCTCTAGAATAACATCTGCCATATATAGCAACAAATAACTTGACATGCAAGCCAACCCAACACCTAAAACCTAAGGCCATGGTGGCCGACTAGTTGGACTCCTATAGTGCCACATGGACAGTGACACTTGGCCAAAGTGCTACGTGAACTGTACACATTGCCACTTTATTTTCACACTAACATGCCCCCTCAAGTTGAAACTGAAGATGGTGAAGACTTCAAATTTTCTTGCAATGATAAGATGGTAAGCAATCCCATGCATGATACTTAAGCCTTTTCTCCAAGAAAATCTCCCCTTTTGGAGGAGAATAAAAAATTAGATATGAAGGCTCCATTAGTATAGCAGAACAATCATTAACCTCTTTATAACTTGATAGATCTCCTCTCTCTTCTTAACTTTAGACCCATCCCGTGTCTTCATGGTGATTTGAGTCTATGTCAGCCATATCATCAACATGATGGTTGAGGATGGTCTTTGTGCCTCCTCTTCTACACTCGAGAGTCAAGCACTATATCTTGGTGAGGGTTCCACGCATCCCTTCAACTCCTTGGTACCGTTGCTCTTACACCCCACAAGCTTGCTGAGCCACTAAGGTCTCTAGGCGCATGTAAGGCCACCTTTTTCGTAGTAGAATCGACATGGCGCTTTGACTCTAATGCAACTTCACGCGATCCAGGCATACAGAGGTAACTCCAGGTGATATTGTGTGGGCCTCCTCTTCTCCATGTACATGAAGATAACTCAAACATGTATCAAGTTGGTCTTTTCTCCTCTACATGTGGGATCAAGGGGCCCGGATGACCCACTCTAATACCATGTGAGAGTTTGGAATGTATGGGAGACCTTCTTCCACCTTGAATCCACGCATGTAGAGAGAGAGAGAGAGGTGTTGGCTTGGAGAATGGGAGAGAGGCAAGTATTTGGAATAGAAAATATTATTGCAACTCAATTAATCATGTAGGTTGTTGAGTTGTAAGGGGGTATTGGTATTTTTCTTTATCTTGAGGGGGTACTTGTTTAATTAACTCAATCCTCTTTATATAAAAGAGGGTTAGGGTTTCTTTAGGAGACTACTGAAATCATTGCTTCAACATGGTATCAAAGCAGCGGTCCTAGGCCGGTGCTCCTATATCCCACCGAAAATCCACCGAAATATGATTTGATCACCCAAGAGGGGGTGATTTCATGAGAGATCACGAAGATCTCTCTCCCAATGATGCCATGTTTATGGTCGGATCTGCAGCCTTTCGACATCTGTAGCCACCAGATCTGTAGATCGCCGTCAGATCTGCAAATCGCTACAGATCGCTGTTAGACTGCAACCAAATCATCGTCGGATCTGTAGCCTTTGCAGATGGTCGTTGTCGATCCTCTGCAAAGGGAACACCGCCGGTCGCCACCCCACTGGCCCATGGGAGGCAAGATCGATGTGGACAAATGCTATCTTGCATGCGTTAGAGCCTATCTCACACATTACAAAGGTGGTGATGAGTCTTCTCTTACCAGCAATGAAGAAGGAATCTCTTTTAAGTATGATGTCTTCTCTCATGCCAAGAAGATAAGTTTAATACGTTAGGAAAATCAAACTCAGATATAGGACTTTCATATGCAGTCCAAGAGGTTGAAAAGAAACAAGAAGACTAATACAGAGGTGCATGGGTGATAGATTCAAGAGCTTCTATACATCTCATCGAAGACCAAGATCATTTGAAGAACCCAATGATCCCACGTGGACTGCGAGAAGTACAGGTAGCCAACGGGAAGACCTCTCCTGTGACTGTGGTTGGGTGTAGATGCTACACCCAGGATGAAGATGGAAGAGATATATTACGCCCCTGAATTCCCTATGAATCTCTTGTCGGTGAGCAGGATTTGTAGGGATCTTAGATGTCGTGTTATTTTTTATGAAAAGCATTGTTACTTCCAAGATCGAAATACAGATGAGATTATTGGAAGTGGCAAAGTAAGAGATGGTCTCTACTATTTGGACGTGCCCACGTTGTTTAATAGGGCAGTGTCTATTTCTTGTGACCATCTACTTGTTCTATGAAGAAGATGCGCCAACTGTATCTAGAGTTACTAGACTCCTTGGCTCTGGACTGTGAAGATTGTCAATTGGGGAAGCATCACAGGAGCAGCTACTTGGGAGAGACATTGGTGTGAGTTCAATTCATTTTTCCTTAGTACATCGTGATGTTTTGGAGACCTTCTAGAGTGGCCTCCACTGGTGGATACAGGTACTATGCTACTATAGTGGATGACAGTAGTAGACTCACATGGGTGTTTCTGATAAAGGCTCGTAGTGAGATTCCTGCTATTATACAGCATTTTCTATCCGAGGTACAGACACAGTATGATACTACTATTCAGGTCTTTCGCAATGATAATGCATTAAAGTTTATGCATAGTGACTTGCAGGAAGCCTTTAAGACTAAGGGGATTATCCAGCAGACATCTTGTGCTCATACTTCCCAGTAAAATGGAGTTGCAGATCGCAAGCTGCGACATTTACTTGATATCGCCAAGACCTTGATGTCTCATATGAAGGCTCTTAGGCAATTCTAGGGTGATGCCATACTCACAGTGGCATATTTGATTAACAGGCAGCCATCGTCTATTCTTCAGCTCAGATTTAATATCAGCTTATACATCCTAATTGTTGTAGGATTTTTCCTATGCCACTATGGGTATTTGGATGTGTATGTTTTGTTCAAAATCATGGTATCCTAGATAAGTTTGCCTCCCATGCCACAAAGTGTATCTTTTTGGGCTACTCCAGGACTCAAAAAGGATACAAGTGTTATAATCCAGCACGAAGGAGATATCTTGTTTCTGCAGATGTAACCTTCTTTGAGAAGATTCCTTATTTCTCATAAGAATGATCAACCATAGAGATTGCTATTGATGAGACACAGGTGTATCACAAGAGGCCACAAACACAAGACTTTGCAGGTGAGGAGCCAACCCAGCTTGCTATCTCTTCAGATAAAGGTGAGTCAAATAGGGAGGAGGAGACTATGCAAAGGAGATTTGATATTATTCTTCACCCTATTTTTCAATATACTACAATTTCTCATCTTCAGGAAGAGGCCAGGCAATTTGCTCTGCTATTACTACTACAGTGATTCCCAAAGATTTTGTGCAAACACTTCATGATCAAAGGTGGAAAGCTGTCATGGATGAGATGGAGGCTCTTCAGACACGAGGAACGGGGGATCTTGTTCCATGTCCTAAAGGTGCCACTGTTGTTGGTTGCAGATGGGTGTACACCATCAAATACAGGTTTGACGGGACAGTAGAGAGATATAAGGCCAGACTTGTGGCCAAGGGATTTATCTAGACATATGAGGTGGATTACCTTGAGACCTTCTCACCTGTTGCACGCATTACATTCATCAGGATTATTTTGTCACTGTGATCAAAGATTGGTTGCTGCACCAACTTAATATAAAAAATGCCTTTCTATATAGAGATCTGGCAGAGAAAGTATATATGCGACAACCACCAGGTTATGACAGTCAAGGGGAGCTTGTCTGCCGCTTGCGGAAGGCCATTTATGACCTAAAGCAAGGCCCACGAACCTGGTTTGAGAGACTCAATCTAGAGATCAGGAAACTGGGGTTTCAGAGGTCTACCACGAACCATTCTATATTCATCAAATGGACTATGCATGGTGGGATATGAAAAGTTGTGGTTTTGACAGTATATGTCGATGATATGATCCTCACAAGTGATGATACTGATGACATAGTAAAGACGAAAGCATTTCTCCAATCTATCAGTTACCAAAGATTTAGGTGATCTTCACAACTTTCTAGGGATAGAGGTTGTTCATCAAGAAGGAGGCTTGTCTTTATCTCAGAGACAGCATACTTTGCATATCCTAGAGGAGATTGGATTTCTTGAGTTCAAGCCATTTGGGACACCAGTAGGGTATTCCCCAGTCACCATTCAAATGATACAGATCCTTTGTTTGAGGATGTTACCAGGTATCGTTGCACTGTTGGCCATTTATTATACTTGACTCTTACACGTCCAGACATTAGCTTCACAGTCAGTCGGGCCAACCAATTTATGCAGAATCCCATGTACAGTTGTTGGCATGATGTATGTCTCATCCTAAGATATCTAAAGGGCACCCCAGGACGAAGCTTGTACTACCGTCCGGGTGACACTTTGGATCTTATGGCCTATTCTAATGTAGATTATGCTGGATCTATAGAGGATAGGAGATCTACGTCAGGTTTTGTTGTCTATCTTAGGGAAAATCTTATTTTATGGAGAAGCAAGAAGCAGAGCGTTGTTGCTCGCTCTAGTGCAGAGACAAAGTACAAATCCCGCATGTGAGATCATGTGGATGGTAAGTTTTCTGCAAGATCTGGGAGTGCTAGTTGATACTCCAGTGCCTCTTTACTGTGATAATAAATCTACCATATATGTTGCCTTTAATCCCATTTTTCATTAGCAAATGAAGCATATAGAAGTTGATTATCATTTCATATGAGATGCCATTTTAGAGGAAGGATAAGTACCCCGTATATTTCTTCTGAGTTACAACTAACTAACATTTTTACCAAGCCCCTTAAAAAGAAACAACTTCAATTTTTGAGTGACAAGTTAGAGCTTATTGACATATATGCCCCAACTTGAGGGGGAGTGTTGAGTTGTAAGGGGGTATTGGTATTTTTCTTTATCATGAGGAGGTACTTATGTAGTTAACACGGTCCTCTTTATATAAAAGAGGGTTAGAGTTTCTTTAGGAGGCTAATGAAATCATTTGCTTCAACCTAGGTATTACTCTTTTTTTAAAGAAAAGCAATCATAATCCTATTTATAAAAATAGAAAATGAAAATTCAAATCCCAATCAACCAAAGATGTAAAACCCAATCAAATTCTAATTATCTCTAAAATAAAATTTGTCACATATGACAACAAATAACTTGTCATGCAAGCCAACCAAACACCTAAAACCTAAGTCCATGGTGTCCGACTACTTGGACTCCTACTTTCCACATGACCAAGGTGTCACGTCGACTATCTACATGGTGACTTTATTTTCACACTAACATGGTTCATAAACAAAGTTTATAATACAACTCGACATTTATGTGAAACGATACTTTCTGGAAATAGTGTAATAATTGATTGAGTAAATTCCAAATATGAAAGACAATTTTCTAAGAGAAAAAGAAGCGTGCAGGTACAGCAATATCTTCCACAACGAGTAATGTTTTGAATTGAAAATTTGGGGATTAAGATCACTTAATATGAATACATTATGCACCAAATTTGAAACCAATCCGATACTCCTAACACATACATCCAACAAGGTTGAATTTCATGACACTTAGGTCGTAAAAAATGAGACCCCTTTGATGTATGTGCTAGAAGTGTTAGATTGGCTTCAAATTTGGTGCATAACATATTCATATAAAGTAATCTCAATTCCTAAATTTTCAATCTAAAACATTACTTATGGTGAGAGATATTGCCATAGTTACGTGCAGGTCACCTACATGCTCCCAGCCTTCATTTTCTAAAGTAACTTTTAACATATACGGTGGTTCCATCAACGATAATAATAATCCCATGGGCATGATTACGTGGTCATTTAGTATCTTACTTTATACACACACACACAATGATTTTGTCAGGCCCTGCAACTAAACTAAAGAATTGTGTTGCATGATATCCGTGAAACTTTCTATCTCTTCGATTTCATTGCTAATCAATACAATAAGTAATATGGGTAGTAGGATCAAACCCACATCATTAGCATGGAAGGCTAGGAGTCATAGTCAATGTTGGCTAATCATTTGCACACATCTAATTCAAAAACAAGCATGAAATTTTGGCTACATTTATCTCCTTTATTTTTGCAACGTACTTCCTCTACCCTCTCAAACCCTGATTAAATTCACGTATGGTACAATCTGGATTTCTTATGGAAATTACACGAACCCCATTGGTGTATAACTCTAAAGACTTAGAGCAACACATAATTGGCTCACCCATCCAATGGATCAGATCTATATTCGAAGGGCAATACATACCAAAAGGTTCAAAGAAGGAAACCATCAGTGGAAGTGGAAGAGCCCACCTGCTTTACCTTTGCGAAGCAAATGGCCCGATGGATGCAAAAGAGAAATGCACATTTGTGATACCTTAGTCGGAATGCATGGGATAGTTCCACCTACAAAAGAAAAGGCTTTGGTACAATTGATTGCAGGGAGCATTCTTCACCCTATTAGTGGCTTTATCTAAAATACAAGAATGGGGAAAGAAAGGGTTGACATATCGTCAAATCTGATTATGAATGAGATGTTTAAGCCCTACCTCCATATGGCCGTATTGGTCTTTTTTTACAACATATTGGTTTATAGTCATTCATAGGAGCAACACATGGATGTGCAGCAGGTCCTCCAACTACCATGCACAAATAAATCCTATCCAAAGTTGACTACATGTATATTTGGTGCAAATTCTATTGACTATGTGGGGCATACAATATCTGATGAATAGGAGTTTGTGAATCCAATAGTGATTGTCACCATCCATGACTGGCCATAACTAGAAACACCTCAACCTTTGTGCAAATTTTTGGGCTTCGTAGATCATTGTCAAAGGTTCATCTGTAGATTCAAAAATATTGCAGAACCTTCGTATCCATGCTAGGGGGTTCATCTAGACAAAGCCAAACACAGAGGTGTTTGAGAACCTCAAATCTATACCCTCGGCACTAGATTCTACAATGGCCAAACTTCCAACAACTATTTATTGTGGAGTGTGACACAAACGATGTTGGATTAGGAGCAGTTTTACCGCAATACTGCCACTCAACAGCCTCCTGCAATGAAGCCCTATCACCATCACAACAGACATTCTTGGTATATGAGGATTCTCGATCCTTGTTATCACCATCCAAAAATGATGCCCACATTTGCTCGGTTGGCATTTCACCATGTACATTGTTCACTGTAGTTATCGCTACAAATTGGAACAAAAGTAGCTTTCCTTGCAACAGCAAAAATTGCTTGCAAGTTGCTTGGTTTTCACTTCACCATTTAATACAAAAGGGTTCACATCTGCACACAAATTATCGCAATGCCCCAACCTTCAGTTCTATGCTATCTCTATTATTAAAGCAACACGGTTAGGATTACTCAAGGAAGGTCTTCTTAAAGATAAGGTTGCAACAAGGAGTGTTGCCACATCTTCCCAGGGGACCAAGGGAACTCTTGGCCCATCTAACATGGGTTGTTATACTTCAAAGGCCGCTTATATGTTAGCACCATCCTCTGATCTTGTCAATGTTCTCGTAGAGATTCATGTGACTCCTACTAGGGTTAGTCAACCTATGAAAAAGCACTGTGACAACTATGAAGGGACTTTTACTAAAGTGGCATGAAGCTAAAGGCTTTTATCCATGAATGCAACATTCATCAAAAGTTCAAGGCCAACAATTTGGAACCCACCGATCTCATACAGTCACTACCTACCCCACAAGCAATTTAGGAAGTTAACTATACAGACTTCGCCTCTCATGGCTATGCTGCTAGCATCTATCCAAATGTATTGACTTGGCAGCCTTAAACCATCCATGTGGTCCTTGTAGCTTGAAAGGACCTTTGTGTCTCTGTTGCCACTTGGGAGACTTATGAGTACCTTCATTGCACGTATCCGGGATGGTTCCAGGCCATCAAAGGTGATGGACCTACTGAAGGCAGGGGTTAGTTAGTACCTCTGCCACAGTTGGGTAGAACTTGCTGAGGTTTCAACCACATAGGTCAACAACAGAATACAATCAAGCGGCTATCATATGGATATTTCTCTTGATATAACACTTCTGTTATGATTGTTCCTTTTAATACTCTTTCTGTTATGGTGTTTTGTCCTGTAGTGAGAGCTTAGGCATTAAGGAGCAGGGAATCCCTGATTGGGACCACACCTGCTGCCTGCTTTCTAAACCACTGCACTGTCGTTGTGGTCAGCATTCCTACCTTCATGCCTGAAAACTATAACAACTGAAGAAGCTGGAGACCCTAAGAGATCAGGAGAGTCTAGGAAGGTTGGAAGCAACAGTAATCTTGAATGCCTATTTCCCCTACTCGGAGGGATCGTAGGTTCAGCCAGGAGTCTGTCGCTCCCTCCTCAACATTTGATGCAAGGGGCAATCAAAGGGATTTTTATCCAAACAAGTGAGATCAACGGTGAAAAGCCCCAAAGTATCCTTCTACCCCCCAAGTGAAACCCGAGAAGCTCAGATAATCCGCTGCTCCTTTCCACTTCAGGAGAATAAGACTCTCACCAAGAAGTTAACTTTGACTCTGCCTTGACCCTTTTTTTCTTTCTGTGTGTGTGTGTGTGTGTGTGTGTGGCCCCCGGTGAAATGGGTAATTACTTAGTCATATTTGTCAGAATACTAGGAGGCAATCCTCTACATGAATGAAATCTCACAGTAACCACGAATTATCACACCACATCACCAAGCTTCACTTCACCACTCCGTACCGACACATAGAAACACGAACATAGACCGTTTCTCTTATCAGCATCAGCTAAATGAGATGGAAAGAAGCTAAAAAGCACTCACATCTTGAACTAGGTGGGCTATGATGTCCGCGAAAACTGACGCGACTTCCTCCGCGGCTACCGGCTGCTGCCCAGAGAATTCCGCGGAGTCCAGCGCCACCTTGCACTTCTGCAGAGGCAAATCCCCGCGGACCTGCCGAAAACGAGAACGGAAACAAACCACCAATCGCATCAGAAAGGGTTCACCGGTGGAGTAGGGAGAGTATTCGTGGTAGGAGGGAGGTGTTATACGAGAGCCCAGCAGAGCTCGTAGACGAAGCGAGGCATGGGGACGCGCCCGGGGAGCTTGAAGCCCGCGGAGGCCGTGGTCTTCCACTCGCGGAGGGCGTCCTCCGTGATGTGCTTGAAGTCGGGCGGCTGCAGCGACATGGCCGGGAGAAAGGTGGGGGGGGGGGGGGGGGGGGGTTGTGGGGTGGCGCGCGGGGTGTGGTAGTAAACCCTAGGGCTTTCGAGGGAGTGGGAGCGTGTGTCTAGGGTTTGACTTGGGGTGTGGAAAGGGGAGAGGAAGGAGATTGGAGATTGGGTGACTGAGGAGGGTTTGGACGGGAAAGGGTTGCGGAGGTTATCGCCCGCCAGGCGGAGGTAATCGAACGGAGGTCGGGGGTTATTCTTTTGTGCGTGCGGGGAAGAAAACATGTACGGACAATTATTATAAATAATTAATAAATCGTTATGGATGAGGCTGAAGTCCGCAAATAAAACGGACACATTAAAAGCCACTTTTAATTAAAAAAAAAAAAAAACGTGTTGAGTTGACATATAATTAAAGTTTACTTTAGCTTTAGAAAAATCACCTAATTTTACTTACCTAGAATAGAATATATTTTATTACTATTATGGTTGAAGTTCCTCTAGTTATTGTTATTAGAATTTTTATTTTTAGAATCGAAATAATTGATAATATAGAGAAAGAAATATTAATTTTTAGGAAATATCTTTTCATTACTACAATACATAAAAATAAAAAATACATCACCACATTATGTACAAAAATATATCCATTATCACATGTACTTCACATCCACAAGAGAAGGGGTACATAATTTTTCCAAAAAAAAGAAAACCTTATGGGTTCCTTTCAAAAAAAGATGTAAAATACATCACATGTATTTCACTTCAAAAGAAAAAAAAGTAAACATCTCCTATGACTTCTTTTTCCTCTTCCTCTGATATGCCTTCAATAAGTCCTGAGGTGAAATGAACTCGATCTGCATCTTAATGTCAATGTTCTCAATTTGAGACCCTTTAGGACTGGTAAATAACAAAGCTCAAGGTAGACTATGTGAACCATGCAAGGAGTCATGTGTAACATCTCCAAGGTTTTCTCCATCTCCTTGTCTCTTCTATGGCATTAGTGAAGTAGTTGGTGCAATATTTACAATCATAGTTGAGGGAGTAACCAAAGCAATCTCTCATCCATCTCCCTCTAGTTGAGTATTGCTTTCCTTATGAGGCTCACCTTCCACCTGAGTATCACTATCCTCATAAGGGTTGCCTTTCACCTAAATATTGCAATCTTCAGGAGGGATCTCCTTCCAACTAAGGATCGTCGTCTCTGTCTGCCATCTAAGGCTCTCCCTCCTATTGTTGTATATGAAGCTGATCCACATGAAGTTGTTGTGCCTAACTTTGTGCAGCTTCACATCTACCAACTCCTTGCCTCCTACGTGCTTCTCCTCATCCTCACACTTATCCTTGTCCATGTCCTCAGCCATGTCCACGAATAGCGACAATGAGATCCACAGCACCACCATTGACATCATCTTTCTCGTCGTCATCCAAAGGGTCACGAGCTGGTACCTCAACAAATTGGCGAAAAATCTCAAACTCTAATATTTGCTTCGCCTCTTATACTATCAATCTGATCGCAAGCATCTTTTGGTTGTTCCTACAATGTTTTACAACTCCATCCCATCTCTTAAGCTGAAATCAAAATAGAATTGTTAAATTTTTAATATTGGTAAAATACAAAAAATTTTAAGAATGTTAAGATTATTAATGTGTAAATCTCACTCCATAGTAACTTGTTGTTTTACGTGGCGATATCGTGTTTTAAAAGATGTTACGTTGCAGTATAGTTGAAATCGTGGCGAAAACAAATAAAAATTTATTACTCGAAAACCTAGGTATCCGAGGTCAAACACAGGGAGCAAATTGGTATTTTAAAACTAAGATCACAATCTCAAATTACTCAACAGATAATGTTCAACAATAATATCAATGCAATGAAAGCTAAAAAGATGCACAAAGAATGTTCTCTCTTCTCTGATGTCTTCTTTCCTTGTGAATCAGACGTCTTAAACTTGCATTGCTACAGTGTTTTGCCTTCTGATTTTCTCTCTTCTGCCTCTTGCTCTTCTACTCTCTTTGATTTCTTTCTTTCTTCTTTCTTCCTCAGCCGCACCTCTGCTACAGTACTTCTCCTTTCTTCTTCTCTACCTCTGTCTGTCTTCTTCTTCCTTCTTTCTCTTTTTCTGCGGCTAAGTCCTCCAACTTTGGCCTCCTTCAACTGCGCCTTCCTCTTCTTCTTCTTTCTTCAGTAGCTGCCTCCTCCTCCTTCTTCCTTTCCTTGCACAGCACAACAAAACCTACCCCTACCCTCCCCTGCGTCACTCTCTCTCTATTTCTCTCTTCGCTCTCTCAAAGCCAACCGGGTAAACGGGTCAGATTACGCATGCTCGGGTCCAGGGGCACCGGCATGGATAGTGCGCGAGGAATGCAGGGTAAACGGATCAGCCAGGTCCTCATAGGAGTGGCCGCGGACGAGACAAGCGTGGGTGAGGGAACCTCACCCTATGACTTGAGGTGTTAAGGAAAAAACACAAAAACAATAAAAACCACACACCTGAGCTGGGCATTTCCGAGGTGGGACTAAAGTCCCCCCGCTTCTTCGCGTGCCCGCAGAGAGAACTCTCGTGCAATTGGGGCAGCTGCATTCGATGACACCCTTGATTGCTGGGTGCGATTGGTTCATACAAGGGTTCCACGCACCTGGGTCGCGTTTGCCTGGAGTGGGACTACCTGGAGCTTGCGAGCAAGCTCCTTCACGCCTTCGCCAATGGCGGAAGAGGGTTGAACCAGCACTTCACAAATACGGCCTCGCGGCCCTATCAAATCACTTGGGGAGCTTCGCCGTGTCATGGCGAAGGTGAGGCGCGGGGTGGCGTGACGCAGAATGGCCTAGGCGTGCGTGCCTAGGGCGAACTGCGGCCGTGAAAGTGTGTGTGTTCGGTGGACACTTAGGGAGGTGTTGGCAGTCGATGAAGGGGTGGATGGTGATCAGTGAGTGATGGCAAAGGTTCTGAGGAAGGTGGTGAGGCTTGCGGAGGAGAGGAGCGACAATTTCACCTCGCCGGTGGTCTGCCGGAGGTGGAGAAGGTGATGGTGGCCTGTGGTGGTCGGTGCGTGATAGTAGAAATTGATAAAGGGAAAATGAAGAGGGGAGAAATAGGAAGAGTTTTTACCTAGCTACGTGGACGAAGGGGGCAGGAGGCGGATGGCTCGTTCCTACCGTCACCGGAGACGAAAACCCTGAGGTGAGGATGACGGCGATGAGGAAGGGGTCGGAGGGGTGTGAGCGGGTATGGCGCGGCGCGGAGCACAGCGGAGAAGACTTTGCCACTGGTTTGGTGGCAGAGTGACGAGAGCAGGGAGGAGAGGTCGCCGGAGCCTACGGGCAGATGGCCAGAGATGGAGGGATGAATTTCAGGGGGTATCTGCGGCCAAAATAGGCTTGGAAGAAATTGCTGGATCTGGAGCTTCATTTATAGGCACAGGCAGAGGGCCTTGTGCTTGGAAGGCAAGCTTCCAAGCGCAAGACTCTCGCCGGAGGTCGCCTCGAGTACGATACCCATGCCTCTCGAGCGTTCGCACGAGAGGTATGGTACGAATCAGGGCATAGGAAGCTGCTCAGACGATAGGGGATTTCTCAGAGGACCCTTCTTTCAAATCTGAGAGCATCTCCCTGGGGAAGCGAGGAGAAATCCGCCTCGAAACTTCGCCGGAGGTATGGGTCCTCTGCTGCAATGGCAGAGGGACTGGAATGTAGAAAGTGACGAGAAGATAGGGGGTTTGTGCAAGGATTTTCAAAAGTTAGGGGTCAAAATGTAATTGGGTGGACTATTTTGCAAAGTAGGTCAAGATGACCTTCCCTTAGGTCCAAATCTTGGTAAAAACCTAATTTTGGCCTAAGGAATCCAATGGTGAAGTTGTATTTTAGGCTTGACCGCATTTGACTTTACATTTTGCACAAAAATCAAAATTAGGTCAAATATTGAGCTAGGACCCCAATCTAGGTCAAAATAGGTTCAAAAGGTCAAATTGAAGGTTCTAAACCCTAGGGGATATTTTTCCATGAATTTTATAGGGTTTAGTTGATTTTTATCCTGACCAGAACCATATGAAATTAAGCGGGATTGTTTTAGGGTTACAGAATGTCATTTAATTCTTAAATCTCACAATAACCTTTTTCTGACTGAATTATCCCACTTTTTCTCTTATTAAGTCCAATTGACCTATGTTTATCCCCTGAGAAATCCCGTTGATGAACTATAATGATAAAATTACAATTTTATCCTTTGTTTCATGTTTTCTTCCCAGATTAGTGATCCCTTGAATTAGGCCTTTCTCTTGGTTATATAGGAGCTTTTGTTCTCTTTTCTAGGTCAAAAAGAGCTAATTAGGGCTCATGATGAGGTTCTCATCACTTGCCATGATGTCTTATGGATCTCCTTCTTATGTGATGATACCACGCGACATAATCATCTGTCACCATGGATCCACCAACATCTGGTGAGATAATTAGTTGAAGTTGATGTCTTCTTACATTCCACCCACCTATGTCTATTGCATAGTGTGATCTCTAGTCAATGTCTTTTTTTCCTCTAAGGTCAATAGAATGAAGTGTCTCATTCATATAACAATCACTAGGAAGATGATGAGAACCTCATCATAAACCCTAACTAGCACAATCTAACCCAGATATGTGAGAAAAAGCTCCTACATGACCCAAAGAAAGGCTTAACTCAGAGAATTCTGAGTTTAAGAATAAAACAAATCATAAGGGGTAAAACTGCAATTTCACCAATGCAGTTTGCAAACAGGGTAATTAAGGATCCAAACACAGGTCAAACAAGCTTAACAAGAAGGAAAGTGGGATGATCTGATTTAAAAAAGGGTTGTAGCAACTTCCAGGAATTAAATGACATTCTGTAACCCTAAAACACACCCACTTCAATTCACGAGGTTCGAGGCAGGATAAAAATCAACTAAACCCTATAAAATTCATATAAAAATACTCTCTAGGGTTTAAAACCTTCAAATTGGCCTTAGAAACATATTTTGACCTAAAAAGAGACCATGCCCAATTAATAACTTAATTTGGGTTTTTATGCAAATTGGCCGGTCAAAAATGGTCCAACCTAGAATTAAAATTCACCATTAAAATCCTTAGATTCAAATTAGTCTTGTATAAAAACTTGAGCCTAAGAAGAGACATCCTTGACCGACTTTACAATTTGGTCCTCTTTATTTACTTTCTGACCCTTATCTTTTGAAACCCTTACATTTAGGCCCCCAACTATTCATCATTCTTTGCATAACTGTCCTCCCTGCAACTTCTGTGCAGCACCATACTCCGGCGACCTTGCGCGGAGCATGGCGCCGCGCAGAGCAGGGTTGCTGTCCTCTAAAACAGGAGCGGGGTTCCCTGCGACGTCCTCTGTCACAAGGACCCGCCCACGATCTCTACCGACCACCATGCCTTCCGTGCGAACGCACGGAAGGCACGGGTGTCATCTCCGGCCTTACTCCGGCAAGGTTGGCCCCTCCGCACCTCGCCCCTCTCTGCGCGCCAAGCCCTTTATAAGGACCGGCAGACCTTGCCGGCTCTTTCAAGCTTCCTTTAACGGAGAATCACCCCCCTCTTCATCCCTTCTCCTCCGGTCAGAGAGCTCGAAGCTTCTGGCGAACTCCTCTTCCTCCTCGTCACTCTGCTGCTTTACTTGCAGCAGGGTTTGCCTTGCTCCATCGTCCGTGCCGAGCTGTACTCGTCGGTGCCCTCCGCCTGCTTCCTCGCCGCCGAAACCCTCCTCCAGGGCGTCTTCATCTCCAGCTTCGGTAGATACGAGCCGGCTGCTCTACCCTCCCCCTTCGTCAAATACTTAAGTAAATAGCTTCCTCTCAATTTCCCTTGCATTTCCCCCCTTTTAAACTGCCCTTTCGACCACTCGACCACCACTGTCCAGACCACCCTCTCCACCTCCGATCACCCCCTCCGGCGAGACCATCTCACAACCACAGACACTCCCGCACCTCGCCGACCATCCCACAAGCTCCCCCACACTCCACTCTATCGATTCCCCATCTCCATTCACTGCCAAACGCCACCCAACCACCCCCCGAACAAACCCACCTCTCCGGTCACAGGCTGACCTAGGTCAGCCTCTTCACGCACTCCGGCACCCCGCCGACCACCGCACAAGCTTCGCCTCACTCCGGCGAAGCTTCTTGCGCATTCGGACCGGGCCAAGAGGTCGTTGTTGAGATTTCAGGTGCGCGCCTCGCCGCCATTGCCGACGAGCTGCAGCAGCTTCACCTGCAGCTGCAAGCGCCCTCCAGCCCAGGTGCGCGTCCCAGGTCACGCGAGTTGTCTCTGCGAAGGCACTATTGAAGCGACTGGCTCGATCGTGTTTTAAGGGTTAATTACGTCGTAGTATAGGTGAACAAGCATCGTCAACAAATAAAAGTTTTATTACTCGAAAATCGGAGTATCCGAGGTCGAACACAGGGAGCAATTGGAATTTACTACTAATCTCAAGAATGTAATTGAACACTTTAATTACTCAAAACTTTAATTCAAATGTAAATGCATGAGTTTAAAAGCAATTATGGTAAAAAGAAAGAATTGGACGTCTGATCCCATGATCAGACGTCGTAAAAGTGTGTCCTTCCCTTTAATTCTTCTCTCTGCAGTGCCTTGCTTTTCTTCTGCCTTCTTTCTTTCTTCTCCTACAGTATCTCTCTCTGCTTCTTTTCTTCTGTCTTCGTCTTCTTCTTCCTTGGCTCTACTTCCTTCAGTTCTTCTTCTCTTTTTCCTTCGCCTCTTCCTTCTCTTTTCAATGGCATCCTTCCTTCTTCATTTTTGCCTCTGTTTGCCTTCTGCTTCCTTCTCTTCTTCCCTTGCTAGCAGCGGCCAAGTGTTCGCTTCACTCCTTCCTTCCCTGCACAAACACAGCAAAGCACAAAACCTAACCCTCTACCCACACCTGCGCGTATCTCTCTCTCTGTAAACCACTCCAAGGAAGCTCTCCAAGAGCCGGGTTAACGGATCGGATAGCATACCCGTGACCAGGCGCACCGACGAGATATGGTGCGCGAGGTGTGCGTGGGTAGTGTCGGGTCGGATCCGCCAGGTCTGCGTCATGAATCCGCGGACGAGGCGGGCATGCGATAGGTGAGGGACCTCACCCCATGTGCGTTTAGAGGCACTCAAGCCATGTGACAAAAACCATTTAAACCACTCCACCTCTTTGTGAGTCCACGATGTGGGACTAAAGGTTGCTGCCTTCTCTCGCGCGCCCGCAGCAGACCACGCCTTTGATTCCCTCAACTGCAGACTCTGTGGCGTCGCTCGCTGGACCAGATATCTTCGCAATGCCTCCCTGAGTGAGCTGCACCTGGAGCCTAGCTGTCCTGAAGCCTGGAGCAAGCTTGGAACTTCTTCGAGTCGTCGTCAATGGCGGCAGGGGCTGGAGAACTGTCAGACATGAAACGAGCCTCTCGGCTTAATCAGATCACCGGGGGACCTTCGCCTTGTCACGGCGAAGGTGAAGGGCAAGGTGGCAGGCCGCGGGGCGGCCTAGGCGTGCGTGCCTAGGTCTCCCTGTGGCCGGGTGGATGGGTGTGTTTGGGGGACTACTGTGGAGGCGTAGAGGGACAGTGGGTGGGCGGATGTTACTCAGTGAGGTGGAGGTTATGTGATGGTCGGCGAGGCGTGTGGGGCTGCGGAGCTATGGGCGCGACTCACCGGAGGGTGGCCGGAGATGAGGAAGGTGGAGGTGAACAACGGCGGTCGAGGGGTTTTTTATGAAATAAAATGAGGGCAATGAAAGAGGGGATAGAGAAGAAGAGTTTTAACCTAATTAAAGGGACGAAGGGGACGAAGAGGTGGACGGCTGTACCTGTTTTCGTCAGAGAAGAAGATGCCCAGTGGAGGAAGACGGCTGCGACGACGAGGCTGAAGCAGCGCGCGCGGGTATTGCGCGACGCAGAGGAGAATGAGGAAGAAGTCTCTGCCACTGGTTTTGTGGCAGAGCGAAGAGGAAAGGAAGGAGAGCTCGCCGGAGCCCGTTGGACACCCTGGCCGGAGAAGAAGGAGATGAATTTGAGGTGGAATCCGGCCAAGTCGAGCTGAAATTGAGCGACGAGGTTTTAGGGATCTTTTATAGGCACAGGCCATGTGTTCTGGAGCGTGGAGGGCAAGCATTCATCACAGATGGCTCATCGGAGAAGGAAGGTGGATACCCAAATCCCTCGTGCGTTCGCATGAGAGATTGGGATCAAATCAGGGATCATGACTGGCCTCAGATGGAAGGGAATTCCTCAGAGAATCTCCCTTCCATTTCTGGGAGGGGATCTTTGAAGAATCAGAGAGTATTCCCTCTCTAATCCTTGCCGGAGCAGGATTTTGCCCCAATAATGGTGGAAGGACCTGATTGCAAGGTTGGCGGGGAAGTTAGGGGACTCTCTGCGATGATTTTCAAAAGTTAGGGACCAAAATGTGATTTGGGTGTACTAAATTGCAAAGTAGGTCAAGATGACCTCCCCTTAGGTCCAAATTTTGGTACAAACCTAATTTGGATCTAAGGAATCTAATGGTGAAGTTGGATTTTAGGTTTGACCATGTTTGACTTGACATTTTACGTAAAAACCCAAATTAGGTCAATTGATGAGCTAGGACCCTATTCTAGGTCAAACTAGGTTCCAAAGGACAATTTGAATGTTCTAAACCCTAGAGGATATTTTTTCATAAATTTTAGAGGGTTTACTTGATTTTTATCCGGATCGGAACCTTGTTGAATTAAGCGGGTCTGTTTTAGGGTTACCAAATGTCATTTAATTCCTGGATTGCACATAAACCCATTTCTGATTGATTCAACCCACTTTTTATCTCATTTATACCATTTGACCTATGTTTTGTCTCTGAGAAATCCCGTTTATGTACTACAATGGTAAAATTACAGTTTTAACATTTATTTCATGTTTTCTTCTCAGAACGCTTATTCCTTCTATTAAGCCTTCTTCTAGGTTATATAGGAGCTTTTATTCTCTTTATTGGGTCAAAATGAGCTAGTTATGGCTTATGATGACGCTCTCATCAGGCACCCAGGCCTGCAGCAGGGGCAAAGGCGTTGCGGGCTGCTTCAATTGGCCGCCGGTCGCTCACCTGCGGGCGCCAATTTGGGAGGTGGGACTTTTGTCCCACCTCGGAAGTGCGTGGCCAAGCGCCCGCACTTAAATTGAAAAAGTGCCTAAGGCTAATCACCTTCGAACACAGGAGTCAGGTCCCTCTCCCGAACGCGGCGCGCCACGCGCTCGCTCTCCCTCGCCCGCGCTTACGCCCCGCTTGTCTGGGCAGGATTCGATTACCCAAACCGCGCACTCCTCGCCCACCACCGCACGCTGGTGGGCCTGGTCCCAGGCGCGATACCCGCACCAGATTATCCGTCTCTGGGAGAGTAGTCCTAAGAGAGAAATTTGAGTAAGAGAGAGACGCGGGGAAGGGTAGGGGTAGGTTTTGCTCTGACCCTTGTGTGAGCGTGCAGGAAGAAAGAAAGAAGAAGAAGGCAGGAAGGAAAAGAAGAAAGAAGGAAGGAGAGAAACAGAAGAAGAAGGAAGGCACTGTAGTAAAGCCACAGATAAGTCGTCTGAGCACAGCATCAGACGTCGGAATCACCACAGCTGCAGAAGGCAGAGAAGAGAAGAAGAAGAAAGAAGAAGAAGATCACCACCGCTGCCGGCTAAAGAAAAGAAGGAAAGAAAAGAAGAACAGAAGAAGTGGCAAAGAAAAGAAGAAAGAAGAAGGCAAGAAGAAAAAGAAGGAAGAAGACATCACCGCCAGAAAGAAAGAAAGAACAGAAGAAGAACAAAAAGGAAAGAACAGAAGAAAGAACAAAGAAAGAAAGAAGAAGAGAAACGGTCAAGGAAGAAGAAGAAGAAGAAAAGAGAAAGAGAAGAAGAAGAAGCCAAGATCTCCCTCCTTCTCTCTCTCTCTCATTTTTGTAACATAATTGAGAACTTTTTACTTCTAGAATTCTAGTTGCTCCCTGAGTTCGACCTCGGGAAAACTTTGTATTCCGAGTAAAAATTTGTAGTAATCTGGTAGTTGTCTTGTTACATACTACAACGACTGTAACTAAACTATAATAAACACAAAGACACAACAAGCCTTACCAGCGTTACCAGAAGACCATGTCGTTTACCAAACAGGCGCAAAACTCAATCAATAAAGTGCTCGACCACGTAAAAGTGCATCAATGGCACGTGAGCATGCCGAATCTCCCAGTCGACCAAACAATACCAAGGCAGTTGTGCTATGATGTATTTAGTATATGGCCTCAAAATAACCTAAAAGAAACCGAATGACTCAAATCACAGTTAATCTTGCTAAAAACTTATAACTTATAAGACACGCGTACAAATTTGTTATATTTGATTAGCAGTTTGTATGTGGAAAGCATCCCTATATAAATGCACAACATGCATGAGATACTTAGTAACCTCGAATTCTACATCCCAACGACATGCCAATGGGATCCCATTCCATTCTAAACAATGGTATACCATGGGGGCGATATGTGGAAATCACTCCCACACCCACAAATGGAGTAGAATGAAGCACCCATCAATTTGTTCAATAATGTTACATGTAGCTCTACAACACTTGTATGTCAACTACCTTAAGTTAATCTCATTGTGAATTACTTAAATTAAAAAAAAAGTAATTTCCTTTACAAACCTACTGTTGAGAGTGGAAAACTACGCAATTGAAGTTAGATTTGAAAAACCTGTCGTAGTTCAATTTGCGAAACAATCCGTCAACAGATAAAATTTTACCGAAATTCATAAAGAAATTCCGTATCAAACACAGGGAGGCTACGTCGATCTAAAATCCGCGATTATATATTTTTTGGTATTTTTGTTTGAAAGCGAGATAATTACAATGAAATTGATATAAACAATAAGAGAGATATATATATAGAGAGAGAGAACAATAACTTGATATAATAATACTATTTTTACAACTAGAAAGCGGGAAATGATTACAACTACAAAGCGGAAAATTCTATTCTGGAAAGCGATAAAAAGAAGGGAGAGAGATGTTATCCTCCTCGACGAATGCTTGGAGGACGAGCTGGACGGAGTAACGCCTAGAAGACGGAGAATGGAGTGGGAAGGAGGACGAAGCAGGAAGAAGTGGGAACAAGGTAGCACGTTGTCGTCGTTGCGGGATCCACTTCCAGAACGGGGGCGAGAAAACTTGGATTTGGCTCTAAAGTAGCATCCCGGGTGTGGGACAAGCTTCTCTTGAGCTTTGGAGAGGGAGAGAGGTGAAGGAAGGGATGAGAATTTCGTAGAGTAGGGGTCTCCCTTTATAGTTGCAAAGGATTGGGGGCAATTTAGTCATTCCATATTCAAAAACATTAAAAGATGGTCTTTAGTGACAGATTTATTCGTCACTAAAGACATGTCGTGGGCGACGTGTGTGCACGCCTCCTCCTCTCCCGGCCCTTAATGCAAAAGCACGTCCAAGCAATTGGACGGCTCAGATCGCTCTTCGCTCACTTCAGCTTCGCCAAACCGCGCACTCGTGCATGCGATGGAGCATTCGGATGCGCGTTAGATCGCGCGTAGGTGATCCGCGTGCCTTGGTGATGAGGCAATCAAATGAGGAAAGGCGTTGTGAGACATACTTCAAATTTGAAAGATCTTGACTGTTGGAGGTGGGTTTCAAGACGAGGGTAAAAGAGTAGTGGAAGTCATCTCAGCCAAGGGGCTCAACAGTTAGGAGGATGGAGGCCAAGTTGTCAGGCCTACGAGTGTCTTTGAAGACTTACAGGAAGCATATTTGCTAGGAACTGAGGAAGGATGAAGCATTGTCGGAGATTGCGGGGCTTGATAAAGAGGATGCAGGGAATTTGCTTGAGGCTGATTAGGTTGTTAGAGCTATACACTTACATACGATGCAACTAGAGGACCAGAAGGTAGAGCCGAAGTGGAAGACCAGGTCCAGGCATAAGTGGTTGGAGGGTGACTCTAATACTAGGTATTTCAACATGGCAAGTTCAAGAAGATGGAGAAAGAATTGGATAGAGAAGCTATAGGTGAATGGCAAGGAGTTCCTAAGTAGGGAAGCTGTACGGGTGCAGTTGTAGAGTACTATAGGGAGTTCACGGGCAAAAGGATAGGTGAGAGGTGGTTAAGAGCAAGGACACCAGGATTAACGATGGAGCAGGCAGATGGTCTTATTGTACCCTTCAGCGAGGATGAGATCTGAAGGGCAATTTGTGAATTGAATGTAGATGGCTTCCCAGGCCCTAACAGATTTCTGGTGCACTTTTACAAGGAGTTCTGGACATTGGTTAAGGAGGATGTCATGCAAGTTTTCCAGTTTGTGGATGTCAGCCAAGGTTTCAATAGAGTTAATAGGTTCTATATATTCTTGCCTCCAAAGAAGGATGGAGCGAAAGCTACTGAAGATTTTAGACCCATCATGCTGTCTAACGCTATAAATCTTATTGTCACCAAGGTTCTTGCGATCGAGCTGAGAGGGGTCTTGAATGGCATTGCATCAGTAGTGTAAACGGCTTTTGTCCTGGGTGTAATGTCTTAGATGGGTTTTTTATTGCCTCGGAGATGATGGCCTTCTGGAGGAGGGATAAGAGGAAGGCGTTCCTTTGGAAGGTTGATTTTAGTAAGGCATATGACTTGATCTAGTGGTCGTTTATTTGGGCATCCTTGGTAAAGAGGGCCTTCCTTTCTTGATTGTTGGATTGGATGAAGAGGTGTATGACGATATCACCAATTTTGATTTTTATTAATGGGAACTTGATAGGTGGATGGATACAAGCTAAGAAGGGGGGGTTGGACAGGGGTGTCCTTTGGCACTTATGCTTTTCATTCTAGCCGCGGATGCTCTGATGAGATCCATTGCTATTATCTGTGATAGGGGTCTAGTTAAGGGGTTCTCAGTAGGGGATGGAATGCTGTTACTGGTTCTTCAGTATCCTGATGATACTATTTTCTTTGTGGAAGGATCAGAGGTTGAAGCACGAAGAATGCACCTTCTTCTGGAGTTGTTTGGTAAGGCTTCTGGTTTGCAGATTAATTTCTCCAAATCAACTTTTATTCCAATTTAAATGTCACTTGAGGAGGTTGTAGGGTGCAACTTGGAATTGTATATGGTAGAGGGTAGTTTACCTATTTCCTGCCTTGGTCTCCCTTTGTCTGATAGACAGGAGGGTGCTGATTCAAGAATTGGTGCCTTTGATTGATAGACTAGATAGGAGGCTGTTAGGGTGGGCCTTCAAGGTTCTGTCTAGAGGGGGAAGGTTGGTGCTTCTAAAGGCAGTCTTGGCTTCTATGCCTTCCTACTTAACATATGTCTTTAAGCTGCCAAAGAAGGTTGAAAGGAAGATCTCCAGCTTGAAGATGGATTTTTTTTGGATGAACTATTGTTTCGCAGGGAAAGGAGTGAGGATGGTGGCTTGGGAGGAGGTTTGTAATCCATTGAAGGAAGGAGGTTTGGGGGGGAGGGAGCTGGGGAGAATGAATGACAATCTTCTGACTAAGTGGTTCAACAGGTTATTCGAGCGGAGGAGGGATCTACTGGGAAGAGTCATGCAGGCTTGCTATGGGAACTCCATGATTTGGGACCTTCTGACATATCCTCAGAGTGGTTTGAAAGAGTGATATTCATTTTCGTTGAAAACTTTAACATAAAATGTCATGTCGTTATAGTTCGTTGCGTGATAGAAAATCGCTTTCCAAAAATATTTAATAATTTAAAACTAACCACGAAGAGTTAGGTCGTGTCCACAGGGAGGAAATAACCTTTTGAATTAGTGAGTAGTGACTCGTTTATTCGGGAATCTCAATGGATCCGCCTATTCTTTAGTGCAACTCATTGCCTTCATGAATTCTCTTCCTAAGCAATTAATTAAGACTGTAGGTGTTTAAATGCAAAATAACCAAAACATAATATTCTGTTAAGTAGTGATCTTGGTAAAAGAAATCAATGTAAAGATTAATCTTCAATAAAAGATACCTAGTTTATTGTAATTAATATCCCAATCATGACATAAATGAAATCATCTGTAATTCGAATAAATTAGAGGGACATTCATGTAAATCTAACAAAATATAATAATAAGATAAATAAGTAAATAGTGATCTTCAATGGCATTTGATGGTAAATAGTAATAGGATGAGAAATAGAGGATTCACACTCTCTCTTCGTCCCGCACGGAGAGGAGGACGGCGGTCGGAACTGCTCTGGGGGAAGACACTTCTCGATGAGGGCTACGTGATGACGGTGGAGGCACAGTCGGAGGTGGCCGAACGGCGAGGAACGTCGGCAACGGTGAAGCCCACGCGAGCTACTGTGGCTGCGAGCGCGGGCCGCGCGTGGCTTTGGTGCTTGGCGGTGCTCGGCGTCGAGCTTTGGCCATTGGCGAAGGCTCAGCGTAGTGGCTGCGTGGAGGGGGGAGGGGCGGCTTTAGGTTCCTTTGTGTGGAGCTTCAGGCGGTTGAAGAAGAGGAAAATGAAAAAGGAAGAACAGGCGGGTGGGGGGTTTGGGATGTGGAAGGTGGAGTTGGCTTGGGTGTGCGTAGTCGACGTGGAGTGCAGGTGCGGTGTTGGCAGTGGTGGTTTGCTCTACGGGTGTGGTTGATATGGTTGCGGAGGTGGTGATGCATGCTGTCACCGTGCACCACTGCGGTGATGGAGGTTGATGGCAGTGGAGAACGCCTACGCCACAGTGCTCGCTGGTCCACGGTGCGTGCCTCCTTCACAGTGGAGAGGAAGGAGAAGGTATTCCCTACCAGGGGAGAAGATGATCGCTTCCTCTTTGTTGGCCCGCTTTAAAATCTCTGCAGTCGACTTCTGCAACCACTCGCGAAGATTGCGAGTGGCTGGAACCGACAGATAAGTTCTGTCCGTTTAGCCATTAGATGTCCGATAAAAATATCAGACATCTTAAAATGTTTGGTTAGCAAGGAGTCCACGCTAGAGGTTCCAAACGTCCAGAGTAGATTCCAGACGTCTTAAAATGGGACTTTGGACATTTGATTGCTGCATTCACGTGTCTTGTACCTAGCATGCATCCACCAAATAATTATCATAACATATCATATGTTATTAAGCGTAAAATTAGAGCATAAGATGATACACAGACTATGTTGCATTCCCTCTTAATTCCTAATCAAATATTAACTAAGAATAACTAATTAAAGAGTACTTAAGCCAAATAATAGTCCACAAAAGTGGACTTATCATGGTTGTTCCCATTTCTGTAAAGGATTACCTTTGGTTGTACCAAAGTTGCAATCCTTCTTTGTTCCATTTATTGGGGCGGGTGATATGTTTCACTTCTTGGTAGATGACTGGATGGGACAAGGAAGGTTGAAGGATTGATTTTTGAGATTATATGTGATGGTTGCTTGTAAGGAAGTCAGTGTGGTTGAGTGTTGGGAGGAATCATGGTGACCTTTCGTAGGAAATCTGTCTGATTAGAGGATCGGAGAACTCCAAATATTATTGCAGGAGTTGGAGGGCATTAGGCTGGAAGGTGGTAATGATGCTTTCATGTAGGAAGAGGGTGAGTTCTCTGTAAAGGAGATCATAGAAGGTTGGGCGATGGTGGGCTGGTGACGAATTTAGATCTCAGGGATTGCAGACAAATATGGTCAGCCTCTTATCCATTGAAGGTCATGATCCTTAGGATGTTAAGAAATAAAGAATGTAAAATCGTAACATAAATATCAAAGTATAAACAATGAAGAACGCTTAGGTTTACATGGAAACCCCACTTATGAAAAGTAGGGAGAAAACACGGGAGAAGGCCCCGATAGGGCTGATATGATTCTATTTTTCTCTCTTAAAGGTAAATGAAGCGGGTACAATGCATATTTATATGCTCCCACACCACACTTCATTCCACTATGTGGTACTAAACGTACCACTACAACACACCCCCATCTCTCAATACTCTCTTTGAAGCTGGAGCATGGAATGCTCAAGTTGTACAAAAGAAATCCTCATTCTACATAGCAAAACACAACACACAACTCAAATGATGCTACCGGGTTACTGCTTCCTTGCATCCCATGTCACCAGCTTCCTTGCATCGTCATTCTTGCTTGTATGCAAGTATAGGTCGGAGTTCGGATAAGAGTCACTGAAGTTGGTGTCTGTGCCCTCCATTTTGAAGACCAAGAGTCTCATATGGAGTACACTCTGATGCTTGTGCCCTCCATTTTGAAGATTCTAAGAGTCTCATATAGGGTACAATTTGATAAGTTCTTACACTCTCCCTTTGTCCCATACTCGTATGGGATAAGAAATAAACATAGAGAAAAATAGAATATAGAGAAGACCCATCTTCTTATCTTTTTTTTATACTATTTTTCCTTTTTTTTATTTCCTTTTCCCCCTTGTTTTTGATATTTGTCTTCTACTTTTTTTTCCCTTCTTCCTTTTTCCTTTTCTTTTCTGATGCTTTTTTATTTTTCTCCTTTGCCTTTTCTACTCCTTTACAATACTAAAAAAATATCCAAAGGAAACCTAAGGGTAAAGAAGACAAAGCTCAAATAAAAAAGGCCTAAAAGATACTATTTGGATGTGGAGAAGATGCCACGTGGCAGCAACAGTAGTAGCCATCTGGCCCCCATCAAGACCAGTTGCAAGGGGTCCTCTTAGATTAGATTTGGTGCACCAATATTGATGCTTATTTATTTTTAGTAAATTAGTTTTTTTAGGAATTAAGCTGTAGGATTTTATTTTGTTAAGAGATACAATCTTTTCAAATGAGAGAAGATTTTATCTCTTTAGGAAACATGATTATTTGTTACTTTATTTGTTGGGATATGTTCTTTATATAAATAGAGAACCTCTCCAAGTTATTTCTTTGAGTCAATGAATTAATTTTTTCCATCAACTCCAAGGCTACCAACTCTTTCCTCTCTATGTTACTGTTCACGTGAACTGTACCCATACTGTTCAACGTGAACAGTAATAGCCAGCCACCAACAGATTTGTCAGCCACTGCAGGTCGGTCTTCTCCCACTGCCGGCTACACTGCTGTCCCCTTGAGGAGGCTATCGTACTCCCTGTTCACTCTCCCACGTGGGAGAATAATCCTTGCCACCTCTGTTAGACTCCTCCATGCTTTGCTTTCGCACCAATTCTCAACATGGTATTATAGCGGTAACGTTCCAGGCAATTGTTCTCTAGGCCAACGTTCTTCCCGACTCCAATCCAAGTTCTTTCCGATTTCCTCATCATCCTCCACTCAGGTTGAAAGTCAACGTTCTTTCTGGCTAGGCCAAAGTTCTTCTCGACCCCAACCAGAGCCGAAGTTCTTTCCAGTTTAAACTATCTTGGAGGATGGGGTGAAATAAGAGATACAAGTTTTCAGTGAAGAAAAGAATATGATGGGGCGTATAGCCTCACACGCAAAGAGCAAGTCATCGGCATCCCGACCTTCGACTTTAGGGGGAGTGTTGGGACGTGGAGAAGATGCCACGTGGACACTACCATGTGGTACTAGCAGCAGCAACCATCTGGCCCCATCACGACCAGCTGCAAGGGGTCCTCTTGGACTAGATTTGGTGGACTAATATTGATACTTATCTATTTTTAGTAAATTAGTTTGGTTAGGAATTAAGTTGTAGAATTTGGTTTTGTTAAGAGATAAAATCTTTTCAAATGAGAGAAGATTTTATCTCTTTAGGAAACATAATTATTCGTTGCTTGATTTGTTGGGATATGTTCTCTCTATAAATAGAAAGCCTTCCCAAGTTATTTCATTGAGTCAATGAATTAATTCTTTCCATCAACTCCAAGACTCTCAACTCTTTCCTCTCCTCTCTATGTTACTGTTCACGTGAACAGTACCCATATTGTTCAACGTGAAAAGTAATAGCCAGCCACTAACAGATCTGTCGGCCAAGCAAGTTGATCTTCTCCCACTGCTGGCCACACTGTTGTCCCCTTGAGGAGGCTATCATACTCCCTGTTCTCTCTCTCGCACGTGGGAGAATAATCCTTGCAAACTCTACTAGACTCCTCCACGCTCCGCTTCCGCACCAATTCTCAACAGATACCTTTCGAAAATCACGTTAAACCTCTAATTTCCTTCCCTGTCTTCAATCACCACCAGCATCTTCGAAGAAAAACATGGAGGCGCATCTTTGCTATCGAGCGCTGTCCTCAGCGCCTACGTTGGTGGTGAAGATCTCACCACTTCATCTTGATCACCATCTCCACTTCTGCAACACCTCCAATAGTTGATGCTTTCCCACGATCTCGTCTCCGCTGCCATGACATCTCCTTTTCTTGCGATTGGGTTCAAGATCAACGCTGCCAATCACAACACCACATCGTCACCCACGATCTCTCAACCTCGTGTGTGCCCCAAAATTACCAAAATTGTTGCCTTCTTTGATGTTGCGTGAGATTGGATCTCGTGCAATCTTCTCCAACTTTGCTTGATCTTGCGCGAGATTGTCGCCACCATGATCGATGCCTGGAGCTCTCGCGAATTGTAGCCCATTGCCATTGCTTCTTTGCCTCGCCTCGCAACCGCTGCTAGTGCTTGATTCTCCTTCATGTGCCTGCCACGATCTCACCTTCGCCTTGTGCTTCTGCTAAAGCGATGATGGAGGCGATATGTGCATTGCCACGTGTGCCTCACGTTCTTTGCACTGCCATGCGGGATGCTGCAGCACCACCCTACCTCCTTCCTCGATGGCAGCTCCACATGCAGCCTCACCATCACAAGGCTCCTGTCAATGCATGCGCTCCTTTAGATACTGCAAGATGCCCTTGTTGGCATCTCCTTCAAGAACACAAATAGAGATATAACAATAATAATAATTTTTTAAACAAGATAACCCAAGATTGACTTGCTCTGATACCATGTTAAGAAATAAAGAATGAGGAAACATAACATAAATAACAAACCCCACTCACAAAAAGCGGGGAGAAAACCATGAGGGAAGGTCTCGATAAGGCTAATATGATTTTACTCTTCTCTTTCAAAGATAAATGAGGTGAGTACAATGTTGATATATAGGATCCCACACACATCACACTTCATTTCACTATGTGGTACTAAATCTACCACTACAACACGCCATCTCTAAACATAGGAGGGGTAGAGTTATGATGAGAACTTGGAGGGCTAGGTGGGTGTCGAAGGCAGAGAAGGCTTGCCCACTTTGTCTCGTAGCAGATGAAGATGTCAATCACTTAGTTTTTGGATGGTCCTTTTCCTCGTGGGTCTAGAGTCAGTTTTCCTTTCAGTGGTTATCCTACATTGGCTTTGCCAACTTTTGGAGGTCATTTAGATATGGGAACCAAAATGGTGGGAATAGTGTGTTTTGGATGAGGAAGGAGAAAGGGAAGGTCTTGGTAGTACTCTAGGGCATCTGGCTTGGAAGGAATGCTGCTATCTTCAGGGGTTAGGCCCTCTACACTTGGAATTTTGCTGCTTATATATCTTCCTTGGCTAATTTGTGGGCCTTTAGCATTTGATTAATGAATTTTTCAGGTGGTTATCAACCACATAACTACCCTCTCTTTTCAAAAAAAAAGAAAGAGAGTTGGCTTGCATCTCCGCATATGTGATGGGATGCACTTGAATCGATCACCAAATCTATGTCTCCTAATGACACATGTTGCACAAGCTAAAGTTGTACCTAATGGGCCAGTGTAGGCTGTGTTAGCTCTTACGGGCTAAAGTTATTTATGTTATACTTTGTTATTTTTTGAGTTGTAGTATTTTATTTATTTGAGGAGAGTGTATGTGTTAGGAAATAAATCAATTAGGAATATCCGGTTAGGATTTACTATTTTTAGGTTTTTGTTGGTTTCCATGTTTGCACTTGCCTCTCTTTATATAAAGAGGGCTAGGGCCTCTCCTTTGAATAATAACAAGAAATATTTCCCCTTCAAAAATTCTCTGCAGGTATCAGAGCTGGTTTGATTGTGTGGGAAAAGAGAAAAGAAGAAAGGGGAACGAAAGCCTAGAGGGGGGAGGCCTTTCAGAGGTGTTGCTGACCTTCGACGAGACACCAGAGAGGCTTTCTCGCCCTCCTTTCCCTACTACTTCGTCTTCTTCATTCCTTGTCATCGTTACTATCATCGCCAGGAACCATCACGAGGGGCATCGCACAGCCCACGCTCGTCAACGCTTGCACACTCGCTGCCACAGCCTCAAACGGCCAGTTGGGCATCGCACAACCCTAGAGATGGTAGCGGAATCACCATGAGGGGCATCAGATAGTTCACACTCGTTAACACCAACATGCTCCGCCACGTCCACTGCAGCGTCACCGTTCTCATCGTGGACGACCCATGGCGGTGGAGGCCCATGACGCTAGGAATGGCACTCACCAGCGAGAAGTGTGAGCTCTTGTCGCCACCTTCGGTGGCCATGATTCTCAAGTCGGTCTCCATCCTCGAAGGCATCTCCAGGAGGTATAGCGGCAGAAAGAGGAGGATGAAGTGCAAAGGAGTGGGACTCTGCTCTTTAGGGTGAACGGTGATTGTTTTAGGGTTTAAGAAAAAGGGTGGGTTATTTGCTTATTAAGTCTAGTTGTTTTTTCAAGTTTATATTTTAGTGTCTTGTTTTTAAAGGCCTTTGTGTGTAGCCTCTCAAGTTCTAAGTTTATTTTTGTTTGGGTTCTTATATGTTGAGTGGAAGACGCAAGAATTAAAGATGGGGGCCACCTCAAGATGTCAAAGTTCGGGTAGCACTCTCACACACATTAAGGGAAACCAAGTGTTGACTGGCTCTGTGAGGGCGTACAAGAATGGGCACCTAGGGTTGAAGACATGAAGAGCAGACTACCACGTTGATGAGGGTGGATCTTCACTACCTTAAGGATCCAAGTCTTTATCATCTCCCGCATCTCGACTTGCAGGGGAGTGTTAGGAAATAAATCAATTAAGAATATTTGATTAGGATTTATTATTTTTAAGTTTTGGTTTGTTTCCATGTTTGCCCTTGCCTCTCTTTATATGAAGAGGGCTAGGGCCTCTCCTTTGAATAATAACAAGAAATATTCCCCCTAAAAAATTCTCTACAGTATGTAATTTCCACCTTTATATATTGAGAGGTGAGCTATGGAACAAGAATTAATTTGATTCATTTCTTTTAACTTGGTATTAGAGCCACAGTCTTAGGCCGAGGTCCGATACCCACCTTGATTCTCGTACCTCCACCAAAAAAAGAAAACCCTAACCCCCTAGTGAGGCCTTGGAGGACACTACCACCACTGCCAACCCCTCTTGGCTGGCCGGTGGATCACCACAAGTTTCTCCTTACCTTGCAACATCGCTAACGACTAGCCCTAGCGCTGCCCCTAGTGCCGCCTAAGGCCCAACATCACCTCTTGCTAGGTCTTGCGTAGCCCCTAGCATTGTTCTTGAGGCCCATCATCACCTCCTGCTGAGTCTTCGGAGGATGGTGTGCCACTGCAACAGTGCTTGAAATCCTTGGTGCCGCTTCTGTTGGTTGGTAGATGCTGCAGCACCACCGATTTGAGGTTGCTCCAGTGGTTGTAGCATCATCTAATTTTATTGCAGCACTGGTGGAAGCGTCACTAGATTTGGGATTAATATCTCTGTTGCCTACTAGACTGATGTGTAGGGGAGTCTTCCAAGGCATACTGCAGGTGTTCAATCTTGGTCGTAACGTAGATCTAATGGTTTGACTTTTAATTTTTCTGCCAACAGAGATTGTGTTTGTGCTTTAGTTTTAGCAAGATGGCATCTGAGAATTTTTCTGAGGTGAAATTGGAGCACATGTCTGAGTTTGGGGTGTACGAGAGACTCGATTTTGGTTCCATGGTGAAGCTAGGTGGAACCAATTGCACCCAATGGTTACAGATATGTTTCGTGATTGTGAAGGGTCATGATGAGGAGCATACTTTGCGTCGACCAAAACCATAGGAGAAGAAAGTCCCTATTGCTAAGTGTCAGGCCTTTGCTGTGATAGAGGGATCACATGACACGGTTACTATTTCCAGGAGTGAGACACTGCTTCGTGCATCTAGTCAGCATGGTGCATCTTGAGCAGTTGTGTTAGGCTCGGGCAGAGGAAGCAAATGGTTGGTTGACTCAGGCATGTCTTAACACATCTGTGGTGATGCAAGACAATTTTCTAATATTCATTCAGTTCCTTCAAGCAAAACTATGTAGGTTACTGATGGGTGGCATTCCTTTATATCTAGTAAGGGGGAGGTTCGTGTGATTCCACATATGCAATTGGAGAATTTTTTTTGCCACCTGATTTACTACTGAGTCTATTCTCAGTTAGTTGGATTACAAAGGAGTTGAACTATAGAGTAGTCTTTGATGCAATTTCGCTTACGTTTGAGGTTGTTCTCATAAGATGCACCATTGGGTGTGGTCGTGAAGAATGTGAAGTCTAGCGTCTTTTATAGTCACCTTATGCAGGCCATGTTTCTCTCCCATTAAGAGGTGCCTCCAACTACCTGTGACATATTTGGTTTGGTCATCTCCCACTGCCAAAACTTCGGAGGATGCTGCCACAGATTCCTCCAACTGCTACCTTCTAATGTAATGTGTGTTAGGTTGGGAAACACCATAGGAGTACCTTCCCGAGGAGTCAACATCGAGGGTCACAAGCCTTGTTCCAGTTGCTTCATATGGATATTTGGGGGCCTAGTAGGACTTCAGATCATATGGGACACATATACTATCTTGCTTGTGGATGATTTCTCCCATCTCAGTTGGATATTTTTGTTGAAGGCCAAGTCTGAAGCTAGTGATATGATTCATATTTTTCTGGTAGAGATACGTAATAAGTATGAGGCAAAGGTCACTAGGTTCGACAATGCTTTAGAGTTCTACACTACTTCTCTACGTACTTTTTATTGAGACCATGACATTATCCATCAGATGAGTTGTCCTCATACATCTTAGTAGAATGCTATGGTAGAGCGAAAGCATTGGCATATCCTAGATGTTGCAAGGGCACTCTTGATTCAGAACAGTGTACCTGCTAGATAAATACTGGAGAGACGCAGTGTTGATTGCAAGCTACCTCATTAATCGAATGTCCTCTACAGTTCTTGACGAGCAAGTTCATTATTCCATTTTATTTCTAGATTGTGATCTCTTTGGAGTATCACCTAGAGTCTTCGGATGTGATGCCTTTATGCATATCCATGGACCTAGTAGGGATAAGCTTGCTCCCCATGCTGTCAAGTGTCTTTCTTGGGTATTCTAGGACATAGAAAGGATACAGATGTTATGATCTAGTGGAGGACGCTACTATGCTAGTGTGAATGTCACTTTCCACAAATCTGTTCCTTATTTTTCTATTGCTGGGAGACATCTCTCTCTTGAGGTTGCTGAGGCACCTATGCCTATCCCTCCTATGCCATTGGAGGCGATTTTGATCATTGATTCCACGCCATCACCATCTAAGCCACCACCTTTTTATCCCTTCTATGCCAATGGAGGCATTTTCGATCATTGATTCTATGCTATCACCATATGAGCCACCACCTTTTGAGCCAGAGAGATTTCACGAGCCCTCGGTCACATATAGGCTTCTTATTACCTATCAACAACAACCTCCTTCTTCTGCACTTGCTCAACCTCAGCCTCAGGTGAGCATAGGAGGTTTACACGCTGATGAGACTGTGCATAGTGATGATGCGGGAGGTTTACAAGACGACAGTGGTGAGGCTGTACCTAGTGCTGAGACGGAGTCTCTTGTGCTAGATGATCTTAATCTTCCCATTGCAGTTCGCAAGGCACCATGGAGTTGCGCCTGATATCCATATCACATGCAGTGTTTATTGAATTGCTAAGAGGGGCCTATAGCAAGTTCTGCCATGCTCTTTTTGCCACATCTGTTCCTTCTAGTCATCAACAATTCATGCTTGATCTAAAGCAATGTCAGACCATGGAGGATGAGATGGTTGCTCTCCGTTCCCGTGGTGCATGGGAACTTGCTGACTTGCCTATAGGAGCTTTAGTTTGTTGGGTGTCGATGGGTGTTTACCATCAAGTACAACCCTGACAGGATAGTTTCCAGGTATAAGGCTCGCCTTGGCATAGAGTTCTTTGATACTTTTTCTCTTGTGGCCCAACTCCTGACCGTGCGTATTCTTTGTAGTTGTTTAGAAAGGACTAGCCTCTTCACCAGCTGGATGTGAAGAATGTTTTCCTTTTTGGTGACTTATAGGAGGAGGTGTGCATGCAACAACCACCAAGATATGAGACTCAGGAGGAGTGTTCCAGGCTAGAGGTATTTATGTTACGTTCACTTTGTTATTTCTTGAGTTGTATTTTATTTCTTTGAGGAGAACGTACGTAATTTTCCACCTCTATATATTGATAGGTGGGTTATGGAGTAAGAATTAATCTGATTCATTTGGTCTAACTAGCTGCAATGTTAGAACTCGTCGTGGATAAGCTCGAGGTGGCCTAAGCAGGGTGACTGTAAATCCATGTTGGCTGAGCCTCTGAATTAGGTCATCATTCTCTGCCCTAGTGATAGGAGTAGTCTCTGGTATCATCTTTGGTGCTACAATAGCTTGGTGGGAAGTAAATGACTTCCCATGCTTGGTCTAGTACGTATCCTCAATATGAAATCTTCCTGCACTAAAGAACATTGGGGCCTCCTAACATGCTCCCAAGCTCCTTGGCCATGCCCACAACCTTTAGTAGACAAAGTATTAGTTGACGGAGTAGAGGTTCTGTCTCTTCCCTGAGAGGTTGCCATAATAGAAGCGTGCTCCATACGAGATGTTGATGAGAGGGAAACAAGTTGTGTAAGTTTGCATGTGCCTCCTTTATAGTTGGAATTTCCTGTAATATCACCATCTGTAACTGGGCTGTCTCATATGTTGGGTCTAGTTGGGTCTAATCTAACAAGAAAGTGTCCAACAATTGTTTGAGTTCTGTATGTCTTCTAAGACTCGCATGAATGCACATGCATTTACAAATTGAGCCTCTTAAAGGCTGATTCAAGGCCAAATAGTATTGTGCAAGGGGTCGACCATCCTGATGCATGTGAGCGATCTCATGGTGTAGCCGTAAAATATGTGCAACATTCTTCTCTTGAGAATATGTCTGACAAAGTATGTCCCACATCTCCTTACTCGCTTTGTAATACATGATCTTTGTCATGATGCGTTGGATGATGGTGTTCATGATCTATGCCTTGACCATGGTGCTACGCTTCTTCCATGACAAATATTTCCTAACCTTCTTTGTTGGTTCTGGTTCAGTCAGATTGGCTCTTTGTTGTGTCCCTCAACTACAGTAAGAATGGACTACGACCAAAGTGCATAATTGGCCCCTACAAACTCATGATCAAGACGAAGAATGATTTCTTGAATTTTCCATCGTCCTATCTCCATGAGTGGGAGAATCAACCACCTCAGATGCAATGGTCAACTAGATTGGAATCCCGCAGTAGATACAAAGAAAGAACTACACAATTAGATTTGCATACTTCTTAAACAAAGTTTCCAATAGGTACATCTCACTCCATCATGCCCTTATATCCACTGAACACCCCTCCTAATGGCGAGATCTGATAGGAGGTAGCATTGTTTGGGCTTGAAGAAGTGTTGGTCGGTTATAGGCATAGAGCTGGGTGGTGTTAGGGCTTGGAAGCTAACATAGGCAACCCTAGATGGGTTGCTGAAGGAGACGAGTTGATCTAGGGTTTTGTTGTGAGCCTTAGCAAGCACAACAGACCTAATGGCGATGGCGAGTTGTTTCTGGCCTAGAATTCATTGCTGGCAAAGAAGCAAGTGCCGACAATGGGCTACTGGCGAAGCAGTCGTTGGTCATTCAGAGACTGGTGGTCCCTATTGGCTGGTGGATGAATGTTGATCAATCAAAGGGCTTCATGTGTCCTTAGGGCGCAATGCCCCAAGAAGAAAATTTAGGGCCTCTCCTTCGTTGGATTCAAGCTAGAATCTTGGTACAAGAGAAGAATAAAGATTTTGGTGGAAGAAAGAATGGAGAAATCAAGGAGGTTCAACCTAGGTTGTCTAATATCGTGTGGAAAGAAGAATGATTTTCTGTATCTCAAACAAAGCCCTAAACCCTTATATACAGGAAGACGGATAGGGAACAATTACATGTAGGCCCAAGGAAAAAATGAAAATAACAAAGAAGGAAAAACATGAGAAATACTACGTATCTCTCTACTGTTTAAAATTGAATTCAATTTCATGCTGATTCCATTACCCTGTAGCTATATTTACTAAATGTTTGGTTAGTTCTTAGGAATTCTCTTAATGTTTGAGTAATTTAATCGCATTGTTTTCTAGTGGATTTATTAAAGACGAGTAACATGTTAGTTAAAGTAGACCATTGATTACCTTTCAAAAAAATGTAGACCATAGATTCGATTCTAGGTTATTCCCATGAAGAGGTGAACCTTTTAGTGACAAAATGATCTTGACGTATGTGTATGCATGCATCTGAAAAGTTGCATTATCAATTTATCATGGGATTTGATTGATATCACACTTGTAGTGGACAATGTTCATAGAATTTTGCACCTTCATGGGGGGAATGCCATGGCAATGATCAGAAACCTGGCACTTTATTGGATTTGTATGCTTTAAGAAAGCTATCTGATTCTTCAACATGGTATCATATTTGGATACGTATCCTATATCTCAGGTTTCTTCCATAATTGTTCCCTTGACCATGCTGGGCATGGTAGAATTGTGGTCTAAAATGGGCCACAGAAGAAAGAATAAGTACTCTCTCTTCTCAAGGTATGAGGGACCTTATACCTCTTTCCTTGATTGGTGTTTATTGATGATTGTTTATCAATAGAGGTCTATCTTTTAAGGATTAACTCAAGCTTGGGATGTAGATTATTTTGGCATCTATCTAGCTATTCGCCTTTGCTTTTCGGGTTATGGTCTTGATTGCTCTTATAATGATTGGCTGCCATGCTATATAAAAAGTGCATTTCACTGCAAGAGTTGGATGAGGATTTTTATGTAGTTGAAGCCTTGAGTTTGCCATCAAGGCAGTGAAGCACAAGGTCCTGGTACTTCATCTGAGTAATTTAATTTTGAGACTGAGAATTAGCTTTATAAGAACCATCTCTGATCACTTTGTATCTGGCAGAGGTGTTGCCATCCTTGTCATCTTTGTGGTGATATTTTTCCATGTACAGATAAAGTGCTGGGATGCATTTTTGACTAAATATTGGGTCATCTTAGGTATTTTAATCCTTAAATTGCTAGAGAAAGGAAGGAATTGTCATATGATAGCAGAATATTTTAAAGACGGTTGAAACAACATGTGTATAAACCCTCAGCCATTCCTGCAATTCAAGGGCAATATTTGATTCTAGGCGATAGAGGAGCTCAGTCAGCAATCTTACTTTAAATAATAATCACAGTTGACAAATCTAAATAATGTGGAAGCAAAAATATCAAAGTATAAAATAATAATAGAACTTTTGGATTTACGTGAAACCCCACTCACGGGGAGCAAGGAGAGACCATGGGAGAAGCGCCTATAGGCTTGTTTTCTCTGTATTTCTTCTCAAAAGAATATGGGAGTACACTTCTATTTATAGGCCACCACATACAACGGAAAGTCCCACTCCACTTTGTGGGACTAAATAACCAGCTACAACTCTCTCAATAATCCCTCTCAAGTTGGAGCATGGAATGCTTAGCTTGTAACACAAATCCACTCTACATAGCAAAACAAACAATACTTCGGATTGGTTCTTACTTGTAGGCGGGAACATGGGCTGGAGTTGCTGGATGAACTGTAGGTGGCTCTGGAGACCTGGTGCTAGTGGCTCCCCATTCAGTACCCTTGAAATGGTGTCTTCTTCTGAAGACTTCGAAGGTGGATCTCCCTCTCTGGAGTCCATGAAACTGGATCTCCTACATAGAAACCTGAAATAAGTCATTCCTCTGAGGATCTCAAAACTCTGGACGTCCTAAAGTTGGATTTCTCACGTGAAGTCCATGAACAAAAGGGATTCCCAAACGAGGGTGACTACAACAACCTCCACTGAATGGGGTCTTCCTCTGAAGACCTCGAAAATGGGTCTTCCTCTTTAGAGTTCACAAAATTGGATCTCCCACATAAAAACTTGAAATGAGTCCTTCATCTAAGGACCTCGAAACTCTAGAGCTCCTAGAGTTAGGTTTCTCATGTGGAACCCATGAATAAAAGGGATTCCCAAATGGGGTTGGCTACTACAACAAGCTCTCACACTCCTCCTTTCTTTCATACTCGTGTGGGAGAAAACATAATAATGACGAGAAGAACATAAAACAATAAAAGCTAAAGAAGACTTCTTAACATCTTTTCCTAAACATAAACTTCATTTTTTTTTCGTCATCATGTTTTTATTTTTTTAATTTTTTCTCTATCTTTTCCTTTTTTTCTTCCCTTTTGATTTCTTTTGCTTTTTTTCTCTTTTATTTTTTCCCTTCTTTCCCTTATTTAAAAGAGATGAAACATCAAGGACCTACAAAGGATACGAATATTTCACCTTAGGGTTCGGAGAGAACACAATGTCCTCTGTAGAGCACAACGCTCCCGTGCAGTCGCCGTTGCGTCTGCTTCGGTCGTGTCTCCCACGGAGCTCCTCGACTTTGACCACCAACGCCTCCACGTGCTCGTCGAGATCACCCCGACTCTATCTTCCTCGCTCGTGCAGGTTGCCGCCGCCATCGTTGACGCCTAGGCGTGTTGCTCCACGTCGATTGCCAGTTGTCGACGTCACGCCCCAGTTGTGCCGCCTAATCCCACCATGGCGCCGTCAGCGCGTTGCTCTTTTCTGCTTCATCGTCACAGATCGAAGATCAAGAACCCCAACATTGTGCCCCTCCGCGCAATCTACGAGGACGACTTCGGCTCTGTCCTATCTCACCTAAGGAGCTCCTCTCTGTGTGCGCAGTCAGCCATGCACGTGGAGAAACACCATCTGCATCTCCCTTTTCTTCATGTCGTGGTCCACGATGTGGATCCACACATTGAAATAAGAACCAAAAAGATATTCTTGAACAATAGATAGAAAAATATATGCAATAAAGAATAAAACCCAAGGAACGAACATGTGCTGATACCAAGTTGATAAATCTAAATAATGCAGAAGCAAAAAATCAAAGTATAAAACAATAATAGAACGCTTGGGTTTACATGGAAACCTTACTCATAAAGAGCGGGGAGAAAACCACGGAAGAAGTGCCCTATGAGTGTGTTTTCTCTGTATTTCTTTACCAAAGAATATGGGAGTACACATCTATTTATAGGCCACTACACACAACGGAAAGTCCCACTCCATTATGTGAGACTAAATAACCACACTACAACTCTCTCAACAATCACAAATCTAGATATTAGCTATGCAGGTAGCAGGGCAATGTACAAACCCAAATAGAACTGTTGGAGTGTGTAGTTTAGTCCCACGTTGGTTAGTGTGGGACTGTGTGGTGTGTGGTAGCATATAAATTGGTAGTGTATCTCTGCATTTGTTTTTGAGAAATTATAGACACACATGTCATATCGGGGCCTTCTCCCCGCTCTTTGTGAGTGGGGTTTCCATGTAAACCCAAACATTCTTAATATATTTTATGCTTTGATTTATGCTTCTACTTATTATATTTTTTCAACTTGGTATCAAAGCAATCAATTCTTGGGTTATCTTTTTCGATTATCACATTTATCTTTTTGGAGTTATTTTTTGCTCCATAATCAGGAGCATGTGAAGCTAAAGGCTTCCTTCTAGGGTCCTCGCTTGAGGAGGCAGTGCATGTGATGCTTGAGGCGGCGGGTGTTGATAGCAGAAAACTACGCGAGAGGAATTAGATTTTGAAAACCCGTCGTTGTAGTTTAATTTGCGAAGCAATCCGTCAACAGATGAACTTAACCAAAATTTGTAAAAAAATTCTGGGTCGAACACAAGGAGGCTACGCCGATCTAAAATCTACGATTATATTTTTTGTGGTATTTTTGTTTGAAAGTGAGATAATTACAATGGAATTGATATAAACAATAAGAGAGAAAGAGAGAGAGAGAACAATCACTTGATATAATAATAATGTTTTTACAACTAGAAAGTGGGAAATGATTACAGCTAGAAAGTGAGAAATTCTATTCTAGAAAGCGATAAAAAGAAGGGAGAGAGATGTTATCCTCCTCGACGAATGCTTGGAGGACGAGCCGAACGAAGCGATGCTTGGAAGACGGAGGACGGAGCGAGAAGAAGGAGGACGAAGCAGAAAGAAGTGGGAACGAGGCAGCACGTCGTCGTCGTCGCGGGATCCACTTCTGAAACGGAGGCGAGAAAACTTGGATTTGTCTCTAGAGTAACATCCTGGGTGTGGGACAAGCTTCTCTTGATCCTTGGAGAGGGAGAGAGGTGAAGGAAGAGATGAGAATTTCGTACAATAGGGGTCTCATTTTATAGTTGCAAGGATTGGGGGCAATTTGGTCATTTCATATTCAAAAACATTAAAATCAGGCATTTAGCGACGGATTTATTTGTCACTAAAGACCTATCATGGGCGACGTGTGTGCGCGCCTCCTCTCCCGTGCCTTAAGGCCAAGAGCACGTCCAAGAAATCTTAGCCGTCCGATCGCGAGATGGGATGGCTCTGATCGCTCCTCGCCCGCTTCAGCTTCGCGTGCCTACATGTGAGATCGGGCATGAGGCGAGGCGTCCAATTGCGCGTGCGCTCGATTAGGCAATCTGGGCCACTTGTAGCTAATCGCGCGGTCGAGATAAAACGCGCGTGCGCCTCTGATTGCGAATCGAACTCGCACCTTGTGCTTGCGTAAGAGCGCTAGACCATTGCGCTGCCTCCTCTTTGTCGACTTTCCAACTGCAGCGTGCACTCTCGTGGCTGTTGGATCAAGATCCAACGGCCCAGATTTGATCTTGCAATGAGAGAGAGAGCGCGGTGGGTCCTCATGTATTGGCTAGGTCGGTTTGGGTGGCCGAGATGGTGCCATGTGGTGCCATCTTGATCGTCCATCTTCTATGTCTTGAAGAAGGTGCCACGGATGTCGGATTGAGCCGATTTTCGCGTCGTTAGGTTGCGATCATCAATCGGAACCCATCCGTGCGTCAGATTTGTCATATGAAGTGCGGATTGACATCATCTTGGCCCTTGATCTCTGGACTTCCTCGGACTATATTTGATGCTACAGATGTTCGATCAGGGCGATCTTGGAGTCGTTGAACTCCCGTCGTCGCCCTGATCAGATTCGTTCGATTGGATCTTCCGTCCGAAGCCCCGATTAAAAATCGCCCCGTTGTTGAAGCGACCGGCTCAATCGTGTTTTAACAGTTAATTACGTCGTAGTATAAGTGATCAAGCGTCGTCAACAAATGAAGATTTTTATTACTCGAAAACCAGAGTATCCGAGGTCGAACACAGGGAGCAATCAGAATTTACTACTAATCTCAAATGTAATTGAACACTCTAATTTACTCAAAACTTGAATTCAAATATGAATGTATGCGGTTAAAAAGTAATTATGACAAAAGAGTAAAATTGGACGTCTGATCTTGTGATCAGACGTCTTAAAAATGTTTTCCCTTTTTCTTTTGCTTTCTTTCTTCTGTAGTCTTCACTTTGCCTTTCTTCTTCTTTCTCTGCAGTCTCTCTTCCTTCCTTCTCTTCTCTCTTCTGCGAAGGCTTCTTCTTCCTTGGTCTTCTGTCTCTTCTCTGCAGCCTTTCTATCTTCCTTCTCTTCTCTGCCTTGCTCAGCCTCTTCTTCAGAGTTTCTTCTTCTTCTGCTCCTTCTCTTCTCCTTCTTCTTCTCTTTTCTTCCTGCGGCTAAGTCTCTTCTCTTCAATTCTCAACCTGCCTGCACAAGGGAGCAAAACCTACCCCTTTCCCTCTACCCGCACGTCTCTCTCTCTGAAATTCACTCAAGGACGCTCTCCCAGAGCCACGGGTAATCGGGTCGGATTTCACACCCGGGACCAGGCGCACCGGCGAGTGGGTGATGCGCAAGGTGTGCTCAGATAGGGTCGGGTCGGAGTCCGCCAAATCCACGAGGTGAAACCGCGGATGAGGCGAGCGCTAGGTGAGGGACCTCACCCCTGTGCGTTCGGAGGCGAATAGGCAGTAACACAAAATCAATTTAAAGTATACCTGCGCTTTGTATTTCGCCGATGTGGGACTATTAGTCCTGCCCCGCTCTCGCGCGCGCCCGCAGAACCTTCGTGCAATTGCCACAGCTGCGGCCTCTGTTGACGTTGATTTCTAGAGCAACGATCTTCGCGAGACCTGCCCCAATGCGCAGCACCTGAAGCCTGGACGTCCTAAAGCCTAGAGCGAGCTTGGAGCTTCTTCAATTGTCGTCAATGGCGGCAGAGGCTTGAATTCTTTCAGACACAAAACGAGCCTCTCGGCTTAATCGGATCACCGGAGGACCTTCGCCGTGGCACGGCGAAGGTGGTGCACGGTGCAGCAGGTCATGGGACGACCTAGGCATGCGTGCCTAGGTCGTCCTGTGACCGGAGATGTGGGTGTGTTCGGGGGAGTGTTGTGTGGGTGTAGAGGGATGATGGATGGGCGGAGGTTGTTCCTTGTGGTGAGGCGGAGGTTACGTGAGGGTCGGCGAGGCGTATGGAGGGGCGGAATGGTGGGGGCGACTCGCCGGAGGTCGGCCGGTGACGTGGAAGATGCGGGTGGTCAGGCGGTGTCGAGGGGCAATCAATTGAAATAAAATCGGGAAAAGAAAGAGGGGAGGTTTTGGAACAATTCTAACCTACTTACAGGGATGATGGGGGACGGAGAGGTGGACGGCTGTACCTGCTGTAGTCGGAGAAGAAGTTGCCCAGTGGGGGAGGACGGCGGCGACGACGGAGCTGAGGAGGCGTGCGCGGGTATTACGCGACGCGGAGGAGAATCAGGAAGATGACTCTGCCACTGGTTTTGTGACAAAGCGAAGAGTGAGGGGAGGGGGGCTCGCCGGAGCTCGCTGGACCCTTGGCCGGAGAAGAAAGAGAAGAATTGGAGGTGGAACCCCGGCCAGGTCGAGCTGAAATTGAGCGGCCGGGTTTGGGGGTTCTTTTATAGGCATTAGGCCGTGTGTTCAGAGCTTGGAGGGCACGTATCCGTCTCCGACGGATCGCCGGAGAAGGAAGGGGGTGGATACCCAAATCCCTCGTGCGTTCGCACGAGAGATTGGGTTTACACCAGAGATCGTGATTGGCCTCAGATGGAAGGGAATTCCTCAGAGAATCTCCCTTCCATTTCTGGGAGGGGATCTCTGAGGAATCAGAGAGTATTCCCTCTCTAATCCTCACCGGAGAAGGATTCTGCCCCAATAATGGTGGAAGGACCTGCTTGCAAGGTTGGCGAGGAAGTTAGGGGGCTCTCTGCGATGATTTTCAAAAGTTAGGGACCAAATGTGATTTGGGTGTACTAAATTGCAGAGTAGGTCAAGATGACCTCCCCTTAGGTCCAAATTTTGGTACAAACCTAATTTGGACCTAAGGAATTCAATGGTGAAGTTGGATTTTAGGTTTGACCACGTTTGACTGGATATTTTGCATAAAAATCTGACTTAGGTTGATTGATGAACTAGGACCCTAATCTATGTCAAATTGGGTTCCAAAGGCCAATTTGGGTTCTAAACCGTAGAGGATATTTTTCCATGATTTGTAGAGGGTTTAATTGATTTTTATCCTGACCGGAACCTTGTTGAATTAAGCGGGTCTGTTTTAGGATTACCAAATGTCATTTAATTCCTAAATTGCACATAAACCCATTTCTAATTGAATCAACCCACTTTTAGACCTTTTGACCTATGTTTTGCCTCTGAGAAATCCCGTTTATTTACTGCAATGATAAAATTGCAGTTTTAACCTTTATTTCATGTTTTCTTCCCAGAATACTTATTCCTTCTATTAAGCCTTCTTCTAGGTTATGTAGGAGCTTTTACACTCTTTATTAGGTCAAAATGAGCTAGTTATGGCTTATGATGAGGCTCTCATCATGTCCCTGGCCATAAAAGGATACAATTACTATACAATTTATACAATTTGACCTAAATGTATGATTATGCATGTTACACACTATTTACAATGCATGATACTAATATGATACTAAGAACATGCATTAATAGACTTTTTTGCTATTTAGATGTATGCACATCACATCCTCATGCCTATCTTTTGTTAATCCCTAGCATAAACTACATGTTATTTATAAAAGAATTGAGATTGGATTACTTGGGCAAAAGTCATTTTCAACATTAGGAAATTTTTACTTAGGACCTGAACTTTCAAAGACACAACAACGCCTGGGTATTTTTCAAAATGCAGACCACCTCAAGCCCTCGCCTTATTCAAAGAAAGATCTCTTTTTCTTCTTTTTCTTCTTTACTAATTTTTTTGGATTTTTGAGTTTAGGGTTATAGAGCGACTTTCTACGACCACTCAACCCACCCAAGACTTGATGAGAACCCTAAGTTCTAAGCATCTTTTTGTGAATGTGATAGACTCGTTGATCGACAATCAGAACGGACTTTGGGTTTCTACGCTCCTAGGTGACCTTACAAAGAATTCTTCCTAAAGGTATATCTATACGATCGGTAGCTTTCTCCCTACTTTTTTTTTATAGGGTCAACACAAAGGTGAATCCAGTGTATATCTCCCTGGCTAATTCTACTTCTCCGCTTCTTCCCAAGTGTTTTAGGAATTAAATGTGCATTTCTTAAGCTGGGATTTGGACAACCTACCAATGGACTATTACCCATGATAACTTGCCAGCCATATTCGTGCGGTGAAGTGTGGCTTTTTTTTTCTTTTCTCCTTTTCTTATTCTTATTCGTTTCTTTTTTTTTCTGTTCTTTTCTTTTTTTATGTAGGTGGCTTCCCTGGTGTAAGATTTACCTAAAGGCAGCAGGAAAAGAATGGTCCAATGGCTGGGCTCTGGACAACCTACCTATGGGCTGTTACCCACGATAACTTGCCGGCCATACCACCTTAGAAGGTTCATTAGCTACCCAATTTGCCTTAAAATCACCGAACAACGAGTCAGTACGAATAGTGTGTAGATGCTTAGACTTAAAGTTCCCTCAAATCAGAGGGCGGATTGATAAGTCGTGTACTTATCACCCCAAATTATTTGATCAAATTGAAATGGAATTCAGGATGGCGATGGCTCGATAGACAAATCCACATTTTAGTAGATACCCAAGCAGATTAAGCCGAAAGACCTGAAGGGTCTTAGTGTTCAGATTCTACTGTAATATTTCCTAAGATTGAAAGGTCCTAATGCCTAAGTATTCTTTCCAACTTCAATATATATAAATATATAAGAAAACAAGTAGAATTTACAAGAATTTCACAGAGCTGACAAAATGATTCAGAAATGAATTCACCCCCTCCATGCCTAGCTGATGCAATATCCGCATTGAGAATAAAAGACATGAAAGGAAGAGTAGAATGTAGAAGATATCACCTAAATATGATGCTTGGGTCAGCTCTGAGTCAAACTGTACAACTGCAGAGTTTAATATCATCAACTAAGCGAGGTCTAGTCAAAGTAATCACAATGTGATTAGAGCAACCGTGTTGAGACGGGTTCTGGAACAATACGGTCAATAAAAGGCTTCAGACATTGACCGTTGACTTTAAATGAATTACCCATCTTTGGGTTAGAGATTTCAACGGCCTCGTTTGGAAATATCTGATCGATGGTGAATGGGCCATTCCATTTTGACCTAAGTTTGCCGGGAAAGAGTTTAAGTCGAGAATCATTGAGCCAGACCTTCTGGCTCGTCTCAAAGCTCTTGCGGGATATCAATTGGTCATGAAGAGCTTTGGTCCGAGCCTTGTAGATCTTGGCATTCTCGTACGCGTCGTTTCTAAGCTCCTCCAACTCAGATAGTTGGAGTTTCTTGATCTTTCCGGCTAAACTCAAATCCAGATTACACTGCTTGATTGCCCAGAATGCCCTATGTTCAATTTCTACAGGTAAATGGCATGCCTTTCCATACACCAGACAAAACGGTGACATGTCGATAGGTATTTTCTACGCCGTATGGTAGGCCCAAAGAGTGTACTCAAGCGTTTTAGTCCAGTTTTTACGATAAGGCCTAATAGTTTTCTGCAGAATATTCTTTTTCTCCCGATTAGAGATCTCAGTATGTGCATTCGTCTGGGGATGGTAAGGTGTGGAGATTCTGTGTTTTACCCCGTATTTTGCTAGTAAATTACGGAACTGGACATTAGTGAAGTAAGTACCACCATTGTTGATGATGGCTCTCGGAATCCCAAACTAACTGAAGATGCTCTTCTTGACGAAATCGATGACCACCTTGTGGTCATTGGTTCGAGTGGGGATAGCCTTGATCCACTTGGACACGTAATCAACAGTGATGAGAATGTACTAGTGTCCAAATGAAGGGAGGAAGGGTCCCATGAAATTGATGCGCCAAATGTCAATAACTTCAACAGGAAGAATTGGGTTTAGAGGCATCATATCTCTCTTGGTTATGCTCTCAAGTGCCTAGCATCGGGAACACAACCTCGAGAATTCCTGGGCATCCTTAAATAAAGACGGCCAATAGATTCCAGATTGCAAAATCTTTGCAGTCGCCTTTTTCCCAGAGAAATGTCCACCACACGGAGATGCATGGTAGAACTCGAGTATACTTTTGAATTCATTCTCCGGAACACATCGGCAAATAATCTGATCAGAGCCGATGTGGTACAGTTCAGGGTCCTCCCAGAAGTAATATTTGGCCTTAGATTTGAGTCTATCTTGTTGTTGCTTAGTCCAATCCTGAGGGATTTGACCAACGGCCAAATTATTTACGATGCCTGCAAACCACGGAGTTTGGGCACCTGATATTGGAACGATAGTCTCGTCCGGAAAGGTATCAGCCATCGGAATATCCGAACGAGAAGAATCACTCAGAAGTATTGAAAGATGATCCACCACTACATTCTGTTCTTCGAATTTATCTTTGATTTCAAGATCAAATTCTTGAAGTAGAAGAATCCATCCAATAAGTCGGGATTTGGCATTCTTTTTGGCCAAGAGATGTCTCAAGGCCAAGTGGTCGGTGTAAATTATGACATGAGACCTTAAGAGATAAGCCCTGAATTTCTCCAAAGAAAATACTACATCTAGCAATTCCTTCTTAGTAACAGTGTAAATCATCTGGGTCTCGTCCAGTGTTTTGCTAGTATAGTAGATGACAAAGGGCTTCTTGTCGATCTTCTGACCCAAAACAACCCTGACCGCGTAATCAGAAGCGTCGGTCATGATCTCAAATGGTGCTGTCCAAACTGGTGGTTACAACACCGGAGCACAAGTGACTGCCATTTTAAGAAAATCAAATGCCCTATGGCATGATTCGTTGAAAACAAACGGCATATCTTTGGCGAGAAGGTTGCTCAGAGGGCGAGCAACCTTAGAGAAGTCCTTTATGAACCTCCTATAGAATCCCACATGACCAAAAAATGATTGAATTTGTTTGATAGATGTCGGAGGCGAAAGTTTAGAACCTTCTTCGCTTTTCTCCGGTATACCAACTAATCTTATATGCGTTCCTATTGCACCCTTAAATGGGAGTTGTTGGGAATGTAGTTGAGGTTAATCTTGGGAGGTATATTGAAGAAGTGTAAGGAGATGCTGCCAAAATTTCTCTAGACACCGGTTACATGTAACAAGTAACGTTGTGATCAAATCTTCAAGGATGTGCTATTAAGTGAAAACCCTAATCACAATACAAACACTGTCATAAAATCATATTATAATTATTCGATGATTTTATTTTATTTTTGTAGATTATCTTGAATAAGGTTTGGATTAGTTTGAGGAACTCAGATTACTCCCAATATAGGAATGAAGTGAGAGAGTTCCTTGATTGGGCATTTCATGATAGTAGGAAGTTATTCAGACGAGGAGACAAGTTCAACATGGTTTTTTGACCATGTTGGAGGTGTTTTAATGGATATTTGCATGGTTGGAACACCGTATACGAACACATGATTTGCAACAGTTGGTGGTAGCATTATACTAAGTGGATTGTTCATGGAGAGGATCTTACAGAGGAAGTTAGACGATCTCCGATAGATTTTGATGAGACAGCTGTGGATATTGAAGCTAATGACATCGTTGAAATGCTTAATAAAATGAGAGCAGGAGTTGAAGATCCAGCTAGTGGGGAAACTTCTAATTAATTTTATGATGCTATTAGGGCAGTTGATGAACCTATTGATCTCGGTATCACGTCCATTTCTACGTTGTCATTTCTTTTGAAGTTATTTCGGATAAAGGTTATGAATAGAGCGACCTCTAAATTAATGTTCAAGGTGCTTGAGTTCATTGGAGAGCTTTCAAATGATTCAAAAGATTATCCAAAAATATGGTATGAAACAAAGAAACAGATTCGTGTACTTTGTTTAAATTGCGAGAAAATTGATGCTTATCCAAATGATTATGTGTTATGCAGAAATGAATATGCAGAGTTAAATAGTTGTCCACAGTGTGATGTTGAGAGATTTAAAGTGGGAAATTTACTAAATACAAGGGCCAAAAAATAGCAGAGAAGGTTTTACGTTACTTTTCATTTATTCTTAGGCTTCAACGCCTTTTTATTTCAAATAGAACTGCAAATTGATAACATGGCATATGGATAACATGTCACGAGATGGTTACATTAGTCATCTCATAGATTCAAAAGAGTGGAAAGTGTTTGACAACACTCATTTAGCATTTACAGAGGATGCAAGAAATCTCTGATTGGGTCTTGCAAGTAATGTGTTTAATCCTTTCAATAACATGTACCCATCATATTCAATTTGGTCAGTCATGATGGTAACTTATAACTTACCTGCGTGCCTTTTTATGCAATCGTCATTTATGATGTCAACCCTCCTCATCCCAGGTCCAAAGCAACCAAGAAATACAATTGTTGTTTATCTTCAACCATTGATAGATGAATTGAAACTATTGTGATCTAACAACATTTATACATATGATGCACACGGAAAAGAATTCCTTAATATGCATGCTGCATTATTTTGGACCATTATTAACTTCCTCGCGTATGTAAATTTGTCAGGATGGAGTATAAAGGGAAAGTTTGCTTGTCCAGTATTTATGGATGACTCTCATCATCTTCGACAACCTGAAAGCAACAAATTCTGTTATTTCTGACACCGTGGATTCCTTCCTGTTAATCATAGATGGCAAACTGCAGTCTTTAAGGATATGTTCGATGGTAAAACTTATCGGTATTCTTCTAAGAATCCAAGGAACAAGCTAAATATAAATTTAATAAGGTTGTCAGGTTTTCAAATAGTGGAAAAATTACAACAACTTGGCAACATACGATTAGTTCGTCTGTTAAAAAAAGATCAAATAGCTTTGAAACATACGGATTTTAAAAAGAAGAGCATTTTCTTCATGGAACTCCCGTATTGGAAAGATCTAACTATTCTACATAATCTTGATGTGATGCATATTGAAAAAAATGTTATGGACAACATTTAGGATGTGTTCATCTTAACTGATAATCCAAAAGTTACAGTGAAAATGAGAAAAGACATGATAACTTTATACATTAGTCCAGAGTTACATGTTATTGAAGAACAAGATGGCAATTACGACTTTTTGGAAGCCATTTACAGCCTAAATAATGATCAACGAGAGAAAATTTTCACATTCTTGAAAGAAGTACGGGTGCCGAATGGTTGTTTTTCACAACTTTCTCTTAGTGGGTTAAAGTGTCACAATAGTTACATTTACATGCAAGTCTTGTTTCCATTAACTATTCGTGGAGTGTTACCTGTCCAGTTGTGGATTCATTTACAGAGATGAGCCAATATTTCAAAGCTATTTGTTCGAAAACTGTAGATACTGGTTTATTAAAGTACCGAGATGAGCAAATAGCCGTCACATTATGTAAAATGGAGCAGATATTTCTTTCAACTTTCTTTGATGTCATGGTTCATTTAACTCTACATCTTACAAATGAAGCGAAAGTTGGTGGGCCTGTGCAATACAGATGAATGTATCCAGTTGAACGATTTTTAAAAAAATTTAAAGATTATGTGTTAAATAAGGCTAAGCCTGAATGATTTATTGTTGAAGGATATTTTCTAGAAGAGTCCATTAACTTTTGTGCCATTTATATGATGAGATAGACAATTAATTTAATCGATTACAGAGAAATTATGGAGGGTATAATGAGAACGATAAAGATTGTCTTTTCATATTTAATATTCCAGAAAGGTTTATCTTCCACACAGAGTACAAATCAATCTCTGAAGTCGATCGGCATCTAACTCACTTATACATTCTTAAGCAGATTCCAGAAGTTGATGCATTTTATAATGAATTTAAGGAGTGATCACATCCAGAAACATGCCAGGTCAACTTTCTCAAGTAATTTAAACAACGTGTTATTCAAATGAAAGAAGATAACGACCCACGATGGTTGGAGGACTTTGACATAATATCCGATCAATCGTTGAGTTATGGACATTACCATTCAGTTTATATTATAAACGGATTCAGATTTTGGACAAAATCTATAGATGATACGAAGGCCACGCAGCATGTTGGGGTTGTTGTTAGTTGTGATTTGAACACTGGTTGTGATGGCTACTACCGACATATCGAAGATATCATTGAGAGGACCTTCAAATGTGATCGTAGAGTTGTCATTTTCAAGTGCAATTGGATCGACGTGTTTAAGGAAGGCATTGGCTTTAAACTTGACAAGAAGCACGGTTTTTTAAGTCTGAATAAAAATCATTGAATTCTTATTCTTCATAACTATTTACATTAGCATGCCGAATATCTCAAGTCTTTTACATCCCTGACAACATTAGAAATGGATGGATTATACCCGTACGAACAATTCCACGTGAATATTCTAACACGCAAAAAGATGTCAAACATGAAGTATAGTAGATGCTTATCAAGAACACTTACAAGAAGTTGGTGAAGATGCAATGAATATTGATGTATAAGGTATAATTATCTTCTATACCATTTCTCTTTTCTACCTTACTTTATTACTTCAGCTTAAAATGGATTTCTCAAATGGAGAAAATAGAAGTAGATTATTGAAATGGAAATAAAGTATGCCTTGCCTAAACCGTTAGATTAAAGGATTTCTCATTAGTAATGTTTCTAAACAAGTGATGTGGATTTTAGATAAGAAACCACCTTAAATAAGGAAAATTCAATTAAAAACAATGAAGATCTTGAAGTTACTTGTTCTGTTGTTAAATTTGGAATGAGCATTACATTTTTCTTCCAAATAATAATCACTAGGGAATTTGTTTGGAGACCCTCTTTGCATGGACTCTTAACAACCCTTTTTACTTGTAGATAATACCCCATTCTTTTTCCAATCTCATTGGACTATTGGGGGGCTTGGCCCCCTTTCGCCCCTCCTCCTTTCATCTTCACATAGAGGGAAGGAGAGAGGCTCTCTATTAACAAGTCTAGTGAGGAGCTCCATAATGGAGAGCTTGACAAGAATAATAGGCTTAGCAAAAGGCTCTAAGCAATCAAGTGCCATGACCACTGATGTGCATACATCTAATAAACTTAAAATGTCTATTTATGCATGTTCTTAGTGTCATAGAAGTATCATGCATTATAAATATTGCATAGTAGGTGTTGGGATGGTTGCTCCCTTCTTATTGTGGCTCATCAATTCATCCAGGTTTTTTTAGATACAACCTCAACTTTGTCCAACTTTTCACAGATCAAGTTCATATCCACATTGCTGGAGCTCTCCTGGACCTCATAAATACCACCTCTAGGTTGCATGGATCTTCCATAAGTTTCCATGGAGGCATTGTTCATAGAATTCTCACTCATATTCTTAAATAAATAAAAAATACTATTTTCATCTTTGCTCATAAAGTTGCCTCCACAAGCAGCATCCACAAGGCTTGTCATATGATCAATAAGCCCGTGATAAAAGATTTGCACTAGTTTCCATCTAGAGACCTTATGATGCGGGCATTTTCTAATTAAATCCATTAACCTCTCCCAAGCTTCATGTAATGGTTCTTTAGGGTGTTGGGAGAAGGTGGTGATAGCTCTTCTAAGTGCATTGGTTTTCCCAATTGGGAAAATTTTTTTTAGGAAGGAACCTCTTAGCCCCCCCATGTGTTAAGGAGCCTTCCTATAGACCTAAACCAATGGCTAGCTTTCTCCTTTAGGGCAAAAGGGAAGAGTTTCATTTTAAGCACATCATCATGTAGATTGGGAATTCTAATTATCTCACTAATAGCTACAAACTCTTCTAAGAATTGGAAAGGGTTTCATCATTGTTGCCCTTAAAATGAGGTAGGAGTTATATAGTGGAGTGTTGAATCTCAAATTGAACCTCTACAAGTGGGGCCCTAACATAAGGCTGGTGTTGATACTGGGCAAGGTTGTAAAAATCCCTCAAAGGTCTAACCTGCAGATGTTGGATCTGTAAATCTCATGCATCTCTGGCATTTGGGTCTGATGATCTTGTTGAAACTGGTTCAGTTGGAGTTAAAGGTCTTGGATCTGATCTTGAGGATCCATCTAATTCGGTTGTGGATTCGGGTTAGCTAGGTTAGCCATCAGATCAAGATTAGAGTCCGAGTCAAATGTAAAATTGGATTCATCGATAATTAGTCTCCTTGGTTCTCTTTCAGAGGTGGCACCAAGTGTGGATTTTGTGATCTAGTTCCGTGCATACACTTGGAAGAAGTTTACATAGGATGAGAGAATAGGAGAGAGAAGCGTGTGCACAATACAAGTAATCAAATTCTAGCCCTCAAGGGTTGCACCTATTGGACCTAGTCCAAATTTTGCTAACCCTAGCTAAATACCTGACCCTTGAATTACTTGGCTGGCTAGAAGGGTGGGACCCCCTAGGACATCCCGCACGGCAGGATATCACTAAAGGTTAACGCGGGTACCGTACCGACCTTTCTTGTCATCAGTTGATCCAAATAGACAAGATCTCAGATACAATCAACTAGGTATAGCTCCAGTTTGGAAAATAAAATCCAACCTAGTTCGCACATTTATCAAGTTAATTAGGGCTTAGGATTTACAGTGCACGGGATTAGATGATGGGCGTGTGGGGGGTGGTTGCTCACTTAGATCAATATGTGATAAACACGTTTATATCACATAAACCGTTCATTTATGTGTGTTCTTAGGCATATAGTTGCTTCATACCTTATAAATATTGCATAACATGGATCAGCTTACATTTAAGTTAGATTGTATAAAGTTTAGGTTAATTTTCTCTTTTTATGGTCAGGTAATAGGGCAATATCATATCGGGGCTTCAGATTGAAAATCCAACCGTACGGATCTGATCAGGGCTACGATCGGAGTTCAACGACTCTAAGATCGCCTTGATCAGATTTTCGTAGTATCAGATGCAGTCTAAAATCATGGGTCAAGGGGCTAGGTAGTGTAAAGTTGTTCTTCACACGACAAATTCAACTGCACGGATGGGTTCAGATCAACAATCACAACTGAACGACGTGAAAATCAGTCAAATCCGACATTTGTGGCACCACCTACGAGCATATGAAGATGGATGGCCAAGTTGGCACCACGTGGTGCCATCTCAGCCGCCCAAACTGGCCCAGCTAAAAGAGCGAGGACCCCCGCTCCCCCTCTCTCCTCAACCGTGCGATCAGATTTGGGTCGTTGGATCTTGATCCAACGGCCATGAGAGCGCGCGCCTTCAATCAAAGCTTACCTCAAAGGGCGGCTTGGCACAACGAGTGAGCGCCCTTTCGCGGAGTTGAGGTCGTGAGTTCGAAGCCCAACACAGCTCAAATCAAAGGCGCGGGCGTGGGGTATCCAAATCCAGTCGTTAGATCTTGATTAGGCGACGGCGAAGGCATCAATGTGGTCGCACGAGAGTGCTGCATGCGCGATTGGACGCGCATCTGCATGCATAATTGTAAGCGCAATCGTTGGGAGCGTTGAAGAGGAGCGAGCGCGATGCATTTTAAGCCATCTGATCTTGCGATCGGACGGCTGAGAGCGCGTGTTCGTGCGGTGAGCGTTGAGTGCAGAGGAGAAGAAGAGGCGCGGGCAGGTGCGCACCAAACTCACAATTAGGGCTTTGGTGACGAATAAATTCGTCACTAAAGACCCTGCCATTAATGTTTTATGCATGAAATGACCTTTTTGCCCTTTCAAACCTCACCTATAAATAGCCCTACAATCTCCACATATCCTTCATCCCTTTCTCTCTTCTTTCACCCCCTCAAAGTGTTTATGAGCTGGTCCTAAACCCGGAATGCTTCATTAGAGTTACAAAAATAATTTTCCATCTTCTCACCTCCTTTGTGGAGCATCCTGCGGTTGTCTTCTCACTGCAGTTCAGGAAGCGGATCCCACCGCAACGTCACCCTGCCTCGTCCTCCGTCGTTCGTCGTCGTTCTCCTTCGTTCCGCATCTCACCACCTTCGTCTAGGTACTTCGTCAACGCGGCTCGTCCTTCAAGTAGCCGTTGAGGAGGATAATTTATCACCTCCCTTCTCTTTATTGCTTTCTAGAGTAGATTTTTCGCTTTTTAGTTGTAATATTTTCAGCTTTCTAGTATAGTGATTAATTGTAATGAACATTACTCTGTGGTTATAAAATCCATATTTATTCTAGCTCTATTTTGCCTTTATTTGTTATATTCTCTCTCTCTTTTATTAATTATTCTTTAAGTGGATCGTTAGCTTAGATTTAATTCGACCAGCTAATCTTCTTCGTGGCAACAAATCAAACGCGATTTTTGATTAAACATCAGCCTCCCTGTGTTCGACCTAGAGTTCCTTTTGAGTTTCGGTAAAATTATATGAAATTATGCTTCGATGACGACTTTTCCAAACTTAAATCTTTTTGCAATGATTTTGTGACTCAACAGCATGCAAAAAAAGCATGTTCGTCGTGGTAAATGCACATAGAAACTCTTGAATTTATAAGTAAAATCGAACTTATAAGGATTTTCGATTAAAAAAATAAAGTCCGAGACATTTGTAGGGACACAAATAGATCACAATCGCTTTCCTAATTAGAACTAGAATTATGTACAAGTAGGATTATTATTAGAACTAATACTAAATCTAATAGCATGCAACTAATAGTACTATAATATGCTACCACTAGAAAGCATACAACTTGAAAATAAATTAAAAAATAACTAAAATTTTATTGAATAAGATAATAGTTTAGCATAAATAGAAGTAGTATTGCAATTAGATGATTGCTTGAAAAATTATAACTAGAACTAGATTACTACAACTAGAACTAAACTAGAGAAATGCAAAAATTGTGGGCTTCGAAGGTGAAGTCCGGAGCGTTGACGTAGATGCGGATGCGAATGCACATCCTTAGAATCAGCAAAGATGGTGTGGACTAGCACTAATAGTAGAGACCATATGGAGGTAGAAAATTCTAAGTATGAGAGATAATTCCTAACGAGGGGGTGGCTGGGGATTTATATAGGAATAATAGAGGTCTATGATTGGTTAATCCAAGTTGCCTTAGATCACCAATTTTTAGGGCTAGGATTAATAAGTTAAGGATCAATTGATAAGATCGAAGGATAAGTGATAGAATTTAAATAACTAAGTGGAAAGGTTTGTTGGATAATTGGAGGATATCCTAAACTAATAGTTGGATGTTGAGACTTTAATAGGAAATATAATTTTTTAATAAAAGATAGTGTATGGTGTGGTGCTTTATGTGATTTTTGAATGGGAAGGATTGGGACATGGGATTGAGTGACGTGGGTATTGCATGTTTGGTGGATGTAGAGGAATTTAATGTGGGATTTACGTGGGGTGTTTTGTATTTCGTGAGTTGCGTGTGGGATAATAGATGTGCGATGTAAGGTGAAAAATCACAAGATATTTAGGAGATGGTGGTGGAGGTTTTGGAAATTAGGAAAATAAGTGTTGGATTTTTAGCGGGAATATGAGCATGGGAATTTACATGGAGGATATTAGGCTTAGGTTTGGGTTAGGTAAAAGGGTTGTTGGTGGGGGTTTAGGAATGAGTAATTAGGTTCTTAAATAGGCTAGGACTTTAAGTTAATTGAGTTTCCGAATAAGTCTAATTCTAGATTAGTCATTTTCCAATTGAGCTCAATCCAAAAAAATACAATCAGTCTTGCTCCAATTAATCTAAAATTTTATATCTAGGTATATAAAAATAAACCCATCAACTTTATGGAGTTGTTTCTTGTTGCATATATGTGTAAGTATCGATCTTCGGGTGTTTAAATTTATTTCAGCGTAGAACTTAGGTGTAATTTTAGATTGATGATCTTTTGTATATAAGTAAATTGAATCCTTTGCTAATCTCTAAATAATGTCACGAAGAAAGTTCTAGAGAACCAAGATAGTAATCCATGAGTATACAAGAGTAAGTTAAGGAATATTGTATTGTCAATTCCTGTTGGAAAAATACATGAATAATGACATGTAATTCAAAACTATTAATAAATTTAATTTAAATACATACCTGTAACAATGTCTACATCAGTAGGTAATCTCACGATGATAGCAATGTTTGACAATGTAATAGTTATCTCTCATATCTAAAAAGTATGTGTTTCTAATGGCCATCTTTTCACTAATGTGAGCAAGTACCAATCTAGAGAGTTTAATGGAAGTTACAAAAGATATCTTAAGCCGATTTGCTTGATATAAGGCTGCATTCTCTTATGAGGTTTGATTTTGATGCAAAATAACCTCAACTCTGCAACACTTCAACTAGGTATTGCCTTGCAAAATATCATAAAATTATTAGTATTCGAATCATTAAAAACAAAACTAAAAATAATAAATAAAGTAAATGACTTCCAAGACCCTTTTATATGTAGTTTAAGCGATGTGTAGATTGACCTCACAAAATATGATCACAAAGGATTCCTAGATCCATGTGCACACATGAAATATAATTATACAATTAAAATATGTAAGAAATAAAAATACATCCAAATAAAAATAATAAAACTACATTCTTAATCTTTTTGCATTGGTCATTTTTTATTCTTTTAAATGTCAAGATCCTTTTCTCTGGCATTACATGTGCTAGGTGGATCACGACAATATCTCATATTGTGACCAAGTTTCCCACATAAAGCACACTTGTTTAGATTAACAGGTGCACTTAGATCTTATTGTCATCTTTTGCTTGGGAATAGCGATTAACAAGAGATATTTGCATTTGTAGTAGATGCAAATATATTTTGTTCAATTGGTGTAGGTGAAGATCGATTCTCTGCATCTTGTGCATTTGCATTAGGAGAAACACCTGTAATATTGCGATTACACCTTTGTGTGCCTAACTCCACTACACTTGTTATGATTATTTTGTCATGGTGTCTCTCAAATCCATCTCATTGTGTATGCAGTTTTTTTTTAGAACATCTATTTTTACACTTTCTTGATCTAAAATAATTTTGGAGAAATCATTGCAAGTAAATAAAATCTTCCATCATAGCAACAAGTTCTTGCTCCCATATATACCAAAGTGGCATATAATCATATATGTTGAGATTTCTCTGCATAATATTTGTGCAAGCATGTGATCCTCAACTTTACCACTTATTACATGAGCATGTTCTAGTAGTAAGATTGATTGTCTAGGTCTTCCTACCGTTCATGCTAGATTACGTGGGCCATTCACCTCTGATAACTTCAAAATTCATCTTAAGATGCCATTGAAATACTTTTGCCTTTTGTCTGTGGGCAACATCTTGCACATCTCCAATTTCTTCTTAACCCAGGGACCCGGGGTTAGGTCTGGCCACTTTGTACCGACTTGTTGGCCCTCGTGTACACAGTACCGAGGAGAGCTACTAGTGTAGGGCGAGTACTAGCTACCCCACGGGCCTCAGGGTTCTGCTAGCTCACTTACACCGACTTGTTAGGCCCATTGGGCAAATCAGGGTAGTCAGGAGAGGATGCGCGGACTGTGGAGGGGCAAGGCCCCTGTTTGGTTACTGTGGGGGGGTTGGACCCCTGTTACTAAGGGGGCACTGCCCTATACTGGTTCCGTGCTTTGCTTTGGGCGCACCCGTTAACGGAAACGACTGATCGCGTGCGAGTGCGGGTTAGCTACCCGTGCGTTTACCGCGCGTGCCGTAGTCACCGTTACGTCTGTCAGTGACCTTGGGGTGGTTGACTGAGAGTAGGATCACCACGGGGGACTCTCCCGGCCAGGAGAGCACCACGTGTTACTTCTACTGTTCGGAAAAGACTGCAATCATGATCGTTCCCACGAGGAACATTCGAGATCAAGTGAAGGATCTGAGAAATAGATAAATTATGAAACAATAGAAAGACGTAAATAAAGGAAGAAAGAAAATAAAACAGCTACTGTACACTTTACTGCTTCTTTAGTTTAGCTGCCACTCTACTCAGCGTTTCGCTGACGTGTTACACTCGTTACTTTTCAGGACCAGGTGTTGAGCAGTCAGGGTCAGCGGCTGCAGAGGACGCTGGGCCGAGTAGGGTCCAGTAGAGTTACCACTGTTCTTTTGTGCCCTCTTTGTTCCACTGTAGCGAGTAGTTTTTGTTACTCTCTGTACTTTTCTTTACTCGCAGTTCTTGTTATGTTATAAATGTTGTTCTACTGTTGTGGTGGTACATGCTGTAGTAGTTTTTTTCTTACTGCTGTATTTTGTTACTGCTAGTTATATTTCATGTTGAATGTGGTTTATTTTACTGCTCTTTTGGTTACTTCCTCGTTGGACGGCTAGGTCTTGGGATTAGTCGAGTCGGTCCGGTTCTCGTGTCTCGTAGGGACTCGGGAATCGGGTCGTTACAAGCTTAATGGAGAACAGAGGAGATTCGCGAGGAGCGATGGATTGAAGAAGGAAGGAGATGAAGAATAGGATAGATTTCTTTCTCTTGTACTTTTTGTATTTTTCGTTTCTTTTGTTGCTCTTTATTTTTGTTACTTAGATTCATGTTAAAGAGCTTAAAGTACCCTAACAGTAGTCCTAGGAACACTGGCACAACCCTAGGACACTTAGGTTTTCCGTAGAAAACTTAGAAAACCAATATAGGGTTCAAACAGCATTTCCAGACATCTAATTCCAAAATCAGACGTCTGATAATATGTTTTAAGATGTCTGACTGTTGATTCAGACGTCTGATAACAATTGGCTGGACTTAACTATTCTGTTTGATGAAATCAGACGTCCAGACCTTAGTCCAGACGTCTGATGGACTTGCTAGACGTCCAATTAGTGGACCGTTGGCTGGCTTAGCAAACACTCACGGATATGACCGTTAGAGCCTTATCAGACGTCCTTAAGCCTTTCCAGACGTCTGATATATGACCGTTTTGCCTCGGCTGACCCAAAATCTCTTCTCAGAGATTTTATAGCCGTTGCACTCTCTTGGAAATCCATTCCCACGAAAAAGTAGGTTTCCAGACGTCTAGACATAGTGCCAGACGTCTTGTATGTCGTCTGATGGACTTGCACTAGAACCCTGTTTGGATCTGATCCAAGTCAGGAAGAAACCCGCCTAAAATCAGACGTCTGATATTTTTCCCAGACGTCTTAAAGTGATGTTTCAGACGTCTGATGCCAGGATCAGACGGCTGATAAGCTTGTCAGTGCAATCATTGTTCCTGATTTTGGCCTGATTCTCTTGGGCTTTGCTCCCAACGGCTATGGAAGCTTTCCAAAGCTTTCCTAAGGCCCCTATAAATAGAGAGGGACCTCTTGCACATTAAGACACACCAAAAGACACCAAAGAGACACTAAGATACACCAAGAGACACTAAGACACACCAAGTAATACATTTTCACACCATTTTGTGTCTCTTGATCCTAAGAAGCAAGCTCTTGCTCTTTAAGCTCTAATTCTCCATCTTGAGAGCATCAAGCCTTCGCGCATCCGCTCTCCCGCCATAGTTCACAAGAGCGACGTTGCGCCGTTGCGTGGCTCACGCACCCGCGTCATCAATTCGACCGCGTCATCAATTCGACGCACTCCTTGCAAAGGGGAGTTTCCTAATTCCTATAGAAGCTAGGTTTAAATCTTTGTTGGCTCTATAGGACTATATTTGTTATTTTACTTTGTTATTTGGTTGGGTATTCGCTTTGCGAATTCCCGTCTCCTTCGTGGGACAAAATCCTTCTTGTGAAGAGAAGGGGTTGAGGAACGCTACCCTTGCACTTGTAGCGTGGTTGTAATTGAGGTTGAATCACCCCCATTTAAAGTGATTCGTTTAGTGGATTTGATCAACTTGGTTGATCAGAAAATCCTAACTCGAGAGGGTTAGGTGGTGGTTTTCACTCGATTTAGGTTTCCACCTAAAAATAATTGTGCACCTTGTTTGATTGAATTCTTGTGATATTGCTTTATATTTTATTTTCGCAATTTATTACGTCACCCCCTCCTAGTAGGGAATTTACACAAAGTGGCATATAATCATATATGTTGAGATTTCTCTGCATAATAGTTGTGCAAGCATGGGATCCTCAACTTTACCACTTATTACATGAGCATGTTCTAGTAGTAAGATTGATTGTCTAGGTCTTCCTACCGTTCATGCTAGATTACGTGGGCCATTCACCTCTGATAACTTCAAAATTCATCTTACGATGCCATTGAAATACTTTTGCCTTATGTCTTTGGGCAACATCTTGCACATCTCCAATTTCTTCTTGACCCATATGATGTAATTTTCTAATTTATTCAACCCAACTACAGACTTGACCAATCATTCTCTAAAGTACTTCACACAATTATAGCAAGCTTTCTTCATTAGTGTAGCAACAGGCAAGGCTCTAACATCTTTTAAGATTGCATTATAGCTCTCACTAATGTTGACTATCATATAGTCATGTCTATATCCACCATCATAAGCTCGTGTCTACAAATTAGGTGGTAATGAATGCCTCTCAAACAAACAAAGGGTAGTATCATCTAGTTCAAAAAATTTCTCCACGCACCATTGAAACTTAGGTCCATAGGTTTGAAGTGTAGCGACATTTACAAGTTTTTCAATGTATTGTTCTTGTGCATATTGCATTTTTCATCTTCCCCCATGGCTAACTCTCCTCATTTAACCATCCAAACCACCACAAATCAACACTCCCAACACATCATTAAAAAAAATCCAAAAATCCAACCTAGAAACCCCATATTCAGCCCACAAAACCCTAACAATACCTTGTTGTAGGAGGGAGTGTTTTGTTGGAGGGAGACAACGGGAGGCACTCATTGGCAGCGAGGATGCAGGTGCTCCGCGTCTAAGCTATTGCTGCCTGGCGAGGAGAGGGTTGAGTAAGAATCAAGGCCTGAAGTTGCTGATGGGTGGGGGGAGACATGGTGAGGCGATTGTTAAGTCCTCACTAAACATGGCTCTAAGGATCTTTCTTTTTGTATCTAAAGAAACTTTTGAGAATCGACTTTATTGGGTCAAAAATAACCTTTAAAAGGTTAACTTTTGTTGCCATTAGCCCATTAAAATTTCCTAAACGATAATTAACTATTAATAATTGTTAATTGTCATCCGTATAATTTTCTTTTTTGTGTGTGCTTGGCTTGGTTGTGGACAGCAAGAGATGTTTTGGCATTTTTTGAAGTGTGCTAATGAGAGAGAGAGGGAGAGAAGGACCATTAAAGGATATAACTTTATTGATTGTGGAGATGGGCTGAAGTAGCATGTCTGCGACTGCATTTGGATGAGGATTGAGTTGGCGGAGTAGGTGACACAACAAAGATAAAATGAATGATACAATAGAATAAATATGATTTATAATAAATATCATCTTAATTTGTTTAATATCTACTGATAATTATATCACATCTAATCCCTTACTTGCTCCACTATTCAAATATAAGGATGATGAAAAATAATCAAGTATCAAATGCAAAGCAAATAAACTACATTTAGATTGCATCAAATTCCACTGCTTATTCCATCACCAAAACCTAGTAGCAACTACAATTTAGCCCTTCCTAAAATTTACCCCAGCTAAAATCTAAACCACATCCCAATGTAGTCTAATATTCAGTGATTTGCTATCCTTGGTGTATCATTATCATCTTTTGATTGATGCATTTACTTGAGTATATGTTGAGTTAGAATTCAAATCTTGATTTGATAGACATGGGAAGTGAACAAGAAGAAGGAAAGAAAATTTGTAATGGTGAGGAAACCACTAAAGGTACAAATCTTTTTGTGGTTGTGCAGAAGAGATGGCCTAATAACGGGAGATGTGAGGCATAGAAGAATGGGCACCGCTGCTCATTTCTGCCATTTGTGTGGGATGCACAATGACTCCAATCTTCATATTTTTTCCACTTGCATGATAACAAATTGCATTTGGAGGAAGGTATGTAGGGAAACTATTCCCATGTGGGAGGATCTATGGAGTTCCTTCTTGAGGCTGAATATGCCATATTTGCCCATGGTGGCAGTACTATGGTCAATGTGAAGAGCTAGAAATGATAGTTTGTTTCAGGAAAAACCAGTGAATGTGGAAAATATTGTAAACAATTGCTGGAATCTCATACATTAATGAAGTTCACTCATGCAATTCTTTTCCCTCATTTAATCAATAAAAGCTCTCCCGAACTGCTATCGACAATTCGATAGCACTCCTTTTCACTTAAAAAAAAAAAAGTACCGATAACAATGTTTACATCAGTAGGTAATCTCATGATGATAGCAATGTTTGACAATGTAATAGTCATCTCTCATATCTAGAAAGTATGTGTTTCTAGTCGCCATCTTTTCACTAATGTGATCAAGTACCAATCTAGAGAGTTGAATGGAAGCTACAGAAGATATCTTAAGCTGATCTACTTGATATAAGGCTGCATTCTCTTATGAGGTTTGATTTTGATGCAAAATAACCTCACCTCTGCAACACTTCAACTAGGTATTGCCTTGCAAAATATCATAAAATTATTAGTATTCGAATCATTAAAAACAAAACTAAAAATAATAAATAAAGTAATGACTTATAAGACCCTTTTATGCGTAGTTTAAGCGATGTCAAGATTGACCTCACAAAATATGATCACAAAGGATTCCTAGATCCATGTGCACACATGCAATATAATTATACAATTAAAATATGTAAGAAATAAAAATACATCCAAATAAAAATAATAAAACAACATTCTTAATCTTTTTGCATTGGTCATTTTTTATTTTTTTAAATGTCAAGATCATTTTCTCTCGCATTACATGTGCTAGGTGGATTACAACAATATCTCATATTGTGACCAAGTCCTCCACGTAATGCACACTTGTTTAGATTAGCAGGTGCACTTAGATCTTATTGTGTCTTTTGCTTGGGAATCCCGATTGACTAGAGATATTTGCATTTGTAGTAGATGCAAATAGATTTTGTTCAATTGGTGTAGGTGAAGATGGATTCTCTGCATCTTGCACATTTGCAGGAGGAGAAACACCTGTAATATTGCGATTACACCTTGTGTGCCTAACTCCACTACACTTGTTATAATTATTTTGTCATGGTGTCTCTCAAGTCCATCTCATTGTGTATGCAGATTGTTTTAGGACATCTATTTTTACACTTTCTTGATCTAAAATAATTTTGTAGAAATCATTGCAAGTAAATAAAATCTTCCATCAAAGCAACAAGTTCTTGCTCCCATATATACCAAAGTGTCGGTGCTAGAGCACCACGATCATTTGTTTTGATGATAACAAAACACGTGTCATTTAACATTTGCACTTGGAGTATTAGATTTCAGGTCAATTGCAAGTGGAGACGTGATTAGATAGAGTTCGAGCTCGCATTCAGGGCTGATTGGAGGAGCTTTGTTACGAACGCGGCTTCAAGACGTTTGACCAAACGTCTGGAACCCCTTTCAGACGTCTGGGATTTGTTTTCTGCGGCACGGTGGATTTCGTCTGCGCGCCTGCGCGTGCAGACCTGCAGATGCCTTCTTTTTTCCTCTCCTCCTGCGGGCGCAGGCGCTGCCCCCTCTCTCTCTCTCCCCGCGCGGCTTTAAAAAGGGCCCTCACCCTCTCCCTCACTCTCATCTCCTCCGTTCCCTTCTTCTCCTTCCAGCCGGTGCGAGAGTGAGCGAGCGGCGGCAGCGGCAGCTGCGGCGGGGGTGCGGGAGGAGGTGTCGCGCGAGGGAGGAGACCTTGCCGGGGCAGTTGAAGCCGGCCGACGGGGGAGCAGCGGGCGTGGAGTGACGCGGGAGGGCTGCTGTAGCTCGAGCAGCAGGCGGACGAGGTGCGGCGCGGCCGTGCGTCGCGGGCGGAGAGCGCGTCGAACTCTGATTCTGGAAATTTTTCCAGAATCAGACGTTTGGGCTTCCAACCAGACGACGGTGAGGACGTCTGGAGGACTGTCCAGACGTCTGGCAAGTAAGTTATTTTTCGTCTTCGTCCTTTTCTGCGACCGTTGTACTGAGAACGATGAGTGGGTACGTACAGGTTCTGAGATTCGCATCCAACGCGAATCAGACGTCTGGCCGCAGTGCCAGACGACGGGAACGACTTCCAGATGTCCGGGGTGACCATCGGACATCTGGGAACTAGGCTAGACACCCCTGCAGGCTTCTGGACGTTTAAGAGACTACGCAGAACAAAAGTACCATCTGACCTGCATTTTAAGATGTCTGGAAGAGGTTCCAGACGTCTGATTTTGGACTGTTTCGTCGTTTTCGACCTGTTTAGGACCCGTTCGGAGTCCGTTTTCCGCGTTTCAAGTTGCATTCTTTTCGGAATAAAATCCTCTACCCGTCTACAGTAATTATATACTGTTCTAAGAGACTCCTTGTGTTTGATCCTTGTGTTAGGACCCCGTTCCATTGCAGTCTCGGGGGTTGCGGAGGCGCGCGGGATTTCCGACCACGCCCCCAGTACTTCCGTTGTAGCTGGTAGAGTGGCTTTAGAAATTATTAACATAATTTGTTACAATTATGGAACAATTAATAGAACCTAGGGCATTGCATGAATCCTAGGAATGAGAAACCAGATCCTAGGGTATTTCATGAATCCTAGGGCTAGAAAACTAGATTGAATGATAGATCCTAGGGTACGGCATGAATCCTAGGACTGGAAAACTAGTGAAATGAATATAGATATTGCAATCTTGGAAACTGTGGAAAGGAAATAATAGCTGCATGTAAATTGATTTTAGCAGCTGCCTGTTATGAATAAATGAACATGATTGAGAATATGGGTTGTATGAACGTGAAACCAAAAATGGGGAAACCAGAATGTGCTGAGTTAAAAGAACTGGAACCCTACGGGGAGTTAGGAGTAGAACTCCTGGAAAGAGAATGAAATGGAACTGAGAAGGAAAGATGTGGAGGTGTGTTGTCTCTTGGGTACGTAGTGCCAGGGGAAGCACCTGTTACCTGTTTAGTGCAGAGTGGAGCCAGCCGCCCCAGGGACCCGGGGTTAGGTCTGGCCACTTTGTACCGACTTGTTGGCCCTCGTGTACACAGTACCGAGGAGAGCTACTAGTGTAGGGCGAGTACTAGCTACCCCACGGGCCCCGGGGTTCTGCTAGCTCACCTACACCGACTTGTTAGGCCCACTGGGCAAACCAGGGTAGTCAGGCGAGGGTGCGCGGACTGTGGAGGGGCAAGGCCCCTGTTTGGTTACTGTGGAGGGGTTGGACCCCCGTTACTGAGAGGGCTCTGCCCTATACTGGTTCCGTGCTGTGCTTTGGGCGCACCCGTTAACGGAAACGACTGACCGCGTGCCAGTGCGGGTTAGCTACCCGTGCGTTTACCGCGCGTGCCGTAGTCACCGTTACGTCTGTCAGTGACCTTGGGGTGGTTGACTGAGAGTAGGATCACCACGGGGGCCTCTCCCGGCCAGGAGAGCACCACGTGTTACTTCTACTGCTCGGAAAAGACTGCAATCAAGATCGTTCCCACGAGGAACATTCGAGATCAAGTGAAGGATCTGAGAAATAGATAAATTATGAAACAATAGAAAGACGTAAATAAAGGAAGAAAGAAAATAAAACATCTACTGTACACTTTACTGCTTCTTTAGTTTAGCTGCCACTCTACTCAGCGTTTCGTTGACGTGTTACACTCGTTACTTTTGAGGACCTGGTGTTGAGCAGCCAGGGTCAGCGGCTGCAGAGGATGCTAGGCCGAGTAGGGTCCAGTAGAGTTACCACTGTTCTTTTGTGCCCTCTTTGTTCCACTGTAGTGAGTAGTTTTTGTTACTCTCTGTACTTTTCTTTACTCGCAGTTCTTGTTATGTTATAAATGTTGTTCTACTGTTGTGGTGGTACATGCTGTAGTAGTTCTTTTTCTTACTGCTGTATTTTGTTACTGCTAGTTATATTTCATGTTGAATGTGGTTTATTTTACTGCTCTTTTGGTTACTTCCTCGTTGGATGACTAGGTCTTGGGATTAGTCGAGTCGGTCCGATTCTCGTGTCTCGTAGGGACTCGGGAATCGGGTCGTTACAAGATGGTATCAGAGTAAGGTCGTCTCGAGAAGTGAATCAACTGACTGAAAAATAACCAATTCACATGTCTATAGCTAGAGTAGCCACCACAACATATCTTTTGACATGAGCTCTTAGACGTTTCCGTTAGGTATCGTTCCATATTGACGTGTTCCGTTTTGTTTCGCGTCTCCTTGCAGGAGATGCCTCGTCGTGGGACTGGTGAGGCAGGCCGCGGGTGCGGCCGAGGACGAGGTCGGCGAGGTGGGCGTGCCGTTGCCGACGCCTCAGTGGACCAGCCACTACTCCCGGGCGTCTAGGCCCAGGACCTCGCCCAGCTGATACGGGATATTGTGCGAGAGGAGCTCCACCCACCGCCCCGAGCGCCTCCCCCTGGGGCTGCGGAGGGGGAGTCCTCTGTGGGACCACACGACGGACGCGGCGCTGGACACGGGGGAGGGGATGGGCCGCCGCCGCCCCCACCTTCCTTCGACACTTCTGTGCACGAGGCACCTTTGCCTGGAGGTGCACCAGCATCCCCACTGCAGCGCCACTCTGAGCTCTTCGGACTGTTCCGAAAGCTGAAGCCCCCCTTCTTCAAGGGGGATGAGGACCCGACCGAGGCAGAGGACTGGCTTGAGCAGCTGGAGAAGATTTTCGACACCCTTCGCCCCCCGGTGGAGTGCCGCGTGGCTTTTGCCACGTACCAGCTGGAGAGTGCGGCACACAGGTGGTGGAGGGCGATCCGGGGACAGGAGAGGGACGAGCTGACCTAGGATCGGTTCATCGCCCTATTCTGCTAGCAGTACTTTCCCCAGACGTGGCAAGACCAAAGGAGGCGGGAGTTCCACACTCTCCGCCAAGGGACGATGACCGTGAGCGCGTACCGCACGCGTTTCCTGGAGATGTCCCGCTTTGCAGCGACAGCGGTAGCCACTAAGGAGGAGCGCCTTTGGCGGTTCATCGAGGCTCCGGCCTGCGATTCAGGGGTATGTCAAACCCCTGAAGCTGCCTACGTTTTCGACGGTGGTGGAGGCAGCCATGACTTACGAGGAGACCAACCCGTCCGCGCGAGACACTGACGGCGGGCGGAAGAGGCCCTTTCAGCCAGACTTTTCACAGGGCCGGCGAGAGAGGTGGCACGTGGCGTCCGCAGGGGAGCCGTCACGTTTTGCAGGGCCATCCGTGGCCTTTGGGGGGCCTCGACAGAGGCCAGTTGCCAGCACAGGACCCCCGCCCAGCCGACAGCAGGGACCCACTGAGGGCGGGTGTCGGGTTCCCCTCTGTTACCAGTGTGGCCAGCCGGGCCACATCAGGAGGGACTGCCCGTCGAGGGCAGGAGGTCAGCAAATACTTTCCGCGCAGAGCACTGGAGGGCGCGTAGGAGGCCGCGGTTCCCAGGCGCGAGGAGGAGGACAACAGTCACGAGGAGGGTACCGGCCAGCACCTGCCCGTCCGACGCAGAGTGTGGCTGCTTCGTCCGCACCTAGGGCTGAGGGGTGTATCAACGCCCTGACACACAGGGATGCCAGAGCTTCGGGCTCGTTGGTGGCAGGTATGGTTTCAGTTTCCGGCAGACTCGTTTACACACTTTTTGATTCCGGCGCTACGCACTCGTTTGTCGCAGCCAGTTTCGCTGTTAGTTTGGGCCAGGATTATTTGCTGTTAGAGAATCCGTTAGTAATCAGAGGTCCGAGTGGTCAGCTGTTTGTAGCTGAGGAGGTGTACACGGATTGCGAGGTCAGCGTCGGGAGACATAGCCTGCCAGCTGACCTGATTATAATACAGATGGAGGACTTTGGCGTAATTCTGGGGATGGACTGGTTGTCCGCTTCCCATGCTTTGGTGGACTGTTTTGAGTGGAAGATCTTCTTCTCCATACCGGAGTTGCCTTCTTTCGAGTTTCACGGACAGCCGGTGGACGGAGGCTTCAGGTGCATTTCGGCTCTTCGGGCGGCGAGACTTTTGAGCCAGGGGTGTGAGGGCTTCCTAGCTTGTGTGGTGGCAGAGTCCAGCCCTGTGGCAGACTTCCAGAGCATCCCGGTGGTTAGAGAGTACCCTGACGTGTTCCCAGACGAGTTACCAGGACTACCGCCCTAGCGTGAGATCAAGTTTGAGATCTCACTAGTGCCAGGGACCAGCCCCATCTCCACCGCGCCATACAGGATGGCACCGCTTGAGCTACGAGAGCTCAAGTCCCAGTTGCAGGACCTTTTGGAAAAGGGTTTCGTGAGGCCCAATGCGTCTCCCTGGGGAGCCCCGGTACTGTTTGTGAAGAAGAAGGATGGTACCCTACGCCTTTGTATGGACTACCAACAGCTGAATAGGGTCACCATCAAGAACAGATATCCGCTGCTGAGGATCGACGACTTGTTTGACCAGTTGCGGGGTGCCACGATGTTCTCCAAGATCGACTTGAGGTCTGGATACCACCAGTTGAGGATCAGGGAGGCGACGTCTCCAAGACAGCTTTCCGCACCCGGTACGGACACTACGAGTTTTTGGTTATGCCGTTTGGGCTGACCAATGCCCCCGCTGCTTTCATGGACCTGATGAACCGGGTGTTTAGACTGTACTTGGACCAGTTTGTGGTGGTATTCATTGATGATGTACTCATCTATTCTCGAGATTGGACGCAGCACGGACAGCACTTGCGGATGGTTCTAGACACACTGAGACGACGTAGGCTGTACGCCAAATACAGCAAGTGCGAGTTCTGGTTGAGGGAGGTGACCTTCTTAGGTCATGTGATCTCTGGAGACGGCTTGGCGGTGGACCCAGCCAAGGTTGAGGAAGTGCTCAGGTGGGAGAAACCGCGTTCAGTCATTGAGATTCGCAGTTTCCTGGGACTGGCAGGCTACTACAGACGATTCATCAGAGGTTTTTCACAGATTGCGTGTCCTATGACACAGTTGACCCGGAAGGACGTGCCCTTCACTTGGACAGACGCCTGTGAGGCGTGTTTTCGGGAGCTGAAGGAGAAGTTGACCTCGGCTCCCGTGCTCACCATCCCTGACAGTAGTGGCGGGTTCGTTGTGTACACGGACGCCTCCTTGCAGTGGTTAGGAGGTGTGCTCATGCAGAGGGGTCATGTTGTCGCTTACGCTTCGCGGCAACTGAAGCCCCATGAGCATACCTACCCTACCCACGACCTGGAGTTGGCAGCTGTCGTCTTCGCACTGAAGACCTGGAGGCACTACTTGTATGGTGAGACCTTCGAGATTTTCACAGATCACAAGAGCCTTAGATACCTTTTTGATCAGAAGGAGCTCAACATGAGACAGAGATGTTGGTTGGAGCTCCTGAAGGACTACGACTGCAGCATTTCCTATCACCCAGGCAAGGCCAATGTGGTGGCTGACGCCTTGAGCCGGAAGGCGCCCACACACTTGGCCAGCTTACAGTTACAGAGTTGGAGCCTCTTGGAGGAGGTGGGCAGTTGGCGACCCCTGGAGTTACGGGGGCACTGTGGGGCAGTGACTGTGACACGACAGACTAGGCCAGAGCTGATAGACCGCATCATCATAGGACAGATGGCCGATCCGTACTTGCAGTCCTTGCGCGACAGAGTACTGTCAGGAGACCCAGGGGACTTCTCTTTCACAGACCAGGTGCTACGCCTGAGGGGACGGTTGTGCGTTCCCAGGGACGAGGAGCTGTTGAGAGAGCTCCTGACTGAGGCACACGGTTCCAGATTCACCATACATCCCGGAAACACGAAGATGTACCATGACTTGAGACGCGAGTTTTGGTGGAGGGGGATGAAGCGGGATGTGGGTGAATTCGTGCAATAGTGCTTAGTGTGTCAACAGGTGAAAGCTGAGCATCAGAGGCCTGCAGGGCCGCTACAGCCGCTTTCAGTGCTATAGTGGAAGTGGGAGAGCATCCCCATGGACTTGGTAGTGGGGTTACCTGTTACCCAGCGAGGACACGACGCAGTCTGGGTAATTGTGGATAGACTGACGAAGACGGCAAGATTCTTGCCGATCTGAGTCACTTTGGGACCAACACAGTTGGTAAAGAGGTATATCCGCGACGTGGTACGACTACACGGAGTTCCGCGGGAGATCGTATCCGACCGGGATACCCGCTTTACGTCCCAGTTTTGGGCTGAGTTTCAGCAGGCCCTAGGGACGTGGTTGAGGTTTAGTACAGCTTACCACCCCCAGAAGGATGGGCAGTCTGAGCGCACGATACAGACACTTGAGGACCTTTTGCGTGCATGTGTACTGGACTGGAGGGGCTCTTGGGAGGAGCACCTGCCCCTGGCGGAGTTTGCATACAACAACAGCTATCACTCGAGCATCGGCACGGCTCCCTACGAGGCTCTGTACGGACGGAGGTGTATGGCACCCTTGAGTTGGGTTGAGGTGGGGACCAAGTGGGAGGTTGGCCCCAGGTTGATCCGGCAGAGTCAGGAGGTAGTCGAGCAGATCCACAGGCGACTCCGCACTGTCAGGAGCAGACAGAAGAGCTACGCGGATCGAAAACGCAGAGAGGTGCAGTTCGAGGTTGGGGACCACGTCTTTCTTCGTGTTTCGCCCATGAAGGGCCTGCAGCGGTTTGGGGTGAGAGGGAAGCTCGCGCCGAGGTTTGTGGGGCCCTTTGAGGTCCTGGAGCGGGTTGGACCCGTTGCTTACAGGCTTGCCCTCCCTCCCCAGCTTTCTAGTGTGCACGACGTGTTCCACGTGTCTAACCTCCGGAAGTACGTAGCCGATCCCAGTCATGTACTGAGTCACGAGAGCGTCGAGGTGGGCGACGACCTGACCTACCCCGAGCGGCCAGTGCAGATTCTTGACCGAGCCGTCCGTAGTTTGAGACGAAAGCAAGTACTCCTGGTGAAGGTTCTGCGGAGGAGCCAGCGGTACGAGGAGGCTACCTGGGAGCCTGAGGCGGCAATGCGGGAGCGGTACCCGGAGCTCTTCGCGGGTACGTCTTTTCGGACCGGCTTCGGTCCTCTTTGAGTTTGTTATGTTTATTATGACATTTTTTCCCGCACCCTAGTTATGGCAAGTTTCGGGGATTAAACTTCCTTTGAGTTTGTTATATTGTTACGAACGCAGCTTCAAGACGTCTGACCAGACATCTGGAACCCCTTCCAGACGTCTGGGATTTGATTTCTACGGCATGGTGGATTTCGTCTGCGTGCCTGCGCGCGCAGACCTGCAGATGCCTTCTTTTTCCCTCTCCACCTGCGGGCGCAGGCGCTGCCCCCCCTCTCTCTCTCTCCACGCGTGGCTTTAAAAAGGGCCCTCGCCCTCTCCCTCACTCTCATCTCCTCCGTTCCCTTCTTCTCCTTCCAGCCGGTGCAACAGTGAGCGAGCGGCGACAGCGGCAGCTACGGCGGGGGTGCAGGAGGAGGTGTCGCGCGAGGGAGGAGACCCTCGGCCGTGTGGGCTCGAGCTTGCCGGGGCAGCTGGAGCCGGTCGGCGGGGGGAGCAGCGGGCGCGGAGTGACGCGGGAGGGCTGCTGCAGCTCGAGCAGCAGGCGGACGAGGCGCAGCGCGGCCGTGCGTTGCGGGCGAAGAGAGCGTCGAACTTTGATTCCGGAAATTTTTCCAGAATCAAACGTCTGGGCTTCCAACCAGACGACGGTGAAGACGTCTGGAGGACTGTCCATACGTCTGGCAAGTAAGTTATTTTTTGTCTTCGTCCTTTTCTGCGACCGTTGTACTGAGAACGATGAGTGGGTACGTACAGGTTCTGAGATTCGCATCCAACGCGAATCAGACGTCTGGCCGCAGTGCCAGACGACGGGAACGACTTCCAGATATCCGGGGTGACCATCGGACATCTGGAAACTAGGCTAGACACCCCCGCAAGCTTCTGGACGTCTAAGAGACTACGCAGAATAAAAGTACCATCTGACCTGCATTTTAAGATGTCTGGAAGAGGTTCCAGACGTCTGATTTTGGACTGTTTCGTCGTTTTCGACCCGTTTAGGACCTGTTCAGAGTCCGTTTTCCGCGTTTCGAGTTGCGTTCTTTTCGGAATAAAATCCTCTACCCGTCTACAGTAATTATATACTGTTCTGAGAAACTCCTTGTGTTTGATCCTTGTGTTAGGACCCCGTTCCATTGCAATCTTAGGGGTTAGAGAGGCGCGCGAGATTTCCGACCACGCCCCCAGTACTTCCGTTGTAGCTGGTAGAGTGGCTTTAGAAATTAACATAATTTGTTACAATTATGGAACAATTAATAGAACCTAGGGCATTGCATGAATCCTAGGAATGAGAAACCAAATTGAATGATAGATCCTAGGGTATTGCATGAATCCTAGGGCTGGAAAACAAGATTGAATGATAGATCCTAGGGTATGGCAAGAATCCTATGATTGGAAAACTAGTGAAATGAATATAGATATTGCAGTCTTGGAAACTGTGGAAAGGAAATAATAGCTGCATGTAAATTGATTTTAACAGCTGCCTGTTATGAATAAATGAACATGATTGAGAATATAGGTTGTATGAACGTGAAACCGAAAAGGGGGAAACCTGAATGTGATGAGTTAAAAGAGCTGGAACCCTACGGGGAGTTAGGAGTAGAACTCCTGGAAAGAGAATGAAATGGAACTGAGAAGGAAAGATGTGGAGGTGCGTTGTCTCTTGGGTAAGTAGTGCCAGGGGAAGCACCTGTTACCTGCTTAGTGCAGAGCTGAGCCAGCCGCCCCAGGGACCCGGGGTTAGGTCTGGCCACTTTGTACCGACTTGTTGGCCCTCGTGTACACAGTACCGAGGAGAGCTACTAGTGTAGGGCGAGTACTAGCTACCCCACGGGCCCCGGGGTTCTGCTAGCTCACCTACACCGACTTGTTAGGCCCACTGGGCAAACCAGGGTAGTCAAGCGAGGGTGCGCGGAATGTGGAGGGGCAAGGCCCCTATTTGGTTACTGTGGGGGGGTTGGACCCCTGTTACTGAGAGGGCTTTGCGCTATACTGGTTCCGTGCTGTGCTTTGGGCGCACCCGTTAACGGAAACGACTGACCGCGTGCCAGTGCGGGTTAGCTACCCGTGCATTTACCGCGCGTGCCGTAGTCACCGTTACGTCTGTCAGTGACCTTGGGGTGGTTGACTGAGAGTAGGATCACCACGGTGGACTCTCCCGGCCAGGAGAGCACCACGTGTTACTTCTACTGTTCGGAAAAGACTGCAATCATGATCGTTCCCACGAGGAACATTCGAGATCAAGTGAAGGATCTGAGAAATAGATAAATTATGAAACAATAGAAAGACGTAAATAAAGGAAGAAAGAAAATAAAACAGCTACTGTACACTTTACTGCTTCTTTAGTTTAGCTGCCACTCTACTCAGCGTTTCGCTGACGTGTTACACTCGTTACTTTTCAGGACCAGGTGTTGAGCAGCCAGGGTCAGCGGCTGCAAAGGACGCTGGGCCGAGTAGGGTCCAGTAGAGTTACCACTGTTCTTTTGTGCCCTCTTTGTTCCACTGTAGCAAGTAGTTTTTGTTACTCTCTGTACTTTTCTTTACTCGCAGTTCTTATTATGTTATAAATGTTGTTCTACTGTTGTGGTGATACATGCTGTAGTAGTTCTTTTTCTTACTGCTGTATTTTGTTACTGCTAGTTATATTTCATGTTGAATGTGGTTTATTTTACTGCTCTTTTGGTTACTTCCTCGTTGGACGACTAGGTCTTGGGATTAGTCGAGTCGGTCCGGTTCCCGTGTCTCGTAGGGACTCGGGAATCGGGTCGTTACAAGCTTAATGGAGAACAAAGGAGATTCGCGAGGAGCGATGGATTGAAGAAAGAAGGAGATGAAGAATATGATAGATTTCTTTCTCTTGTACTTTTTGTATTTTTCGTTTCTTTTGTTGCTCTTTATTTTTGTTACTTAGATTCATGTTAAAGAGCCTCAAAGTACCCTAACAGTAGTCCTAGGAACACCGGCACAACCCTAGGACACTTAGGTTTTCCGTAGAAAACTTAGAAAACCAATATAGGGTTCAAACAACATTTCCAGACATCTAATTCCAAAATCAGACGTCTGATAATATGTTTTAAGACGTCTGACTGTTGATTCAGATGTCTGATAACAATTGGCTGGACTTAGCTATTCTGTTTGATGAAATCAGACGTCCAGACCTTAGTCCAGACGTCTGATGGACTTGCTAGACGTCCAATTAGTGGACCGTTGGCTAGCTTAGCAAACACTCAAGGATATGACCGTTAGAGCCTTATCAGACGTCCTTAAGCCTTTCCAGACGTCTGATATATGACTGTTTTGCCTCGGCTGACCCAAAATCTCTTCTCAGAGATTTTCTAGCCATTGCACTCTCTTGGAAATCCATTCCCACGAAAAAGTAGGTTTCCATACGTCCAGACATAGTGCCAGACATCCTGTATGTCGTCTGATGGACTTGCACTAGAACCATGTTTAGATCTGATCCAAGTCAGGAAGAAACCCCCCTAAAATCAAACGTCTGATATTTTTCCCAGACGTCTTAAAGTGATGTTCCAGACGTCTGATGCCAGGATCAAACGGCTGATAAGCTTGTCAGTGCAATCATTGTTCCTGATTTTGGCCTGATTCTCTTGGACTTTGCTCCCAACGGCTATGGAAGCTTTCCAAAGCCTTCCTAAGGCCCCTATAAATAGAGAGGGACCTCTTGCACATTAAGACACACCAAAAGACACCAAAGAGACACTAAGATACACCAAGAGACACTAAGACACACCAAGTAATACATTTTCACACCATTTTGTGTCTCTTGATCCTAAGAAGCAAGCTCTTGCTCTTTAAGCTCTAATTCTCCATCTTGAGAGCATCAAGCCTTCGCGCATCCGCTCTCCTGCCATAGTTCACAAGAGCGACGTTGCGCTGTTGCGTGGCTCACGCACCCGCGTCATCAATTTGACGCACTCCTTGCAAAGGGGAGTTTCCTAATTCCTATAGAAGCTAGGTTTAAATCTTTGTTGGCTCTATAGGACTATATTTGTTATTTTACTTTGTTATTTGGTTGGGTATTCGCTTTGCGAATTCCCGTCTCCTTCGTGGGACAAAATCCTTCTTGTGAAGAGAAGGGGTTGAGGAACGCTACCCTTGCACTTGTAGCGTGGTTGTAATTGAGGTTGAATCACCCTCTCATTTAAAGTGATTCGTTTAGTGGATTTGATCAACTTGGTTGATCAGAAAATCCTAACTCGAGAGGGTTAGGTGGTGGTTTTCACTCGGTTTAGGTTTCCACCTAAAAATAATTGTGCACCTTGTTTGATTGAATTCTTGTGAGATTGCTTTATATTTTATTTCCGCAATTTATTACGTCACCCCCTCCTAGTAGGGAATTTACACAAAGTGGCATATAATCATATATGTTGAGATTTCTCTGCATAATAGTTGTGCAAGCATGGGATCCTCAACTTTACCACTTATTACATGAGCATGTTCTAGTAGTAAGATTGATTGTCTAGGTCTTCCTACCGTTCATGCTAGATTACGTGGGCCATTCACCTCTGATAACTTCAAAATTCATCTTACGATGCCATTGAAATACTTTTGCCGTATGTCTTTGGGCAACATCTTGCACATGTCCAATTTCTTTTTGGCCCATATGGTGTAATTTTCTAATTTATTCAACCCAACTACAGACTTGACCTATCATTCTCTAAAGTACTTCACACAATTATAGCAAGCTTTCTTCATTAGTGTAGCAATAGGCAAGGCTCTAACATCTTTTAAGATTGCATTATAGCTCTCACTAATGTTGACTATCATATAGTCATGTCTATATCCACCATCATAAGCTCGTGTCTACAAATTAGGTGATAATGAATGCCTCTCAAACAAACAAAGGGTAGGATCATCTAGTTCAAAAAATTTCTCCATGCACCATTGAAACTTAGGTCCATAGGTTTGAAGTGTACCGACATTTACAAGTTTTTCAATGTATTGTTCTTGTGCATATTGCATTTTTCATCTTCCCCCATGGCTAACCCTCCTCATTTAACCATCCAAACCACCACAAATCAACACTCCCAACACATCATTAAAAAAAATCCAAAACTCCAACCTAGAAACCCCATATTCAACCCCCAAAACAAGTTCCAATACACTAAAAAACCCTAACAATACCTTGTTGTAGGAGGGAGTGTTTTGTTGGAGGGGAGACAACCGGAGGCACTCGTTGGCAGTGAGGATGCAGGTGCTCCACGTCTAAACTACCGCTGCCTGGCAAGAAGAGGGTTGGGTAAGAGTCAAGTCCCGAAGTTACTGATGGGTAGGGGGAGATGGGGTGAGGCGATCGTTAGGTCATCATTAAACATGGCTCTAAGGATCTTTCTTTTTGTATCTAAAGAAACTTTTGAGAATTAACTTTATTGGGTCAAAAAGAACCTTTAAAATGTTAGCTTTTGTTGCATTAGCCCATTAAAATTTCCCAAACTATAATTAACTACTAATAATTGTTAATTGTTGTCCGTATAATTCTCTTTTTTGTGTGTGCTTGGCCTGGTAGTGGACAGCAAGAGATGTTTTAGCATTTTTTGAAGTGTGCCAGTCAGAGAGAGAGGGAGAGAAGGACCATTAAAGGATCTAACTTTATTGATTGTGGAGATGGGCTGAAGTAGCATGTCTGTGACTGCATTTGGACGAGGATTAAGATGGCGGAGTAGTTGACACAACAAAGATAAAATGAATGATACGATAGAATAAATATGATTTATAATAAATATCATCTTAATTTGTTTAATATCTACTGAGAATTATATCACATCTAATCCCTTACTTGCTCCACTATTTAAAGAAAAGGATGATGAAAAATAACCAAGTATCAAATGTAAAGCAAATAAATTACATCTTTTTTTTTCTCTATTTAGATTGCATCAAATTCCACTACTTATTCCGTCACTAAAACCAAGTAGCAACTAGAATTTAGCCCTTCCTAAAATTTACCCCAGCTAAAATCTAAACCACATCCCAATGTAGTCTAATATTCAGTGATTTGCTATCTTTAGCGTATCATTACCATCTTTTGATCGATGCATTTACTCGATTATATGTTGAGTCAGAATTCAAATCTTGATTTGATAGACATGGGAAGTGAACAAGAGGAAGGAAAGAACATTTGTAATGACGAGGAAACCGGTGAAGAACCTCATGTCTTGAACTCCCATCCTGCACCAAGCCAATTATTGAGACCAATGAAATTCAAAGGCTCGTCAAAGAGGTTCAAGAAAATATAGAAAAAGAAAAGCTTCATTCTTGGATGATCATGCAGAATTAGTTCTTACTTCAATCTTGGAGTATCATCGCTTCCTTATTACCATTCAAACAATCTCTGATCTACAACCCATGGCCCGAGTCAAAATATTCTAATTAGTGGAAAATAGTTCTAACTGGCCTTACTCCTGGTGAAATAGCAACTAAGTCCCCTGATACTAAGGCCTTCAAACTGATCCAAGCCTCTTGGGCTCTTCATTTAGTCTTGGACCGGTGATCCAATTGAAAATACCCGATTCATATGCAACCTTCGAGCTGAGGAATAGAGTGAGTTTAGTTGGTTGACCTTTCTTAAATTAATGGGATGGGATAAGCATTTCCATTTCTCTTCACTTGAGCTCTTTTCTTTGGGATAAGTATGCCAAAATGATCTTAATGAGATGTGAGGTTTTGCACTATTTTATAGGAACAAGAAGTCATGATTGTACAAATGGTATTTGAAAATTAAGAAGGAACGTGAAAAAATTCATAATACTCCTCCATTTTTTTACTTCTTTTGCTGGCTCAATCGCTCAAGAGAGATCAGGGACAAAGGGAAGATGAAGTCAATAAGCTTGAAGGCCCTAAAAACCCTAGATTTTTTGAGAAGCATTTCATATGCAACCATTGGCATAGTTATTCTAGCTACAATTTCGAATTCTCAAACCATTTCACAAAGTATTTGACTAGGTTTCGCAACTAACTCATATGAGATTCTACTTTTCTTAGCATGACAAGTTTGTTGGGTAATAAGCATACCATATATTTAGGTCATGACTTGCATATTGTGTCATTGTTCTTCACCTAGCTTTTATTCGTTTAACTTCTTCGTTGATGCTTAACAAAAGTGTTCTTATGGTACCCAACAAAAGAAAACAAACCATTGTAGCTATCAAACAACAAAACAAAATTTGGACTTTTGGGTCAAAGTTTCGATCGGTGAGCTTCCCATCTCGCTCACAAAGAATCTAATTCTTTCCCATATCCTCTCACTCCTCCAATGTTTTCCCAGTAGCTGATCCAAAAGGGAGATAGAAATATAATCTCCTTTTTCCACTTGGAAGGCAAGGGGGGCAAATCGGACTTCTTCTAAGGTCTAAGTCAGTCTTTAATGATATTAATACAAGGGCTCAATTTAGCCAATCCCAGCGCTGACATTTAAACTGCTATTTGGACTACTCTACTTATTTTCTCTCTCTTCATTCCTTCCCTTGTAGGCATCAACCTGGAGCTGAGTTATTTTGCTAGATCAGCCATAAGACCACACAAACGTAAAAGCCAATTTTTGGCATCTGCTGAGGGATAGCGCTTTCTTCTGAGAGTCAAATGATATTATAATATTAATCTCATTGGAAAAAATTCTCTCAGTACAGCCCTTTGAGATTCTTGGAGGAGAACCATCAAGCGCCTTACTTATTTAGTCATAATTCATAACTAATGAATTATGTTCATATCCAATGGTAGGGCCATAGGGGCCACCTCCCCTCCTATGAAATAAATATGTTTTTAAGGAAATATTGCCGAATAAGAATTTTGCTTTTCCTTTGAAAATTTTGATCCACCTTTTATTATTAAAAATTTAAATTATAATAGAAAGAAAGAAAAAAAAAATTGCAACTTACAGAAGTATAGGATGCTAATTTTCATATGCCAAACATCTAATGATACTTGGCTCTGATTGGCTATAGGATCTGTGCATGGTATTGGATGTGGGATACTTTTTGGATTGGGGAAGTTTTTTCCTTTTTAGAAGAAAGATATGATTAGTATAGGATTTGAACCCATGACCTTCATGGTTTGGACGTGCATTTGGTTACAAATTATATATTTGATATTTAAAAGGTCCAGTATATATTTTCAACCTAACCAATAATTAATATTGGACATTATCAATTTACATAGTCATGAGATTATTGAGTGCCATAATCCTCAGCTTGGAATCCAAATCCGTTACCTCCTCAATTCAACTGCCTCCCTCAAGATGCCCCTAATTGAAGAAATATTTGACTCGCTCCCCTCGATTCAATTCTCAATCATCCATTATCATCACTTACAATTGGACCCTTCCTCCTCTCTCCATTGACGTTGTATGGTGTCTAACACACCAAGCGAAGGTGAGTGACTTTTTTACTATCATATTTTTCCCTTTTTAATTGAAGCTATGATTTTTCTCGTCTATTTGAATCATCCATGTGAATCTTTTACCATATTTAGAGGTCTTCTTTTTTGTATATGATGACTTTTAAGCAATATTTTTTTTTGTACTTAGCGATTTTCTACGTTGTATCCATGTAAGAATTATTAGATATGTTCGTCTGATCACCTAGATATGTTCACCTGATTATCTAGATATTTTCGTCCATTCACCTGGTCAATCTAATTTGGCAAGAAGTTTGTCTTTTTGATAAAATTTAATCACCCGATAATGTAACCATTTTACACATGTTCACTTATATAGGGGTTTTCTACTTGTTGGGTTTTTCTTTTTATTTATCCACTAGAATCAAAATTATAGCTTACAAAAGATAGATTTCAAAGCAAGATGGAGGATGACTTTTTGACTAATTGTATGATTTTTTATATAATAAGTTTCCTATTGATAATATTATAGATAGCTTTAATTCTACAAAGGAAAAGTGGCTTTATTAATATAAATATTTTAAGTAATTATTTTCATCCATGGAAATGTTAGTTTTCTTTTCTTTTCTTTTTTTCTATCTCTCTCTCTTTTGCATCTAGAGTAGAAAATTTTCTTAGAAAATTATTTTGACTTATTATTTGAACATGTAAGGTTCATTTTGTGTTATAATCCTATAATTTTTCATCGTTAACTTCATCCTTCTAAAAGCTTGGGATATCTGAGTATTGCTCTCACTGAACATGTTTCCTCACTCTAACCCTATCCATATCATTTTGAGATCAACACGGAGAACAGGGTACTCAATGCGTTCAGGAAGCAGAGAGAGAGAGAGAGAGAGAGCTACTTCCAAGGGAGAGCTACATCATAAGTCGTACATGCGAGTTTGACGTTGGAGAAGGTTGTACCATTTTCTAGCAAAGATTTTTTTTTTTTTTTTTGTAAACATTAAATCCATTTCGACCCAACTAATGGATAGCCTTTGTCTTGAAGTTTGTATAGTTTTACCATCTTACAAAGCTACCATGTTCAACTAACAGTTATTATTGGATTGAAATCGACAGCCCGATGCGGTTGTTCTCTCTTGCACTCCAATATTTGCGTGTAGATTGGGGGAGAAGCATACGAACTTCTTTCCTCTCCCTAACCTAAGTATAGCTATTTGGTCGAAAGATGTGGGCATAAAAATATAAAAGTTGAGTGTATTTTGTAACAAGCTGACATGACACATGATATTTTTATAATTATTTATGTTAATTAATACCTAACTAATATTGATTTAAGGATAATTTGGGTTAGATTGTATTTAATTAAGTTAGATTAATTATTTTAGGTTATTTTGTAAATAATGCATATTTATGAAATTTTGTGTAATTTTTCCTACAATTGTATCTGATATTTTGATGTGTTTATTTTTATTTGTGTAGAAACAAAATTTCAAGTTGATCAAAATAAGGTTGATTGAATTTTCTGTATTGAGCTCACTTGGAAAAAAATTGAGCTTAATTGGTGGATTTATTTGGAAATCCAATTAACCTTGACCCTAACCTAATTTAGGAACCTAATTACCTAACTTAAAAATCTCTTAGGATCAACCAAAACCTTGTCCTAAAACTTACAGTGGTCAACCACTTAAGATACCGAATCCTATCCACCCAAAATCCCAACAAAACTTAGGAAAACCTAGAACATATTATAACCTAACAGACCTTATTTGATTATCACTTTCATACTCCAATAAAATATATTTTAGATGGTCAAAATACACTGTAATTTATCCACCACTAGATCTAAATCTTAGGATCCTAAATTGCTTACCTAAATCCTATCTTAAAACCCAAAATTGAATCGTACTCCTAATCTTAAACTTAATCTCGAAATTTGTAATAGCATAACACACTTTTAGTATTTTATTCATAACTTTTTCATTTTAAATCCAAATTAAGTGATTCAAGTTGCGTTAAAAAGCTTATTTCGAGGGATACAACTTTATTTTTATGAACAACTTGAAATTCGTAGAAAGATGCCAAAAATTCAAGAGAATCACAACCCTCCATCATCCTCTCAAAGCCATCCTAGCCCTCCATCAATTCCAACAACTCCTAATCTATTCTATTCACCTATTCCTTCAACGTACCCCTGATTCCTAGACACCTAATCCTAGCTCTTTATTTTGGTGATCCAAGGCAACTTGGATCAACTGATCACTAGCTTTCTTGACTTCTATATAAACTTTAGTTATATAGACCTCTAGTATTTATTTTTTCAACTTATTTTCAAGTTGTAAACTTTCTTGTATTTAGTTAGAAGTTGCATGCCTAGTTTTAATAGTGCTTGATAATCTATTCTAATTCTAGTATTGGAAAGCTTTTGATCTCTTTGTCTCCCTAGGAACACCTCGAACTCCCATATTTTTATTCAAAAAATCTTACGAGTTCGATCTAGTATACAAATTTCAAATGCTTTTGTGCACATTGACTACGACGAAAAGTGATTTCTTGCAATCACATCCGTATTTAAAGCAACGCATCGATGCAAAATCACCATAAATTATTTTTCACTGATGTAAAATCATCTGTAACGACCCGGTTCCCGAGTCCCTACGAGACACGAGAACCGGACCGACTCGACTAATCCCAAGACCTAGTCGTCCAACGAGGAAGTAACCAAAAGACAGTAAAATAAACCACATTCAGCATGAATATAACTAACAGTAAGAAAGTACAACAGTAAGGAAAGAAACTACTACAGTAGGTACCACCACAACAGTAAAACAACATTTATCATATAACAAGAACTGCAGGTAAAGAAGGTACAGCGGAAACAAAAACTACTCACTAGAACAGAAACAAAAAGGGGTACAAAAGCTGTGGTAACTCTACTGGACCCTACTCGGCCCAGCGTTCTCTGCAGCCGCCGACCCTGGCTGCTCAACACCTGGTCCTGAAAAAGGTAACGAGTGTAACACGTCAGCAAAACGCTGAGTAGAGTGGCAAACTAACTAAAGGAAACAGTAGAGTGTACAGTAGCTGTTATGTTCTATTACTTCCTTTATTCACATCTTTCAATTTTTCTCACTATTTCATTTATTTCTCAGATCCTTTACTTGATCTCGAATGTCCTCGTGGGAACGATCTTGATTGCAGTCTTTTCCAAAAGTAGAAGTAGCACGTGGTGCTCTCCTAGCCGGAGAGTCCCCCGTGGTGATCCTACCCTCAGTCAACCACCCCAAGGTCACTGACAGACGTAACGGTGACTACGGCACGCGCGATAAACGCACAGGTAGCTAGCCCGCACTGGCACGCGGTCAGTCATTTCCGTTAACGGGTGCGCCCAAAGCACAGCACGGAACCAGGGCAGAGCCCTCTCAGTAACAGGGGTCCAACCCCTCCACAGTAACCAAACCGGGGCCTTGCCCCTCCACAGTCCGCGCACCCTCGCCTGACTACCCTGGTTTACCCTAGAGGGCCTAACAAGTCGGTGAAGGAGGCTAGCAGAACCCCGGGGCCCGTGGGGTAGCTAGTACTCTCCTAACACTACTAGCTCTCATCGGTACTACGTACACGATGGCCAACAAGTCGGTACAGAGCGGCCAATCCTAACCCCAGGTCCCTGGGGCGGCTGGCCCCACTCTGCACTAAACAGGTACAGGTACTTCCCTTGGTACTGCGTACCCAAGAGACAGTACAAACTACATCTCCGTTCCATTCCTTTTTCTTTCCAGGAGTTCCACTCCTAATTCCCCGTAGGGTTCCAGCTCTTTATCTCAGAACATCATATGTTTCACTTTCCAGATTCACATTCTCAAAATCCATGATCTCAAACATGTTTCTTTATTCATAACAGGCAGCTGTTAATTAAATTTACAGGCAGCTTTATGTATTCCTTTCCAATTTTCCAAGACTGCAGTAATATACATTCCACTAGTTTTTCCACCCTAGGATTCATGCCATATCCTAGGATCTATCATACAATCTAGTTTTCCGGCCCTAGGATTCATGCAACACCTAGGAGCTATCATTCCATATATTTCTCATTCCTAGGATTCATGCAATGCCCTAGGTTCTAGTTATGGTACCATACTTTAACAGATTTTATTAATACTTAAAGCCACTCTACAGGTACAACGGGAGTAATGGGGGCGTGTTCGGGAATCCCGCGTGCCTCCGTGACTCTCAAGACTGCAACCGAACGAGGTCCTATCACAAGGATCAAACACAAGGAGTGTCTCAGAACAGTGTATAGCTACTGTAGGCGGGTAGAGGAATTAATTCTGAAACGAACGCAACTCGAATCGCGGAAAATGGAGCCCAAACGGGCCCTAAACGGGTCGAGAAAGACGATACTGTGCAAACTCAGACGTCTGGAACTCCTTCCAGACGTCTTAAACGGTGGATCAGAGAATTACCTGTTAAGCTTGGTTCCCCGGACGTCCAGAAGTCTGTAGGGACGTCTTTCCTATACCCCAGACGTCCGATGATCCACACGGACGTCTGTAGATCACTCCCGCCGTCTGGTACAACTTCCAGACGTCTGATTCGCAAAGGATGGCGAATCAGCGAACCTGCGCACAGCCAACCCCCCTCCCTCAGTACGGTCAGTCGACAAGAAGGAAGGAGAAAGCGGAAACTCACCTTTCAGACGTCTGTATGATTTTACAGACGTCGACCTTGCCGTCTGGCTATCAACCCAGACGTCTGATTCTGGAAATTTTTCCAGAATCAGAACCCTGCTCGGCCTCCGCTCGCGACGCTGCCCGCGTCGCACCTCGCGCGTCTGCTGCTCAGCCCGCAGCAGGTCCCTCTCCGCGTCGCTCCGCGCTCCCTGCGCCCTCCGCCGGCCGGCCAAGCCGCTCCGGCGAGCTCGCCCTAACGGCAGAGCCCCGCCCTCGCACGCCGCACCTCCTCCACGCTCACTGCGGCTGCCGCTGCCGCTGCCGCCCTCGCGTCCGCTCGCTCTCGCGCACAGGAAGGAGAAGAAGGAGGAGACGGTGGAGACGGGAGGGGAGGCGCGCCCTTTTAAGGCCGCGCGAGGAGGAGAGAGAAGGCGGTCGCAGCGCACCTGCAGCCGCAGAGAGAGAGAGAGAGAGGAATCGCGGGTCTGCGCGCACAGGCGCGCAGACGAATCTCCCGTGCGAACATAACTGTTCTCCAGACGTCTGTAAACTATCCCGGACGTCTGGTCAGACGTCTGGATGTGATCCCAGACGTCTGGTCCGACGTCTGGGCCACCTCCCAGACGTCTTAAAAGGCGTCTGGGGCACGCGCTCGTTACATCATCAAACATCACTTTGCATCGGTGGAAAATCACTATGAATTCTTTTGCACCAGTGTAAAATCACTTTATGATCATTTTGTACCGGTGCAAAATTATTCAGAATAACTTGGTAACAGTATGCCCCGTCAGCAAGTTGCAAAACACGTTGAATGATGCATTTTTGTATAATTTGACTTTATCAAAATGAAAAGAACTTGAGTGGTATCGATTTTTTTTGTTAAAATGCAAATGACTTGTGCTATTTATCATTGAGCTGTTTTATCCAAATGAAAAGTCTTAAGGTGATTAGTGAGATTTTTATGATTATCTTTTATCCAACATCAAGTTCGGATATGTCTATTAGGATCCTTAACCACGAGCTTTAACGATGGATTAAATAACTCTATGAATATGCATGCGTATATTATTTGATATACATTCAACATAATATATGGATTAATAAAAGAAAGGCAAAACTATAGATGTTTGTAGTTTTTAAGAATTTTTACATCTATGTCCCTAGATACTATCTAATTACATCTATAGCTCTCTATATTTTGTTATTATATCTATATTTCTACAGACTTGTGACTCATGACAGTTATAACCCTAGGTCAAGTTTTTGTGAGATTTAAGAGAATATTTCTTCACAGCCATTAAAGTTAACTGCATAAAATTTGAAATTATACCAATACTCCTATAAATATTTTAAAATTTTATTAATACCTCTATTCATATTTTTTTATTTTTCATCTTCTTTCTTCTTCCTCCTCTCCTCCCCTTCTTCCTCATCTTAAGCTCGGATCTCACCTCTGATTAGAGGGCACAAGAGCAATGACATTCAGATCGTTGCTGAAGGTTGCCCTTCTTCTCCTCCCTACACTCCCGTCATCGTCATCGTCACCCCCTCATCCCTCTACCTTAATCGCTGCCCCTCGTACCTCCTCCTCCCCAATTGTTGCTCCCTCTCCTCCCTCCTTCCCCTAAGCCCTCGTCTCCCCATCTCCTCCCTCTTTACTAGCCATTGCCCCTCTCCTTCCCCCAACACAACCCTCCCCTTTCAAGACAAAAAATTATATTTTTTTGGGAGATTTGAATGTAATTAGAAAAACTTTGGAGGACATAAATTAAAATTACAGTGAAAAATTGCCTATTAACCAGAGCCACCGTTGTTTATCGTTACATGTAACGACAACGTCATATATGTAACAACGTAAGCTTGCAGATATAAGGATGTCATGATGAAGTAGTCGAAGATATAAATGTGATTAGATATGTTTCGAATGGTATGAATGTAAAAATGTCTAATTTTCATGATGCAATTTCTTCTTTGAAAGAATTTTTTTTTTTTTTTGGAATAAGCGAGAGGTAACTTTCATCCATCAAAACAAAGGGCTCAAAACGCGGCCGACAAAGTTCACACCGGGAAGAACAACCGAAGGCCCGAACGCTAAGTCCCCCGTGAACAAAAGGAAACAAACTACCTAAAAAAAATAAAGAAAAAAACAAAACCAAAAAAAGTAAAAAGTGCCTAAGAGATCCAGCCAAGCGACCAACCGCAAATACAAGCAAAATCATCTGTATGAAGTAAAATAATTGAGAGAAAGGCCCACCAAAACCAAAATAATTGCACGTTTGAAGGTTAGGGATTCATCTGTATGAAGTAAGTCATCTGCTTTAGGAAAGAAAAAGTAAGAAATTCAATTAGTTTAGAGATTTTGCATCAAGCAAATGAACAAGCAATGAATTCAAAGAACCTATCAGCTTAGAGATTTTGCAAAATAGAGCCGCAGTACTTGTTGTACGGGGAACAACCATCACTGGGGGTTGCAAGGACAGCTACAAATGGATATCTATTTTCTATGTTTATCCTCGATGTTTATATAAGAATATATAGACTCTTGTATCAAGCATACACTTAAAGCCCCTTGAGAGTGGCTCATTATGAAAGGCAAGAACGTGATGCAATCTTTAGTGATTTTTGTTTATTTGATTACATGCGCTTCTCTCGTTCTTTGTCTTGCATCAACACTTGCTTGCTACATCCTTTATCAAATTCGAAGGGCCAGACGTGATGTAAAATATAGGAGAGGATCTCTCAACCCCATCCATTATTGGCTTCTTGTCAAAAGTCTTGCCTCCTCTGCGTCACACAACCGGAGTCTTGATCAGGCCACTCCCACACTGATCACAGCCCTTCTCCTATCATACCTTTTCCACGATGCTGAAATTATAATTCAGGTGGATGCGACTTTCAAAAATGGTTTGGCAAATCTAGTAGTCGTTACTCTCCTTCCTTGCGATATCCTTTTTGCTACGTCGGCTTTATCGGCTGCTGCGATGGATGCCTCCAGAGCCAAATGCCTTGCCATCGAGTAGGGGTTCAAGATGGCCTCCCTTTATGATTGCTACAAGATTTCAGTCATAAGTGACTATCAAACTATCGTGTACATGATCCAAGGTGACACCACCCCCTTTTGGCGCATCAGAGCATTGGTCTTGAACTGTCAATGCACTCTCCAAAATCGTCGCTCCCTCACTCTCTTCTATGTCAGTAGGCCTTCTATTTCTTCTGCTCATTTCCTAGCTGTTGAATGCTCTAGGCAGGGAATTTATAGGGAGTGGAGTGGTCTTGATGTTCCTCCTCTCCTAGCACATGGCTTTTCTTAGAATCAATGAAATTTCTTTTCTTTTTTAAAAAAAATTCATATGGGGAAATATACCCTTTACTACGATAGATTTAATATTGGAAAATTGGAATCAAACTCACATATATGTGCACATTGTACTTCTTAACTTGCATTAGTGTCAACATCAATGTTGGTGTGTTTTAGGCATGGCACTTGCCAATGATGCTACATCTACAACAACAACGCTACATTACAAAAGGTCTGAAGACGAAAATATGTGTTGCAACATATTTTGCAACATTCGGCTCCTACTCATACCCTCATTCAAAGAATCAACTGATTGAAAATCAAAATTAACTAGTTGAAAATCAAAACATACCGGTTAAAAGTTAAAATCACAAGAAAAATGAAACTATACTGGTTGAAAATGAAAGTATACTAGTGTGTTTTGTCTTTCAACCGATACTTATTCAAAATGATTTCCCACTAGTTGAAAATCAAAACACACTCGTTGAAAATCAAAATACACTCGTTGAAAATAAAAAACCTACTTATGAAAAAAATGACTTTTCGCTTAGAAAGTAATTTTTTACCTATGAAAAGTGAATTTTACCGATTAAAAATCAAAATACACCAGTTGAAAACACTTTTGTCTCACTCCATGCGTTACAAAACCCATTGCAAGCATACATTTCTTTACTTTTTATTTTTTGCCCTGAAACGGGTTTTAAAATCAATATGTTACAGTATAGATTGAATCAGAGAGAAAAGCAAATAATATTTATTACTCGAATGAAAGTTCGAGGTCGAATACAGGGAGTAAATAATAATTCACACACTAATCTTAATAATGCAAATGAGTACAAGAATTTAAACCATAAAATGATATTCAATAAATACTAATCTGTCACTTTTGATATTCAATGAATTCTCATGTATTTTGAGGTAATAAAAAGGTAGAGAAGCTAAAATGATGGTGATTTAAATCACCAATTATTCTCTAAGCATATATATTAAGTATTCAATCAATGTAAATATCTCAACAATAATTGTAAATATCAAACCTCAAATCAGTCGTCAAGTCTGATGACCAGACGACTTAACTATCAAATGCTACAATGCTTCCCTAGCATTGTTGTTGTTCTTCTTCTTCTTTCCTTCCTCGGCTCTTCTTCTTCAGCTTCTTTCTTCTTCCTCTTCTCTATCAGTTGCTCATTCTTCTTCTTTCCTTCTTCTACAGTTGTGCCTTCTCTCTTCTGCTTCTCTTCTCTTTTCTCCTTCTCTGCTTTCTCTTCACGCACGAGCCTTCTTCCTTCTCTTCTTTCTCCTCACGCACAAGGGAAGCAATTCCTCCAGCGACTAAGTGTCATAGAGAGCAAAACCCCCCTAACCCCCGCTCTCTCTCTCTCTCCTGTTCCTCCTCTTCTCTCTCAAATCAGGCGAGTATACAGGTAATCGATTCAAAGCCCAGACCCGCGTGGCGTGGCCGCGGGCAAGGGCATGCGTGGGCACGTGCGAGGGGACCTGACCCCATGCTACTAAGGCAACAAGGCAGAAACAGAAATTCAATTTAAGTGCCTTCGAGTACCCGTCAGCATACGAGGTGGGACTATGTCCTTGCCTCTTTCTTCTCGTGCAGCCGCAGGTACTCCTTCCTCAATTGGAGCCTGAGTGTGCCCTGGCAGCTTCAGTTGGATGCTTGTGAGGCTTCCTGAATGTGGTCTGCGGGGCCTGAACGTAATAACAACGAAGAACAAGGTCGGAGGAGGGCGGATTTGGCCAGAGGAAGGAGACGGTGTTGAGGGAGAATCGGTCGTCGTGCGTGTATTGCAAGAGTGAGAGAATAATGTAGAGAGGAAAAGGGAGAGATAGAGGGACTAGGTAGAGGGGCGGAGGCAGTCAATGGTGGTAGATCGACGCCAGAGGAGAATAGAACGGCGAGGCAATGACGATGAGGCAGACGGAGAAACACCCTCCCTTTGGCTAGGGAGAGTCACAAAGAAGAGAGGAGTTGGGTAAGCTGACCAATTTGGTCGTTGGACGGCCGGAGGAGGAGGATCGAAGAGGGTCGCCGGAGCAGGGGTTTTGGTGGCCGGAGAAGGAGAATCTAAGGGAGTTGGCGCACCAAAACTTGCTGGGGAAAAACGCAAGGCCAGGGGTCCTTTTATAGGGCTCTAAATGGAGTTTCAAGCTTGGAAAACAAGCTTAGAATCTCCGAGCTTCTCGCCGGCGTAGGATACCCAATTAATCAAACTGTTCGCATTAGGATTCTAAGGAGTTTTATGATTCCTAAATGTGCTCATTTGACGAGTTTTCCTTTCAATTTTGAAAGGGATTTGTCAAGCAATCACAAAGATTTTGCCCTTTAAAGGTCGCTGGAATTTGTAGGATGAGGGATTCATGACGGCAGGGACCTTTTTGAGAAGACAAAGATAAAGTTAGGGAACTTTTTGTAAGAATTTTGAAAGTTAAGGGCATATGCGTGATATAAAAGAGTCAGACATGATCAAATTGCAAATTAGGTTAAAATAAACTTAATTTGGACCTAAGGAATCCAATGGTAAAGTTGGATTTTGATTTTGACCAAGTTTGACTGAGTAATTTGTGTAAAAATTCAAATTATGGCAAATGTCTGTCTAAGACTCTGTTTTAGGTCAAGACGGGTTCTGATGGTCAAATCAAGCATACCATCCCTAAAGAATATTTTTCTATGAATTTTAGAGAGTTTAGGTAAATTTTATTCTGACCAGAACCTCAGGTAATTAAGTAGGTCTATTTTTAGGGTTTCAGATGTCATTTAATTTTCAAAACACATACAAACCCTTTTTTGTCTATATTAACCCACTTGTTGGATATTTAAGACCATTTGACCTTTAATTACCCCTTAGGAAAATCCCGTGATTGTACTACATTCATGATATGATGGTAAAATTGTAATTTTAACTCTGTTTTCTTATATTTCCCTCAGAATGGATTTGTAGTGACTTCGGGCTCTCTGGCAGTTATGTAGGAGCATTAATTCCTTGATAATGACTAAATTGAACTAGTTATGACTCATGATGATGTTCCTATCACTTTTTCACTAATTCAAATTCATGGAAAGCACTTTTAAACAATGTTATATGTTCATACATAACACTTACGACCGATGGTATAACATTAATGTGATAACACCGATACACTAATGCAATATTAATCTTATTTGCAATCCTTTCACCTTCCTACTCTCTCACCTGACTAGCAATAGTAGCATTAATTTACAATGTCAATGTACTAAAAAAAATACTAGTGATATTTATTTTAATATTATGTAATTAAGTAGCACCAATGTTGTCAACCACTAAGCGGGGATGTGAAAGAGAAGGGTGAACGAGGGGATTCTAAAATTGCAACACAAAAATAAACATATGACAACACTATCTCACTCCGAAAGAAACGACATCTGCACAAAAGAACTTTCACAGATGGGACACCGTAAATTACTTAGAATTTAAAAGTGAAAAAGTAAACAAATTATGTTGCATTGTATTTTGTAGCACATAAAATGAGAATGGTGATTTCAATTAGTGTATTTTAATTTTTCACTAGTGAAAATCACTTTCCATAGATGAAAAATTATATTTTAAGTGAAAAATAACATTCCATAGTTGAAAAATTACGTTCCAAATGACAATCATTTACTCCCAATAAAAGGCACAATACACTGGTATATTTTTATTTTCAACCGATGTATTTAATTTTTAATCGATTAAAAATTATTTTCAACCGATGTGTTTAATCTACTTAATTTTCAATCGTTGATTTTTATTTTCAACCGATTGATTACATGTTACAAAATGTGTTGCAACGTATGTTTTTATACTCGTATTTAATTTAAAATCATGACAAATGACATTTTTAGCTTATCCTGTACATCGTTAGCTTTGTATGAACTTATTTGGGTTGATAAAAGGAAATGAATAAACCATGACATCAATATAATCAAGGGCTACCTTCACTAGGAGTGTGCACAGGTTGGATTCAACTCGAACCCAACCTAATTGGGTTGGGTTGAATTAAGTTGTGAATTAGAATGGGTTGAGTTGAGTTAGGATTTTCCTAAGCCGATAAAAAATGGGTTATGTTAGATTGAAGGTGTATATATATATATATGCATCTATGCAAAAAAAAATACTATTTTTGAATATGAAGAAAAAGAAAACATTCAAACCCACATTTTGCATTCCCTCCCTCTAACCAATTATGAATATGAAGAAAAAAAACTCATTCATACCCTCCCACCTCCCCAGCCCCAACTTTCTTTCAAGTCTTTTCCCTCTCCCTCTTGCAAACCCCAAGCTCCATCGTAGCCTCTATCACAACTCCCTCTCAAGTCTTTTTTGTCTCCCTCTATTATAACCTTGAGATTAGTATCTTCCTCCCTCCTCCACATCAATCACCACCTCCCTTAACCTTGACCACAATTGCACGACTTGCACCTAGCTATCCTCCTCTATTGACCACCATCCATCACTACAGACACCACCGCCAGTCCACCACACAAGCAACACAACCCACCACCCCCTCTTTCCATCATCCACCTCCTTCTCTACCTTCCCCTTTGCCCAACCCTATCACCAAAGTCACTGCTACCACCACCATTACATAGTTTATCACCCTCTCACCGACCATCTACCTCCCTTTACATTCCATTGTGAGGTTGTTTTTCCCCCTTTCACCAGAAAAATCCATTTGCTTAGAATGATTTTGGATAGAGACGATGTGTTGGTTGAAGCTTTTTTTTCTTTTCCTTTTATCTATTTTATTTACTTTTTTATAACATACAAATCATTTATAAGATTAATTTTTTTTGTTATTAAATATTAAACTAAATGAACATATTGAAGATAAATTAAACTTTAATTAATCAATAACCCACTCAACCAAACCCAACTCAACATGATTTTTATGGGTTAGGTTGGATAGTGAAATGAGTTGGGTTGAATTAGAAAAATATTAAACCAAATTAGATTTGGATTAAATCCAAACCTGACTCAACCCAACCCGTGCACACCCTTAACCTTTACAACTCCATGCTGAAAATTACCCAATGAATCGAATCCACTAGAGATCACAAACATCAAGAATAAGACAACCTCAGAATTTGAGAACGTAGGTTGCATTATTTTTTGAATAATTCAATGCAGTATCCACAGATGTAGAGGGTTGGGATATGAATGATGTAAACCTGAAAAGAGAGCATTTGACAAAAAGAGAACAAAGCTAAGGCACCATTTCCCATCTCCCCCCACCAAAGTCACTTCCCCTAAATCTGATCGATCTCATCCTTCTCAACAGTGTCGTTTCTTAATCCGCTACGTATCATGACCTGACTAAGACCTACGTGTGACCATATCAATATGTGGTAACAAACCAAAGTTGTGGAAGATCAAGATGATGTAGTATTCAGATAATATAATACATAACGGAGGACAAGCGTCTACAGGTTTTTACGACGCCTCTCCACTTCTTCCATTTCCAGTATATCCTTCTTGAATTTGCAAACACGATAGATGCACCTACAATTTTGATAAGAAATGTAGCTTAGTCTTTGAGAATATGGAAACATGCACCTTGTGTTTAAACGACAGCATATGCAAACCGGAGCATACCAGTAGAGAAATATCGCACATACACATAGTACAACATTCCTCTGGGCCTTGAAGATCTGCAGAAACCATTTTCCAATGTGAAACACAGTAATATGAAGAATGGTAAAGCAATTCTATAGATAGACTAATACAATGGCCAACGAACTTCCATCCAGAAACTGGTATAGCCCAAAGATGATAGAGGTATCAGTTGCCTTAATGACTTCTAAACACAACTACGTCAATATTCTTAGTAAAAGGAACGATTTTCCTATAGCAAAACAAAAATGGTTCAAAAAACCAGGATCCACCACATTTGCATGGTGCTTCCAGGAAAACCAACTGATTCGTTACGTGGGAAAGCAAGTGAAGCAGCTATATGGCAGAAAGTGTCAGCAGCGGTTCCAAATTTGCAAGGAAACTTTTTGAAGCGTAGTTCACTTAAATATACAATATGGAGTGCACCGGTAGGTATTGATAAAGAGACAAGACCATCAGACAAAATGCAGCACCATGCTCTTATTCCAGATCAAACCTCCCCTAAGTCCAAATCCAAAATGAGACCACCAGCATGGGTCACCTAACATCTCCAATTAACCAACGTACAGGCACAAACATGTCTAGAATATCTGCAGATTTTCCCTGTTTAATGCCTTGCTTGGCTACTCTGATGTGCAAATCAGCAAAAATAGGCAAGGCAAACTCCTATGCTCATGTGCCAAAAATATTAATATTAACAGTTTCCACAGAAACAAAATCTTCCAGTCTAAGAAAAGGGAAAGCAATGCAAAAGATGACAAAGTAGTAAAGAAGAATAAAAAGGCACTGACTACATTGAAAAAATTCTCCAAGAAGCTTAGTGGTTGTGCCCCATTGCTTGCCAATATTTGTGACAACGAGGTCATTTCTAAATTATCACCTCTGCAAGCAACATGCAAAAATGGCATGACATTACACCGTCAACAAATGAATAAAACAAACATCTTTTGTGAGGTCAAGATTTGCTGAAACTCAACCACCTTAGACTTGAGTGCCTGGCTGAGGTGAATTTAAAATCTTCAAAAGCTTTGAGTAAACCAAATCTTTTGCGTCTATGGTAGATTGGAAAGAATGCTGCCACAAGCTTGATATACTTGTTGCTAGGAAAAAGCATATTCGTATCACCAGAGGTTGACAAACACAAATCACTTGAGTTTGGTTTGGATCCAATTGATTGGATAAGGTCAGCATCTCAACTTGGATTTGCTAGTCAGCACCAACGCTTCAAGCTCAAATGTTAGCACATCATGGGTATTCAGACAGGTTAAACTCAAAACTCCAACCTAAACTTCATCCAAACTCAAGCCAAATGAGTGCAGAGTAAATGCTAAACAAACTTAAGCAGACATGCTACAAGTTGTCCAGGTTCATTGGATCCCTCTTCCCTAATTATTTCCAGATACTGCTCGATGTGAACTCTGGAAAACGATGCTCCTCTCCATCATCCTGATCTCATAGGTGTTTGCAGAAGCACTACATTCTCTGGAGAGATGTATTTGAAAAAAAATTGTGTAAGGGACAACTACATTTGTGCACTTTACCACTTTAACACAGCAATAATGATTGATAAAAAATTCTTCCAAAAAAACTAATTCACAAGAAATTCTCAAACTTATGAATTACCGAAGCCACATAGAAGATGCCAAGCACAATGCTATCTTAACATGAATGTATCCACACAGCACACTGAACCATCAATGCTGAGCCAGCAAATCAGGTTGAGTGCGTTAAATTACTGTTTGGACTTTTGATGGCAGCATTCAACTAGCCATCCTAATCCCTTTCCAGAAAATGTTCCTGGACTGGTTCAACCCCAAGAAGAAGGTAGATCAGAATAGCTGATTGTACATAGTGTGATAAAATGGGTGCGGCATAAAGAAATCAAGCAAGGCATCGTACTTGCAAGTTATGGTTGAAAAATGTCTGAAGAGTCATTTGCTTGCCTTCTTTGTTCTTATCCCCTCTTGATTTCCTGTTCTGATGTTCCCCTCTCTTCTGTTTTCCAAATAGATTTCTCTGTCATTTGTAGCTTTTGAATTTGTTTCTTTTTTATGTAATCACATGTACTATTCTCAAGTGGAGCCTCAAATAACCCCCTTGTGATAAGCATCAAGAAATCTCCAAAATGCTGTGGCTAAACATAAGAGGATACACAAAATGAAGATGTGTATGAACTCCTCACATTGCATGGAAAAATCAATCATCCTTAACATTTCTTGATTTTCAAAAGGCCCCAAAAACCAATGTAAAACGGAAAATTACCTATATGGAACATGTGAAAAAACACATTATTCTTTCCCTCAATAATCTGAAGAACGCAAGATCTATAACCTCAATGGCACATCAAAGCATCCCATGTGTAACTCTTATAGCAAGTCCTTCAGTGAAACCCAATCTCCGCAATCTGACAGCAATCGAACCTGTAGGAACTTGAATGAGAATTCCAACATGCAAACCTGTGAAGTTTCGGACGCACATGAAGTGTGGAGGCTCTCTCACGAGGGAGAAATACGCAGCAGCAGGTTGCTGCAGGTGGTCCCTGTTCACGCGACAGGGAGAGAAGAGAGAGGCTGTTCACATGTGAGAGAGAGGGAGAGAGAGAGAGCACACACATGAAGAAAAGAGAGGAGAGGAGCTGATATAGAATCCAACATTATTATTATGCAACTTAAAGGAAATTTACATAGGTTCTCTCTATATATAGAGAGCAAATTCTTTTCTAAAAACAAATAACAAATCTAATCAAATCTCCTAAAACAGGAAATAACATATCCCTTTAACAACTAGACTAATTGACTAAAATAGATAACTTGGACTCCAAGACAAACTAAACTTGACCCTCAACGACTCAACTAGGGTCGACGCCCCTGACTAGACTGGTTGGACTACTTGGACTGCCACATGGCTCACTGTGCCAGGTGCCACGTGGCATATTCCTTTTTCTTGATTCCCAACACTCCCCTTCAAGTTGAGACGCAGGAAACAACAAAGGCTTGGTAATGTTGCTACACCGTTCTTCTTTGAAGAGTTGAGGATGGTATTTGTGCCTCTTCTCCTATGCTCGAGAGTCAAGCCTTTTATCTTGACGTTCCCCAATGCGTTAGATCATTCCACGTGCCTCCTCGAAGAGTATGGTACCTTGCTCGTAAGGCAGAAAAGACCCTTGACTTTTCTTCAAGCCAAGGCCACCAAAAGAAAGTGAAGTCAATGCAGTCGTAGAGAACTTCTTGAGGCTACATTATGCCTCTCCTCATTCTTGAGTCGGAGTCGATGCGATTGTTGTGATACTCATCCTTTGCTCATTTGATCTTTTTGAAGTGTTTGACGTCCTTTGTTTCGAAAAAACCTATTTTGGAGAATAAAAAATCAGATATAGAGGCACCACATGAACTAAAATACCTTTTGATAAATCTCCTCTTCGTTCTTCTCTTGTTTTATTGTCTTTTGCTCCTCTAGTGGCCAACAGAGCTTCATTCTTTGCCATCTTCATCTTCAAGAACCGAGCCTCTGTACTTATACGCTCTGTGTAAGGTGTTGGATATGTGAGAGAGATGACTCGCCGAAGTCCCTTGCTTGACTCTTGGGTCTTGCGTAAGGTGCCAAGGACCTTCAAGGAGTTCTTTGAGAGAACTCTAAAGTCGACGAAGATGCCTTGACACACAAGGCTCTGCAACACGTGGGAATTACGCACAAGAAGGTTGTCTTGTGTGTGATTTCTTTGCAACCCAACAGGAAGTGACGCACAACTGTTATGCATGGCTTTTCTTCTCTTCTCCTTCTACGCATGTGGAAAGTCCCCCCGGAAGAGGCTAGATCGCATGCTTTGATACCATGTAAAGTTTTGGGCGCATATGAAGCGTGGATGCTCTCCCACGAGAGAGAAATACACAGCAGCAGGCTGCTGCAGGTGGTCCTTGTTCACGCAACAGGGAGAGAAGAGAGAGGTTGTTCACTCGTGAGAGAGAGAGAGAGAGAGAGAGAGAGAGAGAGAGAGAGAGAGAGAGAGAGAGAGAGAGGAGAGGAGTTGATGTAGAATATGAAATTATTATTATGCAACTCAAAGGAAACTTACATAGGTTCTCTCTATATATAGAGAGCAAAGCCTATTCTAAAAACAAGTAACAAATCAAATCAAATCTCTTCAAATAGGAAATAACACATCCCTTTAACAACTAGATTAATTGACTAAAAATATATAACTTGAACTCCAAGACAAACTAAACTTGACCCTCAAGGACTTAACTAAGGCTAGTGCCCCTGAGTAGACTGGTTGGACTACTTGTACTACCACATGGCTCATTGTGCCAAGTGGTATATACCTTCTACTTGATTCCTAACAAAACCCATTTGCAATTCATGCATCATAAGCACCACATGTGTAGAGATTCTAGAGAATCAATCCTTGAGAAAGGCATGCAATCACTTAAAGGGGGAGTAGATGCTGAATGCCAATTAGGGAGAGAGAGATGGGTGGATCCAAGAATAGGGGGTAGCACCACTATCTTTGGAGTTGTTCTAATTCTGGGTTTCTCTCTAGTGAGACTACAAATGTATGTACACATATGTATGTACGTATATGTGCGTGTACATATATGTCCATATATATAGCAGTTATAGATGTGCAGATGCACTTGCCCACACCCATGCACATATGCATGCACATGTGCACAAACATACTTATGTATGTACATACATAAATATAAATGATTAACCCTTCCATTGAGCATAAGGCTCGTATTTGTTAACAAATGTTCCGTTGACTTTGAACCTTTTATGGGAAATCCTAAATGGAATGTTTACCCAAACATATTGTATGTAAAATTTCATTAAGAATATAAATACTTTTAACACTTATTCTAAAGAAGAAAATATCATGATATTACTTAGTAATAAGTCAAAAGATATTTGTAAATGATTTGAAATGTGTTGAGTTCATAAAAGTTTAAGACAAGTTTGTAGAATATTTGATTACTTTTGCAAAGTAGTTTGTAAAATGCTGACATGACCCTCTCAAAAAAAATAAAAGCCTTGACATGACAAACTTTGTAGCTACTAAAGCGATGGGTTCATTACAAAATTCTCTTATATATAGGTATATATGCACACATGTGAATGTGCATGCATACAAATATATATATATAGAGTAAACACATATACATATTGATATAAATATATGTGCGTAAATGAGCATTATTAGATCCCCATCTAATAATTGGGATTTAATATGTTAACCACATTATTATTGCTTATTCAATCAAATAAGCACTTGGATCTAAGCCCAATTAATCCAAATTGAATATCCCAATTCCTTTTTTTCCCAACCAAATACTTTATCATTAAAGAAAAGTGGGTTAATTACACTAGCATGTACAAAGAGAGTTGAAGTGACAAAGTACTCCCTCAATAGAAAATCTCCCCTTGTGGAAGATCACCTTGTTGCACCTCGGCCAAATGCATCAAAGCATGATAAAGGACTTCCTCAAAGTGTTGCCATCAATGAGCTACCCATGTATGCTGGTCTAAAAACCCGTCTCTGAGCAAACATCAAGAGGCCAACCCATAGCAGTGCCCCAACAAGTTTGGGCAAAGGGGAAAGCCAAGAATAGATGTTCCGTGTCTTCAACCCCACCATCACAAATGTTGCAAGTAGCAACGTCCTAAGTTGCCCAACATCTTGTATAATCACAAGTGATAATCCTCCTATGTGGTAGCCATGGAAAAAATCTAACCTTTAGGGGGATCCTAGCCCTCCAAAGTCAAAACCTACCTCCAAAGCAAGCAGAAAATTACTCAATTCATTGAAAAACATTCATCATTCAATGGTGTGGGGATTACAGAAATCGGCATTAATTTCATTGCACTAACATAGAGAAAACCAAGCTGTTGAATCTTTGCAAATGCGCTTCCTTTAGGCAGCCAACGCTTGTAAATCTTTCAAACTAAAGGATTACATAATTCCAAGATCAATTCTCATAGTTATTTTTCACATTTCGCATGTATTTACAATATCTACATATCATTAGGAGTATCAAGACTTCTACTTTTCTCAATAGGATTAGGATACTTTTCCCAATAGTACTATCTTGTTCCTATATATTGTTTGTGATCAAGACTCAACAAGTATTGGTGGAACTAGTATATCCAATGTACTGATTGTGCACTATCTTGCAATTTAGCAATTGAACATGTGTGATTCCTTTGAGAGTTCATGTATCTCATGCATTATTGAATATACATTGGCTTTTTTAGTATGTAGTCCCCATGCTAGGGATATTACTGAATGAAGAAAGTCTTCTGACATCTATATTTCACCAATTCAACCCCCTAACCTCTGAATCTCCATTCACTCTAGGTTTCCATTTTAAATTATCACTCAGACAACAGTCCATCAAGAAGATTGTCACCTCTTCCTAGGACAGTAACTTGGATAAATATGATTTATACGAATACTAATATTTTTTTTATCAAGTACTCCAAATTGAGATCTCTAACTACTAAACCAGATATAACAACCTTAGCCATGATAGACCATAATCATATTAAGGGACCTACATAACTACATGGATGTGTTCATCCAATTTATGAATTATGTTAAGGTGCTGATATGCTACATTAAATTTACGCATAATAGGTGCATCAAAAAATTTTTATCTCATGCTGGGTTAGCTTTCCAAAGGTACATAAGTCCAACAAAAAATCACAAATTCAATTAAGACTCACAATATATAGGGGGGACACCCTTTCTTAGTTGTAGGTTTCAAATTGTATCAATTGAAACAAATGAGTTTACAAAACAAAAAACGCATATAGTTTTGTCTCTTGTCCAAAAAACATAAACTAGAAACATTTTGTTAAACCCTTATCCTCCATCATTGATAGATCCACACCCCTTCAAGATCAACCATGAAGGCATCAATGCAAGTTCTAATATTACACTTTGCTCCCAAGTTACATGGCTTTGAGTACAAGTGCATACATAATTACGCATACAAAAATCATGCTACAATGAATCTAAAAAGGAAAAATGCTATTCGGGCAGCTATGTTACTATACATATATGCATCTATATGTATATACAGGTTTATCATATAATACAAATATACATATACATATAGCAAGGAATAGATATTCATGCATTTTTGGCTATCTCCACCCATCAAAGAGGATTGAGTTTTTTCCTTTTTGAGTATGATCAATCATCTACATATCATCCTTTCCATGAACCCTCTCCATATTGCTAACCCACCATGCAAGTGTCTAACAGTCTCAAGTATTCATGTAAGGCCCAAGAAGTATCCATGTTAAACAACCTCCCAAAGTCACATATGTAGCCTCCTGATTTTAGCCACTAACATAAACAATAGGCCATAAGATACCAAGTCTTACTAATTATCTTACACTATACTAGGAGTAGATTGAATAGGCTAAAAGGAACTAAGATTTAGAAGTTAAGGACTGATAGTATTTCCACTAGGTATGTAAAGCACTGTATAAAGCAGTTAGGGCACTCTCCTTTAAAAAGGGTACGGTGAATGCCCTTTGTCTGGGGGATCAAGGATAATAATGATAATAGCAACCAATATACTTATTATTTCTAGTACAATATAAATGCAACTTAGATGATAAGCATCCACCTTCCCATGTTAGGTTGGAGAAGGTATCTTGTTATGGCCCATCAAGTTCCTGACTACAACATGAGCAACCCCACCATCACCCATCGCCAACTTTTAAAGGATAATTTCCAATATCCCTATCCTGAATCCATCCTTTAACCCAATCCTAATGGATAAGTGACATAGAACTTTGTAGGTAACAAGTGCACAGCCATTTAAGACTTCTAGATAGAAAAGAAAACTCCAAAGGAACTGACTACCAGATTTATTCGGCTATGAATAGAAAGATAGATCATAGTTTCATGATTACTGTGGAGAAATAAATGCCACGTGGACTGCCACGTGGCACAGTTGCCATGTGGACAGTTCACATGGCACCGTAAGTCCTAGGTGTCAACCTCCATGGACCTAGGATTTTTAGTTGGTTTTGGCTTGTATGCAAAGTTTTGTTGCCACATGTGGCATATTTTATTCTAAAGATAATTAGGATTTGATTTGATTTTTTCCATGTTTAGTTGATTGGATTTAATTTTCTGTTTTTTATTTTTAGAAGTAGGATTAGGATTGATTCTCTTTAAAAGAAGAGCAATACCTATATGATTATTTGAGTTGCAATTAACAAGATTCCATTTTCTACAACTCCTCTCCCAACCTCTCTCTCTTTCTCTCTCTTGATTTCCACACTCCATGCGCCTAGGCTTGCCACGATCCCACAATTTCTCATATATCACAGCCACCAGTCTATGCCTACTTCATCTTTATGCATGGAACACGAGGAGCGAGAAGAAGAGAGTTCACGCACAAGAAGATCCTCTTGTGCGTGAATCCTCCACGCCAACACCAAGGCCCTGTAGTTCATGACATCTTCATTCTATGTGGGAGTTCTCTCAAAGAACTCCTTAGAAATCCTTGGTGCCTTACGCAAGGTCCAAGGAGATGATTTAAGGATTCCTGGTGAATCGACTCTTTTCTACATCTAGTCTAATGCGGAGCACGGGAGTAGGGAGATGTTCGTTACCCAGAGACAAAGATGGTGGAGCTCAAGACCCAGGTGTCCACTAGAGAAGGAAAGGCGATTGTCCAAGGCATAATGATCAAACTTTAGGGAGCATCGAACTATGTCCTATGGGCAAGGTTGTTCAAAATTTTTGTAGGTGGCCAAGACAAGCTGCATGTCCTACTAGAGGAGATGCCTGAGACCAAGGACGCGACAAAGACTGCAAATATGTTGTAGTCTCTATGGTTGATAAATTTAGTCGATTTACCAATAGCTTCAAATATGCCCTACAAGAAGACTACATTCGAAATCTAGGAGACCTTTGAGAAAGGAAACTCTAAGAACTCAAGCAACACTTGCACCGTTGAAATTTACGTGTGTATCTAGACTGCGAACCAGAAGGATATTTCCCTTGATAAGTACTATTCAAGGATGGAGGTGTTTGAGGAGCTTGATATCTTCGAACCGATTTGCTGTGATAAGCAGGCTGCCACACGTATAAGGTGGCAAGAAGCAAAGTTCTTATCAGGGTTACATCCTTAATATCAACCGACACGGGGTCAAATCCTAGCCTTGGACGAGGAGATGGACCTTAAGACGATCTACAACTGTCTTGGAAAAATTAAAGAACCAGAGACCAAATCCAATGTAGTCATGGGGTCAAAAAGTAGTGTGTTGGCCACTACTAAAGGTGGAGCAGGGCATGGGAAAGGATGAGGCCGAGGCTCGAGCTGAGTCTTCCCACCTTGTCAGCATTGTGGGCACACAAATCACGCACATGACAAATTTTGGGAAAAGTTTGGGAGACCTCCATATGGGATGTCGGTTCTCCACAATAGTTCTCTCTCACCTACGAATTTGGAGAAGATCCAAGCTGCTACTCAATGACAAGAAGACCATGACGACCATTGCGACGACTATCAAGGTTGCCCACAAGGCAATGACTTCAAAGGTTGCTAAAGGACTCTCCATGGCTTCCGAAGATCCAAACAAAGAAAGCTTAGGCATGGAGGATAATGATGGTGGAGCCTTTAGCCTCACCAAAATTGCACAAGTCTTCAGCCTACTTCGACCGTGACTTGAGGGGGAGTATGGAGAAATAAATGCCATGTGAACTGCCATTTGGCACAGTTGCTACGTGGACAGTCCACATGGCACCGTGAGTTATAGGTGTCAGCCACCATGGCCTTAGGATTTTTAGGAGTAGATTTTGGCTTGCATGCTAAGTTTTATTGTCACATGTGGCAAATTTTATTCTAGAGATAATTAGGATTTGATTTGATTTTTTCCATGTTTAGTTGATTGGATTTGATTTTCTATTTTTAGAACTAGGATTAGGATTGCTTCTTTTTAAAAGGGGAGCAATATCTAAATGATTATCTGACTTGCACTTAACAAGATTCCATCTTCTACAACTCCTCTCCCAACTTCCCTCTTTCTCTCTCTTGCTAACGCCCCCCCCCCCCCCCCGCTCCCACTTTCTCTCTCGATCTCCACACTCCATGCATGGAGTCTCCAAGCACCTAAGCTCTCCACAATCCCGCAATTCCTCACAGTACCAAACTCACTTCCCAAAGGGACAAGTTTCTTCTAGACGCACTATAAAATTTTTTTAAAAAGGGAAAAGGTGGTTATCCGGCTGATAGCTTCCCAGTAATTATATTAATATCGATCAGAAAGGCTGAACAAAAAGGCCATGTTAGACACATTGGAAGTCTAAAAATGCACTATAGCATTTTAAGTCATCAACATGCTTTAAGCATCCATCAAGACTTTTATTCACCTCCATTGAGATTCAAGTTGTGCCTTAGTCTTGCCAACAACGTTTTCCTTCTTTAAGGGGAGAAATAGAACCAAGCAATCATCTATACTACAGGCTTACATCGATAGGATCTCAAAGGGAATGAATCGTGAAAAAGTTATATCGTCCCATAGCAAATTCCAAATCTCAATTCATCGAGAATTGGGATTTGGAATACTTAACGATACATATCATAAATATTAGACTAACCTATGGATCATACCAATCCAATTCCTTTTTCATGAAGATTCCAAATTAGACAGAAAGAATCAAGAAGGAAGACAACAACCAAGTGAAGTGAATCTTGGATTCAATCTACAAGTAATAAGAGTAAGAGCAAAAGGAACAAGATAGGAAAATGACTTCCACATAATTAGCGATTCCAAAATAAGAGAAAAACATTCTGGAAGTCACTTGGACAGACCTTGACGTTGCAGAAGGACTTGTAGGTAAACTAGGAGAATGGGTTTTACTTGCGCAAAGATATTTCTTTGCTCAAATCAAACCACTGGATCCTACTTTTCTTCCAGGAAGAAGTAGGAATATAAAACTACTTTGTCACCTACTTAAATTAGAGCCAAATGATCCACAGTTAAATAGAAATGCTCTCCCCACACTAAGGAAAAAAACAAATCTATATAGGCAAGATAAGGGAGGATGAGGATGTCAAACAGAATGATAAGCTTTTGATTGAGAGGCTAATAATAGGATGGGAAAATTTTGATATTGAACCAATTTGGGCATTTATGAACTCATATAAAGCATAGATTATGTATCAAATCATAAGTCCTTCCTTGTTTCATAAGAATAAACGTCAAATAATGAGAACTGCATAAAAGGAAAATATGTTCACAAGAAAGATCTTGATAAATCCATTGACAGAAACCTACTTGGAAATGAACCAACAATGATTGTGATTTTCTTTTCCATGTTCTTCAAGGTATTCTATCTACTCAACATTGTAGGAAGTTGAGAATTCCAATGTGTTTCCATTCCTAGATAAGAATGTAGAAAAAGGGATTTCCAATGAAAACAATGTAAAGAACCGTAAGCGATTTAGAAATGAGAATGAGGATACTATAAATGAAGATGAGTATGGAGATTTAGCTTGTATAAATCAATATGATCTCATACCAATAATGGAAGTCATTTCACTATGTTAGGGATACATATGTATCCATGATTCCAAATAGACTGATGGTACATGATCATGACGGAATGTTGCATCTGTTCGATGCAGAAGTGAATTGAAGGGAACCTCTTAAGTACAAAGAAATCAAAATTCTTTTATTTCACGAATGCATTTTCCGATGAAAACGACTAGACTGATTATAGCATGAAATCCACTAGGATTCTACATATTTACAGAATGCTACGACAGATACATAAGAAACCTTCCTTCTAAAGAAGCAAGTTCGGTGCAAAACTAAGCAAACAGCAAAATTGCCCTTCTCGTAGAGGCAAATTTTGTAACTTTCCCCTTACACTAACGCCGACCGGTTCGTCTAGATAGCCAAAATCCTCAAAATCCAAGCTTTCACATGCTGAAGCTGCAACTATATCATTTAAAAGTACGGCAAGCATCCAGATCCAGCAAACAAGTGATGGCGGTAGTCATAGAGGACAACAGAACGGGGAAGATGGGGAAGGAGCTTACAGATCTGTCGTATCTGTCGCGCTCGGCCGCGGTGCAGACGTCCGACTTGCAGGTGAGGCGGCGGTGCTCCTGCTTCCAGTGGATGTCTGCAAACACGCAAGAAGAACAAACGCGCGACCTTACTATGAAGGTTAACTACGGGTTGGGAGAAACCATAATTGATGGTGGGAAGGGAGGGTTACCTAAGAGAAGGAAAACGGCGTAGGGGACGATGCTGGAGGTGGGCTGGAGGAGGCGGTAGACGAGGGCGAGGAGACGAGTGGAGAGAGCCTTCGGGGCGGGGAGGGTGAGGAGGAGGGCGACCGTGGCTTCCGCCGCCACGGCGCACGAGAGGATCACCCACTGGAGCGCCATTGCTGGGGACGACTGTTCGTAGAGGAGGTCGCAACACGACGCGAGGCTCCGTGTGATTATTTCCTTGGCCCTATTTAGCAGTTGGTTGTTCGGAATAAAAGGGATGGATTGTTGACTACCGAGAGGTGGACTCGTGACGCCGTTGTTTGCTTGGGTGCGAAGGTATATACGTACGTGCCTTTTTTTTCCCTCCCCGTCTTTCCATTTCATTTCCGTCGCTTTTCTTTTTAATTTTGATAAATAGCGATATCCGTATTCCCTGTGAAGTATTAATGTCGCCGTTGTTTTCTTTTTATCTCCTGGGACGACGAAGTATTAATGTCACTAATTTTTAGCTTAGACTTTCTAGAAATGTAAAAGTTAATCGTTTAAAAGTTTAATAATATAATTTTTAATTGATGTATCTTAATTTTTAATTAATAAAAAATCAATATATTATATATTTTAAAATATATTATTCGATGTATCTTGATTTCAATCGATGAAAAACAAAAAATAATGATTGAAAATTAAAACATATCGCATATTACAAAAATATATTTATCAATATATTTTGATTTTCAATCAGTATCTTAAATTAGATTTACACTACACTTTGCTGTGAGAGTATACAAGTCAATCGTATAAAAGTCTAATATGATTTTCAGCCAATACATCTTGATTTTCGATTGGTGAAAAATTAACACATCATACGTTTTAAATTACATTGTTTGGTGTATCTTGATTTTCAATCGGTGAAAATTCAAAAATACCTATTGAAAATCAAAATACGCCGTGTGTTGCAAAATGCATCGACCAGTATATTTTGATTTCCAAACGATGTCGTAAATTGGATTTATATTGCTTGATTTTGTATACATATTATTCATGCTTTTATAAAAACATACTTAATATTGATCTTTAATGAAATAGCATAAGATAAAGAGATTGATGGTAAAAATGAAATTTGAAATAGACTTACGAGTTAAATTGTATGCAAGAAAAATAAAATAAAAAGAAAGAAAGAGATGAGAGAGGGGAGTTAAATAAAAAGTAAAAAAATCTTGAGGTGGCTGCAAATCAAATGAAAAAAAAGTATTAAAAATATCTCTAAAGTAATTACTACAATGCATCACAACATGTCAAATCTATAGCTTTAAAGATTAGCATTGTATGAAACAATGCTGCCTAAATCATAGGATATGAATTGAATGGTGATTTCTCTTGTCAAAAGTGAAGTAGGTTTTACGACTTGAAATCTTCAAGTTGTGTTTGGTTAGGGATTTGGACTATCTCGAATAGGATTGGAGTGGGATAAGTTAAGGAAGGTATTTAGTTGAAGGGTTTGTAATGATTGGTATGGTGATATAATGTTAATGGATAATATTTTAATATTATAATATGATGTTAGTGGGTATATTATATTGGAGTGGATATATTTTAATATATATTGAAGTTGATGTGAGTGAGTATATTATGATATAAGTGGGTATTGATGTTGATGTAACATGGAAAATGGTGTTGATGTGATCTGAGTAGGAAATTATGAAACATTTTTTGAGAAATCCTTAACTCATTCCTATCTCACCTGCAAACCCCTATCCCATCTACTAATCCGCTACCAAACGTAGCCTTAGTGTAGTGGTTGATTGATATGGAAGAATTTACTAGTTAAAAGCTTCATTGAAGGAAGAACTCAATATATCTTTGAAAGAAGGTTAGGAAGCCTTAACTTCAAATGTTGAATGCCAAAGACGAGGTCATCGCAAATAAACTTAATGTGGAAGTAAAAGAAATGAGTGGCATAAGTTTTGGTGGCATTTGTAACTTGTCAAAAGTAAGGGATTCAATGAAACTCAGGATGTAGAGGAATTGAGTTCAGATATTGAACCTAATGAGTCAAGCTAGGCCTGGCATGAGTTTAAGCTTGACAAGCCTAATTGGGTCTAAGCTCAAGCTCAGATCATTTGAGTTGGTTGAAGCTCACATAATTGCATCACTTAAATGAACTCGACCCAATTGAGTTGTTGGGTTGTGAGTTAAATGAGCTCATTTATAACTTAAATAAGCTCTCAAGTTTAGCTCATTGGACTCGATCCAACTTATAAGTTAAATGAACTCATCTATCACTTAAATGAGTCAAATTTAAAATTTTTTTCTTTATTTTAGAGAAAAATAATCTTTTTGAGATGGGGATTATTTTGCATTTACTCCATTAACTTCTATAGGCTTCACTTATGCTTCATATGGTGTGTATAAATGATAAATCTTAAATAGTTTTCTTGCCTTATTTGTGATACAATTATATACATTTCGATTAAGAAATGGATCCTTTCATTGCTGGAGTTGAGTCCATTTTTCTCAACCATCAAGACCCCACTCGCTTTTTTGTGCAATGAAATATATATTTTTGATGAACATGGACTCAATACATTTGAGTTGTCAGAATCGGGGTTCAAATCTTCCCTCACACAAAACATGGGCACAAAATGTACCATTGGTTATTAATTTCAAGGATAAGCAAGAAGAATAGTGAGCCTAAGGGCACCGATGCTGCATCGTCATGAGTTTGGGTGCAATCGCTGCAACCACCAACGAGACGGAGAGCATAATGGATGGCCCTATTTATGTGGTCCATTTTGGCCTTACACCTAATTTGGTTCGGTTCTTTCATGTAGCGACTCAATATTGGCTGCCATCTTTTTTTTTGGTTTGTCATGTGCCTCTCGGATTGATTGGTTGCAAATTTGAGAAGAGAATCAACAAGAGGTGTTTGGATGCCTAACGCATTTTTTTGCAACGCAAAAAAACAAACAAAACAAAGATACGCCAATGCTACCAACATGGCATCTACGATCAATGCGAGCTGCACTCACAAGTTACGGTAGATCACAAGTAAATCAGCAACAACCCAACCGTGATGGAGAGCAATTTTGCCACGTTGTCCAAAGGATCCTCGGACAAAAACCATCCGGCTGTATCTGGCTTTTGATCGATGAAAAGTCCCATTCATAGGGAATTTGTGGCACCTTATAAATTATGAATTATGTTTGCATAAACTTCAATAAAAAACAACAGGTGGTAGCAGCTTTATTATAGCTGGCTGACGATTTGTCATTCGTGTATGGGCCTTACCAGGCCCTCACATGATTAGAGCATTATCCCTTAAAACGCAAAAGGGCAACCTTTGTACGAGGGATATCCTTCTCGCAAAGAGTGAGAATTATGATTCTAAGATTTGTTATCCTTCTTGCAAGACACAAAAATAAGGATAATCCAGTGCCATTCAAACGTATATGATAGGGGATAACTACACTTGCAACGAAATTTGGCCTAAGCTATAACGTTGCACGGATTGAGAAGTAGGAATATTAGGTCCTCGCACATCTTCTACCATCCTTCCACCTCAAGTGTGTCTTTTTTTTATTTTTGATGACAAGGAACCCCAATGATCCGAGTAAACCCCTGAAAATTGCAATAGCCTTACACCACAACCTCCAAGTTAACTCACCGTGTTTGACATCTCGAACGGATGCCTCAGGTGTGCTTTGCTTCATCCAAAGTCCTCAACTTAGTTAGGAAAAGTAAAAAAGTAAAGAAATATACACTACAACGTACTTTGCAACATACGGAGTGAGAGTAATGATTTCAACATAAGTATGTTAATTTTCCATAAGTGAAAATCATTTTACATAAGTAAAATATCACATTCAAAATGAAAAATCACCTTACAAGTGAAAATTTATTTTTCACTGGTATATTTCTATTGTCAACTGATGTAAATCATCTTTTACAAATGTATTTTATTTTCAACCAATGTTTTAATTTTCAACTGTTATATTTTATTTTTCAATCGATGTATTTTTATTTTCAGTCAATATATTTAAATTGTAGAAATCTACGAATCATATTACAATGTATATTTCTATACTCACATTCTTACAAAAATGGGAAGAAAAAGGATAAGAAGCAAATATGCCCCGTCTTTTGTGTCCACAGGAAATGGAAAAAGGCATCCCAATCAAGTCCAAACTTTCAGTTTCGTTCCTAATTTGTAGTGAAACTTTGGTTACACTTCTAAGTTTTGCCTAATACTAACATCCTTATAATAGTTGTCGTTACTTTCAATTCTTTCTGGAGTTGGTATTTTATCTTTTTTTTCCCCTGCCAACCACCAAGTAATCTGATTCTAGAGAAACTTCGACCATATTACAGATAAATAATACTCACAACAGAAGTAGTGCCCCGTAAACGCTAATCGCCAATTATGTTTTTTACGTGCCAGTTTCAAATACTAAAATTGGATAAATTTGATGGTGTATAGAGTTTACTCACGTGGACAATGTTAAAGTCGACTTGGTTACATGCAGACAGATGATCTATTTTCAGGGGCATTACACAGGAGTCAATGGCATGAAAAGGATACACTATTTGAGCAATGATATGAAGTATAATATTAGGTCTAGTTTAAAGAGGGGGATAACCTGTGTTTACAGTAGGTTATAATCCAACTCTTATTTGCCTTGTTAGCCTGTGCTATCCCAACACATGTTGGGATAGGAGTTTGGATAACTTGTAAGTTAACCTTCATTTTATTCGTTCTCTCTCATGTGCTCTCGCATATAATTTTTCCCAACATGCTTCTCCATTCTAATATAAACAAAAAATAGCAACTCACTTACTTATCATTCCAAGGACAAACATATCTTTCCCAACCTTATCTTCTATTCTAACTCCAATATCCAAGTAAACATGTGCATTCCTAACATTTATTTAGTAAATAAAAACAGAAGTTAACCCTCGTTCTCAAGTAAAGATAAACAAAGGTTATCCCCTATTGCAATTTGCAAAGATGCTAATCGGAATTAGCTAACCTTTACCATAAAGTAGCTCTTAATGGTTGATTACGAGTGCATTGATTACCGTCTCTTGGGAAGTTAATTCAAAATTTGTTAGTTTACAAAATAGCCAGAAATGCCTTTTTAGGAATAACATTTAAATGCTTTGCTTTTTATACGAGAAGACAAGTCATTTCTACGTTCAAAAGAGAAGGATAATTTTTAGATTTCAAGATACAAGAATTTCTCTAAGATCTATCATCTATTATGCAAGTCACTTCGGAAATACAGTTTTCATAAAAAATTTGACCTATAAGAGATCTTTTTTAACGAGCTCTGAAATCGAATTGTCTAAATTTGTCTCCATGTACCAGTACATAGAATGTTTGGTGTCAAGTGAGAATAAGAGTCTCTGTGATCTTAGGGCAAAAAAGGTGATGGACATTTCTTATCATCAAGAATGTCCGTCCAACCATCATTCAGAGTGAATTTTAGCTATATCAGTATTATACAATTGAAAATTGGATCAATCTTGCACAACCAAAGGGTCTGTTTCCACCAGAACTTGAATGTTATAGAGGTCTAACAATCCTAGACAGAGTTCCAGCTGCTCTACCATAGAGTTTTTCATTTCCGATTCATTAATTAAACTAATCATCAACAATCTCAGATAAAGTTTGAGTTACCAATATCAACTAACATAAAATCAAGTCTACAAGCTAAAATTCATATCATTAGAATAGACTTTAGAAACAAAATTCATATTTGGCAAACCAGAGGTCATAGTCACATCACTTTCATAACATTCATTTGTTCCTGTTTTATTCAGAAATGATCTTATCCAAAGGTAGCGACCTCTTCTTTTTTTAGTATCAAACACCGATAGATCCTACAAGCAAGCCCATCACATTTCATTTATCCATTGCCGTATAAGATGGAATACGTGCTTACCTCACTTGTAGAAGGATGCCAATTGCCAATCTCCAAGACAGACGCAAATTTCGAGAGAAGTTAGACTCCTCCAATGGACGAAACAGTGGAGAGCGAGATGGGCCCAGACGGACGACCTGGCGTGTTCCCTTTGTGGGGGGCCGATGAGGATTTACAGCACATTCTTCTCCAGTGCCCGATTGTAGTGCAGGTTTGGCAGGAGATGTGGATTGATTGGATCTCCTGCAGGGATGTGGCTAGCTTTTGGTCCTCCTTTCGTAGGGGAAGTGATGGTGGTGGAGTTTTCACCTTTTGCTCCAAATATGGTTGAGCAAAGATCCTGGCTGTTTTGTCGGGGGTTTGGCTAGGGAGGAATGGGGTGATGTTTAGGGGAGAGAGACCATATGTGGAGAACTTTGTATCCTCCATCTCCTCCCAGATTAATTTTTGAAGGTCTATTTTGTAACTTCTGATGTAATCCTTTTTTCAAGTTGAATGAATGTGGGTGATTATCTCTTGGATAATCGCCCTTTGCCTTTTCAAAAAAAGTTAGACTCCTCCGAACCAAGCCTTGCATATATGAAACAATGCAAACTATTGATTAGGGTTGGAAAATTTTAATTCAAATTGAACTAGGCATTCGAGGGCTAAGCACATCACCTTCTCCATGATTAGATGAGGTTGAGTCTTCCCAATGCTCCCCTTCCTCTTGGTTGTGAAGGAAGATTGAGAGGACAAGTAACACTACTCCAAGATGGAGTTGCAGGGTCATTTTAAAGGTCCTCATCCTCCTCCTCATTCCTCCATTTGCTGATGGCAGATGTACGAGAAGCAAATGGTCTTGAGGATGTCCTGAATGGACAAAAGGAGGTGGGGGCCTCCTCCAATACATTAGGAGGTTAGGGTAGAACAATGGATCAACTTGGGGTTCGAATGGGGGTTACTATTGCAAGGATTGAAGAAGATGGCATGAATGGACAGAAGGAGGCGGAGGTCTTCTCTAATACAGCTAGAGGTTAGGGCAGAGCAATAGATCAACCATGGGTTCTAATGGGGACTACTGTCCCAGGGACTGAAGAAGAGGTCTTGTAATAGAGTTAAAAAAAGTAGGTGGATTCTCTACAACATAAGAAGACAACCTAAAATCCCCAGTCTTGTGAAGCTACAAACGAGATTCATGGTACGACAACCTTGTGAAGATTTACAGAAAGGCATTCAAGAAAGCACAAGATGGCAGCAAAGGTGAATACCAAGTCCAAGAACAGGGTAAAGAACACAGCTAGATTGAAATGGACAAAAGATTTGGAGCATCGGAGTAGAGGATGAACCAAATGACTTGTGCAGGTATACCTCCATGTGCGCCTTCTCCTCCATAGAGCTACAACTCCTAGTGAAGACCCATGGTGGAGTAGATTGACCTTCCCACCAAAGCAATGTACAAGTATGGGGAGGAGTCATTGGGGTTTTTTGGGAATTGGTATAGGCAGGGAGAGGGTAGCGAGATAAAGATCAAGGAAAATTAAAAACACCAACCCCCCCCCTTCCAACCCCTGCGAAATTGATCCTACCCCAGGTTTCAGACCTTATCCCGAGATAGGCCCAACCCAGATTAAACAACACTGAATGCAAGGTTAAGGCCCAAAGCCCGAGATGCAAACAGTGTCCCAAGGGGCTTGAAATTTCCACCTTAGAGTAATCTTGAGATATTCTTGTATCTTGCAATCACAGGAATTGAGTTGTACAGAATTATCAAGGTTGGGAGAAAGAAAAGCCTTGCAGTGCTTTTACTCTTCGACGAGGTAAAAAAAAAAGGTCCTTACAAAATAAACCTAAGTGGTTTGTTCACGAGGGAAGAAATTGACCTTATAAAATAAGCTCAAATACTTGCAATAAAATCAGCAAACCTCGCTTGGACTCGATCTATGTAAGAATGCGAAGAAGTGCATGACCATCGAGCGGTTATAAGTTAATGCAATAACTCCCAATTATAACAACATAACTTCCCATTACTGTGGTGATCATACCTCCATATGTATAACCTCTCATTTTTGTATTCTATAAATTAGTTTCCAATCCACACGGAAGGAGATCACACCCAATGGGTGCAACCCAAAGCCTCTTCAACTTACTATCTCATATATCATTCCCACCTATAGTAGAAATCGAGAGTTAAATCCTCACTTGTAATTAGACTAATGAAACACACTTGGGCTTGATCTACATATGAGTGCAAAGAGTCATGTGATCACGACCATAAAGTTAACTCATTTATTTCCCATTCCTTTAGTTATTACACATTTCCAAAAATATAATCGCCATCACTTGTATCCTACAAATTGGTCCCCCACTGCATGGGAGAAGACACACATAAGAGAGTAACCCAAAGGACTTAAAGCTTACTATCTCTTGTACTGTTACGATCCGATTTCCGAATCCCTACAGGATCCGAGATCGACTTGCCTCGACCAATCCCAAGATCCAATCGCCAACAAGAAATAACCGAAAAGTAGGAAAATAAATCACATTCACGTATGCAATGTAACTAAACAGTAAAAACGTACAAAAAGTGAAAGAAAGTAAAAGTTGCTAGTTCAGTACATACCACAACAACAACAGGAAAAGTAGAACAAAAGCAACAGTAACAGGAACAGTAACAAAAAAAGGTCTGAAACTCACTATAGCAGAAAAGATAGTACAACAAAAGTACTGAAAACTACGGTTGAACTCGACTGGGCCCAGGACACTCTGCAGTCAATGGCTCGGGTTGCTTAACTCCTGGGCCTGAACAGTGTTATGAAAAAGATGGAGTCAGTGAACGCTAAGTAGAGTGGTAACCATACTATCTAAAGCAGTAAAAAGTAGCAGGTATATTTATCCTTTTCAAGTTATTTTATTTACAAGTAATTCATTTTCACCCCATTTAGTTAACATTCAGATTTCTTTCTTGATCTTGCATGTTCTTCGTGGGAACGATCTTGATTGCAGTCTTTTCCAAAGAGTAGAAGCTACACGTGGTGCTCTCCTGGCCGGGAGAGTCCCCTGTGGTAGTCCTACATCCAGTCAACCATCCCGAGGTCATGGACAGACGTAGCGGTGACTACGGCACGCACGATAAGCGCATAGGTAGCTACCCCGCACTGATACGCGGTTAGTCGTTTCCGCTAATGGGTACGCTCAAAGTACAGCACGGAACAATATAAGGCCTAGCCCTCTAAGAAATAGAAGTCTAGCCTCTCAGAACCAAACATGGGTCTCGCCTCTCCACAGTCCACACACCCTTGTCTGACTACCCCAGTTTACCCAGAGGGCCTAACAAGTCGGTGTAGGGTGGCTAGTTGAACCTCGGGCCCTGTGGGGTGGCTAGCTCCCTCCCTATACTAGTAGCTCGCCTCGATACAGTGTACGCGAGGGCCAACAGGAGTCAGTGTAGAGTGGCCAATCCTAACCTCGAGTCCCAACTCAAGGGCGGCTAGCTCTGCTTTACACTAAAAGGGGATAGTCGCTCTCCTTGGTACCACGTACTTAAGGGCCAGCACACTTCCTGTCCACATTCCAGACTTTTTCATCTAACCATAGGAGCTCTACTTCTAACTCCCCGTAGGATTCATGCTCATGTTCACCATGTTATTCCAATCCAGGTTTCATCATTCATAATTTATTTCTTGTTTTTACACAGGCAGCTCGTATTTTCACAATTTAATACATGTAACAAGTAATATTACAGGTAACTGTTTAGTTATCTCAGGCAGATCATATTCTAACAAGTAGCTCCTACTTATTTACTGGTAGTTGCTAACAATTTAGCTCATTCACATATATACAATTACAATGACGCAGAACAATTGATTCAACCATTTCTCTGTCCTAAGGTTCATGCCACATCCTAAGTTTCTAGTTGACTAGTTTCCATAGATGCATCCATATTAATAAATATAACAAGGGTGGACTACTTTACCAAACAATCCGGGAGTACTGGGGTCTTGAACTGTAAAACCACGCGCCTTTGCGAGCCCTAGACACACAACAGGTCTAAGTTCTATACCAAGGAACATATCACAACGGAATGTTTAGAACAGTGTATAAAGGTTTCTAATATGTAGATGAACTCACAAGGAAACCACAGATACTTTGTTTACGCAAAACGGATCCTGATCGGATCTTAAACGGGTCAAAAACGTGTCTGCAGACCCAAATTAGATGTCTGGAACAAGTCCAGACGTCTTAAAAGTCACAGAGACTAACCTCAAGCTCCTGCAGTGACCTTAGGCGTCCAGGACTCCCCCACGACCGTCTGAAAACAGTTCCAGACATTTAGCCTGTTATGAACGCATGCCTCAGACGTATTTTAAGACGTCTGGGAGGTGGGCCAGACGTCGGACCAGACGTCTTGAATCACTTCCAGACGTCGTATCAAACGTCTGGGATCGTTGCCAGACGTCTGGAAATCTGTTATCTTTGACACGCGCAGGTCGTCTGCGCGCCTGAGTGCGCAGACCCGCATATTCGCTTATTCCTTCCTCCTGCGGCTGCAGATTCCCTTGCCGCGCTCCTTCTCTCTCCTCCTCGCGCGGCCTTAAAAGGCCACGCGCTCTTTCGTCACCACCGCCTCCTTCCTCTTCTCCTTCAGGCAGTGAGCGCGAGAGCGAGCGCGAGGTTGCAGCAGCAGCGGCAGCTGCAGTGAGCGCGGAGGAGGTGCTACGTGCGAGAGTGGCGCTCAGCCGTGAGGGCGAGCTCGCCGGGGCTGCCAGGGCCGGCCGGCGGGGAGCGCGGGCGCGGGGCGACGCGGGGGGGGACTGCTGCGGTATGAGCAGCAGGCGCACGAGGTGCGACGAGGCGCGGCGTCGCGAGCGGAGGGCGAGTCGCGGCCTTATTCTGGAAACATTTCCAGAATCAGATGTCTGGGATGATAGCCAGACGGCGGGGGAGACGTCTGGAAGACCATCAAGACGTCTGAAAGGTGAGTTCTTCCATCTTCTTCCTTCTTGTCGACTGACCGTACTGAGAGAGAGAGTTGGGTGCGCGCAGGCTCGGTGATTCGCCATCCAACGCGAATCAAACGTCTGGCTGTAGTACCAAACGGCGGGAGCGACCTCCAGACGTCCGGGGTGACCATCGGACGTCTGGGAACTAGGCCAGACGTCCCCGCAGGCTTCTGAACGTCTGAGAAATCACGCAGAACAAGGTAATTCTCTGATCCACTTTTTAAGACGTCTGGAAGAAGTTTCAGACGTCTGATTTTGCACAGTGTCTTCGTTTTCGACCCGTTGAGGGCCCGTTCGGGTTCCGTTTTCCGTGTTTCGAGTTGCGTTCTTTCCGGAATTAAATCCTCTACCCGTCTACAGTAGCTATACACTGTTTTGAGACACTCCTTGTGTTTGATCCTTGTGATAGGACCTCGTTCCGTTGCAGTCTTGGGGGTCGCGGAGGCACGTGGGATTCCCGATCACGCCCCCATTACTCCCGTCGTACCTGGTAGAGTGACTTTTAAGTATAACCTGTTAAATTGTAGAATCATAAATAGAACCTAGGACATTGCATGAATCCTAGGAATGAAAAACAGATTGAATGATAGATCCTAGGTGTTGCATGAATCCTAAGGCTGGAAAACTAGATTGTATGATAGATCCTAGGATACGGCATGAATCCTAGGATGGGAAAATTAGTGGAACAGATGAATACTGCAGTCTTGGAAAAATGGAAAGGAACAAATAGCTGTCTGTAATTGAATTAACAGCTGCCTGTTGAATAAATAAACGTGTTTGAGAACATGGATTGTGATAGCGTGAAACTGGAAGGTGAAACTTAGACGTTCTGAGCTGGAACCCTACGGGGAAGTAGGAGTAGAACTCCTGGAAAGTGAATTGAATAGAATTGGGGAAGTGAGCTGGCCCTTGAGTACGGAGTACCAAGGAGAGCGACTGTCCCCCTGTTTAGTGCAGAGCGGAGCCAGCCGCCCCAGGGACCCGGGGTTAGGACTGGCCACTCTGTACCGACTTGCTGGCCCTCGTGTACGTAGTACCGAGGAGAGCAACTAGTGTAGGGAGGTACTAGTTACCCCACGGGCCCCGGGGTTCTGCTAGCCTCCCACACCGACTTGTTAGGCTCACTGGGGCAAACCAAGGTAGTCAGGCGAGGGTGCACGGACTGTGGAGGGGCAAGGCCCCTGTTTGGTTACTGTGGAGGGGTTGGACCCCTGTTACTGAGAGGGCTCTGCCCTGTACTGGTTCCGTGCTGTGCTTTGGGCGCACCCGTTAACGGAAACGACTGACTGCGTGCCAGTGCAGGTTAGCTACCCGTGCGTTTACCGCGCGTGCCATAGTCACCGTTATGTCTGTCAGTGACCTTGGGGTGGTTGACTGAGAGTAGGATCACCACGGGGGACTCTCCCGGCCAGGAGAGCACCATGTGCTACTTCTACTATTCGGAAAAGACTGCAATCAAGATTGTTCCCACGAGGAACATTTGAGATCAAGTGAAGAATCTGAGAAATTGATAAATCGTGAGATAATTGAAAGACTTAAATAAAGAAAGTAACAGAACTTAACAACTATTGTACACTCTATTGTTTCTTTAGTTTTAGTTGCCACTCTACTCAGCGTTTTGCTGACGTGTTACACTCGTTACCTTTCAGGACCAGGTATTGAGCAGCCAGGGTCAGCGGCTGCAGAGGACGCTGGACCGAGTAGGGTCCAGTAGAGTTACCACTGTTTCTTGTACCTCTTTTTGTTCCGTTATAGTGAGTAGTTCTTGTTTCCGTTGTACTTTTCTTTACCTGCAGTTCATATTTAGTTATGAATGTTGTTCTACTGTTGTGGTGGTATATACTGTAGTAGTTTCTTTCCTTGCTGCTGTATTTTCTTACTGTTAGTTATATTCATGTTGAATGTGGTTTATTTTACTGCTCTTTTGGTTACTTCCTCGTTGGACGACTAGGTCTTGGGATTAGTTGAGTCGGTCCGGTTCTCGTGTCTCGTAGGGGCTCGGGAACCGAGTCGTTACATAGCCAGTCCTCCGGTCGTCTGGAAATGCCTCCGATCATTTGATGAGCTGTTCAGACGTTTGAAAATGTGTGGAACGACGTTCCGCACACTTTCCCAAGGCTGCTCTTGCGTACGACAGAGCAGCAACTCACTTTTAGCCAAACCAGATCGCCTACGGTGCAACCTGCATGGCCGTAACCGCGAAGAAGACATACCTTCGTGATACAGATGCTTTCAAACGTCTGGTGTTGATGCCAGACGTCCAGCCGGTTGTCCAGAAGATACTTCGGACGTCTGATACTGGAAAAATTCCAGTATCAGACCGCGCTCCTGAGCTTCTCGCCGCACTCCACCGCGTCTCCCCTCGCTCCGCCGCAGCTCCAACTACTGCAGGTGGTCGAGGACGACGCTCCAACACCCTCCCGCACGTGCCGCGGTGGCCGTGCGATCTTCCGCGAAGCTCTCGACCTCAGCCTTCTCCTCCTTCTCATGCACCCTCCTCCTCGCTCTCACGGTCTCTCTCGCGAGCCCTTGCTCACGGCAGTGGAGTGGGGGGTGTGGTGGTAGTGGTGGAGTGGAGAGGAGAGGAAGGGGGTGGCCTTTTATAGCCAAGGGGTTAGGGTTCAGCAGGGGGAGTAAAGGAAGGAGGAAGGAGAGAGAAGAAGAGTCTGTGTGCCGCTTGCGTGTAGAACGCAGAGTGCATACAGATTTTTAATTTCCAGACGTCTGGAAAGAGATCCAAACGTCTAGCCAAACATCTGACTGACATTTCAGACATCTTAAAAGAATAGAAAAACAAAACGAATCTTTACATATACTATCTCATGTATAATAAATATTAAAGATTAGATCCCTCGTACCTACACTTATATTATTTAAAATTGGATAAACAATCCTATGTAATTTATATTTACTTGTTCAATTTTATTTTTGGTGATCATATTTTATTTTTCACAATTCAACAAATTTTTCTTTCTAAGGCTATCAACGACTTATACAGCGACCTTGGAAACTTATCGCTCTTTTATGCCTTAATTCCATGTATAAAGGGAATAAAATTGATGGAAGAAGTCGAAAATATACATGTTCACATGTAACATGCGTAGGCATGCAATTAAAGATCATCAAATATAAAAAAGGAAAAAATGTTGATGAGAAAGCAAAATTTGATATGAACGTTGGCAGATGCTATTAAAGATTCCACCCTTGCATGAAGATAAGAACAAGCAGTTTAGATGCAAAATGGAAACTAACATCCGAAAGAATTATCATGTATGTGTGAAGGGGTTCGTGCTGGCATATTGCACTTTGCAGCAACGTTTCCAACTTCATATCAAATTAACGAGGGGAAAGAGTTTGTTTCGGATTATATCGACAAGCCACTGACCGAGGAATTTGAATAATTAAATAACGAGCAAAACAATTCTTAGCCAGAGAATTACGGTTGGTTGAAACTTACGTGTCTAATCATTAAATCATCCATGCGGAGATTCATCTGTCAAATCTATGCTCGGTTTCAAAGACATGAATTGGCACCGTTGATTTTAGGCTCCATTTGGTTGCGTTAACACAAGGGTCATCTTCGAAAAAATTATCAAAATAATTAATTTTAAAATTAAATAATATAATATATTTTATTTTATTAATCAATGTCAACATCAAATTATTTTCTACATCACATCAATATAAATATATAATAAAATATATTTACTTTAATATAATATATCTACTAAATTATATTTATTATATCACATCAATTTATTTAAATTTATATTATAATATTAAAAAATTATCTATTTATGTTACACCGTAATATTAATCATTTTATTTTATTTTATTTTATTACATCTTAATTAAATATACATCTTCACTTATTTTTAATAATATTTTAATTTGATGTACAACGGCAGATGGCGGCATATCTCATGGGATACACCACTTTCTACTCTGGCCAGTGAAATAGAAGTTCTAAGCTTTTTTTTTTTTTTTTTGCATAAAATTGAATAGCAAAATTATCTCTTGGATTTTACATTGTATACTCCTTTTGAAATACATTAATTTTGAAATTAAATTCTATATATAAATGATTTCACGAAGGATACTAAATTATCAATAAAAATATAGAAAATCTTAAAATGTGATGTACTTTGTAATATGTAAAATATAATTATCCTTGTCACTTTAATAAGTGTGAATTTACTTAGTAAATTTGATTGCATCATTTTTTTCTACTCTTTCTTTTTTATTTTCTTGCTTCTACTCTCTTCACCTCTTAGGAGCTTATTTTGTATTCTCTCTTCTTTCATTATCATCTCACTGTTTTTGTTTTCAATTCAATCTTATTACATTCAAACAAATCATATCGCATCTGTTTTTAAGTTTAGATCAAACTCCTTTTGATCAAGTTGCTATTGCTCATCTTCTTTGTTATTTGAAGCTTTTTATTGGTAAGATCATCATGATTGATTATTTTCAACTCTTTTTAGTTCACTTGGTTCATTTTTTATTTGAATGTGTTCTTTACTTTTTATTTTTATAATATTTTGTCATGAATCTGATTTGGATACTTTTGTTTAAGAATGTAATGGAGTTGGTCCCAAACCTCTAGTTGCTTATATTTCTTCTTCTAATCTTAAAGAACATGACCTCTTAAGTGATGTTAACAAGAAAGGTGCCTTCTATTGTTTTGTTTTCATTTTGTTTTGATTATTTCTCACAGGTAATATTCAATTTTATTATTAATGGAATAGGTAATGATCTGAATCCCACAAATCAAGTAAACTCGATGAGAGTCCTGAGTTGTTGAATACGGAATAGCATCAAATACTTAATAAGATCGCAATCATCTAACACATAATTTTAAACAACAATAATAGTTAAATGAAATTCAAAATTAATTTAAAAAATTAATGCAAACAAAAGTAATAAAAGTTTATCAACAGAAAGTAATAAAAGGAAAAGAGTACTAGAGTAACATAGTATAATCACTATAAAACTGAAAGGAAAACCTACACAGCTAAAACTATTGTCCACGCAGATCATCTTCGGGTATCATGCTAGGTCTTGCAATAGAAAGACCAACCATAGTCACAATCCTTGTCTGCTTAGCTATACCTAAGTACGCAACCCAAAGACTAAGTTAGCAAATATTGAGTAGAGTAAAAACAACAACCGGATACAAAACAATAACAAAGAGCGAGCAAAAGAAAATATACCGTCCCAAAAGTTAATCCATTTATTCATCTTTACACCATCATGTTTATTTTACAAGTTAAGCTTAATTTGTTATGGACAAAAACTTGTTAATCAACACCTCAAGACACGAGGTGGTTTCATATGATTCCCTAGAGTATAAGACCGATATAAACCACCTTCTTGATTGAGAATGTGGCTTATACCCATCAAATCACCACACTCTGTCACTCTGGGTTTACTGCAGAAAGGGGTGACAACTACATATATACATGAACACGTGCTAGCTACACACGCTAAACCATAAACAACCAACGATCCACTCAATGGCTAAGTAGAGAAAGCCAACTCAAACCCTCAAGTCATGCATCTTGCTATTCTACTTGGCTGCTAAGCTTAATCAAGAGTCATAAGGAGACCAACTACTTCCTAAACTAGCCCAAAACCAATCTAAAAAATAAATGCTGCAACCAAAGTCTTGGCAAGGAACGGGGCTAACCTAGTTATCTAATTTATTTCCAACCAATTCATTGCTATCAATTTAATAATTTATTTCTAGATAACTGAAATAACAATTTAAATTAATTACACTACTAGAAATATGGGCTTTCGCGATACTTTTTTTGAGATGATTTTTGTTAAAATTGTCCTTTATATTGAATACCCCCCGGAGAAAAGTAGAATATTTTTGTTAAAACTATTGTATTATTGACCAACACGATGGTTTTACCTAAAACTATTATTTATGCTAACTCTCAAAATCCTGTGTTATGTAATGAGGGCCCCTCATTTATGTACACGACAGTTTTCTCATAAACAGCTGTGTATATCCTTCACCTAAATTTCCAAGGGTGCAAAATTTCGCGCCCTAATGCGAATTAAACTATGATTTTTTACAAAACTGTTGTGAAATGTGAAATATTAGCCGCACGAGCGCCCAATCCCCCGAACCCTCTCCCTTCATTCCTCTTCGTCTTTAATTGTGAAAGGCATTCTCCGGTGCCATCCTTTGGCCGCTCCACCCCCTCGTCCTCGATAAGCCCCCATCGTACTCCTCCCATGGTTGTCCCCCTCCTAGTGCTCCTCCTCGTCGATCCACACACGCGTGACTGAAGAAGACCCCCTCCCCTCGTCCTTGTCCTCCCCACGGCGCCCCCCTCGTCCTCCTCCACACGTAGTTGTCGCCTCCTCCTCCACATGTAGCCATCACTCCTCTACCAGCCCCTCTCCTCCATCCTCCTCCACATTCGACGTCAGCCCCCCCTCCTCCCCCTGCATCCTCCTACATCCGCCCCCTCCTCCCACTGACCTCTTCCCCCATCAGCCCACCTCCTCCTCAATCAATTCCTCCTCCTCCCACCGCCTCCTCCCCCATCCACCCCCTCCCTTCCCCCATCCGGCCCCTTCCTCCCCAATTTAGCACAAACCCTCATTAGCATGGAATAATCCTCCCACCCTCATCCCCATCATTTGATTTTTTAAATTAATTTTTATTACAAGTTAATAATTATCGTATTTGATTTATGATATTTGATTTAGGTTACACTTGTCGTTGGACACGTGCACGTGATTCACGTGTTTCGCAAGGTATAAATATATGTACTTTTGTATTAATTATACTTTTTTATATGTATGCATAAATGTGGGGTATACCCACTTTAATTTCAATGTTTATATGTTATTCGCTCTGAATCAGGTTTTAAAATCAATGTGTTGTAGTATAAATTGAATTGGCGCGAAAAATAAATAATATTTATACTCGAATATCAGAAATGAAGTCCGAGGTCGAACACAGGGAGCAATTAACAAAATGATTCGTAAGATTGCAATTCAACACAATATAAGCAGTTTATAATAGAACTCTAAACAGTAATGATATATAAATGAAAGCATATGTCAAATAGTGCAAAAAGATTGGGGTAAAATGATGATTTGAATCACCAATTACCCCTCACAATTATATCAAATAACTCAATAATACTAATCAATCTAAATTTCACGTAGGATAAGTATACAGTGCATTTCTGTTGAATCTCTGAGTCTTCTTTTATTTGCTTCAGCCCTTCTTCTTCTTCTGTGCCTTCTTCTCCTTCTTCCTCTTCATGCACAGAGGGAAACAATCCTTCTTGCGGCTAAGTGTCACAGAGAGCAAAACCCCTTGCCCCCGCTCTCTCTTTCTTTCTCTCTCTGGGATCTTCTTCCTCACCTTCCCAAGGCCCTTCACAGTATTAGGTTATCGGGTTAACGGGCACACATGCACCTGGGACCAGGCTCACCGGTAGTGGATCGTGACCGAGGAGTGCTTAGCTTAGATGGGTAATCAGGTGAGCCCCAGACCCGCGGAGTATATGTCACGAGCGAGGCATGCGTGGGTAAGGAGGACCTCACCCTCGTGTTAGGAGACAAAGAGGCATAGGTAGAAAATCAATTTATGCACCTCTACTTGGCTGCCAGCTTCCAAGGTGGGACTAAAGTCCCCCTCCTTCCTTCGTGTAGTTGCGGGTGAAGTGTTCGTCGATTGCAGGTGTGGCTGAGGGGTTGATGCTCAAATGCAGGCCTGGAGACCTGCCTAGAGCCTCTCCACACGACCTGGGCGTGGTACCTGGGACTTGCGCGGCTAGAGAATGCTTCAAGCTTCGCTCGAAGCTACGACAGTGGAGGCGGAGGAGCGAAAACTTGAAAAATCAAAATACGGCCTCTCAACCCTGTTAAATAGGTTCAGGAACTTCGTGAGGTGACGGCGAATGCGCTGATGATGGTTTCGTGGAAGATGGTGGCCTATGGTGGCCGGATGGTGACAGAGACAGTTTCGGGAAGGTGGGTTGTTCGGTGTAGCGGCTGGGTGCGTAATAGGGTGAAATAGGATGGGGGCTTTGTAGAGGGTGGTGTGGCGAAGGTTATGAGGTGGTCGGCGAGGTGTTTGGAGTAGTGGAATGAGCTGGGAGCCTCACCGGAGGTCTGGTCGAAGAGGAGGACAATGGAGGTGGACGGCAGCATCGAGAGGATATTTTTCGGATTTTTGGGTAGGAAATTAAACTACGAACTTAGGGGAACTAATATATCCCTAAACTAACTGAAGAAAGAGGGAGAACGATACCGGTATTGGTAGGCCAGCGTCGGAGAAGAAGCTCTAATAGAGGGGGACAGCTACAACGATGGAGATAGAGGGGTGCCCGCTAGTATGGCGCGACGCGGAGGAAGGTAGGGAAGGAGAATCTGTCACCAGTGTTGCGATCAGACGAAGGATGAAGACGGAGGAGGTTGCCGGAGCTTGAGGAGCTTTTTAGTTGGATCAGGAGGGAGGAATTGGGGGTGTTCCATGCCAAAATCAAGCTTAGGATCTTTGGTTTGATCTGGGGTGTCTTTTATAGGCCTCTGGATGGTGTTTTGGGCTTGGGAAGCTAGGAAAGCTCGCCGAAGTTTGGAAACTCTATGGTACCCGAATCTCTCATGCGTTTGCATGAGAGATTGGGAAGGTTTTAGGGCTTAGGATTCGGCTCAAAAGGAAGAAAATTCCTTGACGAACTTCTCTTTCAAATCTAAGAGGGATTTGTCAAAGAATCAAGGAGAACATGCCATATTAACGTCGCCAGAGTTGTAGAAATAGGATTTCATGGCGACAGGGACCCTTTTGTCAATAGGAAGACAAAGTTGGGAGGATATTTGTAAGGAATTCAAAAGCTAAGGGCCCAAGTGAAATAAAGAAAATTAGACCTGGACCAAAGTGCAAACTAGGTTGAAACAATCTCAAATTAGGCCCAAATTTTGGCACAAACCTAATTTGGACCTAATGAATCTAATGGTGAAGTTGGATTTTGATTTTGAGCTAGTTTGCCTAGGTAATTTGCATAATTATCCAAATCAGGGCAAATATCTGTCTGAAACTCTATTTTAGGTCAAGATGGGTTCCAATGGTCAAATTGAAGGTACCATACTCTAAAGAATATTTTTATATGATTTTTAGAGGGTTTAGGTGAATTTTATCCTGATCATAACCTCCATAGATTAAGTGATCATTTTTTAGGGTTTCATATGTCCATTAATTCCTGTAACATATGAAAATCCTTTTCTGTCTGTTCTAACCCACTTATTAGACTCTTAAGACCATTTGACCTTTGTTCCACCCTTGAGAGAATCTGTGGTTATTATGTTTTTGTGATAGAATGGTAAATTTGCAGAAATAATCCTGCATTCTTATTTTCTTCTCAAATCAATGTTATGTGCCCTTAAGACCTTTTGATGGATATGTAGGAGCTTTTACTGACTTAATCAGACCAAACTGAGCTAATAATGGCTCATGATGGTGTTCCCATCATTATACTTGACTAGGATGTGGGGCACACCCATTTTAATTTCAATGTTTATACTTGACTAGAATGTGGGGTGCACCCATTTTAATTTCAATGTTTATGTATGACTATAATGTGGGGTGTACCTACTTTTAATTTTAGTTTATATTCATGTTTAGAATGTGGGTTGTACCAACTTAATTTGTGAATTCTTATACTCCATCGAAAATTGTAATAAGTTTATAGATGCACATGTTTACACAAATTTAGATGCACTTGAAGCCAAACAATAGGTATTCTAATCCTTTGGTTACAGGTTTTAAGAGGGGAAATCATGTCGAAATACTTGTCCGTCAACACTTATGAGCATGTTATACGGACAATGCAAAGTGTGTGTATACATCACTTACATGCACGAAGTTTTGTCTTTATAGCATGCTATGAGAGTCGTCATCCTTAGCATGGCATAAGGGGGGTCCTTGAAGATTTGATCACAACGTAGGGTTACTTGTTACATGGAACTTATGTTTGGAGGAATTTCGGTAGTATCTTTTCGCTCTTCTCACTATAATAAAAATCACTATTTGGGACATTAAATTTGCGACGGGTGCAAAACTGTCACTAATAGTTCCACATTCGCAACGGTTATATATTCAAATGTTGCAATCCTTGAGTTGGGAGTGTGTTTCGTGTCTGTGAAGGGAATTTAGGTAGAAATCCTGCGACAGCTAAATAAACCATCTCTAATTATCAAAGCGCTTATGAGGAAAGCTAACTCACAATTTGCGACAGTTGTTAAAACAACCATCTCTAATGAGTGCTGCAATGAGAAAATATCTACGCCCGCGTGCAGTGGGAAAAGTTGTCGTACTCCCAATGGTGATGGTTGTCTAATCAACCGTTGAGAATGCATGCCGCAGTTAGAAAATATCTACTCCCACGTGTGGCAGGAAAACTTGTTGTACTCACTTTGGCAACGATTGTTTGATCAACCGTCACAAATGCATGCCAGTGAGGCGGGAAAAGTTGCCATATTCATATTGGCGACTGTTGATCGAATCAATTGTCGCCAATGGTGAATATAACTCCAGAACCAACACCCCTCCCCCAAAACCACTTCTTCCTCACGCGAGCTCTAACTTTCCCCCGTGGCCACCGCTTCCCCCCATGCCGTCTACTCTCCCTTCCTCCAGTGAGCCACCCCCTCCCCGGCCTGTCGCCCCCTGCTCGACCCCTAGCCGCTGTGCCGCCCGCCTGCCCACGTTGCCCCGTGCCACCTGCCACGACCGCCCTTCCACACCTATGCCCTCCCCGCCATCGCCCCTACCCTTCCTCCTCCTCCCAAAGCTACTCCACCTCATCCGCTCCCTACCCTAGCCACCACCTCCCCCTCCCCATCAGTCCCCTACTCCTCCCCCTACCACACCCTCTCTTTCCATTCATTTTTTTTTTAATTCTTTAAGATTTAGATTTATTAAAATTTGATATTAATTATGTTTGATTTGAAACATCCAATTTAGGTTAACCCGTCGTCGGATACACCATTGTCGATTCTTTTTTTTTATCGAGGTATGAATGTAAAATTTTTAAATTAATTATGTTCTGAATGTTAATGATCATGGGGTGTACCCACTTAATTACGTGAAATTATATGTACATGTATGTGATGATTGTAGGGTGTACCTACTTAATTAAGTGAAATTGTCATTTTTGTGAATGAATGTGGGGTTTGATGAGAGACTCATTATGGCTCTTAATTACCCCTCATTAACTAGTTTCCTTAGTTAATTAGCTAAGAATATACTTAATACAGTGTTAATTATACTATAAGGGATTAAGTAAGATGAATCTTCAAAATAAGTTAAAAATACTAAATTAAATATCAATTAATTTTAATAATAATTTAACTAATAATTTGGACTCAAATATTAAATACTTAGCTACTTCTTTAATATCTAAATTAACTTAATTAATTTTATGACCTAAGTACTTAATTACCTTAAGTAAATCAATCACTTAATTAAATATAGCCAAAAAGGGTAAAAATGTAAATTCATGGCATAGATATAATATTTACCTAATTTATATATAAAAAGTTGCAAAAGAAATAAATTAAAATAAGCTCAAAAACCAATTGTTTACATTAGGTCCTTAACTTTAATGTCAATTGAGTCCTTTTCTTACAACTAGGTCTGTAACTTTTATTACATAGAAGTCCCTGTGTGCATTGCCTTATTCGTCTTCTTCTTTAGCTTGGATGGCAGAGGAGGTCCGGTGCTCACACCATTCGATCACCTTCTATCCCACTTCTGAACACCTTCGTTTTGGCCGCTCATCTTTCGCTCACAGTTGCCATCTCATTCAACAGCTCGAATTTCCTCCTAATACTGTTTAGTACTAGTGAAGAAGCTCATCGGCGTTGGAGACGACGCCGGTGAGTTAGGATGTACCTAGCAGTGTATCCGTCCAAGTTCTTCCCCCTTAACCACCACCACCAACCTATAAATAGCCATGACCACCTCTGTAACAAACGCGTGCCCCAGACGTCTTTTAAGACGTCTGGGAGGTGGCCCAGACGTCAGACTAGACGTCTGGGATAACATCCAGACGTCTTACCAGACGTCTGGGATCGTTTCCAGACGTCTGGAAATCCGTTAATTTCGACACGCGCAGGTCGTTTGCGCGCCTGAGCGCACAGACCGGATATTCGTTTATTCCCTCTTTCTCTGCGGGTGCAGACACCTGCCGCGTCCTCTCTCTCCTCCTCACGCGGCCTTAAAAGGCCACGCGCTCCCTCCCGTCGTCTCCACCGTCTCCTCCCTCTTCTCCTTCAGCCAGTGAGCGTGAGCACGAGCGCGAGGGCGGCAGCGGCGGCCGCAGTGAGCGCGGAGGAGGTGCTGCGTGCGAGAGCGGAGCTCTGCCGTGAGGGCGAGCTCACCGGGGCTGCTAGGGTCGGCCGGCGGAGGGCGCAGGGGGCGCGGAGCGATGCGGAGGGGGGACTGCTGTGGTTTGAGCAGCAGGCGCGCGAGGTGCGACGCGGGCGGCGTCGCGAGCGGAAGCCGGGTGGTGCCCTGTTCTGGAAAAATTTCCAGAATCAGACGTCTGGGTTGATAGCCAGACGGGTTGAACACCTTCCAGACATCTGAAAGGTGAGTTTTCCGTCTTCTTCTTCCTTCCTGTCGATTGACCGTACTGAGGGAGGGAGATGGGTGTGCGCAGGCTCGGTGATTCTTCATCCAACGCGAATCAGACGTCTGGCTGTTGTACCAAACGGCGGGAGCGACCTCCAGACGTCCGGGGTGACCATCGGATGTCTGGGAGCTAGGCCAGACGTCCCCGCAGACTTCTGGACGTCTGGGAAACTACGCTGAATAGGTAATTCTCTGATCCACTTTTTAAGACGTCTGGAAGAAGTTCCAGACGTCTGATTTTACACAGTGTCGTCGTTTTCGACCCGTTTAGGGCCCGTTCGGGTTCCGTTTTCCGCGATTCGAGTTACGTTCTTTTCAGAATTAATTCCTCTACCCGTCTACAGTAGCTATACACTGTTTTGAGACTCTCCTTGTGTTTGATCCTTGTGATAGGACCTCGTTCAGTTGCAGTCTTGGGAGTCGCGGAGGCACGCGGGATTCCCTATCACGCCCCCATTACTCCCGTTGTACCTGGTAGAGTGGCTTTAAGTTATTAATAAAATCTGTTAAATTATGGAACCATAAATAGAACCTAGGACATTGCATGAATCCTAGGAATGAGAAATTGATGGAATGATAGCTCCTAGGTGTTGCATGAATCCTAGGGCTGGAAAACTAGATTTTATGATAGATCCTAGGATATGGCATGAATCCTAGGATGGGAAACTAGTGGAATGTATAATACTGTAGTCTTGGAAAATGGAAAGAGATATAAAGCTGCCTGTAATTTGAATTAACAGCTGCCTGTTGTGAATAAATAACGTGGTTGAGAACATGGGTTGTAAGAATGTGAAACTGGAAAGTGAAACCTGGATGTTTGAGTAAAAAGGATGGAACCCTACGGGGAAGTAGGAGTAGAACTCCTGGAAAGTGAATGGAATAGTATTGGGGAAGTGAGCTGGCCCTTGAGTACGGAGTACCAAGGAGAGCGACAGTCCCCCTGTTTAGTGCAGAGCGGAGCTAGCCGCCCCAGGGACCCGGGGTTAGGACTGGCCACTCTGTACCGACTTGGTGGCCCTCGCGTACGTAGTACCGAGGAGAGCTACTAGTGTAGGGAGGTACTAGCTACCCCACGGGCCCCGGGGTTCTGCTAGCCTCCCACACCGACTTGTTAGGCCCGCTGGGGCAAACCAGGGTAGTCAGGCGAGGGTGCGCGGACTGTGGAGGGGCAAGGCCCCGGTTTGGTTACTGTGGAGGGGTTGGACCCTTGTTACTGAGAGGGCTCTGCCCTGGACTGGTTCCGTGTTGTGCTTTGGGCGCACCCGTTAACGGAAACGACTGACCGCGTGCCAGTACGGGTTAGCTACCTGTGCGTTTATCGCGCGTGCCGTAGTCACCGTTACGTCTGTCAGTGACCTTGGGGTGGTTGACTGAGGGTAGGATCACCACGGGGGACTCTCCCGGCCAGGAGAGCACCACGGGCTACTTCTACTTTTTGGAAAAGACTGTAATCAAGATCGTTCCTACGAGGAACATTCGAGATCAAGAAAAAGATCTGGGGAATAAATGAAATAGTGAGACAATTGAAAGATGTGAATAAAGAAAGTAATAAAACATAACAGCTACTGTACACTCTACTGTTGTCTTTAGTTTTAGTTGCCACTCTACTCAGCGTTTTGCTGACGTGTTACACTCATTACCTTTTTCAGGACCAGGTGTTGAGCAGCCAGGGCCAGCGGCTGCAGAGGACGCTGGGCCGAGTAGGGTCCAGTAGAGTTACCACTGTTTCTTGTACCTCTTTTTGTTCCGTTATAGTGAGTAGTTCTTATTTTCGCTGTACTTTTCTTTACCTGCAGTTCATATTTAGTTATGAATGCTGTTCTACTGTTGTGGTGGTATGTACTGTAGTAGTTTCTTTCCTTACTGCTGTACTTTCTTACTGTTAGTTATATTCATGCTGAACGTGGTTTATTTTTACTGCTCTTTTGGTTACTTCCTCGTTGGACAACTAGGTCTTGGGATTAGTCGAATCAGTCCGGTTCTCGTGTCTCGTAGGGACTCGGAACCGGGTCGTTACAACCTCCGATTTCTGGGGTCGGCTCCCTACCTTCTTCTCCCAACTGAGACCGACGATAGGCTATTCCCTCCCCTTTGGCGACCTCTCACCTATCCTTCGGAGTACTTCTGGCGGAGGTGTTCATCTCCCTCAACCCCTCTTCCTCTCTCGCAGCAGTGACAGAGCTTAGGAGCGTGCCATCTCCTCTCTTCTCTGTTTCCTTTCTCGCTGGAGTTTGATCTGACCTCATCGGATTTTGTCCTCCGTTACGTGCATCAACGGAGATCTTCTTTCCCCCTTCATTCAGGTAATCGTAGATTAGTGTAGTTTTTAGTCTAGAGTAGATTTAGATAGTTAGGTAGTTAGTTAGATTAGTTTAAATGTAGATACAAGTCTTCTTCCCCGACTTTGGTGAGGTAAAATCCAGCCTTGCAGGACTTTGATTCACATCTTTATCCACTCGATCATCATCCTCAGCTCACCACGATTCCATTTCACCTTCTCCCTCCTCAATTATATCATCTACTTGCCTAATTCCAATCCACCTTCACTGGAGACCTCCACTATCCATGGCGAAGGTCCACGGCTTAGTGCACGGTGATTGCACAGCAAAAATACACCAATAAATATGCCATCTTATGTTATTTCCTAGCACTGCCATTACATCTTAGGTAGCTATAGTTGCATTTGTAAAAAGACACATGCATGCATTTTTAAAAAGGGGAGGAGAAAGTGAATAATTGGCCATTTAATTAACATCTTCTTCAAGTGTTGCCTTGCAATTTCACCTTCTTCATTTTTTTATTTTGACTTTGAAATCGTCTCCCTCGCGCGGTTCAAGGCATGGGGCTTGCATCTCTTCGCGCCATTCCTCTGCCAGTATCATGCTCTTTCATATGCATGGCTGGTCATGCACACCTGCAGCATGGCTGTGGCAGCCTCCTTCTTTAAAAAGCCCTGCCCTCTCCCTTGCGCAAGGGGAGCTTGGAACACACACCACCCGCAGACACCTTCCTCTAGGACAAGCTCCTCTCCTCTTCCCCTCCATACGCAGTAGCTCTTCCACTGAAGAGACACACTGCGGGCAGGAGCAAGCTCACAGTGGTCCCACGACCACCACTGTGAGTTCCACCACCGCCCAGCTCCTTCGAGAGTAGGTGGGCATGGTGGTTTCACCCTCTGTTTTCTTCGCTGGAAGCTCTCGCTGCCATTGTCAGGAGCTCCAGCAGCAGCAGTAGCCTCCAGCAGCCGCGCAGGCCACCGTGTGCACGCCTGCGATGTCCATAAGCTCTCCCCACGCGCGCAGGCGCCTTCCAACAAGCCTGTGCACGCAGAACCAGCCGCAACCGGTTGCTCACTTCGCGCGGCACTGTAGCTACTGTTCACGCCTCTCAGCGTGGAACTGTAGCTATAGTGCGGTGACCGGTTTGTTTCTCACTTATCCGGTCACCGCGCGCTCTCCCTCCTCGCCGCGACCACCTCTAGCCAGTCACGCGCACGCGTTCTAGCGTCTGCGCCCGCGTTCGCATATGCCTGCGCCTGTCTGCGCCCACTCCCGTTCCAGCCTGTAGCACAATGCGCTGCGTTGCGCTCTCTCCCACACTCCTGCACCCGCCTGCGCGCGACAATAGCGCGCACGTTCCCTCTACGCTCGCGCCTCCGTCCATGCGCCCGCGCACCCAGACGACGCTCCCACCCGCCAGACGCCTTAATCTCTCTCTCTCTCTCTCACACTCCTCTCCAGCGACACACCACACTCGTACACGCACACTTGTACACTCACTTGTACACACCTATACATACTTACACACACACACACACACGTATTCATACCTATACAACTATACATACATACATATATATATATAACTAGATATATATGTATATATATTTAACTATAATATATATATATATATATATATATATATATATATATATATATATATATATATATATATATATATATATATATAACTACATATACACCTGTATAGTTACAACCCTATCTACACACACACACACATATATATATACACATACACATCACCTACCTGTATTCCTATGCACTAGTCACTCCACCACGCGTTATATCGCGGGAATATCTGTACCAGTTGCTGATATTCCCCGATACCCACGTAAAGAAAGTGCCTTTGCACACACTCCCACACATCCATCCTACACTCTACGCGGCATTTCGTCTTATTGGTTGCGTCTTTCTAGACATGGGCCAACTCGATACTGTGCTACAAGCCATTTCCACTTTCACCCCCACCCCTATATATATATATATATATATATATATATTTCTCTACAAGCAACCTATCTTGTTTTTATTTCTCTTTTGTTTCCTGCTATTAAAAAGATAAAAAAAAAAGAGTAAAAGAGAAAAGATAATCCTTGTCTTGCAGGTACTCGATCTTGTGAATAGCAGGACCAATTTTTTTGGAAACCCTAAGTTGGCTCAAAACCAAGAACAATTTGGCTTGAAGCCAAGGACCTGATTTTGAGGGTGTACCTTAAGGACAAAATTATTAGCAAAAAAATCTTAAATAGAAAAAATCCAAAAACATAATAAACGCACGGAAGAAATACGTTTTAGGTAAGGCATAGAAACTTCTTCACCTTAATCTCCACCTCCCTGAGATCGACCCTTGGCCTAAAAGTGACCAAGATAAAATTAAGTAGGCCAGGTAAAAATTTTTTTTGAAAGATGGTTAGACTCAATTTGGGTTAACCACCATACTCACTTCAACGATAATTTCACCATATTAACACAACCTATTCGAGTTCTACCACACGGCCACAAGGGGCCCTTCGTCGCCTTTTCATAACTACAGGGCCCCGATCCACTTCCTAATTAGCTTAATTAATGCCTACATAGTAAACGCCTAAATCACTTCAACCTCCTGAACTCACTGTCAAAGGCGGCTCAAGAGGAGTTCTTTAACCTAATTATTCATTCCCACACCATTGCCAGACTCCCCTAAGTCTTTCCCCTTACTTAATTGAGTAAGGGATCTACTCTTGAGTTCAGACAAATTCAAGAGATGATTTTATTGAATTTTGGATTAATCTATGTACCTACTGATTAATTTCGTCAATTGACATTTTATTGAGGTTTCTTACGACCTCTGGAACTAGTTGAGACCATTCTTGGTCCATTTCATTGAGAATTTATCTCCAGCAAATTTAATTGGCCTTCACTGGAGCTTTAGCGAACCTTTATTGAACCTCAGCCTTTGTCTTGATCTGAGAAGCTCCAGAATGCTTCTCTGAGTTCTTAGGATCAAGAAGCACTTACTATAATTGAGTGTAGGTGTTTAATACTTGTGGTCGACCATCGTCTTCTCCAACTCCGGCGAGGTTGGACAAGCCTATTTCTTGTGGTTCTAATAACTTAAAAATAGGTCCTGAAGCATCATTAGACTCTAGAGAACCTATTCTACATTAGAATTAGGTCTGAAAACACCTGGTTCTTTCTGCAGAACTCACCCACCTCAGATCCCAGGCGGCAATGCCTGAGACCACCTCTAGAATCATCAAAACCCTATTTTAAAGTGTGCAATAGCTTCTTGAGGTTGAATTTGGTCAGATTAGGTCATTAATTTGATCAGAGAAGCTTTAATATAGAAAATCAACTCTTTACCCAAGTTGGTCAGACCTGAGTCCAATTCGAGGGTTAAAGGCATGAATCTCTGTTTGAGTGGATTATTTGAGTTCCTGAATTGAGTGTGAATCATTGTAAATTGATGTGATTGGATTTTATTGAGATTTAAGGAGGATTTGATCTTCTGTGTAGTTTGGGTTCCAAAAGGAACCCAACATTGTTCTTAGAGCCTCTGATGAGTTTTGAGCTCAACTTTTGATCAGACCAGTTCCTCTTGACTTCTTAACTTGATTTAGATCAGTTCTTGATGGTTTAATCTCTCTGTAGGACAGATTTAAGCTTAAATCTAAGCTCTAAAGACCTGATTCGAAGCTTCTAAGCATCTGGAGCTTTCTGAAGCACTTCCTGAGCCAAATCCCTCTCTTATCAATGCGAAATTCACTACTTAAGCACCTCAAGCCCTCAATTGAGGGCATTAACTGATCTGCAGGTCAAAAGACTTGAGATTGCACTCTCTAAAGCTTATTCCATCATGGTGAAACAGCCATGTTTCTCCTCTAAATATGTGGATCAAAAGTGATCCAATCACCAAATTGGTGATAAAATCGTGTAGCCGAATCTTAGATCTTTCAATCGAGCCCTTGGTTGCTCTATTTGGTTCAGTGAATCAATCTAAATCTTCGTTTGAAGATTTGATTTGACGCAGCTGCGACAAAGGAGGAGCGGCAAGTTTCGTCCCACATCGGTGGAATATGAGGGGTCGCCTTAGTATAATATGAAATTGTTTACCCAGCACTTCAGTCGTCAATGCTAGGCATACATATCTTATCTATGCCTCTGATCCTTCGAATGCCCATGCCGTGCACATGCGTGTGTATGTGCATAGGCGTGTGCCTATGTGCGTGGGCTCAGGTGGGTGAGCGTGTATGTGGGCCTGTGATGGACTTGAGAGGGTGCATTGGGCTTAAAATGATAAAAATCCACCTAATCTAAATTAGGTTGGGCCTCGAGTAGGGTCTGGTCCCATCCCCTATGGGGTGTTGCATATCCCTAAAAGAGGCTCAACCGCCCATTAACGAATTTTTGTTAAGTGAGAAAAGAATGGGCTTAAGTTGTGAGAAAATTGGCTAAGTGTGGAGAATAAGAAAGCACAGTAAAGTGAGAAGTTAGAATTAGAAGAAGAGAGGAGATAAGGGAAGAAAGAAGATAGGGAAAAGGCGAGAGAAGGAAAGAGGTAAAGGAAGAAGCTGAAGAAGAAGAAGTTGAGGAAGGAGCACAGTGACGAGAGAAGAGAAAGAGAATTTAAGTAAAGAAGAGCTCAAATAGAAGTAAAGAGAGATAAAGAGTTAAAGAAAAGAAATTAAATAGAGAGAGAATGAATTAAATGAAGAAATGATTAAATGTATAAAAACATGAGAGGAGAGACGTCTGATGTGTTAATCAGAAGTCTAATCTTTATTTTTAAGTCATCTAACCTTAAATAGGCTGAAGGCTACATCAAGGGTAATTAGTGGAGCTTATTGATAAAAAAGGCATCTTCATTCATTGTAATTTACTTTTATGCTTTGTATTCTTGTGATTGTAATAGACATTCCTCTACTTTGGCATTCATTGTAAATCTTTCTTGTATATTTTCCTTTATTAATGGAATAATTGCATACTTTAATTGTCTACTCTTTCGTGCAATTATTCATGTACTTAACATATATAATAATTATCATAGTAATTAGTTTGTCATTAATTTAACTAATAAAAATGGTGAAGTAAAATTACAATTATGTCTCCCATTGAACAACTTAGACTCAACCTGTTAAAAAAAAAATAAAAATAAAATGATAGGTTAACTTGACCTTATATTTCCTAAATAACAACGATTCGAGTTAACCTAAGCCATTTCTTAAGCGATTAATTAAGACTTTTAACCTTAATTAATTATGTTGAAAAATTACACATCATGTACCCACGTAATTATGAATGTTCTGTTGTTTTCATTTGTGAATGAATGTGATGTATCAACTTAATTTGTAAATGTTTATATAATTAATTGTGTGTGTTTTATGAATTTATAGATAAACACACTTGTACAAATCTATATGCACTTGAGGCCAAACTATAGGTATTCTACCCCTAAGTTAAACACTTGCACGCCTATCAACTACTTCTAAGTGACGGGAATGAAATCCTCTCTTCTAAACTCACCCTAGGCAAGTGTGCCTAGGGTAATTGGAAGAAAAGAGTGTGCTCTACAACTATTAGAAGCAAGAAAAACACACTTGCTAGAAAACAAGAAATTGAAGGCAACAATGAAATATTGTATTGCTAGGAAAAATAGATGACAGGCAGAAGAATGCTTATTACATGAATATATTAAAACACTAGCTAATACAAGAAATTGGAAAGATAAAGAAGAAGAAGGGATCCTCTGGTTGAAGTCTTGGATAGCCTTGCTTCAAATGCGGTTGCTCCCACACATAAAAAGGTTTATTCTCAACTTCTTCTTCAAGTAGTCCTCCTCCAAGCTGTCCTCCAGGGTGGGAGTCAACCACCTTGCTTCTCCTCTTGCCTGGCCGTCCCTCTTGTGTGAAGAATTCCTCCTCCTTGGTGTGGCACAAGGGAGAGGAAGAGAGAGGAAGAAGGCACCAAGGGGACGGGTAGGTTTCCCCCTTGATCTTCCTTCTCTTTTTCTACTCTTTGGCTGTAGGTATAGGTGGTGTAGGTAGTATAAAAACTAAGGATGGGAATTATGTGGTGGTAGGGTAGGATATTTATAGGATGGGAAAGGGGGTGGTTATGGTGTTTTTTGGAGGGAAATGAAAGGGTGCTTGGATATTTTTGGAGGGGAAAATGGGAGGGAAATAAAGAGGTGCCTTGATTTTCCCTCCAAAAAAATCTTCTAGATGGTGTTGATTTTGGAGGGAAAAAATGGAGGGTGGAGATGGGTTTTGATGGTGGATGTAGGGTGATGATGGATGGGATAGTTGGCACCAAAATGAAGTATGAGTAGGTAGTCTTTTTGATGGATCTTAGGTAGTAGGGTAGTAGGCCATGAAGTGGAGCTAGATTGAGCTAAGCTAAGCTAACTTAGCTAGTACAGTAGTGGAGGAGAAGTTAGGGTTTGGATGAGGAGCTGAACTTAGAGTTGCAAGATCTTCCTGGAGCTGATAGTAGCTAAAGCAGAGGTGCTTGAGAACTCAAAAGCTAGCTTAGCCAATGAATGGTGGCGGTATGACTGAAGCTAGGTTTTTTTTTTTTTTGTTTGTTATAGAAATGTCGTTGTAGTACAGATAGTCATTGCCACTATTACAATTTTACTCAGAAATATTTTTCCCGAGGTCGAACTCAGGGAGCTACTAGAATTCTAGAAGTACAATGCGTTTATTACAAAAATAAGAGAGAGAGAGAGGTAGATTGGTTTCTTGGCTTTTTCTTCTTCTCTTCTTTCTCTCTTGTCTTTCTTCTTCTTCTTTCTCTTCTCGTCTTTCTTCTCTTTGCTTGATCTTCTTCAGTTCTTCTTCTTCTTTATCTTTTTTTCTTTTCTTCCTTCTTTTCTTTGCTTTCAGCTGCGGCACCTTCTCTTCTCTTCTCTTCTTCTTTGTCTGCAGAACTTCTTTCGTCGTCTGATTTCTCAATCAGATGGCTTAAGTGGCATCTGCTACAGTGCTTCCCTTGTGCTTCTTCTTCTTCTTCCTCTTTCTTTTTCCTTCTTCTTTCTCCTACGGTCTTCTTATTCTTTCTCTATCTTTTTCCTTCTTCTTTCTCCAGCGGTCTTCTTCTTTCTCTATCTTTTTCCTTCTTCTCGCAGTCCTTCTTCTTCTTCCTTGCCCTGAGCGGCGAAGGCTTCGGCCACCTTCTTCCTTCTTCTTCCCTGCCTGCACACTCACACAGCTGGTCAAAGCAAAACCTAACCCTACCCTCCCCCGCGTCTCTCTCTTTCTCAGATTTCTCTCATATGATCGCCCTCCCAGTGCCGGGTATTCGGGTACGGGTGTCGAGCCTGGGACCAGGCCCACCGGCATGCGATGGTGGGAGAGGTGTGCGTAGTGTCGGGTATCCAGATCTGACCCAGACCCGCGGGGCGTGAGCGTGGGCGAGGGCAAGCACGTGGGGTGCTCGTGCGTAAGGGACCTGACCCCTGTGTTCGAAGGTGAATAGCCTCGAACACCTTTTCAATTTATGCGCGGGCGCTGAGCTGTGCGCTTCCGAGGTGGGAGTAAAGTCCCACCTCCCAGACAGGCGCCCGCAGGCGAGGGTCTCGCGAGGGGTTTTCCTCAACTGCAGACCCTGGAGTCTTCGCGGAGGCACTCCGCGCGACCTGGGACTAGCCCCTGGGCGAGATCAAGGCTGCAGCTGCAGGTGAAGGAGCTCCACCTGCGTAGTAATGGCGCCGAAGGGGGGGTGACCTGATCACAGAAATACGGCCTCTCGGCCTAGTCATAAGATGCAGGGAGCTTTGTCGGAGTGCGGCGAAGCCAGTGTGGGTGGTGGCGAGGCGTGAAGCGGTTTTAGAGGAGGAGGAGAGGAAGCTTTTACCTAAGTTCTGGACAAAGGTGGAAGGGCGGAGCCACCGGCTCGTGCCTGCCGGAGCTGAGGAAGAAGAGGCCCTGGAAGGGGAGAACGGCGACGAGGAGGCAGGCGGAGGGTGTCGGCGGGTGCAGCGCGACACAGACGAAAGGGTTAGGGGAACCCTGCTGCAGGTAAGGCACCAGAGCGACGAGGAGGAGGAGGAGTTGGTCGCCGGAAGCTGCAGGCCGTCTGTCAGAGCTGGAGAGGAGGAAGTGGGGGGGTATTCTCCGTCAGAGACAGCTTATCCTCTTCTGCTGGCGACGGCGGTCTTTATAAAGGCGAAGGCAGAGGGGTGGGTGCAGGGAGGCGACGTGCCTCCCTCGCCGGAGGATGGCCGGAGCAGCAACCCATACCTTCCGCGCGTTTGCACGGAAGGTGTGGGCGATGGTAGAGGTTATGGAGGTGTCCCTGCGACAACAGACGTCATAGGGAACACCCGGTTCAATGGGCAGAGGGCCTCCCTCACCCTGCGCGGCGCCATGCTCCGCGCAAAGTCACCGGAGCATGGCGCTGCTCAGAGTTTTGCAGGGAGGACCTAAGTGCAAAGAACGACGAAGACTATAGGGGCCAAAATGCGAGGGTTTCGAAAGTTGAGGGTCAAAAAGTAATGGATGAGGACCAAAATGTAAAGTCGGTCAAGAAGGTCTCTTCTTAGGCTCAAGTTTTTATGCATGACTAAATAGGACCTAAGGATTCTAATGGTGAATTTTATTTATAGATCATACCTTGTTTGATGGGTCAATTTACGTAAAAACCCAAATTAAATCATTAATTGGGCATGGTTCTCAATGTAGTTCAAAATGGGTTCCCAAGGCCAAATTGAAGGTTCTAAACCCTAGAGATTATTTTTATATGAATTTTAGAGGGCTTAATCGATTTTTACTTTGCCTCAAACCTCGTGAATTGAAGTGGGTTTGTTTTAGGGTTACACGATGTCATTTAATTCCCTTGGAGTTGCTGTAGCCCTTGTTGGATCAAATCATCCCACTTTCCTTCTTATTAGGTTAGTTTGACCTATGTTTGGACCCTGAGTTACCCTATTTACTTATTGTGTTGGTGAAATTGCATTTTTACCCCTTATGATCTGTTTTCTTCATAAACTCAAAATTCTCTGAGTCAAGCCTTTCTATAAGTTACGTAGGAGCTTTTTCTCGCGTATTTAGGTTAGATTGTGCTAGCTAGGGTTCATGATGAGGTTCTCATCAGCCAGCTAGTTCTTTGCTAGTAGCTAAGTTAAGTTAATCTGAGCTGGATTTTTCTAGTCTGGAGCTGGTCCTCGCGAAGGCTACCCAGCTAGCTGAGGTAGCAAACTTAGGTCAACTACCTTAGCTTAACTAGTTGAGCTGGGCTGAGTCTTCGAGAGCTGGAGTTTAGCTGACCCAAGCTGGTTAAGAACTTCTTCAGTTGACTAGGCTTAGCTAGTTGATAGCAGTAGCTAATCCTAGTCAGATAGTACTTCCAGGAGCTAGATGGAGCTGAGAGGAGTTGGGATCAACTAAGTTGAGCTAGCTTGAGCTCCCATTTAGCTAAGGTGAACTTAGTGGAGCTAAGATGAGCTAGCTGCAACTAGGTTGAGTTGGAATTGAGTTGACGTCTGCTGAGTGGAGCTACCTTGAGTTACCATTCAGCTGAAATGAGTTGAATGGAGTTGAAATGAGCTAGTCTCAAATAAGTGGAGCTGGAATCCAATTGTAATGAGATGGATTTTACTAGGATCCAACTGAATTTGGGCATTCTCTTCATCTTTTGCCTTCCAAAGTGTTAGGGTTTGTGGGATCTGACTCTCTACTTATCCCTGACACTCAAATAAACATATTAAAAACACAAAAGAATGTAATGCATGCCTAACCTAGTGGAATGCCTAAATGCAACCCGAAAACCCGTTTGTAGAGTTAAAACCCTAAGAGCAAGTTCAGTTTTAGGGCATAAGAATGATGATAAATTGGCGTTTATCATACCCTTATGTTTATCTTTTGCTAGTCTCTTAGCAAAACTATTCTCACAAAAGTGGATTTTTGGGAATGACAAATTATTTTACTTCTGAGGAGAAGAAGATTACGGGACTTTGGTTGATTGAAAACATGAAAATTATAAAATTTTTGAGTTTAGGAAATTTGCGTGTCTCTCCTGATATTACTGATGAATCTACTTACGAGCACTCTCAGCTGCGCCTTACTATAGGTGACCTCGTAGATATTCATTATACACATTTCCATCCCATTAGCTGTAGCAGACTAAAAATATTAAAATGATACAATTATATTAAGATAACTTAAAAATGAAGTAATATTCAAGTGCGAAATAGTTACAATACTTACATAAATGGTCTTGATCGTCTCGATGCTCCTTCAACCCAAACAATGAGTCTATGGTGAAGCTTTGGCCCTATTAGCCTTATTTTTTCTTGCTTGCTCCTGTAAATATACACAATAGTATTTTTTATGAAGTTAAGATATATGAAATTAATAGAATCATTTTTAATCGTTTACTAACCTCCGTCTTTGGATTCAGCCAATGCTCAGGATGATAACATCATCATCAGCCGTATCTAGCTTTAATTAGTCATAATCAACAGATAAATACTTCTACATAATCGCCAGAAGACCATAATTCATTGCATATTCATTCTAAGAGAAATGCATTAAAACAGTGGTAAATCTGCAGTTTTAACAGAATATCCTAAATGCAGAACAATCACGGGGTTTCCCAGGGGTTAGATAAATGTCAAATATTCATAAATGTCTAATAAGTGGTTTCATGCAAAACAAAATGGATTTTCAAGCATTTCAAGAATTATTGGACATCTGAAACCCAAAAAATAAACCTGCTTAATTCACTGAGGTTCCGATCAACATAAAATTCACCTAAATCTTCTAAAAATCATATAATAATATTCCCTAAGGTTTGGTACCTTTGATTTGACCATTCGAATCTAATTTGACTTAAAATAGAGTATCAAACAGACAGTTGCCCTAATTTGGGTTTCTACATAAATTACCCAGTCAAATTTGGTCAAAACCAAAATATAACTTCACCATCAGATTCCTTTGGTCCAAATTAGGTTTGTACTAATATTTTGGTTCAATTAGAAATCATCTTGACCTAGTTTGCATTCTAGTCTAGTCTGACTCTTTTTCTTACACACACAGCCCTAGCTTTTGAAATTCATTACATATAGGTCCCTAATTTTGTCATCATATTCACAAATAGGTCCATCCACCATTATCGCGAGGGAACTCCTACTCCGGTGACCTTCAATCAGAGTTTTCTCTCTGATTCCTTGACGAAATTCGTCCAAAATTGGAAGAACTCCTGACAAAATCTCCTTCCATTTGAGCCACTCATTGGGCTCTGTTTCCTTCCCAAAAACTCATGCGAACGATTTGATTGTAGGTATACCCAATTTTGTGCGTGAAATCTTGGTTTCCAAGCTTGGAATGCTCTCCTATGACCTATAAAAGCACGCCCATTGCGTAACCGTGCTCCTTAGCTTAGTTTGGAGGTGTTTACACAACAAAAATACACTAGTAAGTATGCCATCTTATGTTATTTCCTAGCACTGCCATTGCATCTTATGTAGCCCTACTTACGTTTGTAAATATACACCTACATGCATTTATAAAGAGGGGAAGAGAGTGAGAATAATTGGCCATCCAATCAACATCTATTAATTAACATTTTCCTTAAGTGTGTGGTGACGGGCTTCCAACCGCAGCTAGTCTTTGTTTGTTTTAATGCTTATTACTGTAATGTTGTTGTGGTATAAAATAAAACAGCTACGGTTGTCGTTACCATTACAATTTTACTCGGAAATAGTTTCCCGAGGTCGAACTCAGGGAGCTACTGGAATTCTAAAAGTACAATGTTTCTTTATTACAAAAAATAAGAGAGAGAGAGAGAGGGAGAAATAGATTTCTATCTTTTGGCTTTTTCTTCTTCTCTTCTTTCTCTTTTCTTTATCTTTACGGGTCTTCTTCCTTGGCTCTGATTGCCTTTAGTTCCTCTTCTTCTTCTGCTTGTCTTCTAGTTCTTTTCTTCTTCAGTTCTTCTTCTTTTTCTTGTCGTTATCTTCCTTCTTCCTTCTTCTCTTTTCCTTTTCTTCAGCTGCGGAGCCTTTTCTTTTCTTTTTCTTCTTCTCTGCTTTATCTCCTCTGAAGCTTCATCCGACGTCTGATATCACAATCAGACGACTTAAACGGCAGTCTGCTACAGTGCTTCCCCTCTTTTCTTCCTTTGCTGCTTCTTCTTCTTCTCTTCTTCTTTTGCTTGTCTTCTACCTTGGTCTTCTGCCTTGCTCAGCTGCAGAGCCTTTTCAGAGTTTCTTCTCCCGCTCCTCTTCTTCCTGCGGCCATGTGGTGAACCTTCTTCCTTCGCGCCTTATTCCTGCACAAGGCACAGCAAAACCTAGCCCTTCCCTCTACCCGCACATCTCTCTCTCTCTCTGTAAACAGCTCATAGGAAGCTCTCCCAGAGCGGGGTTAACGGGTCGGGCTGCGTAACCGGGACCAGGCGCACCAGCGTGAGTGGTGCGCGAGGAGTGCAGGGTAGTGTCGGGTCGGATCCTCCAGGTCCGCGTGGCGTGAGTCGCAAACGAGGCAGGCGAGTGGGAGAGGGGACTTCACCCCGTGTTCTGAGGCGCTAAGAGAAAAACACGAAATCAATTTAAATGGGTGCGACGCTCCGAAATCTTACGATGTGGGACTAAACTTTGTTTCTTCGCGTGCGCGCCCGCAGGAAGGACGCAACCTTGCCTCAGCAGCTGCGTCCTTGTTTTTCCTCGCAAACTAGCTGCCTGCCTTCACCCTGGTCTCTCCAATTCGCCTCGGCTGGAGTCCTGCTGCTTCGAGGCCTAGAGCTCGCTTGGAAGTGTTGGTGCTAGAGCACCACGATCATTTGTTTTGATGATAACAAAACACGTGCTATTTAACATTTGCAATTTGAGTCCTAGATTTCAGGTCAATTGCAAATGTGGACGTGTTTAGATGGAGTTCGAGCTCGCATCCAGGACGGATTGGAGGAGCTTGACGGAAAACATAGGAGGCTCGCGTGGAGCGACAAATTGAAGATAGAAGACAAGAAGAATAGAATAGATTCTTTTTAATCCTTTCTTGTATCTCTTGTCTTTATTTTCTTGCTCTTTTTATTTTCCTTAGAATATTATGTTAAAGAGCCTCAAAGTACCCTAACAGTAGTCCTAGGAACACCGGCACAACCCTAGGATACTTAGGTTTTCTGTAGAACACTTAGAAAACCAATATAGGGTTCAAACAGCACTTCCAGACGTCTAATTCCCAAATCCGACGTCTGATAAAGTATTTTAAGACGTCTGACTGTTGTTTCAGACGTCTGATAACTATTAGGCTGGACATAGTTAGTTCTGTCTGATGAAATCAGACGTCCATACCTTAGTCCAGACGTCCGAGGAGACGTCTGATGGCTTTGCCAGACGTCCAATAAGTGGACCGTTGGCTGGCTTAACAAACACTTAAGAGTATGACCGTTAGAGCCTTATCAGACGTCCTTAGATATTTCCAGACGTCTGATAAATGACCGTTTTGCCTCGGCTGCCCCAAAATCTCTTCTCAGAGATTTTCTAGCCGTTGCAACGTTTGAAAAATCCATTCCCACAGTAAAAGTAGGTTTCCAGACGTCCATACATAGTGCCAGACGTCATGTATGTCGTCTGATGGACTTGCGCAAAAACCCTGTTTAGATCTGATCCAAGTCAGGGAGAAACCAGCCCAAAATCAGACGTCTGACCTTGTAATCAGACGTCTTAAAGTGAACTTCCAGATGTCTGATGCTAGAATTAGACGTCTGATAAGCCTGTCAAGTGTAATCATTGTCCTGATTTCGGCCTGTTTCTCTTGGGCTTTGTTCCCAACAGCTATAGAACCTTTCCTAAGCCTTCCAAAGCCTTCCTAAGGCCTCTATAAATAGAGGGGAACCTTTGCAACACAAAGTAACACAAGATACACACTAAGAGAAACAAGAGACACACCTAAGCAACTTAGTTCCACTCTTTTGTGTCCAAGAGAAGCCCTTGCTCTCCAAGCTCTAGTTCCATTCTCTTGAGAGCATCAAGCCTTCGTGCACCCGCTCTCCCGCCGTTGTTCACGAGAGCGACATTGCGCCATCGCGTGGCACACGCACCGCGTCATCAACTCGACGCACTCCTTGCAAAGGGGAGTTTCCTATTTCCTATAGAAGCTAGGTTTAAATTCCTTTGTTGGCTCTATAGGATTACTTGTTTTATTTTATCTTTGTCTTTTGGTTGGGTATTCGCTTTGCGAATTCCCGTCTCCTTCGTGGGACAAAATCCTTCTCGTGGAGAGAAGGGGTTGAGGAACGCTACCCTCGTACTTGTAGCGTGGTTGTACTGAGGTTGAATCACCCTCGTTTTAAAGTGATTCGTTTAGTGGATTTGATCAACTAGGTTGATCGGAAAATCCTAACTCGAGAGGGTTAGGTGGTGGTTTTCACCCGGTTTGGGTTTCCACCTAAAAATCTTTGTGTACTTGTGCGATTGATTTTTTGTGAGATTGCTTTATATTTTATTTCCGCATTTTATTACGTCACCCCTCCTGGTAGGGCCAAACCTACAATTGGTATCAGAGCAGGTTCTTGCGAGTTCGGAGTAACACCCGGCAAGAAGATCATGGAGGGAAGCTGTTCCACAAGCAGGATTTCCGAGGGACAGGTCACAACCCGTCCGCCGTTCTTCGAAGGGAGCAACTACCCCTACTGGAAGTTGCGGATGAAGACCTGGCTTCAAGCCACCGACTTCACGATCTGGGCCAGATGCGAGACGCCATTTGAGATCCCAGAAAAACCCGCGGGAGGCTACTCACAGCTGCATATTCGAGAGCTTTCACTCAACGCAAAGGCAATGAATGCCCTGTATTGCGCGTTGAGTCCGAAAGAGTTCGAGAAAATCCAAGAGTGCACTGCCGCCCACGAGATATGGAGGAAGTTAAAAGACACTAATGAAGAGATGAGCTCGGAGGAAGAAGAAGAAGAAAAAGAAGAAGAAACCGCTTGCTTTGGTTTCATGGCCAGAGGAACCAACAGCGACAGCGAAAGCGGAAGCGACGACAGCGACAACGAGGTAAATTTCGATTTACAAGAAGCTTTTAATGAACTATTTGAGATTAGTAAATCACTTAAAATAGAAAACAAAAGTATTAAAAAGAACCTTAGTTTTCTTAAAAATGAAAATGATAGGTTAGAAAAATAACTTAAGGACATAGAAGCTAGTCCTAGAATTGATAACCTATTATTAGAAAATCAAGACCTCATCAATGAAAATAATAAATTGATAGAGGAAAATGATAGTCTAAAGTTAGAAATCTCTAATTTAAAGACTAAGATGAGTATTATAGAAAAATAAATTGCATGTCTTAGGGTAAACTCTAACAAACTAATCAACAAAGTAGATGATTTATAGTCCTAAGATTGAGAAAGGATCTCCATCAAGGAGACCCGCTAATAGATCCGGATCCAAGCCCACTTGGATACCGAAAAAAGAATTAGAATCTTGTTTTGTAGGGTTCAGGGATAATTACAACATAAAAGACTGGACCTACAAGCTCAAAGCTGGTCAACTCAAGTTGGGAGAACCAAGGAGTAGACCAAGGAGGAGAACAAGAAGATCGACGAAACGGCGAACAAACGACGGACCCGCCGCACGTCGACCACCAGATTGGAGACCGGCGCCAATGCCCGGGCCTCCAAGCTACGGATGGGAGCCCCATCCGATGTGGCATCCACCACCACCATTCGGGCCATTTTATTGGCCATGGTAGGTGAGGTAAAATTCTTAACACTATCTTTTTATAAGCATTTAGATAGGGGGAGTTAAAAAATGAAAAATGATGAGCTAATTGTCAATTTTTAAGGGGGAGATGCAAGTTAGCTAAATTTCCTTTAGTAAGGGGGAGAAAAATAATAGCTATCTTGTTGTTACAAAAAAAGGGGGAGAATATCACCTTTGCTAAAATAAATTCATAGAAGAGCATGTCTAAAGGTGAAGTTATAGGAATTTTAAAATCAATCAAACCTTTTTGATAATGTCAAAAAGGGGGAGGATTTTTATGCATTATTGCTTACGGTTTTGTCATCATCAAAAAGGGGGAGATTGTTGGTGCTAGAGCACCACGATCATTTATTTTTATGATAACAAAACACGTGCTATTTAACATTTGCAATTTGAGTCCTAGATTTCAGGTCAATTGCAAATGTGGACGTGTTTAGACGAAGTTCGAGCTCGCATCCAGGACGGATTGGAGGAGCTTGACGGAAAACATAGGAGGTTCGCGTGGAGCGACAGATTGAAGATAGAAGACAAGAAGAATAGAATAGATTCTTTTTAATCCTTTCTTGTATCTCTTGTCTTTATTTTCTTGCTCTTTTTATTTTCCTTAGAATATTATGTTAAAGAGCCTCAAAGTACCCTAACAGTAGTCCTTGGAACACCGGCACAACCCTAGGATACTTAGGTTTTCTGTAGAACACTTAGAAAACCAATATAAGGTTCAAACAGCACTTCCAGACGTCTAATTCCCAAATCAGACGTCTGATAAAGTATTTTAAGACGTCTGACTGTTGTTTCAGACGTCTGATAACTATTAGGCTGGACATAGTTAGTTCTATCTGATGAAATCAAACGTCCATACCTTAGTCCAGACGTCTTAGGAGACGTCTGATGGCTTTGCCAGACGTCCAATAAGTGGACCGTTGGCTGGCTTAACAAACACTCAAGAGTATGACCATTAGAGCCTTATCAGACATCCTTAGACATTTCCAGACGTCTGATAAATGACCGTTTTGCCTCGGCTGCCCCAAAATCTCTTCTCAGAGATTTTCTAGCCGTTGCAACATTTGGAAAATCCATTCCCACAGTAAAAGTAGGTTTCCAGACGTCCATACATAGTGCCAGACGTCTTGTATGTCGTCTGATGGACTTGCGTAAAAACCCTGTTTAGATCTGATCCAAGTCAGGGAGAAACCCGCCCAAAATCAGACGTCTGACCTTGTAATCAGACGTCTTAAAGTGAACTTCCAGATGTCTGATGCTAGAATTAGACGTCTGATAAGCCTGTCAAGTGTAATCATTGTCCTGATTTCGGCCTGTTTCTCTTGGGCTTTGTTCCCAACGGCTATAGAACCTTTCCTAAGCCTTCCAAAGCCTTCCTAAGGCCTCTATAAATAGAGGGGAACCTTTGCAACACAAAGTAACACAAGATACACACTAAGAGAAACAAGAGACACACCTAAGCAACTTAGTTCCACTCTTTTGTGTCCAAGAGAAGCCCTTGCTCTCCAAGCTCTAGTTCCATTCTCTTGAGAGCATCAAGCCTTCGCGCACCCGCTCTCCCGCCGTTGTTCACGAGAGCGACATTGCGCCATCGCGTGGCACACGCACCGCGTCATCAACTCGACTCACTCCTTGCAAAGGGGAGTTTCCTATTTCCTATAGAAGCTAAGTTTAAATTCCTTTGTTGGCTCTATAGGATTACTTGTTTTATTTTATCTTTGTCTTTTGGTTGGGTATTCGCTTTGCGAATTCCCGTCTCCTTCGTGGGACAAAATCCTTCTCGTGGAGAGAAGGGGTTGAGGAACGCTACCCTCGTACTTGTAGCGTGGTTGTACTGAGGTTGAATCACCCTCGTTTTAAAGTGATTCGTTTAGTGGATTTAATCAACTAGGTTGATCGGAAAATCCTAACTCGAGAGGGTTAGGTGGTGGTTTTCACCCGGTTTGGGTTTCCACCTAAAAATCTTTGTGTACTTGTGCGATTGATTTTTTGTGAGATTGCTTTATATTTTATTTCCGCATTTTATTACGTCACCCCTCCTGGTAGGGCCAAACCTACAGGAAGCTCCTTGCTTCGTTGCCAATCGCGGCCGGGGCTGAAAATCTGCCTAACACAAACTGGGCCTCTCGGCCTAATCAGACCACAGGGAAACCTTCGCCATGGCACGGTGAAGGTAGTGCGGGGTGCAGCAGGTCGCGGGGCGGTGTCTGGCGGCAGCCCTAGGTCAGACTGCAACCGGAAAAATGGGTTTGATCGGGGGAGTGTTCTGGAGGTGTGGAGTGGCAGTGGAGGGGTGGGGGGTGTTGGGTGGAGTGAGGCGGAGCTTTTGGGACAGCTGGCGAGTTGTGTGGAGCGGCGGATCGACGGGGGCAACTCGCCGGAGGGTTGCCAGAGGGATGGAAGATGATGGTGGTCGGGCGCAGTCGAGGGGTAATCAACTGAAATGAAGTGGGGAAAAGAAAGGGACGAAGGGAAATAACAGTAACCTACCTACAGGGACGAAGGGTGCCGGAGCAGGGCGGCAGTCGTATCGACTGTCGCCGGAGAAGAAACACCCAGAGGGAGAGAGCGGCGGTGAGGAAGAGGGTAGGGGGCGCGCGCTTGGTACGGTGCGACGCGGGGAGATCAGGTGAAGGTGGCTCTGCTGCTGGTATTGCAGCAGAGCAACGAGACGGAGGAGGAGGAGCCGCCGGAGCTGGTGGGTTCCTGTCGGAGTGGGGAGAGAGGAAGGGTTGGGGTTTTCTCCGTCAAGATCAAGCTGCCCAAACCGGCTGGCGACGCTGGTCTTTATAAAGGTGGTGGCGAAGGGGTGGACACAGGGAGGGAACGTGCCTCCCTCGCCGGAGAATGGCCGGAGGTGCGACCCATACTTTCTGCGCGTTCGCACGGAAGGTGTGGGCGTCTCCAAGCGGCATGGCGGTGTCCCTGCGAAAGCAGACGTCGCAGGGAACACCAGGTTCAATCTACAGGACATCCCCCTCACCCTGCGCAGTGCCATGCTCCGCCTAAGGTCGCCGGAGCATGGCGCTGTGCAGAGACTTGCAGGGGGACCTAAATGCAAAGAACGACGATGAAACTAGGGGCTAAAATGCAAGGGTTTCGAAAGTTGAGGGTCAAAAAGTAATAGATGAGGACCAAATTGCAAAGTCTGTCAAGAAGGTCTCTACCTAGGGTCAAGTTTTTATGCATGACTAAATTTGACTTAAGGATTTTAATGGTGAATTTTATTTCTAGGGCAGACCTTTTTTGACCAGCCAGTTCACGTAAAAATCCAAATTAAATCATTAATTGGGCATGACTCTCAATGTAGGTCAAAAATGGGTTTCTAAGGCCAAATTGAAGATTCTAAACCCTAGAGATTATTTTTCTATGAATTTTAGAGGGTTTAGTCGATTTTTACCCTGTCTCGAACCTCGTGAAGTGAAGTGGATTTATTTTAGGGTTACAGAATGTCATTTGTTTTAGGGTTACAGAATTGCTGTTGCCCTTGTTGGATCATATCATCCCACTTTCCTTCTTATTAGGTTAGTTTGACCTATGTTTGGATCCTGAGTTTCCCTGTTTGCAGATTGTGTTGGTGAAATTGCATTTTTATCCCTTATGACTTATTTTCTTCTTAAACTCAGAATTCTCTGAGTCAAGCCTTTCTTCGAGTTATGCAGGAGCTTTTTCTCGCATATCTAGGTTAGATTGTGCTAGTTAGGGTTCATGATGAGGTTCTTATCAGTGTGGCATTGCAATTTCACCATTTTTCATTTTTCATTTTTTTCCTTTCTCTTTTGTGCGGCTGCAGGGCATGGTGCACGTGCCTCTCCTCCTGCCAGCTGCATGGCAGTGTGCCCGCACCTCTCCTCGCCATTCCTCCTACCTGCAGCATGGCGTGAAGGCTTGTCCTCCCTCTTTAAAACTCCTTGCTCTCGCCCTTGCTGCGGGCGACATCCACCTTCAGACCACCCACACTCTCAGTGGCCAACCTCCTTCCCTCTCCCTCGCCATACACAGCTCCTCTTCTCACAAGTTGAGAAGAGGCACATCGTGCGTAGGAGAAAACTCACAGTGGTCTCAGACCACCACTATGAGTTCCACCACCTCTACGCCTTCAGACGATGGCCCAGCACTGCAGACGACTTATCTACTGCGCCCCCTTCCTCCAACGTACACATACACACACTGATGCACACACACACACCCTAACACTTACACACAGACACTCACACACATCTATTCCACACTTCACGCGATACTTAGTCTTGTTGGTTGCGTCTTACTAGACGTGGACCATCTTGACACCGTGCTACATTCCATTAACATTTCCATCTTCACCCCTATCTATATAATATCTATATAAATATACATATTCTATATCTACTATATGTATATATAGAGAGATATACTAAGCTAAGTATTCCTTTTCACTGCATTATATTTCAATATGTCTTTTCTTCCTGCTATTAAAAAAAAAGACTAAAAATATATATATATAATAGAAGAGATAAATCTTGATCTGGAGGCACACGGTCTTGCGTGTGGCGAGACAGGACTCGTTGAATGTTATCATATAGCCAAGGACCTATTTGAGGGTGTGCCTCAAGAATAAGATTATTAGAAAAAAAATCTAAAAATCAAGAAAACCAAAAATATAATAAGCGCAAGGAAGAGATACGTTTTAGGAAAGGCGTAGAAACTTCGCAATTCTCCTAATCCCTGCCTCCCTGAGATCGACCCTGGGCCTAAAAGTGATCAAGCTAAAATCAAGTAAGCCAGGTTAAAAAAATTTTTGTGAAACTGGTGTAGACTCGATTTAGGTTAACTCACTATACTCACTTTGACATTAATATCACCATTTTAATAAAGCCTATTCAAGTACACATCAGGAGGCCGGTTCCCTCTTCTTCCGTTCTCCTCGACTTCATCTCCACCAACGCCGGCGACCTTCTCCGACCACCTTCCTTGTCCGCTCTTACAGATCATAGCGTGTGGATTCTCCTTCCTCGACTTTGTATGCGCGTCGCAATACCAGCGAGCGTTGCCTAAGCCCCCTGATCGTTGCCACCTCTCCCACAAGAGTTTTCACCTTCCACGGTGCTAGCCATACCACAACCGGCGCCATTCTCCCCTTTCATCCAATTAGGATAGAGTAGTTATGTCCCTTTGGAGTTTAGGTTAGTTTTCCTATCCAAAATCCAAAAAACACCCCCCGACGCCATCGCCATCCACCTTCATCCTTCGCTCCGGTTGCCCTCCGGCAAGGTCATCCGTACACTACACAAGTCCACCCACCTTGCCAACACCTCTACAACTTGGGAGTCTGACCATGAAGGCCATGCTGAAATGGAAGACAAAAGGATAATTTAAGAATGATTTATCATGGATAACCAAGTTGAAGAGTATCCCATACTTGAACGATCTGTTAGTTGAGTGATTAACCTTCTACCTAAAATACCTTGGTTCCAAATCACATTGTTAATCAACAAAAATTTAAAAAAAAAAATAAACCCACGATCTATTTCAAAACTGTTGGGACACCGATACTCTAGTGTATGTGTTTCTCTCCTATTTTAGTTTCAAACCAAATTTCTAGAGCAAACCTTCATTCCAAAATTATCATCCAAATGGCTAGAGGTTAGAATATCTGATGTTAAGACTCACGTACAACTAAACTTATGCAAGTGTGGGTATCTAACAATTATAACATATATCACTTTAATTACAAAAATAAATAATTAATTAAAACCATAACCAACCTAACTATATTCCTAGACCCTAACACAATGCAACCACCCTAAATTAAACCTAGCACAACACGAACCCTAAACCCTAACCCAAAACAAATGTCCAAACCATAGCCTAAGTCAAATCCTAAATCCTAAACCCTAACCCAAACCAACCATCCACACCCTAGCCTAAGTCAAACCCTAAACCCTCTCCTAGCTCAACCACCCTAACCCTCGCCCAATTCAAACCCTAAAACCCTAGCCCAAGCACCCTATACACAACCTAATACCAAACCTAAGCAACATATATTAAACCCAACCCGGCACAAACCAAACATCATCCAACCCAAACCCCAACCTTAAGCTAAACCCCATGCATCCTCAGCCATCATCCAAATGTATCCCAATCCTAGGCATCATCCTACCCAAATCCTAACAAAACCTGACCATTACCTAATAAAACCCAACCAACCAATATATTGAACATTAATAAATTTTAAAAAATTTTGACCGAGTTTCTCCTTAAATATTTCATTTCTCACATAAAAGTGCATTTGGAAACATCACACCACCTAATAAAAGTGGGCACACCCCACCGTAAAAGTGGAACAAATAAAATGTATAAATGGATACGAAAACACATAAAAGACAATATGTGGACATACACCACATCTATTAAAATCCTAAATTTTCATTTAAAACACAAATAAAAGTAGGCACACCCCACCATCAATTTAAGAAAAACACATAAAAGATAATATGTGGGCACGCCCCATATCTAACATGATTCTAAAATACCATGAAAATAACTTTAAAAAGTTGAAAATATATCTCTGAAGCATCCAAGAGTGATCGTCGTCAGCTACCTGCAATTTCAATAATAAAAAATTAATTAAATACCTATCTATTATAGTTTTAATAACTTAAGTACTTAATTTGAAATTTATGAGAAGGAAATTAAGGAAAAGGAGTTGGAGATGGCAGGAGGGAGGGGATGATGGGGAGGGTGGTAGTTGTGGTTTCCCTACTAGGAGGGGGTGATGTAATATATTGCGGAAATAAAATGTAAAGCAATCTCACAAAATTCAAACACACAAGGTACACAATTATTTTTAGGTGGAAATCCAAACCGGGTGAAAACCACCACCTAACCCTCTCAAGTTAGGATTTTCCGATCAACGAAGTTGATCAAATCCACTAAACGAATCACTTAAATGAGGGTGATTCAACCTCAATTACAACCACGCTACAAGTGCGAGGATAGCGTTCCTCAACCCCTTCTCTTCACGAGAAGGATTTTGTCCCACGAAGGAGACGGGAATTCGCAAAGCGAATACCCAACCAAATAACAAAGATAAAATAACAAATATAGTCCTATAGAGCCAACAAAGATTTAAACCTAGCTTCTATAGGAATTAAGAAACTCGCCTTTGCAAGGAGTGCGTCGAATCGATGATGCGGGTGCGTGAGCCACGCGATGGGGCAACGTCGCTCTCGTGAACTACGGCGGGAGAGCAGGTGTGCAAAGGCTTGATACTCTCAAGATGTAGAGCTTGAGCTTGGAGAGCAAGAGCTTCTTTTTGGACACAAAAGAGTGGAAATGCTTGTTCTTGGTGTGACTAGGTTTATCTAGGTGTATCTAGGTGTGTGTTGTGTGCAAGAGGCTCCTCTCTATTTATAGGGGCCTTAGGAAAGCTTTGGAAGGCTTTGGAAAGCTTCCATAGCCGTTGGGAGCAAAGCCCAAGAGAATCAGGCTGAAATCAGCAACAATGATTGCACTGACAGAGTTATCAGACGTTTGATCCTGGTATCAGACGTCTGGAAGATCACTTTAAGATGTCTGAAAATAATATCAGACGTCTGATTATAGGAGGGTTTCTTCCTAACTTGAATCAGATCTAAACATGGTTGTAGTGCAAGTCTATCAGACGACATACAGGACGTTTGGCACTATGTATGGACGTCTGGAAACCTACTTTTGGGTGGGAATGGATTTCCAAGAGTTCCAACGGCTAGAAAATCTCTGAGAAGAGATTTTGGGTCAGCTGAGGCAAAACGGTCATCTATCGAACGTCTGGAAAGTCTTAAGGACGTCTGATAAGGCTTTAACGGTCATATCCTCCAGTGTTTGTTAAGCCAGCCAACGGTCCACTAATTGGACGTCTGGCAAGTCCATTAGACGTCTTTTAAGACATCTAGACTAAGGTCTAGACGTCTGATTTCATCAGACAGAGATAACAAGTCCAGCCTAAATGTTATCAGACGTCTGAATCAACAGTCAGACGTATTAAAACACATTATCAGACGTCTGATTTGGGAATTAGATGTTTGGAAAAGTTGTTTGAACCCTATATTGGTTTTCTAAGTTTTCTACAGAAAACCTAAGTATCCTAGGGTTGTGCTGGTGTTCCTAGGACTACTGTAAGGGTACTTTGAGGCTCTTTAACATGAATCTAAGTAACAAAAATAAAGTGCAACAAAAGAAATGAAAAATACAAAGAGTACAAGAGAAGGAAATCTATCCTATTCTTCATCTCCTTCCTTCTTCAAGCCATCGCTCCTCGCGAATCTCCTCTGTTCTCCATCAAGCTCCTCCAATCAGTCCTGGATGCGAGCTCGAACTCCGTCTAATCACATCTCCATTTGCAATTGACCTGAAATCTAAGACTCCAAGTGTAAATGTTAAATGACATGTGTTTTGTTATCATCAAAACAAACGATCATGGTGCTCTAGCACCAACAATCTCCCCCTTTTTGATGATGACAAAATCATAAATAATAATGCAAAAAATCCTCCCCCTTTTTGACATTATCAAAAAGGTTTAATTGATTTTACATTTCCTATAACTCCCCCTTAAAACATGCTCTTCTATGAATTTCAAAAGTCATGTTCTCCCCCTTTCTGTAACAACAAGATAGCTATTATTTTTCTTCCCCTTACTAAAGGAAATTTAGCTAACTTGCATGTCCCCCTTAAAAATTGACAATTAGCTCATAAATTTTTTTTTTAACTCCCCCTTATCTAAATGCTTATGATAAGAAGATAAGGTAAAGAATTTTTACCTCACCTACCATGGCCAATAAAATGGCCCAAATGGTGGTGGTGGATGCCACATCGGATGGGGCTCCCATCCGTATCTTGGAGGCTCGGGCATTGGCGCCGGTCTCCAGTCTGGTGGTCAACGTGCGGCGGGTCCATCGTTTGTTCGCCGTCTCATTGGTCTTCTTGTTCTCCTCCTTGGTCTACTCCTTGGTTCTCCCAACTCAAGCTGACCAGCCTTGAGCTTGTAGGTCCAGTCCTTTGTGTTGTAGTTATCCTTGAAACCTACAAAACAAGATTTCAATTCTTTTTTCGGTATCCAAGTGGGCTTGGATCTGGATCTGTTGGCGGGTCTCCTTGATGGAGATCCTTTCTTAACCTTACGGCTATAAAAATTATCTACTTTGTTGATTAATTTGTTAGGGTTTTCCCTAAGATATGCAATTTCTTTTTCTATAAATGCATCTTAGTCTGTAAATCAGAAATTTCTAACTTTAAACTATCATTTTCTTCAATCAATTTAATATTTTCATTAATTAGGTTTTTAATTTCTAGAAACAAATTTTCATTTTCAGATGTGTTAGAACCAGGGCTTATTTCTAGATCCATAAGTTTATTTTCTAGCTTTTCTTTTTCAGATTTAAGAAAACTAAGATTCTTTTTCATGCTTTTGTTTTCTCTTTTTAGTGATTTACTAAGCTCATACAACTCATTAAAAGCATCTTGTAAATCCGAGTTTACATCATTGTCGCTGTCGTTGCTGTCATTATTCGTGATGGCCATGAATCCATGGCACACGGTTTCCTTCTTCTCGAGATCTTCTTCCGAGCTTGTCTCCTCATGAGTGCCTTCCAACCTCCATATCTCGTGGGCGGTGGTGCACTCTTGGATTCGTTCGAATTCCTTCGAACTCAACGCGTAATACGAGGCATTCATTGCCTTTGCGTTGAGGTTGAGATTCCGAACCTGATCTTTTGAGTAACCTCTTGCAGGTTTCTTGGGAATCACAAATGCGGATTCGCATTTTTCCCACACCCAGAAGTCGTAGGGCTGCAACCACATAGTCATATGATTTTTCCAATAAACGAAATCTATACCTGCAAAGTATGGTGGTCGCGAGGTATCGTGTCCTTCGGTGCACACGAACGCTTTTCCCTCCATATCTGGATCCTCGTCGGTTTGTAATTTCGATAACGCGAGACCTGCTCTGATACCAATTGCGGTTTCTCTACCAAGAGGGGGTGACGTAATATATTGCGGAAATAAAATGTAAAGTAATTTCACAAAATTCAAACACACAAGGTACACGATTATTTTTGGGTGGAAACCCAAACCGGGTGAAAACCACCACCTAACCCTCTCGAGTGCTCCATGATAGAAAGTAAAGTGTTGAGATTGCCTAACAAACCAAATAAAACATTCTTCATGTCCACACATGGAGTTTGGATTTTTGAAGACTGACATGATACTAAATTGGCGAACAATGGTCATCAATTTGTTGACACCCACTTATGCTTGTATTAAGCATATGTAGGTATTGTAGCATCCCAACTATATATAGAACATTATCAACTACTAAGAACTTAAGCCATCAGGCTCTTCTAGTTCTTGAAGTGCCCCATATGTTAGGGTGGCTTTGGTTAGGGAGGTAACGAGTTTTACACTAATGATACATACATCCTGTTTTGAATAATATTCCTTTCATGTATGTGATTGAATTCACTAAAAACAAAATATATGGTGATGGTTTACGATTATTATTTACTTATTTATATTTCATAAGATGTGGAATGTGTGATTTTTTTTATACAAGATTTTGGAAAATATTCATAATATAGTGGAAACTCTACGAAATTTTTTCTAGATTTTTTTATATTTATTTATTTATTTCTTCATATTTATATAAATACTAATTTTTTTAATGCATATCAAGATAAAAGTCAAGAAAGTTTCTAATAAGAAAAGGGGTGAGGAGGCCATCTCAGCGGGTAGAGATAAGACTCAGCCTCCATCCACACAACCACCCCGCACCCAGCCTCCCTAGGTCGTCTTAGTACTCGATCCCCATGCATACTGATGGTAACACTATCAATCGCCATAACTAGTGGAAATAGTTTGAATCAAGTGATAAATGCTTCTGAATGATTGCCTGAGGACCATAATTCCACTCAGATCTGTTTTGAGGAGAGAATAACAAATTAGGATTAATTCTATTGTTTTAACATCACATAATGAAAGAAGAGTAACCACGAGGCCACTTAGGGGTTAATTAGAGGTCAATTAAGCATTAAAGACCAATAAGTGGGTCAACACTGACAGAAACAGGATTTCACGCATTTCGAGAACCAAAATAATACACAGAACCCTAATTATCAGCCCCACTTGAATTAAAGAGGTTCTGGCCATGATAAAATCAATCTAGACTTCCTTAGATTCAAAGAAAAATATTCTAAGAGGTTTGGCATATTTGGTTTGACCATTCGAACCCATTTTGACCTAGAAGAGAGTTTCATACGGAAATTTGCCCCTATTTGGGCTACTATGAAATTTTCCCAGTCAAACATTGTCAAAACTCAAATTGAAGTTCACCATTACATTCCTTGGGCTGAAATTAAGTTAAGACCAAAATTTTGGCCTAATCAAAGTCCATCTGGATTTAGTTTACAACTTAGTTCCTAAGATCTCTATTTCTCAAAACCAGCCCCTTAACTTTCAATTTTCTTGCGTTTACCCCCCCATCTTTCTTGTCTCCTTCATAAAGCGGTCCCTCTAGCATTGACGAGTCAAATCCTACACCACCACCTTTGAATGGCCCAAAACCCCAACAAATCAACACCAAATCGCACCAAATTTGGTGGGATTAGTGTTCAAACGTTGAAGAACAATTCAATCTAGATCTAGGTCCATGATTTGAAGCACAAAGAACATGAGATCTCGAGATATTAGGGGATCTTTTTCCCTAAAACACGAGCAAATCACGCCTCTTCCTCGACTTGAGCTCTACAAAAGCTACCCAATATCCCAACATGTTTTTTAGCTCGATTTTAGGCCTAAAACCCTCTTCCTCTTCTTCCCTGGCCATCCCCGACTGTAGCTCGGGCAGCCTCCTATCCTCCCCTCTTCTGTACCTCCAACGACCAAATTGGAGGCACCAAGCTCCTTCCCTCTTCATTGCGATCAACTCTAGTCAAAGACTGACTGCCCTCCGACTCTCTTTCCTTGCCATCGTATCACCGTCAACTTCACCTTCTCCGACTCTGGCCAACCACAACCGGACGACTCCACCCTTTTCTCTATCCCTAAACCCCTTCTATCTCTTCTTCTTCTTTAGAACACAATTGCACTCTTTGCACTCACTTTCGACCACCCATCACACCACACCACCCTCGTCTTCCTCACGACCGGCGAAGCTTCGGCAAGCTCGCGCGGCCACCACACTCCATCGCACCACCCACCACAACACCCAAAACCTTCACCATATCTCCCTGAGCAAAAGCCCTAAAGAAATTTAGGGCTTTCTACTTTCCTTTTCCCTATCAAACTCTAAGACCTCCATTCACCTCTTCTGATGTCAACAGGCCACTATGCACCTCGAATCACCACACCACGACCACCAACACATTCGCTAAACTCAAGCGAAGCATTTGAACTTATCTGACGAGACCATAAGGCTGTGTTTGGCTCTTCAGGTATTCGCCGGAGCCCCGTCGCCACCACCGTCTTCTTCGACTTCGTTTGTCGTTGCCAGGTCATCATCAAAGCCACTTCCACATCCAGGCATTGTGGACTGAACCCAAAAGCCCACCTGGAGCTTCAGTTGAGCGAAGGTGCAACCCTAGCGCCTTCAATTCCTCGACGAATTTGTTGAGCTTCGTGCAAAGGAAGCAATGGGATTAGTCCCACATCGTTAGTTTAGAGCCTCGCCACTGCGAATAAATCAATTTCACTGCAGCAGCTCATTGCCTCATAACGCACGGGGTGAGCTTCCCACGCACACCCCAATGCACATGCAATGTTTGGGCTGGATCGGTTTACCCGATTACCCAGGTCCGACTTGGTTTGAGAAATGGAAATTTGATGAGGGGGAAGGTTTTGCATTGTAGCACCTCGGGATTTATGCCAACCCCCCTTGCTCAATACTTCGCCATTGCGAGACCCTTATGCCATGTGCCTGGGAGGCTGCATTTGTGCCTCTATCTGCTGTTGTGCCTTAGCTCCTCTGAGGCCTTGTGGTCAAGGCGTCTACGACTTGGTCCTGTCATCTGATTGGCTACATTGGTTGCTCTATGCTTGGTTCTGGTAATTGATGAGATACTGATAATGGCGGATGTCCCGACAGAACCATGGCTAGTCTTTGTTTGTTTTAGTGCTTATTACAGAAATACCGTTGTGGTATAGATAAAATAGCTACGGTTGTCGTTGCCATTACAATTTTTTTACTCGAAAATAGTTTCCCGAGGTCGAACTCTGGGAGCTCCTGGAATTCTAGAAGTACAATGTTTCTTTATTACAAAAATAAGAGAGAGAGAGGGAGAAGTAGATTTCTGTCTCTTGGCTTTCTCTTCTTTCTCTCTTTTCTTGTCTTCTTCTTCTCTTCTTTCTCTTTTCTTCTTTACGGGTCTTCTTCTTTCTTCTCTTTATTTTCTTTCTATCTTCTTTGGAGCTTCATCCGTTGTCTGATATCTCAGTCAGATGGCTTAAACGGCGGTCTGCTACAGTGCTTCCCCTTTCTTCCTTTGCTGCTTCTCCTTCTTCTCTTCTTCTTCTTCTTGCGGCCAAGTGTGAATCTTTTTCCTCGCACCCTGTCCCTGCGCAAAGCAAAACCTAACCCTTCCCTCTACCCGCACGTCTCTCTCTCTCTGCAAACCACTCATAGGAAGCTCTCCCAAAGCCGGGTTATCGGGTCGGGTAGGGTACCCGGGACCAAGCGTACCGGCGTGTATGGTACGCGAGGAGTGCGCAGGTGGTGTCGGGTCGGGTCCGCCGGATCCGCGTGGTGAACTCGCGGACCGGGCGGGTGAGTGGTGTGCGGGACCTCACCCCAGGTGTCTCGAGGCGATTAAGAGAAAACACAAAATCAATTTAAATCAGCGCGGCGTTTCGAAAACTTACGATGTGGGACTATTCTGCTCGCCCTTCTCGCGCGCGCCCGCAGGAGAGCCACGACCTGGCCTCAGCAGCTACGTCCTCGCCTCTCTTCGCAGACCTGCTCGTTGCCTTCGCCCAAGTCCCTGCAGCTCGCCTCAGCTGGGATCCTGCTGCTGCAGGGCCTGGAGCTCCCGTAGAAGCTCCTTCAGTCGTTGTCAATGGTGGCTGGGCCTTCGACCCTGTCAGACAGAAACACGGCCTCTCGGCTGAATCAGACCACAGGGTGACCTTCGCCGTGGCACGGCGAAGGTGATGCAGGGTGTAGCAGGTCGTAGGACGGCCTAGGCTTGCGTGCCTAGGTCGACCTGTGACCGGAAAAGTGGGTGTGTTCGACGGGGCTTTGTGTGGGTGTGGAGTGGCAGTGAAGGGGCGGAAGTGGTTCAGCATGATGAGGCGGAGGTTTTGGGTTGGTCGGCGAGTCGTGTGGAGTGGCGGAATGATGGGGGTGACGCGTCGGAGGTTGGCCGGAGGCGTGTAAGACGAGGGTGGTCAGGCGTTGTCGAGGGGCGGTTGAACAAATTGAGTTGGGGAAAAGAATGAGGGGAGGAAGGGAGATAACTGTTACCTAGGCGGCGGCGAGGAAGAGAGTAGGAGGGCGCGACGCTGGAAGAGCAGGCGAAGGTGGCTCTGCTGCTGGTATTGCAGCAGAGCGACGAGACGGAGGAGGAGGAGCCGCCGAAGCTGGTGGGTTTCTGCCGGAGTGGGAAGAGAGGAATGGTAGGGGTTTTCTCCGTCAGGACCAAGCTACCAGAGTCGGCTGGCGACGCTCGTCCTTATAAAGGCGGTGGCGGAGGGGTGGGCGTAGGGAGGCGACGTGCCTCCCTCGCCGGAGAATGGCCAGGATTTTGACCCATACCTTCCGCCGGAGAATGTCCTCACACGGAAGGTGTGGGCGAGGACAGACGGCATGGCGGTGTCCCTGCGACAGCAGACGTCGCAGGGAACACCAGGTTCATCCTGCAGGACGCCTCCCTCACCCTGCGCGGCGCCATGCTCCGCGCAATGTCGCCGGAGCATGGTGCTGCGCAGAGACTTGCAGGAGGGACCTGTATGCAAAGAACAACGAAGAAACTAGGGGCCAAAATGCAAGGGTTTCGAAAATTGAGGGTCAAAAAGTAATAGATGAGGACCAAATTGCAAAGTCGGTCAAGAAGGTCTCTTCTTAGGCTCAAGTTTTTATGCATGACTAAATGGGACCTAAGGATTCTAATGGTGAATTTTATTTCTAGGTCAGACCTTGTTTGACCATCCAATTTACGTAAAAATCCAAATTAAATCATTAATTGGGCATGGTTCTCAATGTAGGTCAAAATGGGTTCTCAAGGCCAAATTGAAGGTTCCAAACCCTAGAGATTATTTTTCTATGAATTTTAGAGGATTTAGTCAATTTTTACCCTACCTCAAACCTCGTGAATTGAAGTGGATTTGTTTTAGGGTTACAAAATGTCATTTAATTCCTTGGAGTTGCTGTAGCCTTTGTTGGATCTGATCATCCCACTTTCCTTCTTATTAAGTTAGTTTGACCTATGTTTGGACCCTGAGTTACCCTGTTTACAGATTGTGTTGATGAAATTACATTTTTACCCCTTATGACTTGTTTTCTTCTTAAACTCAGAATTCTCTGAGTTAAGCCTTTCTATGAGTTATGTAGGAGCTTTTTCTCGAATATCTAGGTTAGATTGTTCTAGTTAGGGTTCATGATGAGGTTCTCATCAGATACTAATTGCGATTACTATTGAAATATTTGAGATATTTAGAGCTTAAATTGTAGGGTTAATTTGGTGGTTCAAACTACCATTTTAACCCAATTTTTTTGCACTTTGATATCCACATTTCCAAGATATATTTTCTAACATATATTGCATATCTATTTGATTATTCGATTCACTTGCAAATTGTTATTCTTGATATTATGGTTAGTGAATTGATTTGCCCAATTTACTCCCTATGAACGCCTCAAACTCACTTTTGCTTCTCGTGTTTATAAATTTAAGTGTTGTTGTGATTTTCGTTATTGTACTACGACGCATTTTCCTTAATACGACGACTTTCACCATCAACACATACCCTGTCATCATGGTACCCAATCCTGCATTGACAAGGTCTCGTATGTCTGGCCTGGTGATCTTGCCCGACAATACCAGGACAAGGACAAGAAGGTGGTTACTAATGTGGTGCGAGAGTTAGAGCTAGAGCCAGAGCCAGAGGTTGCCACCCACTACCCTGACGACGATGACCAGGATCAAAATGAGGATAAAGGAGACAGCGACGGCGAGGATGAGGGCGAGGGGGAGCGTAAGGACGATGCTGAGGTACAGGAGACTGCTCAGCAGGACTCTCAAGCTGAGGCAAGGACTAGCTCTGGTAAGAATTGTGGGTATTATCTTTTTGAAATTTACTTGTAATGTTTTAATTTTATATTATATTTTTCTTATCAGGTAAGAAAAAAAGGAAGGGATCCAAAAAGAAATGCAAATCTAGATGCACTTCCAGAGGGGACAAGAATCAAAGTGCATATTAACAAAGCTGAAGAAGATCCAAACTATCATCCTTTCACCAGCAGACTGTCTAGGATGGTAAAGCAGCTCGTCCCTTTCTTGTTTTAATTGAAGGAAGGTCCCAAAGGAGATGAAGAGGCAGCTTATTTGTAATATGGAGGTAAATAATTATTAACGTGTATATATGTAAGTTTATTTCATTTATATTTAATTCATTTATACGATTTTTTAATATTACATGCGATTTTTGATCGGGGTGACGATATAATTTTTATTATTTACTTAATTAATTTCTCTTGATAATTTATTTGTATAATTTATTTTATAATAAAATATCATCTCATGAGGAGGCATTGAGGAACGCACCTCCTACAATAGCAGCAGATGTATGGAAAGTAATGAGAGCCTCATCATTAGCCATAACTAGCTCATTTTGACCTAATAAAGAGAATAAAAGCTCCTACATAACTTAGAAGAGGGCTTAATTGGTGGAATAGGTGTTCTGAGAATAAAACATGAAATAAAGGGTAAAACTGCAATTTTACCATTGCAGTACATAAACGGGATTTCTCAGAGACAAAAATAGGTCAAATGGTCTAAATAAGATAAAAAGTGGGTTGATTCAATTAGAAATGGGTTCATGTGCAAACTTGGAATAAAATGACATCTTGTAACCGTAAAACAGACCCGCTTAATTCAACAAGGTTTCGATCAGGATAAAAATCAAGTAAATCCTCTAAAATTCATGAAAAAATATCTCCTAGGGTTTAGAACATTCAATTTGCCCTTTGGAACCTAGTTTGACCTAGATTAGGGTCCTAGCTCATCAATTGACCTAATTTGGATTTTTGCACAAAATGTCCAGTCAAACGTAGTCAAACCTAAAATCCAACTTCACAATTGGATTCCTTAGGTCCAAATTAGGTTTGTACCAAAATTTGGACCAAAGGGAAGGTCATGACCTTCTTTGCAAATCAGTACACCCAATTACATTTTGATCCCTATCTTTTGAAAGCCATTGCATACACCACCCTAACTTCCTCGCCACTCTTACAAGCATGTCCCTCCACCATTATTGGGGAGAGATCCTACTCCGGTGAGGAATAGAGAGGGAATACTCTCTGATTCCTCAGAGATCTCCTCCCAGATTTGGAAGAGAGATTCTCTGAGGAATTCCCTTCCATCTGAACTCAATCGTGATCCCTAATTTGCACCCAATCTCTCGTGCGAACGCACAAGAGATTTGGGTACTTAACTATTTCCATCTCGGGCGAGGATTCCCGTGCTTGGAAGCTCCAAGCACAGGAGTCCTTGCCTGTGGCTATAAATTAACCCTCATCTCCGGTCGCACCTCCTGAGCTCGACTTGGCTAGTATTCCACCACAATTTAACCTTCTTCTCCTCCGGCCAAGGGGTCCAGCGAGCTCCGGCGAGCCCCCCTCCTCTTCCTCGTCGCTCTGCCACAAAACCAGTGGCAGAGCCGTCCTCCTCATCCTCCTCCGCGTCGCGCAACACCTGTACGAGCCGCCCTAGCCCCGTCGTCGCCGCCGTCTTCCTCCACTGGACACTTTCTTCTCCAGCGACAGAAGGTACTGCCAACCACCCTCTCGCCCCCTTCGTCCCCTTAGTTAGGTTAGAACTGCTCTTCTCTATCCCCTCTTTCATTTCCCTCATCTTATTTCACCAAACACTCCTCGATTGTCACTGTCCACCACCATCTTCTTCATCTCTGGCCACCCTCCGGCAAGACGCTCCCATCACTCCGCAGCCCCACACGTCTCGCCGACCACCGCATAACCTCCGCCTCACCTCACTGAACATCCTCCACTCGTCCACAGACCCTCTACACCACCACAACTGTCCCTCAACCAAACCCATCCAGCTGGCCACAGAGCGACCTAAGCATGCATGCCTAGGCCACCTCGCGGCCTGCCACCTAGCGCCTCACCTTCGTCGTGACACGGAGAAGGTGCTCCTATGGTCTGATTAAGTCGCAAGGCTCCTTTTGTGTCAGGCAGGTTTCGAGCTCCAACCGCCATTAGCGATGACTCGAGGAGGTCGCAAGCTCGTCCCAGCCTGCAATGCTCCAGGAGCCCAGGTCCAGCTAACTTGGGGAGTCCTCGCGAAGTCATCTATTCCAGAGAGTGGCGCTGTGAAGCCTGCAATGTTGCAATTGGAGGACGGACTCCTGCGGGCACGCGTAAAAGAACGGTGGAACAATAGTCCCACCTCGGTAAGCTGTAAGGTGTTGGAGTGGTTTAAATTGATTTTCTGCTATTGGTTCGTTGCCTCCGATTACACTTGGGGTGAGGTCCCTCACCTAAACACTGCCTCATCCGTGAGCTCATCACACGGATTTGGCGCGACCCGACCCGACACCCTCTTGAGCACTCCTCGCGCACCACATCCACGCCGGTGCGCTTGGACTCGGGCGCGCGATCCGACCCGTTTACCCGGCTCTGGGAGAGCATGCTGAAGAGTGATATACATAGAAAGAGAGACGGGGATGTGGGTAGAGGGGTAGGTTTTGCTCCTCTTTGGTTTGTGCAGGGAAGGAACTGAAGAAGGCAATAGGGACTTAGTCGCTGCAAGCGAAGGAGAAGAAGGAAGGAAGCTTTGCAGAGGAGAAAGAGAAGGAAAGGCCAGAGGCGAAGCCAAAGAGAAGAGGAACTGAAGAAGGAAGAAGAAATAAAGAAAAGGAAGGACAAACAGAAGAAGAAGAGAAGCTGAAGGCAAGGGAAGCAGAGCCAAGGAAGGAAGAGCAAGAAGACCTGCAGAGAAAAGAAAGAGAGAACTGCAGAGAATAAACAAGGAAGAAGAAGCACAAAGAAGAAAGTCAGAAGAACAAGAACAAGAGAAAACATATTTTTAAGACGTCTGATCCCATGATCAGACGTCCAAATTCTTTATTTTTGCCACAATTGACTTTTAAACTCATGCATTTATATATTTTGGATTAAGTTTTAAGTAATTAAGTGTTCAATTACATTCTTGAGATTAGTAATAAATTCCAATTGCTCCCTATGTTCAACCTCGGATACTTATGTTTTCGAGTAATAAACTTTTATTTGTTGACAACGCTTGATCACTTATACTACGACGTAACTAACTGTTAAAATACGATCAAGATGCGTCAACAGAAAGACTATTGTGAGCATTGTAATAAGCCTCGGACAAAGGTAATTATAAATAATTCTAAGGGTATTTTGAGATAAATGATTTAATTATTTTCTCATTATAATATATTATACGTACAGGATCAGGCGAAAAGGAATAAAGCTAATAGGGCCAAAGCTCCTCCACAGACCCACTATTTGGGTCGAAAAAGTATAGATAGAGTTAAGGCAAAATATGTAAGTAATTCCTTATTATGTCACTTCTATATTTTTAATTAAAGTTTTAATTATTAGTATTACCTGCAAACTCTAGGATGTCACGTCATAGCTTCAAAAGCAAACTCAAGCTTGGTAGGATACCACGAAATTCATGGAGGAGCATAGGAAGGAGATGGAGCAGCAGGGAGAGAAGATGAGGGAAATTATGGCATTTTTACGGGTAATGGTCAGTATCACACTTCCAATCACTACCCGCCTCGCAGAGACAATAACGAACGACCTTAGTGGTGGTGGAGCATGACAGGGGGTTGAAGCTTAGGCATAGGTTTAGATTACTTCTCTTTTCATTAGTTAGGTTCATATGTATTTTGCTTAGCTATATGTATATTGTGACGTTATGATATACTCTTTTCATTAGGTTTATATATTTGTTGTATGTTGTATGTTGTTGCAGGTGCTGTAGGATTATATAATACCTACATTGTGTATAATTTAAAAAAAAATACACATATATACGTGACGATTTTATAGGAAACCATCGTGTATACATATAAAATGACGGTTTAATAATCTTCGTTTATTATTAACACGGGAAGATACATGGACAAATCAATGCAATAAAAGATGGTTATACACCCGTCATGAAGAACCTTAAATGACGGTTTCCCGTAAAATGTTGTCTAACGAAAATAGGCGAAGGTTATAGCAACCGTCGTGTATTGTTACGAATAGACGACGATTATAACATAATCGTCGTATATACATGATCGGGTTTTTTTGCTATTTGTAATTAGGGTTTTTAAGATCGTTGCAATACATAAAAATCTAATCACTTTTAAAATTTGTAAACCTAGATAGGGAAGTATCTAGGGTCGTCCCAGGAGGTCAAATGTTTGAAAGATATGTCTCTCACTTGAAAATGAAAATCACCTTTCTTTTTGTGTTTTTAAATATATAATTTGTATAGGTTTTTTAAATGGCAGGCTATCGCACTTTAAAAATGGGGAAGAACTAACACCTAAAAACTAACCCTAAGGTGACAAGAATAACCTCTCCCTAAGCTCACCCTAGGCACGTGGAGGCCTAGAGTAATTAGGGAGAAGGAGTGAAGAGTGCTAGAAACAAAGAAAATAATTGCAATAGAAATTGAATTGGAGGCAACTTGATTTAAAGGAAATTTGTTTTACACAAAACACACAGAGGAATGCTTCTACTCTACTTGAAAATACAAGGAAATAAAAACACAAATCCTCTAGATAAAATGGTGAAGAAGAATGGCTTCTTGCTCCAAGTTTAGTTGCTCCTGGACTTGAAAAGAAAGCCTCCTTCTTCTCCTTCTTCTTGCAAGGTTCCTCGAAGATGGTGTCCTCCAAATGTAGGCAAGCCCAGGGGGGGTGTGAACCACCTTTCCTTCCTCCTGCCTGGCTGTCTTCCAAGTTGGAAGCTTGCTCCTCCTTGGCGTGGCACAAGGAGGAAGAGAGAAGAGAAAGAAGGCACTAAGGGGGCGGGTAGGATGCCCCCTTAATCTTCTTTTCTTCTTCTCCTTCCTTGGCCATGGGTTATAGTGGGTGTAGGGTAGAAATTAACTAAATGGAGGATGATGAAAATGGTGGTGGTTAAGGGTCTTTTTATAGAGTAGGATGGGGGGTATAGGTGGCTCTTGGAATGGATGGCTAGGATAGGATTTTAGGGTAGTTAGTAGATCCTAGGGCTATTAGGGTTTGGGGTCAACTTAAGGGTGGTGGTTACCACCCTTAGGTGCCCCTTGAGTTGGCGCCAAAATGGGCTTCTAGAAGGGTGATTAGGAGGTGCCATGGTAGGGTTCTAGAAGGGGGGTATGTGGATGGTGCATGTGGCTTGGAGGGGAAGATGTATGGTGGATATGGGGGGATAAGTTTGCGCCAACAAGGGGGGTAGTTAGGGTGGTTTTGGCGCCAACTATTTGGTGCCTTTTGGTGGTGGTTAAGGGGTGAAGAGGTCGCTAGGGTTGGCGCCAACATAGAGTAGAGGTGGAGCTAGCTTAGGTGGACTTAGGTTAGGTTACTTGGTGGAGTTAGTTAGGTAGCATTTAATGGTTAGGGTTAGGAGGATAGAGCTAAGCTAAGCTAGCTAGGCTAGCTTAGCTAGTAGTAGAGTAGAGGAGTAGGCATATGGAGCTAGGGTTTGAGGAGAAGAGCTAAAGAAGAGAAGTCTGGAGCTGAATTGGAGCTGTAGCTGCTAAAGAAGATGGCATGGAGCTACTCTAGCTAGCTTAACTTGCTAGTTTTTTGCTAGCTGCTAAGCAAAGCTAAAGCAAGCTGACTTCTGCTGAAATATGCTGAGGTGGGCGGGGTCTGATATTCTCGGTGAGGACCTAGCTAGCTGGAGTAGCTAAGATAGCTTAGCTCAACTAAGTTGAGCTAAGCTGAGACCGCGGGAGCTGGACTTGAGCTTCCTGGGCTAAGATGAAGCCATCTTCAGCTGGTTGGAGTTGAGTGTAGCTGGATGTAGCTGGTCCTGAGCTGAGGCAAACTCTAATCAACTCAGCTGAGCTAGATAGAGCTTCCAGTGAACTAATAGGAGCTGAGATAATCTAGACTCAGCTAAGTTGAGCTGGATCTAAGCTGACTTGAGCTAAAGTGAGCTAAGATGAGCTCTCTTAAGCTGCCATTCAGATGAGATGGGCTGAATGGAGCTACGATGAGCTAACCGTAGTTCAAGTGAGCTAGAATCCAACTGTAGTGAGCTGGATCAAGCTGAGTTCCAGCTGGTTTGAGCTTCTTCTACACCTATTGCGTTCTTGAGTGCTAGGGTCCTGGGGATCTGATGATCTTATTTAACCCTAACACTCAAACAAACATATCAAAAAGACAATAAAATGTAAAATGCATGACTAACCTAATTTATGCCTAATGCAGTCCAAGAACCTGTTTGTGGAGTTAAAATCCTAAGAGCTAAGTTTGTTTTAATGCATAAGAATGATGATAAACTGGTGTTTATCAATACACTAATGTGACACACTTTCACGATGATAGTATACAACTATTTTAAATGATTAGGAGATGGTTTTAAACCATCGCAAAAAGTAGTCATTCCTGTAGTGTTAACCCACAAGTCTCATCATTTACATCCATTGTTTATTTGTGACTTTCTAATTCAAGGTTATGAGAATGCCCAGATCACATCATTTTTAAATTAACTGCTAAACAACTTAGTTTCCAATTACGTGATAATTGGAACGCATCTAAGATACTTAAGTACTACATAATCCATTAAGTTATGAAAATCATCTAATAAATGGTAATTAATCCATTTTAATTCAACAGTTAATTATATCAATTTGATTATTCACATTCTAAGTCATTAACTTGATTTACAACATTAATATTTAATACTCAAGTAGCTAAAACATTAAGAACCTGAAGATGGGTTTTGATATAAGCAACAGGAGAGAACACATGTTAAACAGTGTAATATGCAAAGAAAACTGTAATGTAGACAAACCATACATGGAGAAAGAGAGATTACTCTACCTAACATCGCCGAACAATCACGGTGACTTCGACCAAGAATGGGATCAAGAGGCACTGTTCACGTACCCTTGATCTGCACCTTGAAATTCAAAGCAGAATTCGTTCAATTCAACCGTACAGATGCATTCGTTACGCTTGAAAACCCTGAGATCAAGTTTTGAATCACCTAAATTTTCCTCTGGATGACCTCGATCTACGTAAAAGATTATGACCATTATATTTGATTAATAAACCAACTTCTTCATCGAGCCCGATATACAATATTCAAATCTTCCTATTTTTTTGATGTAATCTTTCCACCCCTTCAACTCATCCTCTTTTCCTTCCATTCTCTTCTTCGACATGCTCTTTCTCCATAACTTTATGCACCCGCTGACATTCTCATTGGACCTTCACCAGTCACCGGTGACCCTCCAACAGCCACTGATGCATGAAATCATGTATAAGTAAAATATGCTCGTTGTAGTCGAAATCACACATCACACTTTAATATTTATAACCAAACTCGATGAGTACAGGCTATTCACAGGAAGACAACGAATAAGGGGAAATCGCCTTTCTACTTATTTATTCTTTATGATTTTTATCTTTTGTAATTTGTTTGTATTTTTGTGATAATCAAAGATCATACATGAATAGACATACGAAAATAATCCTCGGAATATATTGCATCAGATTAGTACAAATTGAGAAGAAGAGATTACAACAAGAGGAGAAGAGAATAGGGAGAGGAAGAATGAGAGAGATAGAGGGAGGAAGGCTTCTTTGGTGTGCTCTTGTGGAGAAGGTCATGTGGTGAGGTTGTCAGGCCCACCATGGATTCGCTAGGCCACTGGAAGCTTCGAGGTGGAGGGGGAAGACATTGGAGCATTGGGGGAGAGCTGCAACAAGTCAAGGAAGCCCGAAGAGGTGCCACCCAAGTTGGTGGTGTGAAAAGTTTGAGGGAGGAGAGTAGGAGGATGTGAGGTGGGGGAGATGTGAGGGTAGGAGAAGGTAGAACCTATAGGAAAACTAAGTGGAGAGAGAGAACGTTGGAGAAGGAATGATGGAGCGAGGAGGAAGGTTTTATCCTACATGAGGGATGGACTTGTGGAGGAGGAAGGGAGAAGAAGAGGTGGAGGAAGAGAAGAATGGAGGAAGAGAGGCTTTGAGATGTAGGGAGGAAGGAAGGGAGGCTCTTGGAAGGTTGAGGGAAGAAATCTCTACTTTTGGGTTTGATCCTGTGTAGGTGTATGAAGGAGTGTTTCTATAGAAGAGGGGGCTAATGGCGTGTGAATTATGATTGGTGGATGGACCTTAGTCTAGTATTGATGAGTTGGATTAGGAGCTGGTCATTGGATGGGAATGAAAGGTTGGGATTTGTTGCATGGTTGGTGTAAGAAATTACGAGGCTAACCTAGGCTAGGTTGGCATGGGATTTTTTTTTTTTTTAAACAAAAAGGAAAGCTATAGTCTTACGATAGCAATCTGGAAAGGTATATTATAAAAACAAGTAAGAGGAATTACAAAACAGATCCCCACGTATGTATGAGAGACCAGCACTCTCTTACAATTTTTCACAACACACCGGTCTCTCCTGAAAAAGCCTCACATTTCTCGCCTTCCACACACACCATAGAGTGACAGCCATATGCACATGTGGCTTCTCTCTCACACCAAACCCATGCCAGATGGAAACCCATGTTGGTAGTGGTTCCTGGCAAGTCCTCCTCCAGATGTCATCGGTGACTAGGCAAGAGGAGAAAATGTGGTTCACGTTGTCAGTGTGCATCCCACATAAGTAACATTCATGACGAGCAGCTCCCATCCTTCTGTGTCGCAGGTCACCTGTAATCAAACCATCTCTCCTACATAGCCAAAGAAATATTTATACCTTAAGGGGGATCTTCAGAAGCCAAATTTTCTTGTCAATGAAGTCACAACTCCACCCACTTCCATTTTCCATAATTCTATTGTAACCACACTGCACAATGTATAGTCCCTCCCAGATGTATTTATCCTCCACTCCAAGTCTTGGCCTAAAGCTTTCAAGATTTGAGAGCAAATTCCTCCTTTCATCCCACAGCCGGGTGCCCCTTCTGGTGGAGTCTTCTTCATTCAATTTCCAGCTGCAGCGACTGCTAGACCAGAATCTGCTAACAGTCCCCTCCTATCAATTGTTGCAGCAAAGGTCCTTGGATAGACCTCCTTCAGAACACACAGCCCGAACCACTCTTCCTTCCAGAAGCTGAAAGTCCTACCATCCCCAAGATCTTCTACAGTAGATACATGTTATCAGCCAATGCTCTGATCACTGAATTCCAAAAGGGAGAGGGTCTGCTGGGCTGCAACCTAGAGAGCATACTGTTTGAAGATCCATAACTGTCCCTGATGTTGAACCGTTTTACGAATCGCTACGCTTACGTGTTTGGTTTTGGAAAACCTGTCGTTGTAGTTCGAAAGTGAAGAATTCGTATTCAACAAATAAAATTTATATCGAAAAGAATTCCGGGTCGAACACAGGGAGGGTACGTTGATCTATATTCGTAATTATATTTTTTTAGGATTTTTTTTTTGATAAGCAAGGCGATATAATTACAATGGAGCTATCAAACTAAAAGAAAGAGAGAGAGAGAGAGAGAGAGAGATAGAAAGAGAACATGCATTCAATGTTCCAATTGTTTATATAATCAAACTAAATAAAAGTTACACTAGAAAGCGGAAAATCAATTACACTATAAAGCAGGAAAATTCTACACTAGAAAAGCTACAAATAAGAATGGGAGAGAGAAGTTATCCTCCTTGACGATTGCTTGGAGGACGAGCCGAACGGGACGACGCCTGGACGAAGGAGAACGAAGCAGGACGAAGGAGGACGAAGCAGAAGAACGGGAACGGAGCAGCACGCCGTCGTCGTCGCAGGATCACTTCCGAAGGGGAACGAAAATTAGACTTTATCTCGCGAGAAGCATCCCAGGTGTGGGACAAGCTTCTTTTGAGCTTTGGAGGGGTAGAGAGGAGAAAGAAGGGATGAGAATTTCGTATGGAGGGGGTCTCCTTTTATAGTTGCAAGGAGTGGGGGCAAAATGGACATTACAAGTTCAAAATAATAAAAGAGGGGTCTTTAGTGATGGATAAATCCGTCAGTAAAGCCCTCAACGTGGGCGTCGTGGGCAGCTTGCGCGTGCCTCCTCGCCTGCTCGCGCCCTCAACGACTTGCACACGTTCGTCAATTTTCAACCGTCTGATCGCGAGATCGGACGGCTTAAGATGCATCTCCGCCCGAGTGCGATCGCGCGTCCGCGCCGCGCGTTCAATTGCACGTGGACGCTATCGGGCGCGCGCGGCCGTCCGATCTCCATCTGACACTCCACCCGCTCCCAATTGCCCGCGCCATCCAGCCCCTCGCCACGGCTCGATCCCGCGCCTGCCGCTCGCAAAAGCGCACTCGACCACTGCTCTATGGGGTGCGGATGGTCGAGCGGACGCTTTTAAGCGCGAGCAACCACGGCCGTTGGATTAAGATCCAACGGTGGAGAGCGATCGAGTGCGGGGCCTTCACAAGATGCAAGCGGCCATTTGGGCGGCTGAGATGGCGCCACGTGGTGCTATCTTGGTCGTCCATCTTCTGGAAGTTGTAGATGGTGCCACGGATGTCGGATTGACTCGATTTTTGTGTCGTTGGGCTGCGATCGTTGATCCGAATTCATCCATGCAGTCAGATTTATCATATGAAGTGCGGATTTACACCATCCTGGCCCTTGATCTTCTAAGATTCCTGGGTCACTATCTGATGCTACGGATGCCTGATTAGGGCGATCTTGGAGTCGTTGAACTCCAATCGTCGCCCTGATCACATCCATACGGTTGGATCTTTGATCCGAGGCCCGATAAAATGTTTGCCCTGTCCAAGCACATAAAAGGAGACAATTAACCTCCATTTTATTCAAACTACTCTAAATGCAAGATGATGCATGTTATGCAATATTTATATCATGAAATGCAATCCTATGCTTAAGAACATGCATAAATAGACATTTTAAGTAGTGTAAATGTGTTTACATCATACTCCCATGCCTATCTTTTGCTAGTCCCTAGCAAAAACTATATGCTATTTATAAAAGAATTAAGTTGGATTATTTGGACTTGAGTTATTTTTCAATCATTAAGAAATTGTCTACTTAGGAACTGAACTTTCAAAGACACAACAGTGCCCGGGTATCAGCCAAAATGCAGACCGCCTCAAGCCCTCGCCTTATTAAAAGAAAATTTTCTTTTTCCCTTTTTCTCTTTTCTAATTTTTTGGATTTTCAAATTTTCGGGTTTAAGAGTGGCTTTGTACGGCCATTCAACTCACCCAAAATTTGATGAGAACCCGAAGCTTTAAGCATCTTGTTGTGATTGTAATAAACTCGTTGACTGGCAATTAAAACGGATTTCGGATTTCTACGCCTCTAGGTGACTTAACCAGAATTCTGCCTAAAAGTGTATCTTTACAACCGGTAGCTTTCTCCCTACTTTTATTTTTTTTACGGGGTCAACACAAGGGTGAATCCAGTGTATATCTCCCCGGTTTATTCTACTTCTCCGCTTCTTCCTAAGTGTTTTGGGAATTTTTAATGCATTTTCTGAGCTGGGTTCTGGACGACCGGTCGATGAGCTGTTACCACCGACAACTTGCCAGCCATACTCGTGCGGCGAAGTGTGGCTTATTTCTTTTTGTTCTTTCCTCCTTTTTTTTTTTTTTAAGTAGGTGGATTCCCTAGTCTAAGATTTACCTAAAGGCAGCAAACTAAGAAAGGTCCAGTGACTGGGCTCTGGACAACCTACCTATGGGTGTTACCTACGATAACTTGCCAGCCATATCACCTTAGAAGGTTCATTAGCTACCCAATTTCCGTTAGAATCGTCGAACAACGAGTCAGTGCAAAGAAAGTGTGTAGATGCTTAAAACTCAAAATTCCCTCAAATCAGAGGGCGGGTTGATAAGTCGTGTACTTATCACCCAAACTTATTTATTCCAATTATAATAGAATTAAGATGGCGAGGACTCAAAAACAAATCCATATTTTAGTGGATACACAGGCTAATTAAGTCCAAAGACTTGAGGGGTCTTTGTGTTCAGATCCTAATGTAAAATTTCTTAGGATTGAAAAGTCCTAATGTCCAATTAATCCTTCCTAATTTTTTTTTTTTAAATAAGAAGAGAGACAATTTATATGGATTTCACAAAGCTGACCAAATAATTCAAGAATGAATCCACCCCCCATGCCTAGCTGATGCAATGTCCTCATTGAAAAAGAGACATGAAAGAAAGGGTAGAATATGAAGGTTGTCACCTGGATATGAAGCTCATATCAGCCTTGTGTCATATGTACAACTGCTGAGTTCAATGCCGTCAGCTAGGCGAAGTCCAGCCAAAGAAGTGACAAAATGGCTAGAGCAACAGAGTCTGGGACGGGTTCTGGAAGATTACGGTCAACAACAGGCTTCAAACGTTGACTGTTGACTTTAAAGGTGTTACCCGTCTTTGGGTCAGAAATCTGAACGGCACCATTAGGAAAAATCTGATCAATTATGAATGGGCCATTCCATTTAGATCTAAGTTTACCAGGAAAGAGCTTAAGCTTAGAATCAAATAACCAGACCTTCTGGTTTGGCTCAAAGCTCTTGCGGGAAATCAATTGATCATGTAGAGCTTTGGTCCAAGCCTTGTAGATCTTGGCATTCTCATAAGCATCATTTCTAATCTCCTCCAACTCAGATAGTTGGAGTTTTATGGTCTTTCCAGCTAGATTCAGATCTAAATTGCATTGTTTGATTGCCCAGAATGCCCTGTGTTCAATCTCTACGGGTAGATGGCACGCCTTTCCATACACCAAACGGAATGGAGACAAGCCGATGGGCGTTTTATACGCCGTACGGTAGGCCCAAAGAGCGTCCTCAAGCTTTTGAGTCCAATCCTTGCGATCAGGCCTAACCGATTTTTGCAGAATGTTCTTGATCTCTCGATTGGAGATCTCGGCTTGTCCATTCGTTTGGGGATGGTAAGGTGTGGAAATTTGATGATTAACCCCGTATTTGGCCACTAAATTCCGGAATTGTGCATTAGTAAAATGAGTGCCACCATCACTGATGATAGCCCTCGGAATCCCTAACCCACTGAAGATATTTTTCTTGACAAAATTGATGACCACCTTGTGGTCATTGGTTCGGGTGGGAATTGCCTCAATCCATTTGGACACATAATCAACAGCAACAAGAATGTACTGATGTCCAAATGAAGGGATAAAGGGTCCCATGAAATCGATGCCCCAAACATCAAAAATTTCTATAGGAAGAATAGGGTTTAGGGGCATCATGTCTCTCTTAGTTATGTTCCCGAGTGACTGACATCGAGAACATGACCTTGAGAAGTCCTGAGCATCCTTGAATAAAGACGGCCAATAGAAGCCAGATTGCAAGATTTTTGCAGCCGTCTTTCTCCTGGAGAAATGTCCACCACACCCAGATGCATGGCAAAACTCGAGTATATTGTTGAATTCATTCTCCGGTATGCATCGACGAATAATCTGATCAGACCTGATGCGATACAGTTCAGGGTCCTCCCAAAAGTAGTATTTGGCCTCAGATTTGAGTCTATCCCATTGTTGCTTGGTCCAATCCTAGGGGATTTGACCAACGGTCAAATAGTTAACAATGTCAGCAAACCATGGGGTGTGGACACCTAAAACTGTAAGAATGGTTTCGTCCGGAAAAGTGTCAGCAATCGGAATGTCCAGACAAGAAGAATCACCTAGGAGTCTCGACAAATGATCCGCTACCACATTTTGTACCCCGGCTTTATCCTTGATTTCAAGATCAAATTCTTGAAGAAGAATCCAACGAATAAGCCAGGGTTTAGCATCCTTTTTAGCCAAGAGATGTCTCAAGGTCGAGTGGTCGATATAAACAATAACATGAGACCCCAAGAGATAAGCCCTGAATTTTTCCAACGCAAATACTATAGTTAGTAATTCCTTTTCAGTAACAGTGTAATTCCTCTGGGCTTCATCCAGAGTTTTACTAGCGTAGTAAATGACTGAGGGCTTTCGATCAATTTTCTGACCCGGGACAGCCCCGACCGCGTAATCAGAAGCGTCGGTCATGATCTCAAATGGGGCTGTCCAAATTGGTAGTTGCAAAATTGGAGCGCAAGTGACTGCCGTTTTCAGAAAATCAAATGCCTTTCAGCATGATTCGTAAAAAACAAACGACATTTCTTTGGTAAGAAGATTGCTCAAAGGACGAGCAACCTTCGAGAAATCCTTGATGAATCTTCGATAAAATCCCACATGGCCAAGAAATGATCTGATTTGTTTAACAGATGTGGGAGGAGGAAGTTTAGCGATAGCATCAGCCTTAGCTTTGTCCACTTCAATTCCCCGTTCAGAGATTACATGACCCAAAACGATGCCCTCTTGGGTCATGAAATGACTCTTTTCCCAGCTAAGGACCAGTCGTGTCTTGATACATCGCTTAAGAATCATTTCTAAATTAGCCAAACAAGAGTCAAATGATTCTCCGAAAATCGAGAAATCATCCATGAAGACTTCCATAAACTCTCCCACCATGTCGGAAAATATGGCTAGCATACACCTTTGAAAAGTCGCAAGTGCATTGCATAACCCAAAAGGCATCCTACAAAAAGCAAAGGTTCCGTAAGGACAGGTGAAAGTAGTTTTTTCCTGATCCTCAGGATGGATAGGAACTTGGTTGTATCCCGAGTAGCCATCAAGAAAACAGAAGTACTTCTGCCCAGCTAATTTTTCCAAGATTTGATCAATGAAGGGTAGGGGAAAATGATCCTTTTTAGTGGCTGTGTTCAGCTTCCTGTAATCAATACAAACTCTCCAAGAGGAAGCTGAACGAGTTGTGACAGATTCACCTCTCTCATTAGTCACAACAGTAATCCCGGCTTTCTTTGGAATAATCTGAACGGGACTTACCCAGGGACTGTCAGAGATTGGATAAATAATTCCTGCATCGAGCCACTTGATGATTTCCTTTTTGACCACTTCTCGCATATTTGGATTCAATCTCCTCTGCATCTGGAGAGAAGGGCGGGATCCATCTTCCAAAAATATTCTATGATTACAGTAAGATGGCTCGATCCCCCTGAGGTCATGAATGGTCCAACTGTTACGAACGCGCGGCTTCAGACGTCTTCTAAGACGTCTGGGAGGTGTCCCAGACGTCCGACCAGACGTCTGGAACCCCTTCCAGATGTCTGGGATTCGATTTTTTCGACACAAGCGGTTTCGTCTGCGCGCTTGAGCGTGCAGACCTGCGAGCGCATCTCTCTCTCTCTCTTTTTCCCTCTCTCCTGCGACCGCAGGCTACGCCCTCTATCCGCTCTCTCTCCTCCCCACGCGACTTTAAAACGCCACGCCCTCTCCCTCACTCTCATCACCTCCGCCCCCTTCCTCTTCTCCTTCCAGCCTGTGCGCGAGAGCGAGCGCGAGTGAGCGGCGGCAGCGACAGCCGCGGTGAGCTTAGGAGGAGGTGCTGCGCGAGGGAGGAGGCGCTCGGCCGGAGGGCGAGCTTGCCGGGGCTGCTAGGGCTAGCCGGCAAGGGGGAGCAGCAGACGCGGGGTGACGCGGGAGGCCTGCTGCAGCTTGAGCAGCAGGCGGACGAGTCGCGGCGCAGCCGAGCATCGCGAGCGGAGGGCGAGTCGCGCCCTGATTCTGGAATTTTCTCCAGAATCAGACGTTTGGGCTTCCAACCAGACGGTTGGAAGGATGTCTGGAGGACTGTCCAGACGTCTGAAAGGTGAGTTATTCCGTCTTTCTTCCTCTTCTTCGACTGACCGTACTAAGAGAGTGAGGAAATGGGTACGCGCAGGTTGTGGATTCGCATCCAACGCAAATCAGACATCTGGCTGTAGTGCCAGACGACGGGAGCGACTTCCAGACGTCCGGGGTGACCATCAGACATCTGGGAACTAGGCCAGACGCCCCTGCAGGCTTCTGGACGTCTGAGAGACCACGCAGAGCAAAGGTAACCTTTGATCCACTTTTTAAGACGTCTGGAAGAAGTTCCAGACGTCTGATTTTGCACTGTTCCGTCATTTTCGACCCGTTTAGGCCCCGTTCGGAGTCCGTTTTCCGCGTTTCGAGTTGCGTGCTTTTCGGAATTAAATCCTCTACCCGTCTACAGTAGTTGTATACTCTTTTGAGAAACTCTTTGTGTTTGATCCTTGTGATAGGACCCCGTTCCGTTGCAGTATCGGGGGTTGCGGAGGCACGCGGGATTCCCGACCACGCCCCCAGTACTCCTATTGTAACCGGTAGAGTGGCTTTTAAGTTTATTGGTATAATATGTTAAATTATGAAACCATAAATAGCACCTAGGACATTGCATGAATCCTAGGAATGAGAAACTAGAATGAATGGTAGATCCTAGGGTGTTGCATGAATCCTAGGGCTGGAAAACTAGATTGTATGATAGATCCTAGGGTATGGCATGAATCCTAAGATGGGAAGAACTAGTGGAATATATGAATACTGCAGTCTTGGAAAATGTGGAAAGGAAATAATAGCTGCTTGTGAATTGAATTAACAGCTGCCTGCTATGAATAAATAAACGTGATTGAGAACATGGATTATAAGAACGTGAAACTGGATAGTGAAACCTAGATGTTCTGAGTTAAAAGAGCTGGAACCCTATGGGGAATTTGGAGTGGAACTCCTGGAAAGAGAAAGGAATGGAACTGAGAAAGAATGACGTGGTAGTGTGCTGTCTCTTGAGTACGTAGTACCAAGGGAAGTACCTGTACCTGTTTAGTGCAGAGCGGAGCCAGCCGCCTCAGGGACCCGGGGTTAGGACTGGCCGCTTTGTACCGACTTGCTGGCCCTCGCGTACGTAGTACCGAGGAGAGCTACTAGTGTAGGGAGGGCACTAGCTACCCCACGGGCCCCGGGGTTTTGCTAGCCTCCTACAGCGACTTGTTAGGCCCACTGGGCAAACCAGGGTAGTCAGGCGAGGGTGCGCGGACTGTGGAGGGGCAAGGCCCCTGTTTGGTTACTGTGGAGGGGTTGGACCCTTGTTACTAAGAGGGCTCTGCCCTGTACTGGTTCTGTGTGCTTTGGGCGCACCCGTTAACGGAAACGACTGACCGCGTGCCAGTGCGGGTTAGCTACCTGTGCGTTTATCGCGCATGCCGTAGTCACCGTTACGTCTGTCCGTGACCCTGGGGTGGTTGACTGAGAGTAGTGATGAGAGCCTCATCATGAGCCATAACTAGCTCATTTTGACCCAATAAAGAAGATAAAAGCTCCTACATAACCTAGAAGAAGGCTTAACTGAAGGAACAAGTGCTCTGAGAAGAAAACATGAAATAAAGGTTAAAACAGCAATTTTACCATTGCAGTACATAAACGGGATTTCTCAGAAGCAAAACATAGGTCAAATGGTCCAAATAAGATAAAAAGTGGGTTGAATTAATCAGAAATGGGTTTATGTGCAATCTAAGAATTAAATGACACTTGGTAACCCTAAAACAGACCTGCTTAAATTAACAAGGTTCCGGTCAGAACAAAAAGCAAGTAAACCCTCTAAAAATCATAGAAAAACATCCTCTAGGGTTTAGAACACTTAAATTGGCCTTTGGAACCTAGTTTGACCTAGATTAGGGTCTTAGCTCTTCAATTAACCTAATTTAGGTTTTTACGCAAAATGTCCAGTCAAACGAAGTCAAACCTAAAATCCAACTTCACCATTGGATTCTTTAGGTCCAAATTAGGTTTGTACCAAAATTTGGACCTAAGGGGAGGTCATCTTGACCTACTTTGCAATTTAGTACACCTAAATCACAAATAGGTCCCTATCTTTTGAATATCCTTGCAGAGAGCCCCCTAGGTTCTTCGCCTTCTTTGCAAACCGGTCCTGCCGCCATTGCTAGGGCAGAACCGAGCTCCGACGAAGTTTCGAGAGAGATTGCTCTCTAATTCCTCAGAGATTCTCTCCCAGAAATGGAAGGGAGATTCTCTGAGGAATTCCCTTCCTTCTAAAGCCAATCAAATTCGCTGGCGTGAACCCAATCTCTCGTGCGAACGCACGAGAGATTTGGGTATCTTTCTTCCTTCCAACTCCGGCGATCCGGCTGACCTAATTGCGCGTTTTTCACGCACTGATAGGAGCGGCCAGCACCTATAAAACACCCCCCGGACCCGGCCGCTCATCTTAAGCTTGATTTTGACGGAGATCCCCTCCAAATTTCTTCTCTCCCATCTCCGGCCAAACGACCCACAAGCTCCGGCGACCGCCTTCCCTCCTTCTCGTCACTCTGCTGCCATACCAGCAGCAGAGTCCTCTCCGCCTCTTCCTCCCGCGGCGTGCTGTACCCTACGCGCAAGCTCCTGACCTCATCTTCGTCGCCGCTTCCTCCCCCAGGGTCTTTCTTCCCCGACGACGGCAGTCACGAGCCATCCTCTCCGCCGCCTCCCTTCCCTCCAGACAACCCCAGATACGTTCTCCACCCTCTCCTCTCTCTTTTCCCCCTGTTATCTCCCTTGATCGACCCTCGACAGACGCTAACCACCTCCATCATCTTCGCCTCCGACCACACTCCGGCGAGCCACCCACACCACTCCAGCCCTCCACACGGCTCGCCAACCACCTCGAAAGCTCCACCTCACCTCCAGGAACACACTCCACCCTACCACTGCCACTCCAGCCCTCCACAATCACCCCCCGACCAACCCACCATCTCCGGCCACAGGTTGACCTAGGCACGCACGCCTAGGCCGACCTGCGGCCTGTAGCATTGCCCACCGCCTTCGCCGTGCCACGGCGAAGGTCTCTAGCTATTCTGATTTGGCCAAGAGGCGCGTTTCGTGTACAACAGGGTTTGAGCCGCTGCCGCCATGGACGACCTCTGATGAAGCTCCCACGAAGCTCCAGGCACCCGGTCTTCCAGGCTACAGGTGCTGCATACTAGCGCGAGTGTCGCGAGGTGAACGAGTCCAGCCAAGGAGCGCTAGCAGAGCCAGCAGCTGCGGGGCAATCGCACGACGAGGCTTCTGCAGGCGCGCGTGAAGGCGAGACCAGATAGTCCCACATCGTGGGATTGCAACCCTCAGGTACCATATAAGTTGTTTTTGTGTTTTACTCTTATCGCCTCAGTAAGCACAGGGGTGAGGTCCCTCACTGACCCCACCCGCCTCGTCCGCGGCTTGACCACGTGGATGTGGCGGATCCGACCCGACCTAGACCTACGCACTCCTCGCGCATCACACCACCTGCAGGTGCGCCTGGTCCCGGGTACGATCCAACCCGATTAATGCCTGTGGCTGTGGGAGAGCAGCTCAGAGTGAATTGCTTGAGAGAGAGACGCGCGGGTAGAGGGAGCAGGGTTAGGTTTTGCTCCTGTGCAGGCACAGGCTGAACGCAGGAGGACTTGGCCGCTACAGAAGAAGAAGAAGGAAAGACAAGGCGAAGAAGAAAAGAAAGAAGGAGCAAGACAGAGAAGAAGACGAAAGAAAGAAGCCTTCGCACGAGAAGAAGGAAAGCAGAAGAAGAAAGAGCAAGACACAGAGAAGAAGAGAGGCAAAGAAAAGATTAGAAGATCAAAAGAAGAAGAAGAAGGCTTCGCAAGACAAGAAAGAAAGCAGAGAGAAGCGAAACGAAGAAGAAAATGAGAGACTGCAGAAGAAGAAGAAAAGGAGAAACACTTTTAAGACGTCTGATCTTGTGATCAGACGTCCAATTTCATATTTTTGTCCTAATTACTTTTGCATACATTCACATTTGAATTGATATTTTGAGTAAATTAGAGTGTTCAATTACATTTTAACTAATAGTAAATTCCATTTGCTCCCTGTGTTCGACCTCGGATACTCCGGTTTTCGAGTAATAAAAATCTTTATTTGTTTTGAACACTTTAGCGGCTATACTACAACGCGATATTATCTTTTAACAAACCGCACAAAAGCGCGACGAACAAGTAGGATCACCACAGGGGACTCTCCCGGCCAGGAGAGCACCACGTGCTACTTCTACTGTTCGGAAAAGACTGCAATCAAGATCGTTCCCACGAGGAACATTGGAGATCAAGTGAAGGATCTGAGAAATAGATAAATTGTGAGACAATAGAAAGACGTAATTAAAGAAAGTAACAGAACATAACAGCTACTGTACACTCTACTGTTTCTTTTGTTTTAGTTGCCACTCTACTCGGTGTTTTGCTGACGTGTTACACTCGTTACCTTTCAGGACCAGGTGTTGAGCAGCCAGGGTCAGCTGCTGCAGAGGACGCTGGGCCGAGTAGGGTCCAGTAGAGTTACCACTGTTCTCTTGTACCTCTTTTTGTTCCACTGTAGTGAGTAGTTCTTGTTACCGCTGTACTTTTCTTTACCTGCAGTTCATATTATGTTATGAATGTTGTTCTACTGTTGTGGTGGTATATACTGTAGTGGTTTCTTTCCTTACTGCTGTATTTTCTTACTGTTAGTTATATTCATGCTGAATGTTGTTTATTTTACTGCTCTTTTGGTTACTTCCTCGTTGGACGACTAGGTCTTGGGATTAGTCGAGTCGGTCCAGTTCTCGTGTCTCGTAGGGACTCGGGAATCGGGTCGTTACACCAACCAATTGCCTCCTTACGTTCCTTTAGAACCTTAATTAATTTAATCTCTTGCTCCTTTGTCAATTTAGCACTAATAATCACAGGGAGCGTATTCTGCGGTCCTAAAAATTGATATTTTAAATTCTCAGGCAATGGTTTCAATTCAAGCTGGGGTGGCGTAATGATTGATGGTAGGGTAGATGCTGAAGATTCAACAAGAGGAAGAGGTTTTGAGTGAACAAAATCAGAAACCTCTTCCGAAGATGTCAGGTCAGAGGGTTGCGGGTCAAATTCATCAACCAAAGAGGAACTTTCAATTGAAGAAACTGTCAAACAAGTTTCAATATTAACATTATCCTCATCAAGTTCCTCAATAAATCCACAATCCTCAAATTTGTTGATCGCCTTAAAAATATCCAATTTCATTCATTGATCCCCAAAGGTGATTTCCATGCTACCGCTTTCACAATTAATGTTGCCGTTTGCGGTAGCCAGGAACGGATGCCCCAGAATGATGAGCGTGTTCCTCAGATTATCTGGTACATCCATGTCAAGGACAAGGAAATCTACAGGAAAATAGAAATCCTTGACCTTAACTATAACATCTTCAATAACGCCTCGCAGGTTTGTGACCGAACGGACTGCTAACTGTAGCATTACTGAAGTTGGCCGAAGTTCACCTAGCCCAAACTTCTCATAAAGAGAAGTCGGAATTAGGTTGATGGATGCACCGAGATCCAAAAGTGCTCTATCAAATGTGTAATCTCCGATAACACAAGAAATCAAAGGAGCACCAGGATCTCTCTTTTTCTGAGGGAGGTAGTGCAGGATAACAGAGCTAGCCTGCTCGGAGAGTACCACCTTCCTCGGAACAGATTCTCTCAACTTATGCTTTTCTGTACATAATTCCTTTAAAAATTTTGCGTAAGCCGGTATGTGCTTGATAGCATCAAGGAGCGGAATATTGATCTCAACATTCTTAAATAAATTCAGAAGCTCCTCATTGCTATCAACAGACTTCTTCTTCTTTGCTTTGGCTAAGGCTTCAGGAAAGGGAACATGAGTCAGATCTTTGGAATCAGGTTCCTGAGCCTTGATTTCTCCTCTAGAATTCTCCTCTCTCTCCTCAGATTCTTCAGGATTCAAAAGATCAGAATAGTGTAGTTGTGGATCCTGAGTCTTCTTACCACTCCTCAATGTGACAGAATTTGCAGAAGCGTAAGAATTTGGGTCTTTGGGAGGGTTAGGAAAGATTGGATGGGATTAATTGACCATTAATTGTTGATTAGCAGAAGAAGAAGACGAGGAACCCTGCTCAACCACCTGAGCATGTGCGTACGGGTCCCTCTGATTTCCGTACCCTTGGGCTTGATTGCCCGAATTTATAATGTTTCGCGGGTTGGGTACAGGTTGGGATGGTAGAGATCCGGGTTGACGAGAGTTAGCAATGAGCCCGGATTGCAAGTTGTCCAGCAAGTTTTTCATTTGCTGCATGAGCTGGAGTATAGATCCTTACATCTTTACCATTTGACGGTTCAAATCAGCCTGCCCTGCGGGTTGACGGGCATTCCAAGCTGGCTGATTGACCTGATTCGGAGGCAATTGAGTATATACTTGACCCTGACCCATTGGTCGTTGCGGAGCATAGTTGCCGAGTCGGAATTGGGTCTGTTGCCCCGGATTTTTCCAAGAGAAGTTAGGGTGGTTTCTCCAACCTGGATTATAGGCATTCGAGTAGGGGTTGGATCTAACATTCTCTTGTACAGCACAGACATCCTCATAAGGTGAGGATGGAGAGAAAGAAAGGGAAGGATCAGAAAAACTGGGATCAAAGGCCCCAGTTGGGAACCCATGGGGTTCGGAGAATTGCTGACTCATAAGTTGAGTCGCATCGAGTTGATTCACGAACTCCTGTCCAGAAGGAGCTCGTGAGGAATGGAATCCTAAATTTTGGGATTGAGTGGATTGAGAGTTGTTCATAGAATTGCCAGCCATCCACTCTTCCATTCTTTTAGCAACCAAGTCCACCTTATCAAGTTTATTACAAATCAATTCCATATCAAATGAATGAGAGTCATGGACTTCATTGACATTTGATCTGGGTTGCTGGGACCGGTTAAAAGTATCCATGGAGGCATGATTAATTAAATTCTCACTCATTTCCTCAAATAAATCATGTGCACTATCTGCATCTTTATTGAGGAAATTGCCTCCGCAAGAAGCATCCACATGGTTTCTGAGTTGCTCATTCAACCCATGATAGAAGATCTGCACGAGTTGCCATTTCGGCACCTCGTGGTGTGGACACCTCCGCAATAAGTCCTGGAATCGCTCCCAGGCCACATGAAACTGCTCCCCCGGCCGCTGGGTAAAGGTAGTGATTGCCTGTCTCAAAGCATTGGTACGACCGACAGGGAAGAATTTCTTCAGAAAGGTCGATTTCAACTCATTCCAAGTTGTAATTGGTCTCCTTATTGTCCTATACCAATGCGCGGCTTTATCCCTAAGAGAGTGGGGGAAGAGCCTCATGATCATTTGCTCCTCGTTAACATTTCGAGCCTTGGTGGTCTGGACCAAAGTGGTCAAATCTTCCAAGTGCTGAAACGGATCTTCGGAGCCAAGCCCATGATAATGTTTAATCAGGCTTAACACCTGGGGCTTGATTTCTACGTCACCGGCTGGAATCTGGACGCCGGGACGTTCCCCGTAATTTGAAGGATCATAAAAATCCTTCAAGAGCTGAGCGCCCTGCATTCTCTGGAACCATTCCTGCATTCTCTGCATTTGTTCCAGCTGCCTTCGAAATTCTTCCTGTGGATTTTCAAGCAGAGGAGGCTGTTGTTCGGCCATGGGATCAAATTGACCAAAATCTAACTTGCGCCTCCTAGAATGTTCTAACGGTCCTTCCAATCGGGGATTCAATGACCGTCTTCCCAGCATAAACTAGGAGAAGGTCGGAAGGACTGGGGATAGGGACCCTGCAGCACAACAAGACAAGGCTGTCCTTAAGTGGGGTAGCCTAAGGATCTACTGACTCTAAAAACCAGCCTTAAGACTGTAAGTGATTTACTCTACTTACATATGTTTAATCCAACCAGTTAGAAGGAGGGACTGGGGAGAAGGTTCTTCCTTTGGCTTTCACCTCCGGTTCCTAGTGTACCCCTCAGCTGCGGTCGTTTGACGCTACTCCCCTAGCTAGACATCAGATTAATCAGTATAAGTATGTTAATCAAAAATAATCTCAGACTAGACCCTGAAGAGCGAATCAAACCTTAAGGCCAACGTCTACTCAATTTTATTAAGGCCTGGGATTGTGGTGCTTATGGAATGTGATGGGCCCTTACAATGGGTTGTGACCTTAATGACTGACTGAGATTTGTGTAAGTGCGTGCACAACCAGGGTTTTCAAGCAAGATTATTGATAATGTGTGAATTTTAGTGTTCAAATCTTGCTTAAGTAGCTTTTAGGGTTTCAAATTTGGTGAATTGCAATCAAGTTTCTAGGCAAACCAAGTTGTAAAATACGAGTGAAGATTGTTTTCTTTTAAAATCAGAAAGAAAGTGGAGTGCCTGGAATATACCTAGATTGAAAATCCTAAGGAGGAGCTACTTGATGAGTTGGTTTTAAAATAAAGTGGTGCGGCCCAAACAACTCAAACAATTGGCCACAAATACACCACTAAGTTAGGCACTCAAAAAAAATGGTTAACCTAGAATAATTTCTACTCTGTTATGTGTTGCTTTGTGTGTACCGGCTCCACAGATCAGAACCTGGTTGAGTAGAAAATAAATCGAGTTGATCAAGTGCCTTGAATGTGGGTGTTTGTTGTGTGTTTGTTGGAAATTACCCCACAAGATTATCTTTTTGTTATTTTTTTATGAATGAGGGTGGAATGAATGTGAGTGAAAATCCAAACAACCAAGCTATTCCTAGGATTTATGCAAACACCTAGGTTAATCGGGATTTGGATTTAATGTGGCGAATGAAATCTATGGAGGGGGAAAGAATGGGGGAGCACTTACAGTTGTCTTCAACTGCACTTTACTCCAGTCTACCGCTTGTTGATTCCTTGATGGAGGTCTCTACAAAAAAATAGACACAAGAGAAAGCTAGTTAGAAAATAAATAAAGTGCAAGAAATGCGAATGAAAGATCGGAAATCGTTGCCTCCCCGGCAACGGCGCCAAAATGTTGAACCATTTTACGAATCGCTACGCTTACGTGTTTGGCTTTGGAAAACCAGTCGTTGTAATTCGAAAGCGAAGAATTCGTGTTCAACAAATGAAATTTATATCGAAAAGAATTCCGGGTCGAACATAGGGAGGCTACATTGATTTATATTCGTAATTATATTTTTTTAGGATTTTTTTTTTGATAAGCAAGGTGATATAATTACAATGGAGCTATCAGACTAAAAGAGAGAGAGAGAGAGAGAGAGAGAACATGCATTCAATATTCCAATTGTTTATATAATCAAACTAAATAAAAGTTACACTAGAAAGCGGAAAATCAATTACACTATAAAGAAGAAAAATTTTACACTAGAAAAGCTGTAAATAAGAATGGGAGAGAGAAGTTATCCTCCTTGACGATTGCTTGGAGGACGAGTCGGACGGGACGACGCCTGGACGAAGAAGAACGAAGCAGGACGAAGCAGAAGAACGGGAACGGAGCAGCACGCCGTCGTTGCGGGATCCACTTCCGAAGGGGAACGAAAATTAGACTTTATCTCGCGAGAAGCATCCCGGGTGTGGGACAAGCTTCTTTTGAGCTTTGGAGGGGTAGAGAGGAGAAAGAAGGGATGAGAATTTCGTATGGAGGGGGTCTCCTTTTATAGTTGCAAGGAGTGGGGGCAAAATGGACATTACGAGTTCAAAATAATAAAAGAGGGGTCTTTAGTGATGGATAAATCCGTCAGTAAAGCCCTCAACGTGGGCGTCGTGGGCAGCTTGCGCGTGCCTCCTCGCCTGCTCGCGCCCTCAACGACTTGCACACGTTCGTCAATTTACAACCGTCTGATCGCGAGATCGAACGGCTTAAGATGCATCTCCGCCCGAGTGCGATCGCGCGTCCGCGCCGCGCGTTCAATTGCACGTGGACGCTATCGGGCGCGCGCGGCCGTCCGATCTCCATCTGACACTCCACCCGCTCCCAATCGCCCGCGCCATCCAGCCCCTCGCCACGGCTCGATCCCGCGCCTGCCGCTCGCAAAAGCGCACTCGACCACTGCTCTATGGGGTGCGGATGGTCGAGCGGACGCTTTTAAGCGCGAGCAACCACGGCCGTTGGATTAAGATCCAACGGCGGAGAGCGATCGAGTGCGGGGCCTTCACAAGATGCAAGCGGCCATTTGGGCGGCTGAGATGGCGCCACGTGGTGCTATCTTGGTCGTCCATCTTCTGGAAGTTGTAGATGGTGCCACGGATGTCGGATTGACTCGATTTTTGTGTCGTTGGGCTGCGATCGTTGATCCGAATTCATCCATGCAGTCAGATTTATCATATGAAGTGCGGATTTACACCATCCTGGCCCTTGATCTTCTAAGATTCCTGGGTCACTATCTGATGCTACGGATGCCTGATTAGGGCGATCTTGGAGTCGTTGAACTCCAATCGTCGCCCTGATCACATCCATACGGTTGGATCTTTGATCCGAGGCCCGATAAAATGTTTGCCCTGTCCAAGCACATAAAAGGAGACAATTAACCTCCATTTTATTCAAACTACTCTAAATGCAAGATGATGCATGTTATGCAATATTTATATCATGAAATGCAATCCTATGCTTAAGAACATGCATAAATAGACATTTTAAGTAGTGTAAATGTGTTTACATCATACTCCCATGCCTATCTTTTGCTAGTCCCTAGCAAAAACTATATGCTATTTATAAAAGAATTAAGTTGGATTATTTGGACTTGAGTTATTTTTCAATCATTAAGAAATTGTCTACTTAGGAACTGAACTTTCAAAGACACAACAGTGCCCGGGTATCAGCCAAAATGCAGACCGCCTCAAGCCCTCGCCTTATTAAAAGAAAATTTTCTTTTCCCCTTTTTCTCTTTTCTAATTTTTTGGATTTTCAAATTTTCGGGTTTAAGAGTGGCTTTGTACGGCCATTCAACTCACCCAAAATTTGATGAGAACCCGAAGCTTTAAGCATCTTGTTGTGATTGTAATAAACTCGTTGACTGGCAATTAAAACGGATTTCGGATTTCTACGCCTCTAGGTGACCTAACCAGAATTCTGCCTAAAAGTGTATCTTTACAACCGGTAGCTTTCTCCCTACTTTTATTTTTTTTACGGGGTCAACACAAGGGTGAATCCAGTGTATATCTCCCCGGTTTATTCTACTTCTCCGCTTCTTCCTAAGTGTTTTGGGAATTTTTAGTGCATTTTCTGAGCTGGGTTCTGGACGACCGGTCGATGAGCTGTTACCACCGACAACTTGCCAGCCATACTCGTGCGGCGAAGTGTGGCTTATTTCTTTTTGTTCTTTCCTCCTTTTTTTTTTTTTAAGTAGGTGGATTCCCTAGTCTAAGATTTACCTAAAGGCAGCAAACTAAGAAAGGTCCAGTGACTAAATTCCCTAGTCCCGGTAAAATGTTTGCCCTGTCCAAGCACATAAAAGGAGACAATTAACCTCCATTTTATTCAAACTACTCTAAATGCAAGATGATGCATGTTATGCAATATTTATATCATGAAATGCAATCCTATGCTTAAGAACATGCATAAATAGACATTTTAAGTAGTGTAAATGTGTTTACATCACCTGATCAAGGCAGTCCAAGGTTTCATCTCTCCTTGCAAGAATTTAATTGCCCACTTAAGCAATAAAGCACCATTGAACTGTTTTAGAGATTTAATCCCAAGTCCTCCCCTGTCCTTTAGTTAGCAAACCTGCTCCCACTTCAGTGGCTGCATAAATCTACCCTCATGTTTGGACCCCCTCCAAAAGAACCTCTTTCTCAATACATCCAACCGTTTCCATATGGATTTAGGGGCTTTAAAGATGGAAAGATAGAAAACAGGGACAGAGGTGATCACTGAATTGAGCAAAATGATTCTTCCACCCTTGAAAAGAAAGCTGTTATGCCATTCATCCAACTTCACTGAAATTTTATCAAAGAGACAACTCCAATCTTTTTTCTTCATTCTAGAACACCTCAGTGGCAGTCCCAAATATTTGATAGGAAGGCTGATGCGGGGGGTCCCCAAAACAACAGAAATATCACCTTGCTCAGCCTCAGGTAAGCCAAAACAGACCAAACTTGACTTCTCTCTATTCAGCATAAGACCTGAGAGCTCTCCAAAAATGTTGATCATATGACACAGAGCTTGGGCTTCTTACATAGATCCTTCCGCAAAAAAAATCGTATCATCCGCATACTGAAGTATAGGAGCCAAGGTACTCCTGCATGACAAGGAATATCCTCTAATAAGACCTGTTTCAGCAAGTTTACAAGAATACCTGGCCAAGTTGTCCATTGCCAGGTTGAAAATCAAAGGTGCTAGAGGGCAACCTTGTTTGATCCCACATTGGGGCTGAATCCAAGCACCACATGGTTTCCCATTTATCAAAGGAGTGAAAGAGGGCAGTTGCGATACACCTTTTCACCCATTGAATCCAAACAAGGGGAAAACCTCTTCTTTTAAGCACTTCCCAAAGATAAGGCCAACTGATGGAATCATAAGCTTTGTGAAAGCCAACCTTCCACAAAAGAGCTTTACACTTCCTCTTGTGCCAACCACAAACCATCTCATGGGCCATGATAAAAGACTCTTGTAAAGATTTGTCAGGAAGGAAGGTGGATTGAACAAGAAGGATCAACTCTTGCAGAACTGATCTCAATCTATTGGCCAAGACCTTGCTAATCACCAAATAAATAGAGTTAGAGAGAGCAATGGGTCTGAATTCCTGAAAAGATTCAGCTCCTGGAGTCTTTGGCAAAAGAAATAGAAAGGACCTGATGAGAGCCTCATCATGAGCCATAACTAGCTCATTTTAACCCAATAAAGAAGATAAAAGCTCTTACATAACCTAGAAAAAGGCCTAAATGAAGGAATAAGTGCTATGAGAAGAAAACATGAATTAAAGGTTAAAACTGCAATTTTACCATTGCAGTGCATAAATGGGATTTCTCAAAGGTAAAACATAGGTCAAATGGTATAAATGAGATAAAAAGTGGGTTGAGTCAATCAGAAATGGGTTTATGTGAAATTTAGGAATTAAATGACATTTGATAACCCTAAAACAGACCTGCTTAAATTAACAAGGTTCCGGTGAGGATAAAAATCAAGTAAACCCTCTAAAAATCAAGGAAAAATACTCCTTAGGGTTTAGAACACTCAATGTGACCTTTGGAACCCAGCTTAACCTAGATTAGGGTCTAACCATTCAATTAACCTAATTTAGGTTTTTACGCAAAATGTCCAGTCAAACGAGGTCAAACCTAAAATCCAACTTTACCATTGGATTCCTTAGGTCCAAATTAGGTTTGTACCAAAATTTGGACCTAAGGGGAGGTCATCTTGACCTACTTTGCAATTTAGTACACCCAAATCACAACTTGGTCCCTATCTTTTGAAAATCATTGCAGAGAGCCCCCTAAGTTCCTCGCCACCTTTGCAATCAGGTCATGCCGCCATTGTTAGGGCAGAACCGATCTACGTCAAGGTTTAGAGAGGGATTACTCTCTGATTCCTCAGAGATTCCCTCCCAGAAATGGAAGGGAGATTCTCTGAGGAATTCCCTTCCATCTAAAGCTAATCACGATCTCTGGTGTGAACCTAATCTCTCGTGCGAACGCACGAGGGATTTGGGCATCCACCTTCTTTCCTTCCCCGGCGAGAAGGCGGAGGTGATTGCGCGCCCTCCACGCACTAGAAGGTTCGGCCAACACCTATAAAAGGATCTACAGACCCGGCCGCAGATCTTCAGCCTTGTTTTGACGGATATTCCCCTAAGTTTTCCTCTCTCCCATCTCCGGCCAAGAGACCCGCAAGCTCCGGCGACCTCCTCCCCTCCTTCTCGTCGCGCTACTACCATACCAGCAGTAGAGTCAACTTCGCCTCTTCCTCCCGCGTCGCGCCGTACCAAGCGCGCGTGCCCCTGACCTCGTCCTCGTTGCCGCTCCCTCCCTCAGGGTTCTTCTTCTCCGACGACGGTAGTTACGTGCCATCCACTCCGCTGCCTCCCTTCCTTCCAGATCACTCCAGATACCTTCTCCATCTTCCCCTCTCTCTTTTCCCCCTGTTATTTTATTTAATTGCCCCCTGACAGTGCCTAACCACCTCCATCTTCCTCGCATCCGACCAACCTCCGGCGAGCCGCCCCCACCATTCCGCCCCTCTACACGGCTCGCCAACCATCTCATAAGCTCCGCCTCACCACCAGGAACAACTTCCGCCCATCCATCATCCTTCTACACCTCCACCACAGTCCCCCGAACAACCCCACACTTCCGGCCACAGGTTGACCTAGGCTCGCATGCCTAGACCATCCCACGGCCTGCAACACCGTGCACCATCTTCGCCGTGCCACGGCGAAGGTGCCCAGCTGGTCTGATTAGGCCGATAGGCCGTATTGGTGTTTGACAGTATCGACGCTCCTGCCGCCATTGACGACAGTCGAAGAAGCTCCAAAGCAGCTCCAGGCGTCAGGTCTTCCAGGCTTCAGGCGCAGCAGGTTCGCGCGAGCAATGCGAAGCCCTCGAGTCCAGCCAGGGGCGCTACGAAGCCAGCAGCCTTGGCAATTGCACAAAGAATCCTCTGCGGGCGCGTGTGAGAGCAGGGCAGAGACTTTAGTCCCACATCGTTGAAACGCGAAACACAGGTGCGCCATAAATTATTTTTGTGATATTGCCTTACCGCCTCCGAAAGCACAGGGGTGAGGTCCGTCACCTGACCCACTCACCTCGTCCGCGGTTTAACCTCTCGGATCTGGCGGGATCCGACCCGACCCTAACCTGAGCACTCCTCGCGCATCACCCACCTGCCAGTGCGCCTAGTCCCGGGTGCGAATCCGACCCGATTACCCGTGTGGCTCTGGGAGAGCGTCCTTGAGCGAATTGCAGAGAAAGAGAGAGACATTTGGGTAGAGGGAAGGGGGTAGGTTTTGCATTGGCTGTGGTGTGCGCAGGAAAGAAGTAAGAGAAGAAGAAGCGAACACTTAGCCGCTGCAGCAAGGGAAAAGAAGAGAAGGAAGAGGCGAAGGAAAGCAAAAAGAAGAACTGAAGAAATAGAAGAGCAGGAGCAGAAGAAGAACTCTGAAGAAAGGAAGCTGAGCAAGGCAGAGATCTGAGAGAAGGAAGGACTGCAGAAAAGACAAAAAGAAAGAAGAAGACAGAAGGGAAACAAAGGCAGGAAGAAGAAGTCTTCGCAGGAAAGGGAAGAGAAGAGAAAGAAGTTCAAGGAAGAAAAAGACTTGTGGATCAGAAGAAAAGAAGAAGAGCCAACGAAGAAGAAGGCAGAAGAGAGAAAGAAGACTACTTTTAAGACATCTGATAAAGAAATCAGACGTCCAATTCTGTTTTCTTTTAGAAATTCTTTTTATAACTCTCTCTCTTTGAATCAATTGTTTTCATTTAAAAGTTGTATTCTTTGGTTTTAAAAGTACTAAGATTGCTCCCTGTGTTCGACCTCGGATACTCTAGTTTTTCGAGTAATAAAATTCTCTATATTTGTTTGAACATTTTGTCAGCTATATTACAACGTGTTATCTTTTAAGATCCATTCACAAAAACGTACAAAGCCAAAGTTGCCAATCTCAAATTCTCTGATCACCTCTATCACCCCAGTGCCCACAACATCCCACATCTCTTTGTGGAAGAAAACTTGAATTCCATCAGGACCAGGTGAGCCTTCACAGTTGAGATCCTTGATGGCATTCAAGACTTCTGCTTCAGCTACAGTAGCAGTCAAGTTGGACCCCTGATTTTCAGTGATTCTGGGAATGTCATTTGTTGCCATCCTCCAACAGCCCTCGCCAGCAGATCTTGAGGACTCCTTGAAGTATCTAACAGCCTCAGCTCTGATATCAGAGATGGAGGTAATTCTCTGCCCATCTTTAACAATTGAGGAAATCAGATTGATTCTTCTCCAAGAGCCGGTTGCCAAATGGAAGAACTTAGTGTTTGCATCCTCCTCTTTCAACCACAGTTGTCTTGAACGCTCCCTCCAATCCATCTCCAGCTTCAGGTCTTCTTCAACCACCACCCCCTGCCACCTTTTTCTGTCAAGGTTATCCTACTTAGACAGCCAATCTTTGGCTTCTCTGGAATCTAATTCTTGAACCTTCATCAAGGCTTCACTACGTCTCTGATGCCTTAAGACAGAAACAACATCTCCATATTCCTTTAGCATCACTCTCATAGCCGATATTTTGGAAGCCAGCTTGAAGGTAGCCGTGCCCTCAACCTGCTGAGCCCTCCACCAACCTGCAGGCATTTCTTTGAAGCCTGATTCCCTCAGCCATGACTTCCTGAATTTGAAATAAGATCCAGCCACCACCTGTTCCCCATTGTCCCAGACCAGTGGCGTAGGAATTATGAGATATTAAGATGGAGAGATCCTATGGGTTGGCATAATAGGAAGGTGTTCAGTGTCAAGGGTTACAATATGTGTGGCATTGGGTGTTGTGTGTGTGTTGGGGAGTAGTAATTGTAAGGAGGGAGACATAGGGAGGGATTTTAGGATGGCCACATATATAAAGTTCATTGAGGAGAGATCTGGGTTCAATTAAGGGTTTTCATGTAGGATGGGTGATGTGCACACATCTAATTGACCTAAAATACATATTTAAGCATGTTAATAAGACTATAGAAGCATTATGCATTATAAATACTGCATAACATTCATCATTATGCATTTATATTAGTTTGTACAAATTATAGGTTAATTTTCCCTTTTTTTGGTCGGGGGACAGGACAATATTTATCGGGGCCTCGAATTGAAGATCCAACAATATGGATCTAACCAGGGCGACGATTGGAGTCCAACGCCTCTAAGATCGCCCCGATCAGACTTCCACAGTATCAGATGCTGTCCGAGAAAGATTAGAGGTCAAGGGCCAAGATGGTATAAATCTGTACCTCAGATGACAAATCCAACTACACAGATGGGTTCGGATCGACGATCACAGCCCAACAATGTGAAAATCGGTCAAATCTGACATCTGTGGCACCATCTACAAGTTAAAGAAGATGGACGACCTAGATGATGCCATGTGGCACCATCTGCACCGTCCAAGGCTGCCCGCTTGATCTCTAAAGCTCCTCCAACATGCACTGTGGACCGTTGGATTACCATCCAACGTTTCTGGGTGCACCGCATTGCCCTTTTCATCCGCACTTGATCTCCAACACACGATCTGGGACGTTCGATCATCATCCAACGGCCAAGAGGTGCGAGCATAAGAGATATCTTTGCATCAATCCACGTGCATAGCGCAGTGGATAAGATGCTCTCCTGAGAGGAAGCGGCGCCAAGTTGAGCCTCCATCCACCTCAAATCAAAGGAGTGAAGGGCGCGGGTGAAGTTCAGTCGAACGATCTTAATCGAGTGACCGAGATGCAGTCGCGTGGCGCTACGGATGGGCACGATGTGCATACATGCACGATCACATGCAATAGTACGCACCGATGTTGTGTGTGCTAAGGAGGCAAAGGTGCGCTCTCCTCATAAGCCGTCCGATCTCTTCATTGGACAACTGATGACACTCGAGTGAGATGAAGCGCACAACGGTTGAAGCTAAGGTAACGTCGACGTGGCGCGCTCTGAGCGCTCAGATCAACAATGCATGGCAAAGATGGCGCGCATGACTTCAGCGACGTGGGGCTTTAGCGACGTGCACATCCATCACTAAAAGCCCTGTATTCATGATTAAGCATGTAAAAGGACCTCTTTACCCTAAAAAATCACCTATATAAAGCCCCTACGCCCTCCATCCCTTCTATTCTCCTCTCACTCTCTCCACAGCCCTAAAGAGCTAGTCCCATGCTCGGGATGCTCCACTAGAGTCTTAAAAATAAAATTTCCATCTTCTCATCCCCGCTCGTGGAGTGCCCACAATTATCCTCTCACCGCCATTCGGGAAGTGGATCCCACTGCGACGTCGCCCTATTCCATCCTCCGTCCTCCAGCTTCGTTCTCCTTCGTCCAACATTTCATCCCCATCACCCGGGCACTCCGTCAACGCAACTCATCCTCCAAGCAGCCGTTAAGGAGGATAACTTCTCACTCCCTTCTCTTTTTATTGCTTTCTAGAGTAGATTTTCAGCCTTTTAGTTACATAAATTAGTTGTAATGCATAGATGATTATCAAATATTGGTTCTTTCTCTCTCTTTTCCCTGTATTATTCTCTCTCTCTCTGTAGCATTCTTTCTATTTCTTCTATTGTTTATTCTTTAAGTAGAATAGCTAGTGTAGATTTAATTTAACCAGTTAATCTACTTCGTGATAATAATTCTAAACGTGATTTTTAATCAAACGTTCGCCTCCCCGTGTTCGATCCGGGACTCACCAGACTTTTGGATATAAATTTTATTTGATAACAGATTTTTATACAACTACAATGATAAGGTTTCAAACCAAACCTTTTACGTGCATCATATTCCGCTAATCAATGGGTGAGGTGGAAGCTAAGTAGAGTTGGATCTAGGTTTGGTGTCACTTGGGTGGTGATTTGGCATCCTAGGTGGCATACTAATGTGGCACTTCATCAAATGCACCGCAGAGAAGAATCCCCTACTTGGTTTCCTTTTCACATGTTCTTTATTTATGTCCTTCATGAGGCCATGCATTATTCACAAACACCTAATAACCAACAAATTGTAGACAAAGTTGATGCATCCTCCTAGAATGCCTATATGAAACTATTGTGATATTTATAATCTAAATGTACTGTGTTAGCGTAGAAACTACCCAAGAAATAGACACATTAAGAGCTATAATTGTGGAATTATTAGCCACCCCCTTCTCCTTTCTTCCTCCGTCTCTCTCTCATTTCTTTCTTCCGTAAGTGCACCCATGCACGTACGTAAGGAGCTCTCTCCGACGTTGCTTGTCCAGCCCTCGGTACTACCTCTGACAAGCCACCAACAACGCCCCCTCTTGGTGACCTCTTCGTTCCCACTTTCCCACTCTCAAATTTCTCTCTCACGTCCTCCATTCCTTTCTCCCTCTTGCCATGCATGCACGAAAAAAAACAGAAGAGGAACTTAACTCCCTGCTCAGCCACTGCGCCCATTGTCGTGCTTCTCGATTTACGTGTAGCACCACTGCACACCAATGCATCTCATTGCCATTGCGCTATCTTTCGTTTTGCTACTCCCTCCCATTCTCCCCCCGTCTCTCATCCTCTTTCTTCTACGTAGGAGGGAAGGACGGGAAGGAAAAAAAATTGTGCCAGTGGTTGTCGTGATTGGGGTTTAGGGAAGGGTAAGTGGTGAGCTTATTTTTGCGAGAAAAAATAAGGATTTTAGAGAATCCATCACCTTAATCATAAAATATCACTATCAAATAAAATTTATATCAAAACTCGAAGTGAGTCGGGGATCGAACATAAGGAATCGAATGTTTGATTTGAAAACAGCGCTTCAACTTTATTTGTTTTTATCGTTTTATCTTTTGAGTTTTTTTTTTTGCATTTTATAAGACAAAATATCAAGTGAATTGTTATCTACTCTACTCTACACTAACAAAATAAGTGAGAGAGAGAGAAAGAGAAGGAGAGAAACATTTCCTAAAATAGATCAATGTATATTACAACTAAGTGAAAGTTCACTGGAAAGCGATAAAGGACAGAATGTGTTGAAAAGAATCCCCTCGACGTTCGTTTGGAGGACGACTCACTTTGACGACGCCCCAGATGAATGTGGCAGGAAGTTGGACGAAGAAGAATGGCGTCGGAGGATGGGGTAGGATGGCGTCACGGCGAGGATCTTCTTCCGAAAGGCGATGAGAGGACGGCCACGGGATACTCCACGAATGAGGGTGAGAGGTAAGAAAAATATTTGATTTCCACTCTAGAGGAGCATCTTGAGCTTGGGATGAGCTCTCTCTAGAGCCTTTGAGGTGGTGAGGGAGAGAAAGGAAGAGATGAAGAAAAAAGGGTGAGGTAGGGGTCATTTTATAGTGGAGTGGAGGCTTTTTGCACATAGGGAAATTAGTGATGTCCATAAACGTCGCTGAAGACCTGCCATAGACATCACTGAAGATAGCTCAGATGCCCACGTTACTGCGTTGCTGCGCTACGTGGGTCTGTACACTGAGGCCGTGCCGTGCACTCACTAGTGCGCACTCCGCGCTACTGTGCGCGCCTGTACGCCACGTTGCACGCGCTAGTGCGCGCGTGGCTGTTGCCGCTGATGCGCATCCTCGGGCGGCCTGGATAGTGCCACTTGGTGCGATGTGGGCTATCTATCTTCTTTCTTTTGTAAGGGCTGCTACAGTTTTCGGATTGAGTAGATTTCTGCACCGTTGGGCTATGATCGTCGACCCAAATCCATCAGTGCAGTCGAATTTGTCATTTGAATATCCTAATTGTCATATTGGCTCTGGTCGTTGATCTTGCTTGAACTATATATGGTGCATGGGATTCTGATCAAGGCAATTTCGGAGGCATGGCACTCCAATCGTCATCCTGATCAGATCCGTACGGTTGGATCGTCAATCCGAGGCCCCGAAATAGATCTTCTCTCCTGGCCACAAAAGGACAAGAATTAGCCTAAAATTTGTACACACTATTCTAAATGCAGAATGATGCATGCTATGTAATATTTATAATATGAAATGCATATCTAAGCTTGGGAACATGCATAAATAGGCATTTTAACCAATATGGATGTGTATACATCATACCCCCATTTCTATCTTTTGCTATACCCTCACTAAACTAAACTATACGCTATTTATAAAAATTGAATTAGGACTCGATCGCTTATGGCATTAGTTGTTTATTAACAAAAGGAAATTTCAACTAAGGTCCTAAACTACGAAGACTCAATAGTGCTCGGGTGCCTGCCAAAATGCAGATCGCCTAAGTCCTAGCTATATTTTGAAAAGGGAAGATAAATTTTTTTTGTTTTTTTCTTCTTTTCCAACTTTTTTGGATTTTTGAGTTTAGAGTTTCTGGGCATCTTTCTACAGTTACTCAACCCACCTAAGACTCGAACAAAACTTCAAGTTCTAAGCATCTTTGTGAATGGAGACTCACTAGGCGACCGTTAAACGTATTTCAACTACAATGCCTCAATGATCTATTTCATACATACATAAATCCACTCCACATCCTTAGATGCGAGATCACTACAATCCTGTTGCGATGAAGATCGAACCCAGGGAACAAATCCCGGCTGGAGGGCTAGATGTTGAACTAAAGCCGAATATAATCCAGGCTATTCCCAAATTCGACGACTTGAACTTCGAAGATCCCTTCTAGCACATCAAGCAGCTAAAGCTTCTGGCCTAGACCTTTGGGCCATCGGTTCAGAATCGGGATATCATACTTATGAAGATGTTCTCCTTCTCATTCATGGATAAAGTTGCCGATTGGTTTCAGATTCCAACCTGTCTGATCAACACATGGGGTAACTCCAAACTGAATTCCTGCATAAATTCTTCTGAGTTGGTTGGACGATTGCTTTAAGGCACCAAATCACGCACTTGTTGCAAAATGTTTGAGAACCACTTCATGAGGCGTGGGACTGCTTTTTGGATCTCATGTGGAAATACCCCTACCACGGAGTTCCTAGGTGGGAACAAATCCTGTCTTTTTACCATGGGCTCCATGAGGATATCAAGATCTTTGTCAATGCAACTTGTGGTGGAACATCATGAGTCAACATGAAGGTACAGTTTAGGAGATTCTCGAGAACATGTGCGAAAACTCCATGAACAATGAATCGCTGGGTGTGTTCGACTGGACGACCACCCGTGCATTGGCAAATAGGCGGGAGCACACGAGATTCGAGGCCTGTCCACATGTGTCGATTTGGAGTTGGTAGCTAGTCGATGGGATAAGGTCTCAATCATTGAGAAAAAAGTGGATGACTTGGCTCGACATCAATAGAGAACCACCGCCGCTCAACAAAACATGTATGCGCAATCACCCCCAAGAAAGAAGGTTATGCATAACATTTACCGCCACTCTCATTAGGGTATGGACCCATATCCACCCCCGTCTAATCCCGATTTTGGTGGAAACATTGGACCCACCTACACTAGTTGGGGGGAACTTTGAACCTTCACACTCTGACCTTTCTGGACTTCCTCAAACCTATGAGGATCTCCACGCCATCCAGAATGATTCATTCTCTAACACGTATAACCATGGATGGCGTAATCATCCCAGCTTTGCGTGGTTGGGAAATAATCAGAACACAAGACCTCAATTCTAGCCCCGACCACAGGCTTAGCGCCCATATCAGCGTACTCAGCCTAGGCCCAACCCTAATTACTAATCCGGGCCACCAAGGGAAGATCATATGACTCTGATTCTACAAACCCTAGCTGACATCCAAAAGACCAATGCAATTATGAAGAAATAGCACAAGGACGAGATCATAAAGGTTCAAAATCAGCTCGCACAAATGGCTGGGTCTTGCCAGCCTGGTGCACTTCCATCTCAACCTCAGCTGAATCCGAATAGTGTGTCGAACCAAAGGCCCGTTATGAACCCAAATCAAGACCATGCCCACTACATATATAAGGCCCCATCTACACCATCACCCGACGAAATGAAGGCTTCGACATCATATTTAGGATATCAGCAGCAATCGCATATTTTGCTAACTTCGAACCAAAATCGGGCATGTCTTAATTCTGTTACCACTCGTGGTGGCAAATCGACTCAGGATCCACCTTATCCTAGCCACTCTAAGCCTAGTAGTTTAGAGACTAACCCTAGGATAGTTATCCAGGATACTCTTTTCTCAAATCCAGAACCTAAACCAATCCTAGAAGAACCTACAGAGGTTCCATTTCCTAAGGCCTTGACCAAAGGAAAGAGGAAACCCAAATCCGTGGCACTTGGTGAAGATCTGGTTAAGCTCTTTAAGCAAGTCTAGATAAACATCCCCTTGATGGATACAATCCACCACGTGCCGTCTTACGCGTGATTTCTGAAGGATTTATGTACACCAAAGCATAAACCGCGAAATGAGGACAGGAGTTCGATCATATTGTCTGAGCAAGTCATTTCAATCATCCTAAGCAAACTCCCGCAAAAAGCAAAAGATCCTGGCACCCCTTTGATCTCCTGTATGATCGGTGATTTAGAATTCGATCGAGCATTATGGATTTAGGAGCCTCCATAAACCTAATCCCTACATCCCTACTAGACCATTTCAAGGAAACTGAGCTCAAACCGACTGAAGTGACCTTGCAGCTAGTAGACCGATCAATCAAGTCACCTAGAGGAGTTCTCAAGAATGTTCTAGTTTAGATCCGCGATTTCTATTTCCCGGTGGACCTCGTCGTATTACATATGGATACTCTTGAAAGTCTGAGGAACACACAGATCAATTTAGGTAGACCATTCCTAGCCACAACTAAGGCAAACATCAACTCTGAAGAGGGCCAGATCAAGTTGAAATTTGGGAATAAGACATTACGGATTGATATCTTTAAGGCCTAGAAAGGAATTGTTCGTCACGCTGAATCGACATTTAAAAAGTATTACATTGTAGTACAGCCGAAATAGCGTTCAAAACAAATATAATTTTATTACTCGAAAAGATTTCTAAGGTTGAACACAGGGAGCAAATTGGCTTTTAGAAATCAAGAGCACAATTTAAATTGAGAGAAAATGCAATAATAGTGGTATTAGAGTGCAAAAATATGGGAGTAAAATGGTGATATAGATCAAAAAATACTCCTACAATACCACCAAATGATTCAATGTAAATATGCAGTGGAGGCTAGAATCAGTCATCTGATTCCTTAATCAAACGACTTAAATGTCTAAGTTCGTTTTCTCTCTCTTCTCTGTCTTCTCCTTCTTCTTCTTCTTTGGCTTCTGTCTGACTTCTGATCCTTCTCTTTCTCTTCTCTGTCTCTCTCTGCCTTTGCCTTCTTTCTGTCTTAGCTTCTCCTTCTTCTTCTTCTGGCCTCTTTTTCTTCAGCTCTTGCCTTTGCCTTTCGTCTGCCTTGGCTTCTCCTTCTTCTTGAGCCTTCTTCTTCCTTCTGGCTGCGACTAAGTGTTGGCCTATAGAACCTGTAGCAAAACCTATCCCTACCCACGCACAACTCTCCTCTCTTTTCTCTCTTAGGATATGCTCTCCCAGAGCCACACATTCAGTCAAGTAATCGAGTCGAGTGCGTACCCGAGACCAGGTCCACCAGCATGTGGTAGTGGGCGAGGTGTGAGCAGGTTGGGTAGTCAGTCGTGGCTCGGTCTGCGGGTTATGTCGCGGATGAGTCCAGTGAGAGGGGGGAAGGAGGACCTCATCCTCAGTGTTGGAGACGGTAAGCCTCTAACACTTTTTCCCTTTATGCGCACGAGGTTGGCTTTCCACTTCCAAGGTGGGACTAAATGTCCCACCTTCCTTTTGCGTGCACAGCAGGCAGATGGAGCTTCCAATTGGCGAGGCTGCAGGGTCTCTTAACTCCAATCAAAGGCCTGGAACCGCACATAAGAGTCTTTCGCATGTCCTGGGAATGTCTTCCTGGGATTGGTAGCACCTGGAGCTGCAGCAAGCGAGTTTTAAGCTTGCTTGCCAATGGCGGAGGGGTGGTGAACCTGAAATCACAAGATTGGCCTTGCGGCCACGTCAAAATGTTCAGAAAGGGTCACCGGAGCACGGCGAAGATGCTGAGGTGGTTGGCGTGGCGTGGGGGTGCCTGTGCGAGCGTGCGTAGGGTACACAATGTGAGAAGGTGTGGGTGTGTTCGATGAGGGGTGTGAGCGAGTGGTGCAGTGCGTGGAGTGAGGGGAAAGGATTAGTGAAGTGAGGGGAAGCTTATGGGCTTGTTGGTGAGGGTTGGGATGGCCTGTGGAGGTAATGGAGGTCGGCAGTGGTCGATTTTGAAGAAAAAAGGGTGGAGAAGAATGTTGAGGGGAGAGGAAGCTTATCTGGGAGGTGAAGAGATGACAGGGGCAAGCAGAGGCGTCGGGTCTGGTGTGGCCAACGTCAGAGACGAGGAGTGGCTCCGGTGAGTGGAGATCGGCAAGGATGAAGAGAGGGAGACGCTTACGGGTACGGCGAGGTGCGAACGAAGTTAAGAAGGAGGAATCTACCGCAGGTATGGCGGTTGGACGACGAGGAGGAGCGAGGGAAGTCGCTGGACGTCGAGGAACCTACGGCCGTGAGGAGAAGAGAGGAATTAGGGGTGTTCACGACCGAATTCGAGCGTGGAGTGATCGGAGGGGTTTGGGCTCCTTTAAATAGAGATCTGAAGGTCAATTAGGGCTTGGGAAGCAAGCTTCCCAAGCAAGGAAAGCTCGCCAGAGTTGGAAGTCGTTGAGATACCCATATCTGTCATGCGTTCGCATGAGAGATTGGGAGGGAATCAAATCTCAAATGAGGGTTCAGACGAGAAAGAATCTCAGAGAATCCTCCTTGTAATTTTAGAAGAGATTCTCCGATCAATCATGGAGAGCTCTCCTTCCAAAGCTTGCCAGAGTAGGATTCCTCTGTTATAATGGAGGAGGGACCTAATTGCGAAAATAATGAAGAACCTAGGGGCTATTTGTAAGGGTTTTTGAAAGATAAGGGTAGAAATGTAATCAGGTTGAACCTTTTTGCAAACTAGGTCAAGGCAAATTCATCTTGGATCCAAATTTTGGTATAAATATAATTTGGACCTAAAATATCCAATGGTGAAGTTGGATTTTGGGTTTTACCACATTTGACTAGGAAATTTATGCAAAAACCTAATTTAGGGTAAATATCTATCTGAGACCCCATTCTAAGTCAAGATGGGTTCCAATGGCCAAATTGAAGGTTATAAACCCTAGAGAATATTTTTATATGATTTTTAGAGGGTCTAAGTAAATTTTATCTTGACTAGAACCTTAGTTAATCAAGTGGGTCTGTTTTAGGGTTTCAAGAAGTCATTTAATTCATATAACTCACACAAACCCTTTTCTGTCTGATCCATCCCACTTATTATCTTATTAAGACCCTTTGACATTTGTTTAGCTCTTGAGAAAACATGTTGTTGTACTCATTGGCGAAATTACAGTTTTACCGCTAGTTTCTTGTTTCACTCTCAGAAAGGTTATGCAGTGAATTAGGACCTTTAATTGGTTATGGAGGAGCTTTTATTCTCTTCATTGGGTCAAAATGAGCTAATTAGGACTCATGATGGTGTTCCCATCATATCCCTATGCCTAGCTTTTGCTAGCCCCTTAACAAAATTTTAAGGTTTTAACTTTGATTCTAGATCATGTAATCTTTTTAATGGTTAAAATTGTGATGTGTGCTTTCTTCTGTAGATTAGGTTAGAATGCTGATAGTGGGCCTAGAGGTTCTCAAGTACCAACCAAGATCTAGACCAAACCAGCTCTAGCCTCAGGCTACCGCGAAGGTTTTTAAGGCCCATAGGAACTATCCTAAGGCTCGTTGAACTCCGCGGTTAAAGCACCCGTGCCTGTAACATATTTTAGCCTCGGTTTAGTTTGCAATGCTTTTTTATAAGAGTGAGACAGAGGAATTTTCTTCTTGGAGAGTTTTTTTCTCTCTTTTCTTTTTATTTCTAGCTTCGGATTTGCTTCACAACACGGTCTGTATCGGATTCCTAGTCTCCATCATCAATCCTCGAAGGGTCCCTAGCAATCAATGCTTCAAGATAGCACCACCCACTGCAACCCCCAGAACCGTGGCTTTCGAAATTTCGAGATAATCCCACCCATGGCGTTCTGTAGCTAAATCCAGACCTTAGCAATCGACACTTCGGGATAATGCCGTCCATGGCATCTGAACTAGCACAGGGTGCTTACGTGCCCCCGATAAGATATGTAAATATCCTAGGAGACAAGCACCGAGGAGACGATATGTTATTGTGCATCTTCGAAGGGAATTTCTCGCCTCTCTGCGCCGAAAACTCATCCAAATCAACTTGTGTTGATCGACCGCACCTAATCTAGGCAACTTTTTCGAAACAACTTAAATGCATTTGCGTGTTTTGATACTTAAGCGCACAGAACCAGACTGTGTGGATTGAATTGGGGTGCTTAGGTTGCCGAGTCCCGCAAATCAGAGGTCAGTTAACGAGGCCGAATACTCCCTAAGCCTTACACCTAATACTGAAGCTTCGCATTTTCCCTAACCTCTTGAGGAATATCCGGATCTTAGCAGATACCTGAATTTTTAAGCCTAGGGTCACAACCTAAGAGGCCCAAGACTAGCGTTCCTACTAATCTCTTCTGTGTTTCATTAGCACTTTTTTGCCTTTCATTTTCTCTTTTGATATGGTCTAGAACTAAGTCAATTCCTTAATTTCTTACTAATGACTGTCTCTTTTTCTCTTCTTTTCAACTTGTGCTCCTTTTTGACAGATTTCACTTTTCCCCTTTTCTCCTCAAAATTGATATGCCCTCAAAATTTTTCTCTCCTTTCAATTTTTTTGTTCTTCTTCAAGAATTTTTTCATATTTTTGGTATTTTTGGAATATGCAATTTTCTTGATGAAACCTTTTCTTATGAGATGATTTTCACGACGTTTTGCACTTTCATACCCCCCATGCCTGTGACTTGCAATGTCCCCATTGTAAATTAGGTGGGTTCGAGTTCAGCTTAGATTATTCATTAGAACAAATTCCGGGTGGGCGAACGAGTCGAGAATGACTGTTGCGGACGATTTCAAGCTCTCGCACGTGTACCAGAGGTGGGGTCAGCTATTCTAATGGATGAATCCTAAAGTGCAATATGAATTCAGCATAGCAATGTCAAGGTTTCAGGTTTTTCAAAAATGACGGGTTACCCCCCGTTAAGCGCTAAGTTTAACGCCATTGGCTGGGTGCAATGAGCTCAGGGAGAATATAGGGTAAAAGATGTCTCAACCAAATTTGTATCGGTAAGTTCAATGAACGATTTGAGTCTCTGACCATTCATGACGAAAGGTTCTGAATCGTGGCTGAGTTGACTAATCTCGATTGCTGAGTTCTAAATCGAGGAGAGAGAGAGAGAGACAATCATCTAGTCATCAAGAATTGTTTGTTACAACCATGAAAGAAGGAAAACTACACTACGAATGCGTAAAAAGATAGAAAGAGGTGAGAGAAATCCCCCTCGACGGTTGCTCGGAGGACAACTCGCTCTGACGTCTCTTGAAGGAAGGTGGTGAGGAGCGGGACGAAGGAGGACGGAGTCGGAGGATGGAGGATGGGGCAGGATGGCGTCGCGACAAGGATCTTTTTCCCGAAGGGCGATGAGAGGACAACCACGGGATGCTCCACAAATGGGGATGAGGGGAGGGAAAACTATTTGATTTTCTACTCTAGAGGAGCATCTCAGGCTTAGGACAAGCTCTCTCTAGAGCCTTGGAGGTGGTGAGAGGAAGAAAGGAAGAGATGGTTTGGAATAGTGGTGGGTAGGTCCTTTTATAGTGGAGGAGGAAGAACAAATTCGCATTTAGGTCATTACTAACGTCTACAAATGTCGCTAATTTTATCGCTGAAGATCCGCCCTTCCAATCCTCTTGCTGGCGTGCGTAGACCATTAGTGACAGCTGCAAGCCTCACTGTAAAGACATGTTCTGTCCTAAGCCTTTTAAGATGTCTGGACTGTTGGCCAAACGTCTGATCAGACGTCTGGAAATCGAAATTTTTGGTACGAGCTTCGCGTCTGCGCGTGGGCTACGCGCAGACAATACCCTCCTTCTCTCTCTTTCCCTCTTCCCTCTTCCACCGAACCCTAATGCGCCTCTATAAAACCCCTCCCCCCCTCTTCTTTCTTCCTCACTTCACCCAGTCAGCCACCTTCTTCTCTTCCTCTCCACCCCAGCGAGAGGTGCTAGCACAAGAGAGAGTGAGAGTGGCGACAAGGAGAGGCGGAGTGAGGAGAGGAGGAAGAGCCGAGCTCGCAAGCTCATGGGCGCTCACCGGAGGGTGCACAGCCGGAGTGGCGCGTGCGGGAGGAGGAGTACGTCAGGGGAACCATCCCCGACACTGCTGCAACCGGAGCTGCAGGCAAGGAGGCGGGGCTACAGCTGCTCGCAGTGAGGGGGAGCTGGACGTCTGAATCAAATGTCCAACGTGACGTCCAGACGACGGGGCAGACGTCTGGTGACTACACCGAACGTCTGAAAGCAGATCTTCGCGAAAGTACATTTCCTTTTGCGGATACGGCCATGCAGGTCGCTCCACAGCTATTTTTTCCGTGGTTTATTGTAGGAGATTTGCTGTCGAAAGTCTGGGATTGCTTCAGGAAGGTGCGGGACACGCCCTCCCAAGCGTTTCGGACGTCTGAACAGCTTACCAGATGACCGAAAGCACTCCCAGACGTCTGAGAGAGAGGTCGGATGTCTGGAGCTGGGTCCAGACGGTCGGGAGGAGGTTCTGGATGTCTGAGGCTAACGCAGAACCAGAGGTGAGTTCCTGTCTACTTTTAAGACGTCTAGACCTTGTGCCAGACATCTGATTTGGGTCTATAACCTTGTTTTTGACCTGTTTAGGGTCAGTTTGAGCTCTGTTTTGCGCAAACAAGATATCGGTATTTTCTTTGTGAGTTCCTCTACTTGTTATAAGGCTTTCTATACTTTTCTGAATGTTCCATTGTGGTTGTTCCTTGTTATAGGACTTCATTCCGTTGCGGGTTCGAGGCTTGCTAAGGCAAGTGAGCCTGCCGTTCGAGCCCCCAATACTCCTGGGTTGTCTGGTAGAGTGGTTTTCCCTAAGAAAATTATAAACCTAAATGCATATGTGGATTGAATAACTAGAACCTAGGATATGGCATGAATCCTAGGATGAGAAATTACTTAAAATGTCTGTATGCATGTTTAGATTGTAGTCTTAAACGAATAAATAGAAATGATAACAACTACCTGTTAATGAAATACGAGCTGCCTGTGGAATATGAAATGCCTGTGATAGTTGACCTATTACCTGTGACATTCCTTGTTGTATCTGTTAAATTGTGAAACTATGAGCTGTATTGTGTATAATACAAGAATGAATTTGTGAATGCTGAAACCTGGGATGGAGTAGTATGTGAATATGAGCATGAACCCTATGGGGAATTAACAGTAAAGCTCCTGTGGATGAATGGAAGGGTCTGGAAATGTGAATGGGAAGTATGTTGGCCCTTGAGTACGTGGCACCAAGGGGGAGCGACTGTTTCCTTTTTAGTGTAGAGCAGAGCTAGCCGCCCTTGGGTTGGGACCCAAGGTTAGGAATGGCCACTCTACACCAACTTCTGTTGGCCCTCGCGTACATAGTACCGAGGAGAGCTATTAATATAGGGAGGGAGCTAGCCACCCCACGGGGCTCGGGGTTAAGCTAGCCAACCTACACCTACTTTTTCTTTGGCCCTCTGGGCAAACTGGGGTAGTAAAACGAGGGTGAGCGAACTGTGGAGGGGCGAGACCCCTGTTTGGTTCTGAAGGGCTAGACCCTTGTTACTGAGAGAGATAGGCCATATATTGTTCCATGCTGTACTTTAGGCGTACCTGCTAGCGGAAACGACTGACCGCGTGCCAGTGCGAGGTAGTTACCCATGCGTTTATCGTGCGTGCCGTAGTCACCGCTACGTCTAGACAGTGACCCCGAGGTGGTTAATTGGGTGTAGGATTATCACGAGAGACTCTCCCGGCCAAGAGAGCACCACGTGTGCCTTCTACTTTTCGGAAAAGACTGCAATCAAGATCGTTCCCATGAGGAACATTCAAGATCAATAAGGTGATCTGAAAAAAAATAAACCAATGGGTGAAAAGGAATAACGTGTGAAATAAAGTAAATGGAATAGATAGTTTACCTGTTAGCTTTTACTGCTTAGTTAGTTGGTTGCCACTCTACTCAGCATTCGATGACTCTGTTTACTCATAACCCTTTTCAAGTCCAGGTGTTAAGCAGCCCAAGCTACCGACTGTAGAGGGTGCTGGGCCCAGTAGATCCCAGTAGCAGTAGTTTTCCAGTTGTTGTACCTTCTTCGGTTAGTGAGTTCAAACTCTTGTTACTGTTTACGTTCTATACTTTGTTTCCGCTTTACTGTTGTGGTGGTGATATGTACTGTAGCAGCTTTATTTCCTTACTGCTTGTACTCTTTTTACTGTTAGTTATATAGCATAGTGAATGTAGTTTACTTCCCTACTTTTTGGTTATTTTTTGTTGGACTATTGGGTCTCGGGATTAGTCGAGTCGGGCCGGTCTCATGTCCTATAGGGATTCGGGAACCGAGTCGTAACACTCACTAAAGGTGCATGTCGCTGAAGATTTGCGCCCGCCTCGCTGGCATGCGCTGCACTGCTACTATGCGCGACTGTGGCCGTGCGCGGTGCGCTGCACACGACTACAGCTGTATGCGTGCGCTACTGCTGGCCAGCGTTGGGCGGCTTGGATGAAACCACGTGGCGTCACCTGGGCTGTCCATTCTTCTTTCTTTTGTAGAGGGAGCTACTGTGCTCAGCTCGAGGTGATTCCCGCATTGTTGGACTGTGATCGTCACCCTGGATCCATCCGTACAATCGAATTTTCCATCAAAAACTTGTATGGATGTCACATTGCCCCCTAGCCGCTGATCTTCCTCGGACTTCCTATGATATTACGGTTCTCCAATCTAGACGAATTCAGAGGTGTTAGACTTCGATCGTCGTCCTAATCAGATTCGTACGGTCCGATCACCCATCTGAGGCCTTGAAATAAGTCTTCTTCTCTCCTGACCATAAAAAAAAGACCTAATTAACCTAAAATTTATACAACTACTCTAAATGCAAAATGATGCATGTTATGCAATATTTATAACATGAAATGCACATCTAAGCCTATGAACATGCATGAATAGGCATTTTAACCTAAATAGATGTGTCTATATCAATCATCAATTCCCGATTCACACCTAATCAAGAAACTAAGTTGATTTCTGTTCTCCAATAGCATCGAAGAGCCATTGGATGGACTCTTGATGACTTGACCGGGAAAAGTCCCTCATATTGCACACACTGTATCCACACTGAAGAGGGCTCACGACCATCTCGAGAGATGTAGAGAAGACATACCCTGAATCTGTTGGAGGTCGTGAAGAAAGAGATCATCAAGTGGTTAGTTGCTGGGATCATCTACCCGATCTCAAATAGCCGCTGGGTGAGTCCGATCTAAGTTGTGCCCAAGAAGGCAGGGCTCACCGTGATTACAACTGAATCTGGAGAGACCATCCTGATCAATATTTTGAATTCGTGGAGAGTCTGCATACACTATCGGAAATTGAATGCCTCCACAAGGAAAGATCATTTCTTGCTTCTGTTCATTGATCAGATTCTCGAGAAATTGGTGGGAAATCAATTTTTCTATTTCTTCGATGGATACTCAAGATATAATCAGGTGAAAATTCATCCCGAAGATCATGAAAAGACCACTTTTACCAGCCCCTACGGTACGTACGCGTTTTGCAGGATGTCATTTGGGCTATGCAATTAACCAGCCACTTTTCAGCGGTTCATGCTAGCCATATTCTCAAATATTGTAGGTAATTACCTTGAGATCTTCATGGATGAGTTCTCGATGTTCAGTGAATCTTTCAATGGATGCCTCCTGCACTTAGTGCAGATCCTTAAAAGACGCATTGAAGTGAACTTGGTTCTTTCATGGGAAAAGAGCCACTTCATGGTTCCTAAGGGCATTGTACTTGGACACCTCGTCTCTGAGAGAGGTATCCAAGTCAACCGGGCTAAGGTGAACCTGATTTCCAAACTACCTGTGCCTAACTCGGTCAAAGACATTAGATCATTCCTGGGGCACAATGGATTTTATCGCCGATTCAAACTTGATTTCTTTAAAATTGTGCACCCCTTAATGAATCCCCTTTCGAAGGACACGTCATTTGAGATATCGAGCGAGTGCGTTCACGCATTTGAGATCATGCGTGACCGAGTCACCCAAGCACCAATCCTGCAATCTCCTGACTAGTCTCAACCCTTTGAAATCATGCATGATGCGTCTAACTATGCAATAGGAGCAGTGCTGGGTCTGAAAATTGATGGGAAACCAAAGATCATATATTACGCCAACAAGACATTGGACGAAGCTCAGCGTAATTATACGATTACAGAGAAGAGTTGCTAGCTATAGTATTTAGCCTAGAGAAAATCATGTCACACCTCCTGGGCTCCCATGTCATTATATACTCAGATCACACTGTAGTGAGTCACTTACTTACGAAGAAGGACGCAAAGCCTAGATTAATCCACCGGATCTTGCTGTTATAAGAATTCGATCTTGAAATTTGTGACAAGGCGGGATTGCAGAATGTGGTAGCTGACCATTTATCATGTCTTCCTTCTTTGATCATTGACCCTTCTGGACCTTTCATGGAGCATTTCCGGATGAGCACCTCCTGAAAGTTGGTTCGGAACTCCCTTGGTATGCTGATATGGTGAACTATTTGGCATCACATTAGATTCTGTCTGATTAGCAAAGGGCCAAGAAAGACAAATTAGTTTTAGATGCCAAACACTTTATATGGGAAGCTCCATACCTATTTTGCATTGGTGCTAATCAAATCATCAGAAGATGTGTTTCGGAATCAGAGATCAATGGCCAGGCTTGCGGTGGTCACTTCTCTAGACCGAAAATCACCGCAAAAATCCTCCAGTACGGTTTCTATTGGCCCACGATCTTCAAGGATGGATGCAATTATTGTAAGGCATCTGCTCGTTGCCAGACCTTAGGCAACACTAGCAACTGCGATATGATGCCTTTGCAGCTGATTCCCATGTGCGGGATCTTTGACATCTGGGGAATTGACTTCATGGGTCCCTTCCCAAATTCCGACAGTTTCGAGTATAATTTCCTGGCTGTGGACTACGTGTCCAAATGGATCGAAGACATCCTGACCTGAACCAATGATTATAAAGTCGTAATCAAATTCATTGGTCAACACATCCTTTCTCGGTTCGGTGTTCAACGAACTATCATCTCTGATGGAGGGACCCACTTCGCGAATGTGCACTTCCGGTCCCTAATGAAAAAGTATGGGGTGTCGCATCGTATTTTGATTCCTTATCACCCCCAGACTAATGGATTGGCTGAGCTATCCAACAGGGAAATCAAGAAGATCTTTCTGGTCACGATTTGGCCTAACAGGAAAGACTGGTCTACCTGCCTTCCGCAAGCCTTATGGGCCTATAGGATCACCCATGAGACCCAGTTAGGAATGCCTCCCATCAGACTTGCAGACGGGAAGGCATGTCACCTCCCCGTAGAAGTGGAGCATAAAGCCTTCTAGGCAGTACGGAAGTGCAATCTGGATCTCATGGAGGCTGGAATACACCGCCAAATACAAATGAGCGAGATCGAGGAATTATGTAATGACGCATATGAGAACTCGTGAATCTACAAAGAGCGGGTCAAAGCCTTCCATGATAAGCACATTTCGCGAAAAACTTCTCGTCCTGGTCAAAATGTAGTACTCTTAGATGCTAAACTCAAGTACTTCTAAGGAAAACTCTGATCAAAATTGATTTGACCATTCCTCGTATGACGAGCATTTGGAAATCGAGCCGTCGAAATTAGTCAACCCAGCCACAACTCAGAACCTTTTGTTGTGAATGGTCAGAGACTCAAAACGTTATTCGAACCCACCAACTCGAATCTGGCTGAAGTATCTTTTGATTTCCATTCTCGCTAAGCTTCATTGCACCCAGTTGATGGCATTAAACTTAGCGCTTAACGGGAGGTAACTTGTCATTTTTTAAAAACCCAGGACCCTTCTGACATATCTTATTGCTAAAATCTTATTGCACTTTAGGGTTCGTCCATTGGAATAATCGACAACACCTTTGGTACTTGTATTAAAGCTTGAAATCATCTGCAATAGTCATTCCGACCCAATCACCACCCACCTGTTATAATGTACGAAGTGAGCTGAACTCGAACCTACCTAATTTACAATGAGGACATTGCAAATCTTAAGCATGGGGGGCGAGTATCAAACTACAAAACGCTGTGAAAATCAATTCATGGAAGGGTTTCATTCAAAAAAAAAAAGGAGAAACGAGGAAAAGAGAGATCAAAGTGAGTTGAATTTAAAACAATTGAGGAGAAAAAAAGAAAAGAAAAGAGAAAACAAGGAGCAATCAAAAAGAAAGAAATGAGATAGTTCCTTGTAATTATGGAATTTACCTAACTTCTAGGTTGAATCGAATGAAGAATTAAGACCTGGAAGGCTACAACTTAAGAGATTCGTGATGAGTGCCGACCTTAGGCCTTTTGAACCTATTTTCAACTTTTAAGCACTCAAGTATTCATTAAGATCCAGATTAACCCTCAAGAGGTTGAGGAAAGTGCGAAGCGGATGTAGTAAGTCTAAAGCTTAGGGATTGTTCGACCCCGTTGCCTACCTTTTGTTTACGGGACTTGGAAACCAAAGCACTGAAGCGATCGAGATCAGTTCATAAAAAAATATATCGTTATTGTAGTATATGTCACAAATACAAACCGTTGTCACGTCAATTTTATTTAATTACATAATTTTTTATGGTTTATTCCAAGTCATTCACTGGGAGGTAGTTATTGATATACATCACTCTCTAATACCAATATTATTCTTTAATTTCAAAAATATTGATTTTATGTACAATTATGAATGAATGAAGTAATGAATGAAAAAATGAATTAATTCTATTCACAATAATGAATTATAAATGCTCGCAATAACTATTTACAATCAAGCATCAAATACCATAACTAAATACTATATTCTATCTATTTATAACTTATAGTAATAATTATTACGTATCTATATGATAATATGTTATAAATTATATCATACTAACTTAATATACTAACACCTGTAGTAACATAGACAATATGTACAACGACTTATATAAGCGTCGCTAAACCATAGAAAAAATTATAAACATGAACTAAGGTTAAAATAAGGGTCTATAATAACATTTATTATATCTACAGTGATGTATTTATCTATCGATAAAGTTTGTATGTTACTTATATGCAAATATGAGCTCAAACACTCTATATACTACGTATACATATTATTATATTATATCTTATTTACTTACAGATATATACACATATAACAGTATACATACATACATACACATATATATATATATATATTATACTTACATATATTTACACACACACACAACTCACATAGAGGCGCAAGGCTTCTCTTGTTCAAGACTTAGTCTTTTTTTTATTTTAAGGTTCTTTCTTCCTATATTCCCTTAGTTAATTAGGCATGATTACTGTCCGTCTTTAACAAAAATTAGGGATTTTTATTAGTGGGTAGCCCTTTCAAGGGATACACAGCACCCTCAAGGGGTGGGACTAAACCTTTACTAGGGCCACCCATAATTCGTTATTAAGCCCTCTTAATTCCAATTTATACTCATTAATGGGCCCATTCAAGCCCATGCATAGTGCCAAGCCTCCGACCCACACACCGTACTCGAATGTCTCAATGCCATACTTGTTTCATGCTCAAAGGGGATAAGAGGAGATGGTTTTCGGGCACCCGGCGCCCGTGTTGACTGAAGCGGCGGGGAGCAAAATCAACTTAAGGCGCTGTGGGAGCTCTTCCACACCCGATGTGGCGCTATCGTTAGCGCCCCATAAGCCCTGCAGTTGCGTGGCTTGCATGTGTTGAATTCATGATCTTGGCCCAGGATTTGAGGGCCATAAGTTATTATATTTTAAAAATAAATTATGGGGTCTTAAAGTATATACATAGGGCAACCTAATTATATAATTTATTTACAAAATTAATTACATTTTCTATATAAAAAAATAAGTCAAAGTTTACAATTTATATATATTGTTTATTGGGTTTATTTCTTAATTAACATATAAATTAGTTAATTAATAGTCTAATTGACCCTGTAAAGAGTTGGTGTACATATTAAAGTATTTAATACACATTTTTATTATATTTTACACGATTTATTTTGATTTATTTACATTTAAATAAATGAATTCAAGGTATTATACATATAAATTAAGTATAAATTGTATAATACATTATAAATATACTTGAATTAGTCTAATTCACTTAAAATACTACAATACACCTATACAGCATAAATTATATCAGTTATAACTTAATTTACTAATTTATTTTATTTTAACTTAATAACTTAACTTGTAACTTAATAAATTAATTATTTATTATATGTACATAATTAAATTATGATACAGGGTTTATAATATACATAATACATATATAGATATGTTCCTATAGTTTCATTAGTAAATACAGTTATTTATAGGGTTTTATACAATTACTTAAGTTATTGTGTATATAAGTTAATATAAATAATAAACAGTTATATGATTAAGTTATATACAGCTTAAATAATCTTAAATATATAATTTACATTATAAAATATATATAAATTAGTTATACCTATTATACACCTATTTTACAATATATATATAGCTTACTATATAGCTTACATTTACAAGTATATATATAATATACATGGTATTTTTGTGTATTTTTGGAATTTTCTACTTTTTATGGGTTTTATATGTTTTATAGAAGTAGGGGATGAGAGAGAGAGAAAGAAATGAGGATAATAGAGTGTTTTTGGGATACTTAAGAGTTGAGGACTTTTATTAAGTTTTAAGATAGACAGAATCGTCAGCCAGTATGTTCTACCAAGTTAGGAGTTCAGAATGCCTTGAAACTTGGCATACACCTAAAATATAACTAATCCTATTCTCTACACCTTTTTTTTTGGACTTTTTATATCATTTTTATTTATTTACAAAGTTCATATAACCTAGGCCTAAAAAGGGTTTTCTAAAGTGAACTTAAGGCCTAGAATCCTAATCTAAAGGCAGTATAGGCAATAAACTGCCTTAGATGTGTTCAATACAGTTCAAGAAAGATGTCCCATCCAATAAACATTATTTTCATTCATTTTTACCTTGAAATTCCTAATGTGGAAAGTTAGGCACAAAAGTAGCTAACAAAGGATGATTAAAAACACAATACAAGCTATTCAAATGTAATTAAAAGACATAAAAGAACATGAATGCTTGTTACAAATTATTGCACACATTACAAACATGTTAGCCATTCAACTATCCTAATTCTAGCCTACTATCCAACTCATCTAAGACTAGCAGTAGTAGCAACAGATGCAGCAGCAGCTAAACACAATAGCAGCAATGCTGCTGCTGGAATTCAGCAAAGCAGCAGTAGCAACTGAGCACAACAGCAACCAAGCCGCTGATAGCAGCTAAGTTGATTTACAGCAACAGCTCCAAACGTCTTAAAAAAAAAAATCCAGTGGCTGCTGTTGCAGCCAATGTTTAATTTCAGCAGGTCCACTAGGGATTTCAGTACAAAAATCAATCAAGATCAGACTTGGAAAGTCTGATCTTGAATCATCAAAGATTGATCTTGAATCATTACTGTCTAAACCAAATTCTCCCCTTCAAATCATTGAATTTAGGGTTGAAAAACCAATGGTTATGTAGCTACTATTGCAGCACTTCATTGTGTTGATTTGGGATTCACGAAACATTGTAAATCTGATAACACATCAAATTCTCTTTAAAAACAATAGGAAGCATTAAATCTTCATCAAAAAAACTTGAAACAACAATCCTAGACTAAAATAAGAGAAGACATACTGATCTAAAACCCTCCTAATGCTAGGAGATAAGCACCGAGGAGATGGTATGTTATTGAGCATCTTCGAGGGAAATTTTCCACCTCTTCGTGTCGGGAACTCTTCCAAATCAACTTGTGTTGATCAGCCACTCCTATTCTAGGTAGCTTTTTCAGAACAGAATTAACATATTTGCGTGATTTTGATAATTAGGCCCACTGAACCAGTCTGTGTGTGGATTGGGGTACTTAGATTACCGAGTCCCACAAACCAAAGGTCAGTTAACGAGGCTGAATAATCCCTAAGCCTTAGACCTGATACTTAAGCTTCGCATTTTCCCCAACCTCTTGAGATCTCTCCAGATCTTAATGAATACTTAAATTTTTAAGCCTAAACACAAGCCCAAGTGGCCTAAAATCAGTGTTCATACTAATCCCTTTTGTCTCTTAGCACTTTTTATCTTTTTTTCATTTGATATGGTCTAAAACTAAGTAGATTCCTTAATCTTTTAAGAATGACTATCTCTTTTTTATTTTAAATTGTTGCTCCTTTTTGGCATTTATATCACCTCTCCTTTACCTTCTCAAGAATGGTATGCAACTAATTCACTCAAAATTCCTTCCTTCACCCATTTTTTTGTTCGTTTTCAATTTTTTAATTTTTTTTATTTTTTGGAATATGTATTTCTTTGTGAGAACCTTCAAAACCTTGAATTTTTTTATGTTTGCACTTTAACACCCCCATGCCTAAGTTTTGCAATGTCCTCAATGTAAATGGAAGGTATGAAATAGTTAGGGTTCAGGAGTTAGAATAGGATAATCAGGTGGGCGAATGAGTCGGGATGACTGTTGCGAATGATTTCAAGCTTTGATACGAGTACCAAAGGTGGAGTCAACTGTTCTAAGACGGAACTCAGAGTAAAATAGATGTGTAGTACAGAAGGATAATTAGAAGGATCTCGGATTTTTGGAATGACGGGTTGCCTCCTGTTAAGCGCTAAATTTAATGCCTTCAGCCGAGCAGAAAATGGTCATGGAGGGGTGGTTAAATCAGACAAGTTTTGTAAAACAAACACCTTGATCAATAGCTTGGTTGGTCCAACCAGGTGCTTGTTCAGATCAGCAGGCTGATGATGCAGCCCAAACTCAATTAATCTGGTGGGTTGATAGATGTGAATCAGTAGATGCGGAACCCACCATATGTTTTGAAGTTCGGAATGATGTGGAAGCAAAAAATTAAGGTTTGGCTAAATCGGATCAGCCTGGTCTGAGTTGGGATCCGTAAAAGAGAATGAATCAGTGGAGTATGTGAGATCCCTACGAAGTTGATCAGAGAAGGATGGGGCGTGATTTGTAGTCTGATCGATGTCCGAAACTCGATAAAGATGTGGAGGAGAATCATGTGCAATCGACTCATTGAGAGGAGAATCAGAGTAGAAATTGAGTCCAGCTGCAGGTTGAGGTTGAGAACCGGTTTGGGAAGGTTCTGCATATGTTGTGGAAGAGGTGGTTTCAAGAATGTGTGAGGGCTCCTCTAGGAAGGTTTCAAAGGTGGGTTCATTTAGAGAGTCCTCATAGTAGTCATCAAAATCAAAGGTAAATGCCTAAAGAGTGTTTATAGGATCAAGGAAATCTAAGTCAAGAAAAGATTTGAACTCTGGGTAGTGGACACTCTCGGCATTTTCTGTTTCTGATTCCTGAGGATCAAAAAGAAATGATTCCATCTCATTGGAATCTGATTTTGAATCAATGATATCGGGATCAGGGACCTCAGAGTCAGAGTCGAAGAATGGGTCTTGGATCCTGAGGTCATATACTGGCTTATAATCGTCAGGAAATAAAGGCTCCGAAATCAGAGTAAGATTCAAAATCGTCAGAGAACTTGCGAGAATCAAGTTCTGAATTTGATTCGGGATCAGAGGTTCCACCACAGAATGAGTCGTGATATGGAGAAGCAGCAACTTGACTTGGATCTAAACTATTTTCAGAGTTTGACACAAAGAGGTGTCCCTATTAGGCATGAGCTCAGGTCCTGGGTTCCTAGGGTAGACCTTGTTGAATCCCAATTCTTCTAGCACCTCGGTCTCTGTGTCATAAATTAGCATGATTTTCAATAACTCGATATGTATCTCAGAGGAGTATGGAGAAGTGTAGTCATCAAACATAGGCCCTGAATCGTATTTTAGATCAAAAATCTGATTCTCATTACATGGGGCCTCGTAATTATCCCAAATAGGCTCAGATCCAAATTCTAGGCTAAGGGTGTGGGTTGGATTACTAAAATCAAGGTTGGGCTCTATTATGATGTCAGAGTCATCCTTGAGGATTACCTTAACAGAATAAGGCTCGGGATTTACATTCTCGAGGAGTTCTATTTTAAATTCATTATTACAAGTGTCTGAGAACTCAAAGCTAGGCGAACCAGGTTCTCGTATCTCTAAGGCTGGCTCGAAATCGGGAGCACCTGCAAGTGGATTGTCCCAACCCAACTCAAGATTAGGCGTATCAGTCTGTACATAAGTTGAATCATATTCCATTTTTGTTGGGGGTCCATAACAACCTTGATTCTTGAACCCGGGATTTGGGATTTCAGATTGATCATCAGCATTGTTCCAAGGTGTTTCACTAAATGCTTGGGGATTATAAGGGTATTTTTATCGATAATCTGTTTTAACAGTTTTATCATCTCTTCCCGTTTTTCAAGATCATCTTGGTGTCTTTCCCAAAGTATAAGATTTGTCATGCATTGGAGATATTCAAAGTTATGTAATTTCTCAAACTCAGTTTATCTTGTCATGAGAATATCCTGGGTTAATCCATTTGTTACTTGTGTTACAATTACTTAGGCACAGTTTATGATGAAGGTTGTTGTTACCAGCACATTAACTTGAAAATCATCAACTGGTTTTGAGGTTTTGTCATTAATCTTATAAAATATAAGAGCATCCTCAATCATTCTATCTTTCATGGATATTCGAGATTTAGGTTTCTTAAAAGGTTTTCCTAAATTGCCAGGTTGCATCTTTAAATCAGGTGGTGAAATCAGGATTTAGAATCAAATTCAGGTTCAGAATGAAGTGATTCGATCTGAAAAGAGACTCCCAAGAAGATCTACTAAGGCCTCTTAGGTTAACAACCTAAGGACCCTCCTGTGTGTGTGTTCTTATGAAAAGATGAGGGACTAGATATGAATTGGACCCAATCAAGACACCCAAAGATTTTTGGATGACTAAGGCAATTTCGAGGAGGATGATACCTCTGACTTAGAAATTCACACACTCGAGAAGTACCTGGGCAGCCAAGAAGGGAGAGCCTCGCAAAGACCCCTACACGGTAGAGCGTCCCCAAGGGTTACAGGATTTTCCCCACCCGACCTTCCTTGTCACTGAGGGTCCAGGTAGACCGGAATGTATGAACTTAAGACATTAAGTCTACCAATTTTATGTCCTAATTTGTCTTGAGTTTCACTTGATTAGAAGTTAATTCAACTTGTGCCTAATTTGGAGGTTGGTTGGCCTAAAATGTAGATCAACATCACCAAACCTACCCTAAAGATGGCAAAATGAGATCTAGGTCAAGATTAGAAATCACCCTGATTGACTCTCAGGTTATTAGGTTCAAGGATTTTAGGGTTTAAGTAAATTTAGAGCCTGATTTTTAGCTTTTTTTTGTTGATTAGATCTTTTCAACTAAGGGCTTGGGTGGCACACAAATGCAGGTGGGTTTATTTCCTTTTATGCAAGCAAGTGTGAACTAACACTCCAAAAAACCCTAGAATAGAAACCCTAATTAGCTCTATTCTAGATCCAATTTTATCTTAAAATGTTCTCCTTGGACTTCAAACAAGAAGGTGAGTAGTCCAAGGTGATCAGAAATTAAGCGTGATCCCTAATAGGCACAAGAAATTAAGGATGGGATCTCTAAATAGAATCACTTCAACTTTAATGAGATTTTAAAAAAAAAATCACAAATCAGGAATTTCCCCTTTAAATGATAATTACCATGAAAAACAAGGCAGGTGATTCCTAACTGATTGTTTCATTTTTTGTCTTCCCAAGATTAGGAGCCTGATTAGGGAAGAATAGAGAAGTTACTTGCCTTGGAGTGGCTGTTTTGCATGGAAGATCTCCTTGTGAAGTACCTCGTAAAATCACAATAAAGTAAATAGGGCAAGTCCATGCTCAAATATAATCAAATAATGCAAAGAATAGTGGTGAGTTGCATGTTGCTCCCCAGCAACGGCGCCAAAATGTTAGTCGCTCTGAATCAGGTTTTAAAATCGACGCGTTGTAATATAATTCGAATAGTGCGAAAAACAAATAGAATTTATTACTCGAATGAAAGTCCGAGGTCAAACATAGGGAGCAAATATGAATTCACACACTAATCTCAAATAATATATAACTGAGCACAAGAACTCAAAACCAAATAATGATATTCAATAAATACTAATCTGTCACATTAGATATTTAATGAATTCTCATGTAACTTGGGGCAATAAAAAAAAGTAGAGAAGCTAAAACAATGGTGATTTAAATCACCAATTATTCTCTAAGCATAAATATCTCAAGCATTCAACCAATTTAAATATCTCAATTGTATTAAGCCTCAAATCAGACGTCGGGTCTGATGGCTAGACGACTTAACCAACTGATGCTACAGTGCTAGGGAAGCATTGTTCTTCTTCTTCCTCTTCTTTTCTCTCCTTCTGCTTCTCTTCTTCTTTTTCACCTTTCTGCAGGCCTACTTCCTCACTTCTCAGTTCCCCCCTTTTCTTCAGAACTTCTTCTCAAGTCCTCTATTTCTTATTCAGCCCTTCTCTGTTTTGTAGTTGTTCTTCTCTTCACTGTGCCTTCTTCGTCTTCTTCCTTCTCTGTACTGTCCTCTTCAACCAAGGCCTTCTTCTTCTTCCATAAGTCCTTCAACTGCTATCCTCTTCTTCTCGCGAAGTGTCACACAGGGCAAAACCCCTTACCCCGCTCTCTCTCTCTCCTTCTCTTTTTGGGATCCGCCCTCCCAAGGCCACAGTCAAGGTAATCGGGTAAACGGGTAGAGCGCGCACTTGGGACCAGGCTCACCAGTGAGTGGTGGTGAATGAGGTGTGAATAGTGCTTAAGCAGGTATACGGGTGAACCATACCTGCGGGTTAGGTGCCGCGGGCGAGGCGTGCATGCGTAAGGAGGACCTCACCCTCATGTTAGGAGGCGAATAGCCTGTAGGACAAAAACAATTTATGCACCTCTAGGAGCTCGTGAGTTTACGATGTGGGACTAAAGTCCCCGTCTTCTTCGCATAAGCGACCGCCACTCTCCTTCGTTCAATTCGCGTTCAATGCTGGTTAAATGTCCCAATTGACCACTTGGAGACGTTTGCCTGGTGATTCCGCATCACCTGGTGCTTTCATCTGGAACGCTTGGCTGGGAAGCGGGCTTCAAAGCTTGCTCGAAGCTTCACAGTAATGGCGGTGAACTTGAAATGAAGAACATGACCTTGCAGCCTTGTCAGATGGTTCAACAGCTTCGCCGTAGCACGGCGGATGTGGTGGTGTGCGCAGCGTGGCGCAAGAGTGAGTGAGGTGGCCGTACGGTGACAAGATAGGTTGGCGAAGGTGGGTTTGTTCGATGGGCGATTTGGGTGGACGATGGAGTGAGATAGGTTAAAGCTTTTGTGCGGGAGGATGAGGCACATGTTATGCGGTGGTTGGCAAGGTTGATGGAGGGGGGTAGCGATGGAAATGCCTCGTCGAAGTGGTCCTCGAACACGGAGAAGACGAGGGTGAGTGTGTCGAGTCGAGGGTTATTTTTGACTTCTTGGAGAAGGAAACTAACTTAAGGACCTAAAGAAACTAATCTAACGCTAATTTAATGGACGAAAGAGGGAGAACGACACCAGCGTTGGTAGGCTGACGCCGAGGAAGAAGATGCTCCGGTGATGGGGACGATGACAACGACGGAGAATTGAGGATGCTCGCTGGTGTGGCGTGACACGGAGGAAGGTAACGAAGACGAATCTGCCACTGGTATTATGGTCAGCCGACGAGAGGAGTCGGAGGGAATCGCCGGAGCTCGAGTAGCTTTTTAGCCGGATGAGGAAAGAAGAAATTGGGGATTCTCTAGTCGAAATCGAGTTTGAGAAGTTCGGCCTGATCTGGAGGTTCTTTTACAGGCCTCTGGTAGGAGTTTTAAGCTTGGAAGCCAAGCTTCCAAGCTAGGAAACCTTTCCAGAGTAGGAATTCTCTAGGATACCCAAATCTCTCATGCATTCGCAGGAGAGATTGGGAAGGTTTTGGGGCCCATGGAAGGATTCAATGGAAGGAGGACTCCTCAAGGAATCTCCCTTCTAATTTTGGAAAGGATTGATTGATCAGAGGAGTTCTCTTCAATAAAAGGTCACCGAAGTTGTAGAAGTAGGATTTCATGGCAGTAGGGACCTTTCTGGAAGAAGATAAAGAGGTTGGGGGCCTTTTTATAAGATATTCAAAAGTTTAAGGGCATGTATGTGAGAAAAAAGAATCAGACAGGACCAAATTTCAAACTACGTCAAGACAATCTCATATTGGACCCAAATTTTGGTACAAACCTAATTTGGACATAAGGGATCCAATGGTGAAGTTGGATTTTGGTTTTGACCTAGTTTGATAGGGTAATTTATGCAAAAATATAAATTAAGGCAAATGTCTGTCTAGGACTCTATTTTAGATCAAGACGGGTTTTGATGGTCAAACCTTAGAGAATATTTTTCTATGAATTTTAAAGGGTTTAGGTGATTTTTATTCTTACCAGAATCTCAATTATTTATGCGAATTTGTTTTTAAGATTTCAAAAGTCATTTAATTCTTGAAATGCGTGAAAACCCATTTCTATCTGTATTAACCCACTCATTAGACTTTTAAGATCACTTGACCCTTAATTAACCCCTTACAAAAACCCATGATTGTTCAGCATTTAAGATATGATGGAAAAATTACTGTTTTAGCCCTATTTTCTTGTATTTCTCTCAGAATGATTATGCAATGAATTAGGGCTCTTTAGCGGTTATGTAGGAGCATTTAATGACTTAATCAAATCAAATTGAACTAGTTATGGCTCATGATGGCGTTCCCATCAGGTTGGTCCTAGCTTCAGCTTATGTTTTTTGATCGACTCTCAAGAAACGAGAAATACTGAAACCCAACTCTTTTTGTGTTTGTGGCTCAAAGAATATTTTGTGGATCAGGGTATTTGTATTGAACCTTGAAAACATTTTTGGTGGACTTTTTGTATTTACAGGACTTAGAGAACATACTTTACTTATTCAAAAGAATGTCTTTTTCTAAAAAATTCTTTTTGACTTTTTCTGTTTTTTTTTTTAATAATGATTAGTATGTCTCTGACAACTTTATTTGGTAGAGGACACTTATTTGGTGGGTGAGTTCTTTGGTGGAAAGACCTTCTCCTAGACACAAGACTAAAGACTGGGATAAAGAGTTTACTTGCACGCACAGGTAAGGACTCCGCCTTCCCTGATGAACACTAGGGTTGAATTTCAAATTCACAAGGTCTTTCCCAACACTATGTCATGTAAACCAAGGTTACTTAGACGCCTAAGTCAAAGCAAATCAGCGAATCCTGTACTGGTGACTTAGGTACAAGAATATGTCCGAGAGTTATGAGAGATCCTGGTCTATCGTGTTAAAGCTTAAAGTGTATTAAGCCAAAGCCTGAGCGAATCAAGCTACAGTGGCCCGGAAAGTCTAACCAGCAAAGGTTGAATGTCCATAAACACGTATTCTATTTTTGTTTTCAACTAGAAAATCATAGTTAAACACTTGTATTTTCTTTAAAACTTTCTCTCTTTAGTTGGAGTTTTCCCTTAACAATAAAGTTCAGGTCCCTTATTGTATTTTTGGAATTTTTATATTTTTTCATTATTTTATATTTTTGACTTTGTAATTTTTTTTCAAAATTTTTCAATTTTTTTGGTATTTTTGATAATGCTATACTATATACAATATACATAAGGTATGTGTCTATAATTATATTTCAATAAATGATTCTCCATTTCCCCCCCATGCTTAAATGATGCAATGTCCTCATTGAATGAATAGGATGGATGCAAATGCATGCTTTGTTTTTCACTATCCTAGTGGGTGACAAAAAGAAGTCGGAATGGGGATATACAATCTCTGTACGGACGATTTCAAGTCTGATACAAGATCAGAATGGAAAGCCGGGCTAAGAAGTGAAATGCATGACATATGTGACAATGAAATGTATGCTTAAAATGCAAGGGTAGACACCTAATCAAGAAAGGTGAAAATAAGAAAGAGGAAAACAGCTATATACAAAGATAGGTTTTGCTAAGTTTAACGCCTTCAGCTAGTCGTCAACCCAGTAGGTAATTCGAATGCAGGAGAGAAATGGTAGAGTTGACAACTCTGAGATCATATGGCTCAATAAAAGGTTTTAGTCTTTGTCCATTGACAGTAAAAGGTTCAGATTTGTCAATCTCAGTGATCTCAATGGCTCCATTATCAAAGATTCTTAAGATTTTGAATGGTCTAGTCCACTTGGATCTTAGTTTCACTGGGAAAAGTTTAAGTCTTGAGTCGAAAAGGACTTTTTGACCAGAGTGAAATGACTTCCTATGAATGTGACGATCATGGAAGGCCTTTAATTTACCCTTATAAATCTTTGAGCTTTCATAAGATTCATTCCTTAATTCATCTAGCTCGAAAATTTGTAATCTTCTATGATCACTAGCCTTCTCTAAGTCCAGGTTACACTTTCTTATGGCCCAATAGGCTTTATGCTCAAGTTCTACGGGAAGATGACAGTGTTTCTTGTACATAAGTCTAAAAGGAGATATGCCTAATGGGGTTTTGTGAGCTGTCCTATATGCCCACAACGCATCAGAAAGGCGGGAAGACCAATCCTTTCTATCAGGTCGGATGGTAGTCTGTAAAATCTTCTTGATCTCCCGATTGGATAATTCAGCTAGTCCATTGGTTTGAGGGTGATATGTTTTAGCAATCCTATGAGTCACCCCATACTTTTGAAGTTGGGACTGAAAGTGTGTGTTCCTAAAGTGAGACACTCCATCACTAATGATGGCTTTTGGTACCCCGAATCTAGAGAAGATAGAGTCTTCAACAAATTGTGTCACAACTTTATAATCATTAGTCCTCGAGGGGAAGGCTTCAATCCATTTAGAAACACATTCAGCTGCCAACAAGATATACTCGAAGCCATGACAATTTGGAAAAGGTCCCATGAAGTCAATGCCCCAAATATCAAAGATTTTGCACACTAAGATCGGATTCAAGGGTAAAATGTCTTGACAGCCAATATTGTCGAGAGACTGACGGTGCGGACACGCCCTACTATATTCGTGTGTGTCTTTGAAGATCGTGGGCTAATAAAAATCGCTCTGCAAAATTTTTCCTGAAATTTCAAGCTATTTAAGCTCCTTCCCAAGCTTTGAGCCCAACCTTGGCCTTTTAACAAGACTCCATTTGCCAGACCATCCTCCTTAGCAAGTTCTAAGGCAAAAAAACCTCTTCTCCTACCTCTGGTCTGCTCCGACCTCCTCCAGCGACACCTCTACTATGCCCTTCGTCGTCCTCTGCCACACACGATATGCAGAGGGAATCTTCTTCCCTCCATCGTCTGCTCTTAGCCATACCAGCCTAGAGCTCCCTCTCCCTTGGACATCACCATTCTCCCTCGCCAGAGCTTTCCTCTTCTCTGGCACTGGTCCATCATAGTCGGTATCATACTCTCTCTCCCTTCGTCTGTAAGCACCCTCTCTCAACTCCTCTCACTTCCCTGATTTTTCCTGCCAACTTAGACTCTAGGTTCGCACACCACATCACTTGCATCTCGATCATCTTCCCCAACTCCTGCCTAACTCCGATGAGACCGCGTCGTCTCTCCACCGCACGAAACTTATCGCCACTACGTACGTGAGCTCCGCCTCACCTCACTGATCAAAAGCCCCAAAGAAATTTAGGCTTTTGATCCCTCACGCACTCCATCGAACACACCCACTCACGCACGCTCCCTCTGTCACCAACGGCACTCCACCGACCACCGCACTCCTTGAAATCACCACCATCACATTCGCCTCTTCACAACGAACCTTCTTAGCATATCTAACAAGGCTGAGAGGCCGTATTTTGGATTTCAGGTACACGTCAGAGCTCCGCCGCAGCAGCCTTCTTCTCCGACTTCGCCCTCAATTCGCCATCCATCCCCAACCTAGCTGCTACCTCCAAGTGTCACGGAATCTCTTCGTAACTCATTCCAAGTCCTCAATTGGCAGCAAGCATCAGCTTCAACTTCAATTCCTCGCGTCATTCAGCTGCTGCTTGCGAAGGAAGCCGTGAAGGGAAAGCGCATCAACTTAGTCCCACCTTGAAAACACGTAAGCTCATGAAGGCACATAAAAGAAAAAGTGACATTTGTTGTTTGCCTCTGAGAGCACAGGGGTTAGGTCCTCGCACACCCCTACACACTTACCCATGCACCCCTCACCCGCGATTCATGCTACGTAGGTCTGGCCATTGGGTCCAATTACCCGGATCCGGTCTATTCTGAAGAAAGAAGAATCTAAGGAGGAGGGGGGAGGGTTTTGCTCTGCAGCTTTGAGGATTCGTGCCCTCCCTCTCTATATCAACACTTAGCTGAAATCTAAAGTGGCCCTTGCGCCTCTGTGCTGGTGTGTTGCTGTTGTGCCTTGGCTCCTTTGAGGCTCAAGATAAGGCCTTTGTGCCTTGTGCTAGTACTTGGTTCTCTCAAGGTTAAGGCGTCTAAAGCGTAAACATGATGTTCAATTTGGTTCAGATACTCTTGGGATATTTGATTGCAATTACTATTCAATTATTTGAGTTGATTATTGAGCTTAAACATTAGAGTTAATTTGGTGATTCAAATCACCATTTTAACCCCAACTTTTTGCACTCTGAATCCTGATTTTCTTGCTATGTTATTCTTACATATACATTGAGCAATAGTTTGATTATTCTTGCATATCTCTCTTGATATTGTGATTAGTGGATTAAATTGCCAATTTACTCCCTACGAACTGTGGATACCCTACCAGGAGGAGGTGACGAAATAAATTGTGGAAATATAATATAAAACAATCTCACAAAATTCAATCACACAATATACACAATTATTTTTAGGTGGAAACCCAAATCGGGTGAAAACCACCACCTAACCCTCTCGAGTTAGGATTTTGCAATCAACTAAGTTGATCAAATCCACTAATCGAATCACTTAAACGAGGGTGATTCAACCTCAATTACAACCACGCTACTTTATACGAGGGTAGCGTACCTCAAACCCCTTCTCTTCACGAGAAGGATTTTGTCCCACGAAGGAGACGGGAATTTGCAAAGCGAATACCCAACAAAAGAACAAAGATAAAAAACAACAATCCTATAGAGCCAACAAAGTAATATTTAACCTAAGCTTCTATAGGAATTAGGAAACTCCCCTTTGATGGAAATGCGTCGAATCGATGACGTGGGTGCGTGGGTGAGTAAACACATTTACACTACTTAAAATGACTATTTATGCACGTTCTTAAGCATAGGATTGCATTTCATGATATAAATATTGCATAACATACATCATCTTACATTTAGAGTAGTTTGAATAAAATGGAGGTTAATTGTCTCCTTTTATGTGCGTGCACAGGGAAAACATTTTATTGGGGCCTCGAATTAAAGATCCAACCGTATGGATGTGATTAGGGCAATGATTGGAGTTCAACGACTCCAAGATCGCCCTAATCAGGCATCCGTAGCATCAGATAGTGACCGGGGAACCCTAGAAGATCAAGGGCCAGGATGGTGAAAATCCGCACTTCAGATGACAAATCCGACCACACGGATGAATTCGGATCGACGATCGCAGCTCAATGACACAAAAATCGAGTCAATCCGACATCCGTGGCACCATCCACAACTTCCAAAAGATGGACGGCCAAGATGGCGCCACGTGACACCATCTTAGCCTCCCAAATGGCCTCCAACACCGCCGCACCTCTTCTTCTTCAATCAGCGCGTCGATTCTCCGCCGTTGGATCAAGATCCAACGGCTGTGGATGCGGCTGGCTAATTCATCCGCGCGACCATTTTGAAGGCGTAGCGCAGCGGTGATGCAGCCGCGGGTGAAGTGGAGGTCGCGGGATCGAGTCCCGCGAGCCTCAAATTGGGCGCAAGCTATCGGGCGTGTGGAGCATCAGATGGAGATCGGACAGCCGCGCACGCCCGATAGCGCCGACGCGCAATTGAACGCACGGCGCGGACGCACAATCGGACACGCCAGGCGGGCGGGCTGCAGCGGGTGAAGCGCGATCCAAGCCGTCCGATCTTGCGATCGAACGGTTAAGAACCAGCGGTCGTGCGCAGGCGTTGCGCGCAAGCAGGCAATCAGGCACGCGCGAGCTGCCCACGACGCCCACGAAAGAGGCTTTAGCAACGGTTTTATCCGTCACTAAAGACCCCTCATTTATTGTTTTGAAGTTGTAATGTCCATTTTTCCCCCACTCCTTGCAACTATAAAAGGAGACCCCCTCCATACGAAATTCTCATCCCTTCCTTCTCCTCTCTACCCCTCCAAAGCTCAAGAAAAGCTTGTCCCTCACCCGGGATGCTTTTCGCGAGATAAAGTCTAAATTTTCGTCCCCCTTCGGAAGTGGATCCTGCGACGACGACGGCGTGCTAATTCATTCCCATTCTTCTGCTTCGTCCTGCTTCATTCTCCTCCGTCCAGACGTCGTCCCGTCCGGCTCGTCCTCCAAGCAATCGTCGAGGAGGATAACTTCTCTCTCCTATTCTTATTTACAGCTTTTCTAGTGTAGAATTTTCCTACTTTATAGTGTAATTGATTTCCCGCTTTCTAGTGTAACTTTTATTTAATTTGATTGTATAAACAGTTGAAACATTGAATGCATGTTCTCTCTCTCTCTCTCTCTCTCTCTCTCTCAGTCAGATAGCACCATTGCAATTATATCGCCTTGCTTATCAAAAATTTTAAAAAAATATAATTGCGAATATAGATCAACGTAACCTCCCTGTGTTCGACCCGTAATTCTTTTCGATAAAAATGCTATTTGTTGAACACGAATTCTTCGCTTTCGAACTACAATGATAGGTTCTTCAAAATCGAACACGTTAGCGTAGTGATTCATAAACGTTCAACAGTGGGCTACACGACGGCGAAACGTCGCTGTCGTGAACTACGGCGGGAGAGCGAGTACGCAAAGGCTTGATGCTCTCAAGATGAAGAACTTGAGCTTGGAGAGCAAGAGTTTTTCTAGGACACAAAAGAGTAGAAAGTATATTGCTTGGGTGTGTCTTGGTGTGTCTAGGTGTCTTGAGTGGCAAAGGCTCCCCTCTATTTATAGAGGCCTTAGGAAGGCTTTGGAAGGCTTAAAAAAGCTCCCATAGCCGTTGGGTGCAAAGCCCAAGAGAATCAGGCCGAAATCAGGAACAATCGTTGCACTGACAGGGCTATCAGACGTCTGATCCTAGCATCAGACGTCTAGAAGATCAGATTAAGACATCTAGGAACAAAGTCAGACGTCTGATTTTAGGAGGGTTTCTTCCTGACTTGAATCAGATCTAAACAGGGTTCTTGTGCAAGTCCATCAGACGACATATAAAACGTCTGGCACTATGTCTGGACGTACGGAAATCTACTTTTTCTGTGGGAATGGATTTCCAAGAGTTGCAATGGCTAGAAAATCTCTGAGAAGAGATTTTGGGCCAGCCGAGGCAAAACGGTCATTTATCAGACGTTTAGAAAGTCTTAAGGACGTCTGATAAGGCTCTAACGATCAGAAACTTCAGTGTTTGTTAAGCCAACCAACGGTCCACTAATTCGACGTCTGGCAAAAACATCAGACGTCTTTTAAGACGTCTGGACTAAGGTCTGGACGTCTAATTTCATCAGACAGAACTAACAAGTCCAGCATAAATGTTATCAGACGTCTGAATCAACAGTCAAAGGTCTTAAAACATATTATCAAACGTCTGATTTTGGAATTAGACGTCTGAAAAAGTTGTTTGAACCCTATATTAGTTTTCTAAGTTCTCCACAGAAAACATAAATGTCCTAAGGTTGTGAAGGTGTTCTTAGAACTACTATTAGGGTACTTTGAGACTCTTTAACACGAAGTTCTAAGGAACAAAAAGAGCAGGGAAATAAAGACAAAAGTACATGAAAGAAATAAACAGAATTCTATCCTATTCTTCTTGTCCTTCCAACTTCAATCTATCACTCCTCGCGAATCTCCTTTCTTCTCCATCAAGCTCCTCCAATCCGTCCTGGATGCGAGCTCGAACTCCGTCTAATCACGTCTCCATTTGCAATTGACCTGAAATCTAAGACTCCAAGTGCAAATGTTAAATGACACGTGTTTTGTTATCATCAAAACAAACAATCGCGGTGCTCTAGCACCAACAATCTCCCCCTTTTTCATGATGACAAAATCATAAATAACGCAAAAAAAAATCCTCCCCCTTTTTGACATTATCAAAAAGATTTGATTGATTTTAAATTTCCTATAACTCCCCCTTAAAACATGCTCTTTTATGAATTTCTTCTAACAAAAGTAATGTCCTACCCTTTTTGTAAAAATAAGATAGCTATTATTTTTCTTCCCATTACTAAAGGAAATTTAGCTAACTTACATCTCCCCCTTAAAAATTAACAATTAGCTCATAATTTTTTAACTCCCCCTATCTAAATGCTTATGATAAAAAGATAGGATAAAGAATTTTTACCTCACCTACCATGGCCAATAAAATGGCCCAAATGGTGGAAGTGGATGTCACATCGGATGGGGCTCCCATCCGTAGCTTGGAGGCCCGGGCATCGGCGCCAATCTCCAGTCGGCGGTCGACGTGCGGCGGGTTCATTGTTTGTTCGCCGTCTCGTCGATCTTCTTGTTTTCCTCCTTGGTCTGCTGCTTGGTTCTCCTAACACGAGTTGACCAGCTTTGAGCTTGTAGGTCCAGTCCTTTGTGTTGTAGTCATCCCTAAAACCTAAAAAACAATATTCTAATTCTCTCTTTGGTATCCAAGTGAGCTTGGATCCGGATCTATTAGCGGGTCTCCTTGATGGAGATCCTTTCTCAACCTTAGGACTATAAACATTATCTACTTTGTTGATTAATTTGTTCGAGTTTTCCCTAAGACATACAATTTCTTTTTCTGTAATACGCATCTTAGTCTTTAAATCAGAAATTTTTAATTTTAAAATATCATTTTCTTCAATCAATTTAATATTTTCATTGATTAAATATTTATTTTCTAATAACAGGTTATTATACTTAGGACTAGTTTATATGTCCTTGAGTTATTTTTCTAACCTATCATTTTCATTTTTAAGAAAGATAAGGTTCTTTTTAATGCTTTTATTTTCTATTTTTAGTGATTTACTAACTTCAAAAAGCTCATTAAAAGCGTCTTGTAAATCCGGGTTTACTTCATTGTCGGAGTCGCTTTCGCTGTCGATGTCGCTTTCTCCGATTGCCATGAAACCCATGCAAGCGGTTTCATTCTTTTTCTCTGATTCTTCTTCTTCCTCCGAGCTTGTCTCATCATGAGTGTCTTCTAACTTCCTCCATATCTCGTGGGCGGTAGTGCACTCTTTGATTTGCTCGAATTCCTTCGGACTCAACGCGCAATACAGAGCATTCATTGCCTTTGCGTTGAGTGAAAGCTCTCGAATCTGCATCTGCGAGTAGCCTCCTTGGGGTCGCTTCGGGATCTCGTATGGGGTTTCGCAACATCCTCATATCTCGAACTCAGTGGCTTGGAGCCACGTCTTCATCCTCAACTTCCAATATCCGAAGTCCCTCCCGTCGAAATAAGCTGGTCAAACGGTGGACAGCCCTTCGGAGATTCTGATTGCGGCTATGCTCCCCTCCATGATCTTCTTGCCGGGTGTTACTCCGATCTCGCAAGAACCTGCTCTGATAACAATTGTGGATTCCCTACTAGGAGGGGGTGACGTAATAAATTGCGAAAATATAATGTAAAACAATCTCACAAAATTCAATCACATAATGTACACAATTATTTTTTGGTGAAAACCCAAACCGAGTGAAAACCACCACCTAACCCTCTCGAGTTAGGATTTTCTGATCAACTAACTTGATCAAATCCACTAATCGAATCACTTAAACGAGGCTGATTCAACCTCAATTACAACCACGCTACTTTATACGAGGGTAGTGTACCTCAAACCCCTTCTCTTCACGAGAAGGATTTTGTCCTACGAAGGAGACGGGAATTCGCAAAGCGAATACCTAACTAAAGAACAAAGATAAAAAAACAACAATCCTATAGAGTCAACAAAGTAATATTTAACCTAAGCTTCTATAGGAATTAGGAAACTCCCCTTTGATGGAAGTGCGTCGAATCGATGACGCGGGTGCGTGGGCTACACGACGGTGCAATGTCACTCTTGTGAACTTTGGCGGGAGAGTAGGTGCGCAAAGGCTTGATGCTCTCAAGATGAAAAACTTGAGCTTGCAGAGCAAGAGATTTTCTAGGACACAAAAGAGTAGAAAGTATGTTGCTTGCGTGTATCTTGGTGTGTCTAGGTGTCGTGAGTGGCAAAGGCTCCCCTCTATTTATAGAGGCCTTAGGAAGGCTTTGGAAGGCTTAGGAAAGCTCCCATAGCCGTTGGGTGCAAAGCTCAAGAGAATCAGGCCGAAATCAGGAACAATCATTACACTGACAAGGCTACCAGACGTCTGATCCTGGCATCAGACGTCTGGAAGATCAATTTAAGACGTTTACGAACAAAGTCAGACGTCTGATTTTAGGTGGGTTTCTTCCTGACTTGAATCAGATCTAAACAGGGTTCTAGTGCAAGTCCATCAGACGACATATAGGACGTTTAGCACTATGTCTGGACATCTGGAAACCTACTTTTTCTGCGGGACGTCATTTATCAAACGTTTGGAAAGTCTTAAGGACGTCTGATAAGGCTCTAACGGTCACATGTTTCAGTGTTTGTTAAGCCAGCCAACGGTCCACTAATTGGACGTCTGGCAAAAACATCAGACGTCTGGACGTCTGATTTCATCAGACAGAACTAACAAGTCCAGCCTAAATGTTATCAGACGTCTGAATCAACAGTCAGACGTCTTAAAACATATTATCAGACGTCTGATTTTGGAATTAGACGTCTGAAAAAGCTGTTTGAACCCTATATTGGTTTTCTAAGTTCTCCACAGAAAACCTAAATGTCCTAAGGTTGTGCATGTATTCCTAGGACTACTATTAGGGTACTTTGAGGCTCTTTAACATGATGTTCTAAGGAACAAAAAGAGCAGGGAAATAAAGACAAAAGTACATGAAAGAAATAAACAGAATTCTATCCTATTCTTCTTATCCTTCCATCTTCAATCTATCGCTCCTCGCGAATCTCCTCTGTTCTCCATCAAGCTCCTCCAATCCGTCCTGGATGCGAGCTCGAACTCCATCTAATCACGTCTCCATTTGCAATTGACCTGAAATCTAAGACTCCAAGTGTAAATGTTAAATGACATGTGTTTTGTTATCAACAAAACAAAAGATCGCGGTGCTCTAGCACCAACATTTTGAGCCCAAAAATTAGAGTTAATTTGGTGATTCAAATCACCATTTTAGCCCCAACTTTTTGCACTATGAATCCTGCTTTTCTTGCTATGTTATTCTTATATATACATTGAGCAATAGTTTGATTATTCTTGCATATCTCTCTTGATATTGTGATTAGTGGATTAAATTACCAATTTGTTCCCTGCGAACGACCTCGGACTCACATCAATTTTGAGTTTCATAAATTTAAATGTTGTTGTGTTTTTGTCGAGTGTACTACAATGTGCATCTCTTAACATTCGACGATTACGCATCAACATTGACCGAATCGGGGTTTCATGCAATTCAGAGATTAAAATATCATTGAAAATCCTAATTATCAGCCCCACTTAAATTGGAAGGGTTCTGGTTGAGATAAATTCAATCTAAACCTCCTGATAATCGTTGAAAAATATTCTAAGAGGTTTAGTACATTCACTTTGACCATCTGAACCCATTTTGATCAAGAACAGAGATTTAGACGGGAATTTATCCTGATTTTAGCTCCTATGCAATTTACCCAATCAAATGTAGTCAAAACTCAAATCTAAGTTCACCATTAGATCTCTTGGGTCCAAAATAGATTAACACCAAAATTTAGGCCTAATCAGAGTCTATTTTGACCTAGTTTGTATTTTGGCTCCTAAAATCTCTATTTTTCACATCGAGACCTCTAGGTTTGAACTTTCCTCACCAAAAGAACCCTAATTTCTCATCACTTTTGCACATAGGTCCCTCCGCCATTAAAATCTGAATAGAACCTTCAAACCCATGGCAGCCGACTTCAATCAATGATTTCACCTCCAATCTAAGACGAAATCTTTCCAAACTTGGAGATATTATTCCTAAGGAGATTCTACTAATTGAGTAATCCCATGAGAGCTAAGATTGACCCAAGACTGCCGACGACCTTAAGATTCTCAACAATTTTTGTTGCCAAAAATTGCAAGCAAATATTGTGTAATCCGTGAAATTGAGGTCCAATTCGACCTCTATTTAAGCTCTAGGACATCCCTAGGCATTCTTTAGCCAAGAATCGATTGGAATTCCCTCTCGTCCTTCTTCTCCAGCCACCTCTTTCTTCAACTCCGCGAGCTCCTCCACCTCCCTCTTCCGATCAATCAATCACCAAATTGGGTGGCCCACACTCTTCCTCGTGCTCCTCGCCAACCAAAGCACGAGCGCCTCCTGCCTCTTCCTCCTTGCCAATTCCATTACCATACCTTGTCGCCTTCCTCGCGTCCGATTGGCCAACGCCGGACGCTTCTTGCCTCCATTCGTCCAGAATCTTACTTCCTCCTCTTCCTCTTTGTCTCTAGTAACTTCTCGCACCCCTTAGACCAAGTTTCAACCACTGAACCACCCTCTCCCATACCTTTTCCCCAAGTCTGGCATGAGTTCCTATGAGCTCGCATTGGCACTACACGCACCCAAACCTTACGCAATCACCTCCTGTTCGCGACGTAGAACGCGTAGAGAATTAGCATGTTGTAGTATAGCGCGAAATACGTCTCGAGCAAATAAATTATTGGAACCTGGTGAGTCCCGATCGATCACAGGGTGGCAGAAAGCACTTTTGATTTCATACTTTATTCCAAATATAAATGCTAAATAGTATAGACACAGTATATATAACAATCAAAAGAGTTTAAACATGAATTGTATACATAGAACTGAACAAATTCTCACATAAATGTAACTACTTATGTAACAAAACGAGGGCACCACGAGTGGTTCGTGGTGGCCTTTTGGAGAGGTTGTGAAGAGTAGCAACAATCCGTCGAGGTGGCCTAACGGATGCTTCAGACGGAGGTGCAGAGACGAATACAGAGAAGACGAGAAGATGAAGAAAGAGAGGTTGAAGGAGGAAGAAGAAGAAAAATGAGAAGTGCCGTCAAAGGGGGGCCCTTTGGCCTCTTTTTAAGGCTTTAGTGGTGGGCAAAGAAGATATTTGGCCCCTTAAATTTGTGCAAATGCCTTGGATTAATCAGATCCGCTGATTGGGAGATCAACGGCCCTGATTAAGCCTTCCAAATCCTCCTTTTATCCTCGATTGAATCTGGTGCTGCCACATCGTAGCCTGTGCACCCTCGGATGAAGATCGCATGGCTGTAGATCGCACGCGCTCGCACCTTTGCTTCCTCTCCTTCGTCGCTTGCCTCTTCTAAGCGCCCAATCCTTACGATCGGACGGCTTAAACATGTGCTCAATCGCTCCTTTAAATCCTAAAGCGCGCTCTCGCACGTTTCCGCACGCGTTTTTGATCCAGCGACTCTGTGCCTGCCACGCGTCGGCTATCAAGCTGGCCGATGGAGATCTGACGGTTAATTGCACCCACGCTTGCCGCTTCCGATTTCCCACCGGGCTTCGATCGTGCGCCCCTCATCTCGTGGAGAGAGTGCTAACCAATGCGCTACTCCAATGCATTTGCTGCATTTACGTTTTGGTGGTGCGCGTTCTCGGCCGTTGGATGGGAATCCAGCGGTCAAGATCTCGTCCTCATCTGATGTTGTGGTTGAGGGCGGGCGGCATGGCTACATTGTGGCCGTTGGATGACATCCAACGGCCCACGGTTCTCCTTCCAAATTGGGGCGCGGTGAGGGGAGGTTGCGATGGTGCAATGTGGCGCCATCGTGGCCATCCATCTTCTTCTTCTTGTATCTGATGACTTAGGCCTCCAATTAAATTGATTTCTACACCGTTGAACTGCGAACGTCGATCCAGATCCATCAGTGCA